>CM051455.1:83700085-83818145 GCA_028274465.1 Plantago ovata | reverse complement strand
AAGATAGTGACATCTTAAGGAACAAAAGCCTTAGAATTTGAAATTCAAACGGCTCTTCTTTTCACTATAATAGAGGTCATCGGCAAGAGTTGAAGTGTGTCAACAACGTGATCAAACTCTCACTTGTGCTAAACTCACATACCTTCAATACTCTTACTGCCATTGATCGTTCCAGACTTAAAGCTTGAAAAAGCTACTTGTGAAAGAAGTAGAACTTACACGGCTAAGAAATTAGTTAAGGTTCTTTCTTTCTTTCGAACAAGAACAAGTCTTGACACCAGAAACAATCAAATTGTTTACTGCAAAGTATTCAAAGTTTTGTTTCTTAGATTACTTGTTGTAACTGAATAAGTTATAATTAAGTTATCTCATCCCAAAACTCTCTAACTGAAAATACACCCTTTCAGGCGTGATATTCAGGGGGAACTTAATCGAGCATAGTGTTGCTGATTAAAAGTACCAAGTTTGGTGGAGAACAAGGTTTTTCTAGTTAGGTTGGAACGAAGCAAGTGTGCTTTGGTTTCTGTTTGAATCGCTCTAGATAGGTGTTGTAAGGAACCTCAATCTTATTAGTGGATTCAGTCCTAGAAAGGACAAAGTGATTAGTTGAGAGATACGCCACTCTCAGATACCACTATAAAAGTGTTTGTGTGATTTACTTACTGTACATTAGTTTTCAGCAAATCATATCTATCTGTACACAGTCACTCACATCACTTGCTGAAACTATCCTTACTGAAAAGACTTATTGTATCAAAGACTTCCGCTCTCTGATTTTAAGTATCAGCAAACCAGTTACTGAAAGTAACTTGCGCTTGCTGAGAAAGTTAAGTATCAGCAAACTCATTACTGAAAAGTAATAAGTACTTGCTGAGAAAGTTTTAAAACGACGAAAGTTTGAAAAGACTATTCACCCCCCCCCTCTAGTCTTTTTTCTTGTTGTTTAAAGGGACCAACAAGTGGTATCAGAGCTGGAGGTTCTTTAACCTTCAGCACTGAACCTAGATCCCTTAGGTGCTTTCCGTAAATCACTCTCACTTGATCAGTTTGGTAGTGCTTTTGCTGACAGGATGTCTTTAGGAGATGCTCCCTTGCTGAAGCTGGAAAATTACGAAAATGGCGAAACCACATGATGCTACATCTTGAGGCCATTAGTGATGAGATGGTCACTTCATTAATGATGGACCTATCAAGATCACTAAGGTTGAAGAGTTTTCCTCACAAAACCACTGAAGCTGGAAAGGAAACTATCTTAGGCGAACCGGTTGATACCGTTGTGCCAAAACCAAGAGAGAATGGACTTCGACGAAGCCAAGAGATTCCGTCTTGATGGCCAAGCAAAGAAACATCATCATCGATCAACTCCGGATACCATACAGTGCAAACTGTGGGGTGCTAAACTGCTAAGGAAGCTTGGGAAATGGTTCAAGATCTTTGTGCTGGATCTGACAAAACCAAGGAAAACAAACTTGAAGTGTGAAGTTAAAGTTCCAAACTTTAAACAAGGTACAAACGAGTCACTGGAAGACTTGGACTTCAGATTCACAACTCTTGTTAGTGAAATGGCAGCCTTGGGTGTTGGAAATCTTTACTCAGATTCTGAGAAGGTGAAAACCATCATCAGAAGTCTGAATCAAGAATGGATCCACACTCAGAATTTCTATTCCAATCAAGGAATGCCAGACATTACACCAACAGAGTTGTTCTCTCATCTTGCTACTGTCAACTATGAGACAAAGCAAAGAGAAAATGTGTTGCTGAAAAATCGCAAAACATTGCTCTTGCTGCAAAGCCGTCATCTTCTGAAAAGAGAATGATAAAGAGCCTGCTGATGAAAATGCTTTTTGGTTGTCAAAAACATGAAGAAATTCATCAGTAAGGAACTTGAAAGGCGAAAAGCAAAAGAAAAGCGAAACTGAAAAAGCATCTTGGTAACAACTACCATAAGTACAAGAATGAAACTAGCTCGCTGAACAAGCAAGCTCAGCAAGCAACTCATCAGAAGAACCAGCAGTTGGAAATGATCTGTTTTTACTGCAAAAAGCCTGGACACTTCAAAGCAATTGCCCTTTGCTGAAAGGCAAATTGCTGAAGAAGAAGAAGTTCAAAAGAGCTTTTATTGCTGAAGAAAAAGAAGAAGCTTCAAGCAAAAAGATGCATTGCATTGATACTAGCTCCGAAGACGTGAGGAGAATGAAAGCTCAGACACTGACGATGAAGAAGCCACTCTAGACGTGGAGATTGGCAAAGAATTTGTGGAATAGCTATGGAAGCTTATCCAGATGTGTCAAACTACGAGTTCTGCCTCATGGCGGTCAGGTAAATAATCCTACCTCTGACTCAGACTCAGAAAGTGAAGACGAGATTGACCTTGACAGATTCAAGGAGAAATCGAAAGATTTGAGAAAACTCTGAGCAGACAGCAAGAGAAACTCAGATTGCTGAAACTCTGACCAAGCAGACTACTGAAAAGTTATCTTGCTGAAGGAAGAGAAGAAGAAGGATGCTGAAATAAGGCGTCTTAAGAAGTTGATTGCTGAAGCTACAGAGAAGAATTCTCAAATGGCATTAGAATTGGAAGGTATCAGTCCTCAATTCTAAAGTTGCTGAAATCCAAGAAATGAAAAAGATGAAAATCAATTTCAAATCTTATGTGGAAGCAAGTAATACGCTGACTGAACTAAACTCTTATTTGAGAGATCCATCTCAGAAGAAGGTTTAGGTGCAACGTATGAAGGTGATGACGTAAGAATCTTGAGAGTAAAGACAAATCACCGATTTCCTTTGTACGTGCTACTGATAGTGGTAACCAGAACTCTATCAGTTTGGTCAATCTAAGGTTGCTGAAACATGCAATCAAGTACCTATGACCATAAAGCCCGCTGTTGCTACTCAAAGTAACAAGACTTTAAAAGGAAAACAGGTTGCTGAGAAGCAAACTGGAAAGAAAAATGTTGTGAAGCATTCCGCCAAACAAGTTGCTGAAAAGCAATTTGTTAAGTCAAAAGGCAAGATTACTAAAAGTAATCAGAAGACCTTTGCTGACAAACCTGAATCAAGTAAGGTTGCTGACACAAAAGCTCAGCATTCTCGGAAAAGTGGACTCGGTTTCAAAACCAAGCATAGTCAACTTCTTCATGAGTATAAGCAAAGTCAGCAAAGATACTTCAAAGAGATGAACAAAATCAAGCCTAAGAGTTCTGAAAAGACTCTAAATGCTAGGGCTAGAAGGAACCTTGCTAGAAAAGAACTTACTGAAAAGTATGTTCAGAAAAAAGGTCAACCGAGCAAGACACCACATCAGAAAGTGGACTTGATCAGCACGAATCAAAAGTCTTTCAGCTCAAAACCTCCTAGTTCCTCAGCAAGTAGAAAACAAGTCAAAGTTGAAAAACTTAAGACTTGGGTTTCCACTGGACGCATTCTTGAACATGTTAATGGACATCCAATATTGGATAATTAACTTGTTTGCTCTTGATTGTGCAGACTTCAGCCACGGAGACAAACGATGCAATCTGGCACTTTGACAGTGGTTGTGGAAAGCACATGACGGGCAACAAGAATAACCTTATAAACTATAGACGGTGGTCTAAAGGTCCAACAATAAGGTTTGCTGGTGCAGGCTCCGGTTCTGCAAAAGGCTATGGTGACGTGAAGTTAGGATGCATTACCATTACGGGAGTTCTTTATGTCAAAAATCTTAAGTTTAACCTTTTCAACATGAGTCAGTTTGCTGACAAAGGATACTTCATCAAAATCAAAAGTGATGAATGTAAACTTATAGATTTCGAGACAAAGAAGGTTATTATGGTTGCAAGAAGATCAGGAGGCTTGTACACCGTAGATTGGTCTTCAGCAAATCGTTGAAAAATGCCTTGTCTCAGATCATGATTGCTTTGCTGAAAAAGCATGGTTATGGCATAAACGAACAAGTCATCTAAACTTCAAGACGCTGAATAATCTGTCTAAAAAGACACTTGTAGTTGGATTACCTAAGCTTACTTTTAAGAAGGATGGTGTTTGCAATGCATGTCAGCAAGGAAAGCAAACCAAATCTTCTTTCAAGAACAAGGCAGTACCGTCAACTACAAAACCTTTACAACTCTTGCACATGGACTTGTTTGAATCTTCTTCAACAAGCTATGCTGGTAAGAAGTATGGTCTAGTCGTGGTAGATGACTATTCAAGATTCACTAGGGTAGTATTTATCAAACACAAATCTGAAACAAGGACTGAAATACCTAACTTGCCGAATAAGCTTGAAGTCATGAAAAATGACAAGGTAAAAGTCATAAGGACAGACCATGGTACTGAGTTTGTAAACCAGTACATAATTGAGTATTGCACTTCAAAAGGCATACAACATCAGTAATCCTCAGTAAGGACACCACAACAAAACGGTGTTGCTGAACGGAAGAATCGTACCCTAAAAGAAGCCGCAAGAACAATGCTTGTTGACACTGAAATAAGTGAGGCTTATTGGGTTGAAGCGATTAATACCGCCTGTTACACTCAAAACAAATGTTTGATTACTAAGGAATACAACAAAACTCCATATGAGTTGTTTGTTGGAAGACCTCCTAATATCACTCATCTAAGAGTATTTGGTTGTAAGTGTTTCGTTCTTAATAACGGTAGAGAATACCTAAGAACATTTCAACCAAAGGCAGACGAAGCGATATTTCTCGGTTACTCCTTGCATAGTAAAGCTTATAGAGTTTACAACAAAAAGACACAAAAGATCGAAGAGTCAGTGCATGTTGTATTCTATGAAAAGACACAAGGAGTGCCTGCTGAAGAAGAAATATCAGAATGTATGAAAAAGCTAATCATACATGAGCAAAGAACTGAATCTAATGCTAGGCAAATGAAGTCAATTGAACTAAATGATGATTCTGACAATGAATCTCCTCCCCCAAGTCATGACAAGATAAATATAGTTCACGACAAAGAATTTCCAGCAAAAGACGCAGTTGCTCCGGAAGTTGCTGAAAGAACGCAACCTCCAGTGCCTGCTGATGAGCTACCACAATCTAGCAATGCTGAACAAGCAGTTGCTGATGAACCAATCTCAGCAGAGACACAAAATCCCAGTAGTACTGAACAAGTACATACAGAAGAGTCACATGCTGATGAGCAAGCATATCCTGATCCAACGAGCAGAAAACCTGTTAGTAAATGGATTAGAGATCATCCCTCTACGGATATGATTGGTGATATTAATAAACGCCAAGTGACTAGATCCAAAGCTACTCAAGGACTTGCTGAAGAAGCAACTGTCGTAGAAGTAGAATCATTGTTCTCTTGCTTTGTTTCAGAAATTGAACCTAAAACCATAGAAGAAGCTTTAAAGCATTCTGAATGGATAAAGGCAATGCAAGAAGAACTGGATCAATTCGAAAGGAACAAAGTCTGGAAACTTGTACCACTTGCCGAAGACAAGAAAGCTATTTGTACAAAGTGGGTGTTCAGAAACAAGCTGAGTGAGTCTGGTGAAGTAACAAGAAATAAAGCACGTTTAGTTGCTCAAGGTTACTGTCAGACTGAAGAATTGGACTATGATGAGTCTTATGCACCAGTTGCAAGATTGGATGCAATTAGGCTTTTCTTGGCCTTTGCTGCTCACAATGACTTCATTGTTTACCAAATGGATGTTAAAAGTGCATTCTTGAATGGTGAACTTGCTGAAGAAGTCTACTTAGAACAACCCCCTGGATTTGAACTTCCCTCAGAAATCAAGATGGTATACAAGCTTCAGAAAGCTGTGTATGGTCTAAAGCAAGCACCAAGAGCAAGGTATGATACCTTGGCTAAGTTCTTGCTGGAAAACGGTTTCAAGAAAGGTGAAGTTGACAAAACCTTATTTACCATGAACCATGATGGTAAAATACTCTTAGTTCAAATTTATGTGGATGACATAATTTTTGGATCTAAGGACAAGCAACTTTGTGATGATTTTGCCAAACTCATGACAAACAAGTTTGAAATGAGTATGATGGGAAAATTGAATTATTTCCTAGGATTGCAAGTCAAGCAACTCAAAGATGGAATATTCATAAATCAAGCAAAGTATGCGAAAGAAATGCTCATAAACTTTAGGATCAAAGAGGAAGAGAAACTTGAAAAGATCCCTATGAGTGTTGGTACCAAATTGGGCTATACTAAAGAAGATATAAGTGTTGAAGAACACAAATATAGGAAGCTCATTGGTTCCTTGTTGTACTTAACAGCAAGTAGACCTGACATTCAATATGCTGTTTGTGTGTGTGCAAGATTCCAATCTGATCCAAGAGAATCACACTACAAAAAGGCAATCAAGATACTGAAATATGTCAAAGGTACAGTCCATGTTGGATTATGGTATCCTAAAGATTCTGGACTAGAATTGGTTGGTTATTCTGATGCTGATCATGGAGGATCAACTCTTGATAGAAAAAGTACATCTGGAACTTGTCAGTTTTTGGGTACTAGATTAATATCATGGTTCAGCAAGAAACAAACCTGTGTTGCCAATTCATTCACTGAATCTGAATACATTGCAGCTGGTTGTTGCACAGCTCAAATCCTATGGATTCAGCAACAATTAAGAGATTATGGTATTTCTGCAAAGAAAACACCAATCTTTTGTGATAATACAAGTGCTATTGCTATCATGCAAAATCCTAAGTTTCACTCTACGACTAAGCACATTGATATTAGACATCATTTCATTAGAGATCATGTGGAAAAAGGAGATATTGAGGTTGTGAAAGTAGGCACTGATGATCAGCTTGTTGACATATTTACCAAGCCCCTACCAGATAATAGGTTCGCAATGCTAAGGTATAACCTTGGATTGATTGAACTACCTCAATAAAGGATACATTTGGCAGAATGTTGAAACAGGTATTTAGCAAGCCAAAGTATTCTTACTTAAAAGCTCCGTCTACTAATTTCTTCTAAGAAATGATAGGTTACTACATGTTTGCTGAAACAGGCATTCAACAAGTAATTCCTTCAAACGGGTATTTGTTAGGAAACTTGATCACTTGCTGAGACAGACACTCAGTAAGAGAAAAACCTTAAGGATTGCTGAAACAGACATTTAGACAATCAAAGATACTGAAACAAGTATTCAAGTATCAAGGGAATATTCTGAGACGGGAACTCAGAAAAAGAGCAAAACTCATTTCTCAGTTTTTACAAAAGGATATCTCAAGTACAAAAGAATTTACTGATACGGGAAATCAGAAATATCTTTTAAACTTAAGAAAATATGAGATATCTAAGTAAGGGGGAACTTTCACCAAGTATCTAAGCTATTAATGCAAACTTGCTGAAAAGATTCTTGTCTATGTCAGCAAGCAATCTAATCCCTTAAAACTCGGTAAAATCAATTTGTGACGTTAATCGGGCACAGATAAACTCGTAATAATCATGACATGAAAAACAATCGTGGCCATTGATTAAAAGGAGTTATTGATCTAACGGTTAATAAAACAAAGAGAGAGAATGCTCTGACGGTTTCAAGTTAGTGGGCCACTATGCATTTAATGCAAAGGCTCCACTAACGCCTGTGTTTCTCTGTTTTACCCTTGCTGAGAGTTCAAAACGATTGAATTTCTCGCACATCAGAGACACTATATAAAGAAGGAGTTAGAGAAATGACAAAATTCTTTAACTCACATTTCCTTTCTCTGCAAATTTTAGCCTGAATCTACTGTACCTCCGGGCAAAAAGCAAACTATCTTTTTCGTACACATTTTCTTATCTATAAAATAAATGGCACCAAAGAGACAGTCCTCTAAGTCCTCAAAGTCATCTAAGGTTGACAGTACTGAGAAACACACTGCTCCGGTGACTACTCCGGCATCAAACACAACGAAAGTTGTGTTGAAAAACGATAGAATATCGGAAAAACCTATACCTCCGTCATATCTTGACACTGCAAAGTGTGAGATGATGATGCAATGGGGTGGATTTGCAAAGGAGAAGTACATTAGATACTTCTATGAACAAGAACTCGATGACAAGAATGAAGAGGCGCTTGAATTTATCAAACAACAAGGCCTCATGAACTTTATATCTGCTCGCACTAAGCAAGTGAGCATGATAGACACAATGGAGTTCTACAATAATGCAGAAATCCAGTCCCTTACTGATAGTAAAGGAGTCACTGAAAAAGTGATCTTTACAACAGTTCAGAACACGCAAATCGTCCTGAAATGGACTGATTTAGCGGAAATCTTTCAGATTCCAACCACTGGAACTGAAGATGACGTCACTTCCACTGACGAAGAAATTGAAGCTTTCTACAGTGACGTCAGAAATGAGAAAATGAAGAAAGGAGAGATTTCTCCCGTGACTTGGACAAAGCACGTTAAAAGGAAACATCTCTGCCATTCACTTGGTCTAGTAGCTCTGCTACTTATAAAAGTTTTGGACTCCCAAGTCGGAGGAATTGACAAAGTAGGCCTGAGAAGATGGTCGCTGCTGATGCATATCCATGAAAATAAAACTGAACTTAACTGGGCTAAGTACATTTTCAACAGGCTTGTTGATTGTGTTACTAAGTTCAAGGTAAAGGTAGAAGACAACAAGGTCTCACCTTCCTTTCCAGTTATGTATGGAATAAAGATATGCTATATCCTTTAACATTTCAAGTTCAGTTGAGAAACCCATTGCCAATCAAGAAATCTGTATGCAATGTGGGAAGATCCTTCTACAAGCAGAATGTACCTAAAACTGCTGGCAAGAAACTAGAAAAATCAAAGAAGACAACAACTGCAAATGTTGTCAGCACAAGCCAGCAAGAAAGGTATACAACAGCTGCAGATGTTACCACTCAGCAAATTAGAGATGAAATTGCTGTAGATGGTGGTGACAATAATGAAACTGCTGTAGATGATCAACAAGGTACGTGTACAACAACCGTTGCTGAAAATGCAACTACTGACGTATCTGCTGGGAAACTGAAGAAATCTAACAAGAAAAAGAGGAAAGCTGATGATGACACTCAGACTGCAGCGTCATCAGCAAGTCCTGTACCAAAGAGGAAAAGGACAAGTAACACAAGGAAGAAAACACTGGCTCGCAAGTCAGTTCCCATTGTCCATGACCTCTCAGACAATTCCCAGACAATTGCTGAAACGCAAGTTCCAGTAGATGTTGACAAGGTAGTTACTGAAGCCTATGTCAGCAACATTGAAGTGTTTGCGGAAGCCTTCAATGATCGACTCAACGTTGATCCTTCTACTGAGAACAGACCACAAGGCAGTGGAAATGGAATTCCTGCCCAAGTCCCAGATATCTACATTGTAGATAATTTAGATGATCAAACTCTGGAACCAGCAAATGATATTGCTGTTGATCTGCAAAATGAGGCACTTGCTGATGCTGCTGAAAAGATGGTTGCTGAACAAGCAATTCATCAAGTTGCTGAAACCCCGGTTGCTGAAGAACCAGTTGCTGAGACAGCAATGGTTCAAGTTCCAAAAGTTGCTGAAACACAAGAAGCACTATTCAACGACGCATCTCGTGATGCTGAGAATACTGGCCCAAGTTCACCAAAGACATCAATAGACAAAGTCCAGCTTTTACTGGAAGCTATAAGCCAACAAATGGAGTTGGAGACTGAAGAATCATTCAACAAATCCATTGATGTCTTCATGACAAGCAGTGAGCTTAAAGGTCAAGATGCTTCTGCTCAACTTGTCATTTCAGAGACAAGGGAGATTGCTGAAACCGCACAGCTTTCTTAAACAGAGCAAGACAAGAAGTCTGCTGAAGAAACAGTCCAAGAAAATGAAGAAACTGTTAATGCTGAACGGACTGAGCCACAACCTGTCCTTCTTCATCAGGTAGATAAATCAACCATAAGTAAAACTTCAAATTATGAAACTTATTCTTTTGCTAATATTATGTTATCTCTACAGACTTCTCAAGATGCAAGTCAGATGGTTGCTGAAGCCTCTGCACCATAATCAACACTCCCTGCTCAGCAGGTAGTTAATGTTTTTGGTAATAAAACTAAGTTTAACAGCTTAGTACTTGTATCTAACTCAAATTTATTTCAGGATGAACAAATGGAGGATGCTACTCAAGCTCCTCAAGGAATGGAAATTGTACAACATGAGCTTGCTGAATCTCAACAGGTAATTCATGTTTCAGCTTTGAACTCTAAAGCAATTATCCAAACCAATCCTGATCTAAATATCGTTCTTTTTCAGGATCTAAAGGAGACCACTGAAGTGGTGCTCATCACTGAAGATCAACAAGTATGTTCTGAGGAACTGTACTTGAATTTCAAGCGAACAACTTTGTCAAGAGTTGCTAAGTCCGTCAGCAACTGGCAAATATACAGGCGAATGGATTTCTCTGATCTCCATCTTCATCTATCTAATGAGAAAAAGAGATCTTCTCTGCTAAAGCTCGAGACATTCATTCATTCCATACTTCCTGAAGAAATGTCATATTCTCAGCAAATGAGTTCAAATCTGATTGCTCAAATCAGAGAGAATATGAAGGCAAAATTCAAGAGTGCCTCTCCAGCTGAACAAGCTGTGATGCTCAAGGGTTCATTTGTACCCGTGGTGGCTGATCCTCACAAAATAAATGAGAGAGGAAGTATCAAGTGTTGCTTTGTACAAGCATCTCGAGCTAGTAATTTTGATCGGTGATGATGAAGAGGAAGAAGATGAAAATATTCCAACTGATCCCAGTGATGATGAAGGGAAAGATTCAAAGGACAAGAAAGACGATGATGATGACAATCAAGGTCCAAGTCCTGATGCTGGTGGTTTAAAATTGACTCTTGCTGAAAATGATCAACAAGACAATCAACAAGCTGAACAACCACAACCTCAGCAAGAATCTCAACCTACTCCTGTTGCTGCTGAAAATCAAGCACCTGTACAAGGTGTTGATACTGAAGAAGAATATGCCAGAAAAAGGGCTGCCTTGAAAAATGGCAAAAGCAAAATTTTTGATGCCAAGGTCACTGATGCAAACCTTGATGATGATGATGAATTGGATGATGATTACCAACGCGCTCTACAGAACAGTCTATTGATCCATGCAAGGCACACGCAGGATCTAGAAATTGGTGAATCTTCAGGAGTAAGACCAAAGGATGTCCCCTCCCTTCCATTTACTACTGGCGAAACTCCAGTAATTGAGTCTCAAACGTTGCCCTCAGCAACTACTCAATTAAAACTAACTACTGGCGAAACTCCAGTCATTGGGTCTCAAACGTTGCCCTCAGCAACTACTCAATTAAAACTAACTACTGGTGAAACTCCAGTTGTTGAGTCTGATGCGTTGCCATCAGCAGCCACTCAACCAAAAGGAAGTGAAGCTGCTAACTTAGGTTCCAAGGTTGCTGACCTTGATGAATCTGAAGATGACGATGACTTATCAGCAAATGAGGATGAACAATCCAAAAGAGACCCCAAAGTGGTTCAAATTCCTCCTCCTGACTACATAAATGATATAGATGATGGTCTAAGAGGAGAATTGCTGATGAAGGATGATCAGTTTGCTTCAGAACTGAAAGTTCATTCCTTGACCCCAAACCTAGTGCCGTTTCCAAGAGTTGAGGAGTTTACTCCGAGAATTTTGGCACTGAAGAAAGTCCATGATGCCTGCAAATCAGAAGATGAGGCATTGCTTGCTGAGAGCCGGCTTGACATTGGGAAAATTTTGGCTACAGTGCTGAGACGCACTACTACTCTTACAATAGCTCAGAAAGACATCAGTCTTTATCACAAAAGCTATGAAGAAGATGTAAGTCAAGCACTCATGCTTGCAAAGACCGCTCTAGTGAAGGCTCTGACTTTCATGGATGATAAGGCCGCAACAGAGAAAAGACATGAAGAGAACATGGTGAGTATTCAAAAAGAGTTGTCAAAAATGACTTCTGATCAACAACAAATCATCATGAAGTACAACAACTTCAGTACTCTTGCTGAAAATTGCAATGAGTTCTATTCTCTGCACATCACTCCGATGTTGCAATCCATGTCTAAGGGGGAAAAGAGAAATACCAGAAAGAGAAATCAAACCCCTCCTACTATTGATGAGCCACTGCCCATAGAACCGCTTGCTGAAAAAGAGCAAAGTTCTAAAAGGCAAGCAGAAGCTGAGTTAAATTCAGCAAGTACCAAAAAGAGAAAAACTGCTGCTGAAACTCAAGATTTTTGCCATACTGAAAGTCATCAAAATCTGAATGAAGATGATGACAATCAGACAATAGCTCAAGCCATAAGAGCTAGACCTTTACAAGCCTTAACTCCGTCTGGCCATTCAAAGCATTTCTCGTCTAACTCTTCAGCAAGAGATCAACACAATGCTAAATCAAGAAGAATAAGGCAAAGACAGGAAGAGAAAAGGCTGGCCAACATTGCTATTGGCTCCGGCATTGAATATACAAAGACCAGCAATGATGAAACCACTCAGAATGTGATCAGAAACATTCATGGTTGCTGGATCCTAAAGCTGGAAGATTTGTTGGTAAATGAGTTCTTTCCTACAGCCTGTTTGAATCAGATGTTCAAATGGATTGAACTCAAGGTACAAAGAAAACAAAGGGAAGAATCCCTCCCAAGAAATATTGCTGGGAGATGGTTGAATCTTGAGGTCTCAGTAAGAAGAACTGCCATTGGTAAGACTTATAGACAAGAACCAGATTTGATAAAACCACCTAGAATTGCTTATTACTCTGACCCAGTAACCAAGAAAACAAAGAAGAGACTTGGATTGATTCCTTATGAGTATTTCTATCTCATTGCTAAGGATCAAGAAGAAGATCTTCTCTGGCTAAGAAAGATTCATCCTAAAAGCATTTCAGATACACAGCTTCTCCATGCCAGCAATTGGGGCATGCATTTGTGGGTAACTCACTACATGGAAATGAGTGCTGAAAAGCATCATCATACTGCTTGCAAAAATGCAAGAATTCTTTAACTACAAGTCCGTAGGCTTCTTGAGAACTACGAAAAGGACTGTGTTGAATTTACTACACTTGCTGAGAAGAGTGTAAGAGAGATTTTGAGAAAATCTTCTGGAAGAGCTTAACTCTCTGTAATAGTTTGTTAAAGTTTTGTTTGTTGATTTTGTTTAGTTATCTCTGCTACTTCTTGTAAACTTCTGAAAGATAACTATCAGCAATGAAGCTTTTGACTCTTATTGGTTTTTGATTATGCAATTTACTTATGCTTACTGTTTAATTATTCAAGTATGCTTGCATTAATCAACTGATTTATTCAACATCAGAAACCTCTAAAAGGGTAACAATTAATTTAGCCATGGATTTCTAATATCAAAAAGGGGGAAATTTGTTAGGAAACTTGTAATTTTGATGAGCAATTAACCATGCTAAATTAAGAAAAGTCCAGTAACTAGTACTCTTAAGGTCCATTGGAATTTAGAATTTCAAGGACATTGTAAAAGAGGAACGTTTGCTGAAGACTTAGAATAGGTGTTAGATAGGTTGGTTTTAAAGCTTATGATGTATCTTGTTTTCAGAAAAGAAAAACAACCTATTGAAGCACTTGTTGATGATGTACTTTGTTTTTACAAACAAACTATTGAAGCATTTAGAACCGCTCAGAATCTTGAAGATTTCGAAGATCTGAAGACTAGAAGAGTTTTGAAGACTGGTATCTACAAAGGCACATGTTGCTCAGAAAGTGGAAACTTCAGCAACAACTTGCATAAGTGAAAATCTATACGACAGAGTAGGTTGTGCTTGCTGAAACTGAGACTGACAACTTGTTGATGGAACATATGTGACCTCTTGCTGAAAGTACTTGCATTTGCGCTCCAATGTTACTATTTGAATTCTATTCAAATAAGCATTAAATGCAAAGCATGCACGCGAAGGACATGAAGACTAGAAGACAAACAAGGACGCTGCTGAAAGTACAAAAGCAAGATAGTGACATTTTAAGGAACAAAAGCCTTAGAATTTGAAATTCAAACGGCTCCTTATTTTCACTATAAATAGAGGTCATCCGGCAAAGAGTTGAAGTGTGTCAACAACGTGATCAAACTCTCACTTGTGCTTAAACTCACAAACCCTTCAATACTCTTTACTGCCATTGATCCGTTCCATGACTTAAAGCTTGAAAAAGCTACTTGTGAAGAAGTAGAATTTGCACGACTAAGAAATTAGTTTAGTGTTCTTTCTTTCTTTCAAACAAGAACAAGTCTTGACACCAGAAACAATCAAACTTGTTTACTGCAAAGTATTCATAGTTTTTTTCTTAGATTACTTGTTGTAACTGAATAAGTTATAATTAAGTTTTCTCATCCCAAACCTCTCTAACTGAAAATACACCCTTTCAGGCGTGATATTCAGGGGGAACTTAATCGAGCATAGTTTTGCTGATTAAAAGTACCAAGTTTGGTGGAGAACAAGGTTGCGTTCTCTAGATTAGGTTGGAGACGAAGCAAGTGTGGTTTGGTTTCTGTTCGAATCGCTCTAGATAGGTGTTGTAAGGAACCTCAATCTTATCTTAGTGGATTCAGTCCTAAAAAGGACAAAGTGGATTAGTTGAGAGATTACGCCACTCTCAGATACCACTATAAAAGTGTTTGTGTGATTTACTTACTATACTTGGTTTTCAGCAAATCATATCTATCTGTACACAGTCACTCACATCACTTGCTGAAACCTTCATTTACTGAAAAAGCATTTATTGTATCAAAGACTTCCGCTCTCTGATTTTAAGTATAAGCAAACCTAGTTACTGCAAAGTAACTTGCGCTTGCTGAGAAAGTTAAGTATCAGCAAACTCATTACTGAAAAGTAATAAGCACTTGCTGAGAAAGTTTTAAACGACGAAAGTTTGAAAAGACTATTCACCCCCCCCCCCCTAGTCTTTTCTTGTTGTTTAAAGGGACCAACGAAATCTGTATGCAATGTGGAAAGAGCCTTCTACAAGCAGAATGTACCTAAGACTGCTGGCAAGAAACTTGAAAAATCTAAGAAGACAACAGCTGCAAATGTTGTCAGCATAAGCCAGAAAGAAAGGTATACAACAACTGCAGATGTCACCACTCAGCAACTTAGAGATGAAAGTGCTGTAGATGGTGGTGACAGAGATGAACCTGCTCTAGATGGTGATCATGCTGACACTACTACACCCGTTGCTGAAAATGCAACTACTGACGCCTCTGCTGGGAAACTCGAAAAATCAAAGAAGAAAAAGAGGAAAGCTGATGATGACACTCAGACTGCAGCGTCATCAGCAAACCCCGTCCCCAAGAGAAAACGGACAAATAATCCTAGAAAGAAAACACTGGCTCGCAAGTCAGTACCAATTGTCCATGATCTCTCGAACGATTCCCAAGCAGTTGCTGAAAAGCAAACTCCAGTAGATGTTGACAAGGTGGTTACTGAAACCTATGTCAGCAACGTTGAAGTGTTTGCGGAAGCCTTCAACAATCAACTTAATGTTGATCCTTCTACTGTGAATAGACCACAAGGCAGTGGAAATGAAATTCCTGCCCAAGTCCCAGATATCTACATTGTAGATAGTCTTGATGACAAACTCTGGAACCGGTAACTGATATCGCTGCTGATATAAGAACTGCGGCACTTGCTGAAGCTGCCGTTGCTGAAAAGATGGTTGCTGAACAAGCAACTCATCAGGTTGCTGAAGAACCAGTTGATGAGACCGCAACGGTTCAAGTCCCAGAAGTTGCTGAAACAACACAAGAAGCATTATTCGACGACGCATCTCGCGATGCTGAGAATACTGGCCCCAGTTCACCAAAGACATCAGTTGACAAAGTCCAGCTTGTACTGGAAGAAATAAGCCATCAAATGGAGTTGGATATTGAAGAAACATCCAACAAATCAATCGATGTTTTTATGACAAGCAGTGAGCCTAAGGGTCAAGATGCTTCCGCTCAACTTGTCATTTCAGAGACAAGGGAGATTGCTGAAATCGTGCAGCTTTCTCGAACAGAGCAAGCCAAGAATTCTGCTGAAGAAACAGTCCCAGAAACTGAAGAAGCTGATAACGCTGAAAGGACTGAGCCACAACTTGTACTTCCTCAGCAGGTAGTTAATTCAACCTTAAGCAAATATTCAATTTATGAAACTCAATATTTTGCTAAAATTATGATTTCTCTACAGACTTCTAAAGATGCAAGTCAGACGGTTGCTGAAGCCTCTGCACCAGAATCAACACTTCCTGCTCAGCAGGTAGTTAAAGTTTTTGGTAAAACAACTAAGTTTGACAACTTAGTACTTGTATCTAACTCCTATTTATTTCAGGATGAACAAATGGAGGATGCTTCTCAAGCTCCTCAAGGAATGGAAATTGTACCAGCACAAACAAGTGTGCAACATGAGCTTGCTGAAACTCAGCAGCTAATTCATGTTTCAGCTTTGGACTCTAAGACAATTATCCAAACCTCTCCTGATCTAAATGTTATTCTTTTTCAGGCTCTAAAGGAGACCACTGAAGTGGTTCACATCACTGAAGATCCACAAGTGAGTTCTGAGGAACTTTACTTAGACTTCAAGAAAACTACCTTGTCAAGGGTTGCTAAATCTGTCAGCAACTGGCAAAGGTACATAAGGATGGACTTTTCTGATCTCCATCTTCATCTATCAAACGAGAAAAAGAGATCTTGTCTACTGATGCTCGAGACTTTTGTCCACTCCATACTTCCTGAAGAAATGTCATATTCTCAGCTAATGAGATCAAATCTGATTGCTCAAATCAGAGAGAATATGAAGGCCAAATTTAAGAGTGTCTCTCCAGCTGAACAAGATGTGATGCTCAAAGGTTCATTTGTACCTGTGGTGGTTGATCCCCACAAAATCAATGAAGAAGAGGAAGTGACGAGTGTTGCTTTATACAAGCATCTCGAGCTAGTTATTTTAACTGATGATGATGAAGAGGAAGAAGATGAAAACATCCCAACTGATCCGAGTGATGATGAAGGGAAAGATTCCAAGGACAAAAGGACGACGATGATGACAATCAAGGTCCTAGTCCTGATGCTGGTGGACTAAAAATGACAGTTGCTGAAACTGAGAATCAAAACAATCAGCAAGCTGAACAAACACCAACTCAGCATGAATCTCAACCTGCTCCTGCTGAAACTGAAAATCAAGCACCTGTACAAGGCGCTGATACTGAGGAAGAATACGCCAGAAAGCGAGCCGCTTTGAAACATGGTAAAGGCAAGCTTTCTGATGCCGAGTTATCTTTACTCGATGCAAAGGTCACTGATACAAACCTTGATGATGAAGAAGAATTGGATGAAGATTACCAAAGAGAACTCCAAAATAGTCTCCAAATTCATGCAAGGCACACGCAGAATTTGGATATTGCTCAATCTTCAGGAGTAAAGACAAAGGAAGTCCCCTCCCTTCAACTTACTACTGGTGAAACTCCAGCAATTGAGTCTCAAACGTTGCCCTCAGCAACTACTCAATTAAAACCTACTACTGGTGAAACTCCAGTCGTTGATGATAGTGTATATGTCCTAGAGACAGTCCTTACTAAGGGCATGGTGCCCTTATAGAGGACATATATGTACTATTACACAGGTCAACGTAATATAATATATGTTTGTTGCATTTTACTATTGAGTATCGCTTTCATATTTATATTACACCAGGCTGCAGCATGTCATATCTTTATTGCTTTCTGTATTGATATCAAACATGTCCCCTCGGATAGATGACCGATCATATAGATAGTGGGAGCTATGTGAGTTATCATCTATCCCAAACTCTCCCTAGTCGAGGTTCATCTCGGATGTGGGGGTCTGAATGAACCAGACAAGACTAGTATGCATGGAGGTTATACTTGTCAGAGCAAGTGTGAGCCGATCCCACGGCCACGGAACGGATTGTTGGACAATCGAGGAACGTTCCCATAACTGCGCATAGTTGTTCGAAGAAGCTTTATCGAACAATGGAAGTACCCACCGGACACTCCCATCCATGTATACTCTACACCGAAGTGTCTATGGGAACCGGTGAGTTGTCGAAGTGATGCAATTCGTCCTTTGTACTTACAGGACTTTATCATCACATTTGTTGCCCCATATCCTTGGTGGACCCGTCGATGTCAGCTTTGAATAAGCAGCTGACCTAAGACACGATCCAGGATTATGGCTAAATACAAATGGGGGTGATAAGTGATTCTGTGAAGGATTCATCTCTCAAGTGTAGCACAGGAGAGCACTGCTCATAGTCTGCATAGTTGTGTTGGTAAAGTCACTGACCAGTGCAAATGATATATTATGATGGTCATAAGTATATCTTAACCAAGCAACTCCTTGAGACGCCCATGGATGTATTATTGGGATAGACACTTCATCAATCCTAGATACATTCGAGCAAGTCAGATGAAGGGACGTTACCATCGCCGCGTTGAGCGCAACAGGCTTCGCAACGAAAGGGTTAGCTTTGAGAAACCTCTCAAACGCCCTCACTTATTAATATTGCAAATGGAACCGTCTAGGAATTCCATGTTGCCTAGTCTAGGACCTGCTTAATATGGTGAGGCCCTATGGGTCACACTATGTGGTGATTCAGTCTATCAGAATATCCTTGAAGATGGAATCGCAATTAATTTGGATTTAATTATGGTTGATGGATTATAATTGATTTGGAATTAATTATAATATTTGGTTGCTCAATTAATGATTTGGAATTATTAATTGAATTAGCTAATTAATTGTATTTTATGTGAATACAATTAAAGATTATATTTTGGAAATATAATGGAGGTTTGATTAGAAAGGATATGTTAATTTAGAATTAACATATGCACTTGGGCAAAATCTACTTGGAGTTTGAATTGCCTTAGAACTATAAGTGGGTCCCAAAATTGGGACCCACCTACTGTCCCTAGGAGACGCGCGCGCGCGCGTGATTGGTAGGGGAAGGAGTTCGACTCCTTCCTCTATTAGAAGTCCAAGGGATAAGTTAGATTTTCCTGATTGAGTTTTAATTTGATTGGGAATGAATCTAGAATTGATATTGGTTTCCTTGTGCGATAAGAATTAGATTCTTATTCCTTTACGAAGTCTAATTGCTTATGCTTTAGGCTTCTATTGACTACTATATATAGTAGACTATTAGAGAGTTTTTGACATAGACTTTGACAGTCATTCTACCCAGTTTTCTTAGAGAAAATAAAAACTCTCCCCTCCTCTTTAGCCAACCCGCGCGCGCGCCACCACCGGAGGAATTGCCGCCCCGTCTTCTTGGTCACACAAAGAATATCCTAGCATTCTTCTGATAGGCTGTTCATCCGTGGATATCAAGGTTGAGGTTCTAGGAGCTGGAAACTAACTCTTATTGGCTAATTCTGATGCACCAAGAGGCAACATTCCTAGTCCTCAAGGTAGATAATTGTAAAATTGTATAAATTAATAGTAACTTATAGGATATGTTCGTTTGAATATATATTATTTGAATTATTTATTAGTTTTATTGATATCATGGTATCTCAATGCAATATATTTTGTAGCATTGTTTGAGGAGCACAGAAGTGAAGATACTCCAGCCCCAAAGGGTATATAATGCCCTACTATGTTATCTTTTAATTGGCATTACAATGTTTTTCGTCTTCACCATAATGAGATGTACGTTTCAAACTTAAAGCCATTTTTTTTCTGCTACATGTAGATAATGTTAGCCAGCAGCGTAAAATGCGAGGATTTACTTATGTTCCTCATATTTGGGCTATAAGCGCTAATCCGGAGTTTAAGCCAATTGAAATTGAATTTGATGAACATGATAAACCTATTGGTCCAAACAAAAGTGATTTTGTCAAATTTTTGGGGAGTATAGCCAGAAATGGGAAGTTAGCTCGACTCTTGTATCCAAAATGGTCTGATATGCCAAAGGAAGAGAGACAAGCTATATTGACGCATGTAACGGTAATATTATATTAAACTTGGAAATATTTATATCTATATATTAATTTAGTATGGTATAACTTTGTTAGCATTGCAATTTTGTTTTGTAGGGGACTTTTGTTGTTCCTGTTGGATATGAGGAACGTATTTTACAAGCTGTGGGTAAAAGCTGGAAGTGTTACAAAGCCAGAATTAAAGCAAAATATTATAGTGAAGAGTTGACCTTGGAAGAGAACTTGCGTAACAGGCCTGATACTTGTGATGAAAAAGGTTGTGATGAGAGGATTAATGTAGAGCACTGGAAGTTTCTTGTCAATCATTGGTCCTCTAAAGAAGCAAAGGTATTGTTATTGTATTTATGATAAAAGTCACATGATTAATTTCAGTTGTTAACCATTTTTATGCACTACATTATAGGAAACAAGTAACCGAAATAAAAGGAATAGAGCACAAAAGAAAATGCAGCACACGACTGGAAAAAGGAGTTTTGCCCAAGTTTATGACATGGAGAGGGTAATTGATTTGTATGTGGAAAACTAGTACAACTTTCGATGTATGGATTATTAATTTTTTTAATGCTCGGAAACTTCAGGAAGCAATTGATAAACTTGTTGAAACTTTGGCCGAGGATGACGTTCATTATGATCCAGATGATTTCGATTTGAGCAGAGCAACTATTTTTGAGAAATGTTATTCTAAAGATGGGAATACATCTAATCCTCATGTTGCTGATGCATTGGTAATTTTTCCATCCTTTTTCTTTTTCCATATTTTAATAGAACCTTTGCAGTCCCAATATTTGCTGAATACTTTCCATTGAACTTGTATGCAGAAAAAAATAAACGAATTAAAGAGTCAACTATCTCCTGGCGTGAAAGATATAGGGAAAAATGACATTTATTCCCAGGTACTTGGAGAGGAGAAAGGTACAAGGATTCGCACATACGGAACAACTAAATCTAGTAGAATATATGGTGGGAAAGAAGTTTCAAGTGATATTGAGCGCATCATTGAGGAAAATGAGGAAATGAAGAAAAGAATGGAGGAGCAGGAAAAGTTAATTCAAAAGCTATTAAGAAAGGATGAAATGAATGGAGATTCTTCCACACCTCCCCGTCACAACTCTGAACATGCTCAACTTCATGAGGTCTCTAATTCCAGTTCTACTTTGAAGGTATATTCCTTGATTTGCTAAATTTAGTTTGAAAAAGGTGTTCCATAACTCATTATTTGTATAGTCCGCTTTTATGCATGGGTATATAGGCGGCGCCCATTATTTGTCGGACCGTAAATATAATATGTGTGAGTAGACGGCACTCATTGTTTGATTGTTGGTACCCTTTACTTGGTGCATGAAAGGCGATTACATCCATGCTCCTATGATTGAATATAATAGTACCAACTTTCTTCATATACATGCACTAGGAGTGCTCAATGACCTAAGCATGCATACAATAAAAAAAAAAAGTACTGTAACTTATTAGTATATGTATGCATGAAAGAAGATGAGCGAATAGTTCTTTTGTGCATGCAAAAATTGTGACTGGGAGCCAGATTATTTCATAGTCATGATGTTTTGAGTAGTTGTAACATTCTTTCAGCAATTGCACACTTTCAATTAGTTTCTGGTGCTGGTTTAAAATCCTTAGAGTGATATTAAATACCAATAGTATATTGCATGTATACTTGTGTACATGGGATATGTATGCATGTTGTTTGTTCGTTAACCTACACTTGGTTGGTCTGGAAAATATATGTTTAATTATGGTGACGAATGATGTAGGTTGGAGTACGAGTGATTTTAAAAAGCATGGTTGTTTGTACCAAGTCTGTTGCAAAAGGTTATGTGGAAAGCATAAATCCATCCAAGTTGGTTGGGACTGAAGAATTGGGAGATGGTTGGTGTGAAGTAAGAGTCATTGTAGCAATTGAACATGAAGAACGGTTGATTCGATCAATTGGAAGTGTTAAACAGGTTGGACACGCCATAGGGAGTAACATTGCTTGGCCGAAGCATCTAGTAAGTTTTTCTTCTTCCTTTTTTGTCTTTCCAATTATTTTAGTTTTTTTTAGTATTATCATTCACATAAAGTAGATAAGCTTTCTAATTTTATCTTTCACTTGATTATAGGTTGTGGTTGAACAAGCAAGATGAGGAAGCTGATACAAAAAGTCTTTTGAGAATGTAAATTCATTTCAATAGAATTTCTTACATTGATTTAGGTATTTTTAGTTGCATTGAAATACTTTGGCTAGATACAATTCCATGCATTTTTATGTTTTAGTTTGAAACTCAGCAGTAAATGTTTTCATGTTTCCAATACTCACTTGACATCAGATGATGCACAAAATATTTCTTTAGTGATTTTGATGTGTCTTTTTGTTCGAGACTTGTGATTGTTTAGAACTTATCTTTTTTATTGTTGAGAAATAAATATTTTCTTAGTGATTTAGATGTATCATTGGCAAGATGCATATCAATTAGAAGATGTTCACCATAAACAACTATCATGACTACAAAACAATGTCACTATAATGATCTATTGTGACACATTTTGGTAGTTAATATAGTTACCCGAATATGAGCTGGTGTCACAAAAAATTGATATAGTAACCCAATCTCGGTGATGATATACCTGTATATTCACGCAATTGGTGTCATTATTGGTACTTCTAGTGACCCCACATGTTGTCACTATAGTCATCTATGGTGACCCTTTGTAAGTTAGTTAATCTAGTTGCTCAATCTCACCGGACTCGAAAAGTGTCACCAAAGATAGCTATCGTGACACATACAAAGTTACAACATGTCTTCATGTGACACATTGTGGGGTCACTATAGAAATCTATTATGACACCTAAGCTATTGAAACCCCTTTACACGTGACACTTTGCAAAAGTGTCACAATAGCTCAAAGTGTCACAACAAGCCCTTTTTGTGACTTTTTATACGTGTCACCAAATCCATTTTTTCTAGTAGTGATTGGAAGAAAGATTGCCCAAAGCTTAGGGCAGATCAAACCAAGAAGTCATCAGCTTCTGGCTCAGGTATGTTTGTTATTGAAATGAACATGACTACTTTTGACTCCAATGGTTGGGTATTAGATACAGCATGTGGCTCACACTTAGTAATAATGTGCATGGGCTAATTGATCACATGCTAGTCAAGCAAGGTGAAATCGACTTGCATGTTGGGAACGACAATCCAGTTGAAGCCAAACGCGTTGGACGCAGCAAGATAGATTTACCTTTGGGACAATGTTTAGAACTTGATAATGTTTATTTTGTTCCATCCATTGTCAGAAATATTATTTCCATTCCATTGTTAGACAATATGGGTTTTTCCTTTTGATTTGCGAATAATACTTGTTATTTTTCATTAAATGATCAGTATTATGGAAAGGCTCGCTTGGTGAATGGTTTATATATTTTTCAAAGTAGTCTACCTTTATTTCAAATACATAACAAACAACCATCTTCAAGTAAGAAGAATAATCCATCTTATCTATGGCATTGTAGGCTAGGCCATATCAATGAAACACGGATTCAAAGACTAAGGAAGTTGAACTACTTAGAACCATTTGATTTCGAATCATATGGTACATGTGAATCTTGTGTTAAGGGTAAGATGACGAACAAACCTTTTGTTGGACAAGGTGTTCGTGCCACTCGCTGCTTAGAGCTCATACATACCGATGTATGTGGACCGTTTAAAGTCCATGCGTGTGGGGGTTATCCTTACTTTGTTACCTTTACTGACGATTTCTCAAGGTATGGATATATTTATCTTATGAAGAATAAATCCGAGACCTTTGGGAAATTCAAGGAGTTTAGGAACGAGGTCGAGAATGAATTGAACCTAAGGATAGTCACTCTTCGATCAGATCGAGGAGGTGAATACCTTAGTGAAGAATTTATCGATTACTTGAAGGAAAATGGGATTCAATCGCAATGGACTCCTCCTGGAACACCACAGTTAAACGGTGTGTCTGAGAGGAGGAATCGAATCCTGTTAGACATGGTAAGATCAATGATTGGATTCTCGACTCTTCCAAAGTATCTGCGGGGATATGCACTACAAACTACAATCTACATTCTGAACCGTGTACCATCTAAATTAGTGGAGAAAACTCCTTATGAGTTATGGAAGGGAAAGAAGCCTTCATTAGGCTATCTTAGACCTTGGGGCTGTCCTGCGATAGTCAAGCTGATGCTCACTGATACGTTAGATGCCAAGGGTGTCAAAGTATATTTCATAGGCTATCCTCGTTAGACGAGAGGCTATGAATTCTATCATGCTGAAGATCACAAGGTGATCGTGTCTAGAAACGTGAAGTTTTTAGAAGCTAAATACCTCGAAGAAGAGAGGTTAGATGATATGATAGAACTTGAAGAAATTCAAGACTTTGACACACGCGAACATGAGATCTCTAAATCTTCTGATTTGGACTCAAGTTCAGCGGGAGCTTTCGAAGCAGACAAGGGTGATGATATGACACTTGCTAGGCATGTCATAGTCAGTGGGAGTCCTTTGATTAGATCAACAGTTGAAACCACACCAATAGAACCCGTTGTCAACCAACCTGTGCAACAAGTTGCACAAGAGCAGCCTCCCGCAAGGGAACAGGGTCGCGCCCAACGACCAGCTGCATCAGTACCCACTGATAATGTTCGTGTTACACGAAGCCAGAAAAGAAAAGCACCAGAACAAGTCGAGCTCCGTAGGTCGAAGAGGATCCTAAGAGGACCTCAGAAGCAAAGCCTTATGATAGAAGACATCAGTGAACTTGATGTCGGTTTATCAGATCGGGAAGATCCCGAGACCTACAAAGAGGCAATAATTGATATTGACTCAGACAAATGGCAAGAGGCCATGGAAATAGAAATGGATTCAATGTACCAGAACCAAGTTTGGAACTTGGTAGACTTGCCCCAAGGGGTTAGACCAATTGGGTGCAAATGGGTCTTTAAACGAAAGACAGATGCCGATGGAAAGGTACAAACGCACAAAGCTAGGCTTGTGGCGAAAGGCTACACGCAAAGGTATGGCATCGATTACGATGAAACCTTTTCACCAGTAGCAAAATTGAAGTCCATTCGAATTCTACTTGCGATAGCTGCCTACTATGATTATGAAATCTGGCAGATGAATGTAAAGACAGCCTTCCTCAATGGCAACCTTGAGGAAGAGGTCTATATGGTACAGCCGAAAGGTTTTATTAGTAAAACCAGGCCAACTGCTGTATGCAAATTACAAAGATCCATCTATGGGCTAAAGCAAGCGTCAAGGAGCTGGAATATCTGCTTTGATGAAGCTGTCAAATCGTTTGACTTCATCAGAAGCAAGGAAGATCCCTGTGTCTACGCGAGACACAACGACAAAGGAGTTGTTTTCATGATCATTTATGTAGATGACATTTTGATCATGGGAAACAATGTCTCTATGCTGGAAGAGACTAAAGTTTGGTTATCAAGTACCTTCTCGATGAAGGACTTGGGTGAAGCGAACTACATCCTAGGGATCAAGATCTTTATAGATAGATCCAAGAGGATGTTGGGAATGACACAGTCCACCTACATCGACAAAATACTGAAGCATTATAAGATGGACGACTCAAAGAGAGGCTTTCTCCCAGCTAGGCATGGGATTGTCTTATCAGTTGAGGATGGTCCTAAAACTGATGAAGAAAGAAATGCAATGAGTCGTGTGCCCTATGCTTCGGCAGTAGGGTCTATAATGGATGCAATGAATTGCACAAGGCCCGATGTGACATATGCGCTTAGTGTCACTTGTCGACACCAACAGCATCCAGGAGTACCTCACTGGACTGCTGTGAAGAACATTCTTAAGTACCTTAGACGGACTAAAGAGATGTTCTTGGTGTTTGGTGGAGAACCAGAATTAAAGATGTCTGGGTATGTCGACGCTGGATTTGAATCAGATCCTGATGACTTTAAGTCACAGACAGGATACGTATTCAAATTGAACGGAGGAGCTGTCTGTTGGAAGAGTTCTAAGCAAGCCACGGTTGCTGACTCATCCACAGAGGCCGAGTACATTGCTGCATCAGAAGCATCGAAAGAAGCTGTCTGGATTTCAGAGTTCTTGAAGGAATTGAGGGTTGTTCCTGCTCCCAGTCCAATAACGATTTATTGTGACAATACGGGCGCCGTCGCTCAAGCTAGGGAGCCTAGATCTACAAACAAGAACAAACATGTACTTAGAAAATATCACATTATACGTGAAATTATAGATAGAGGAGAAGTTAGTATAGAACGTGTCTCTACCACGGACACCGTGGCAGATCCATTCACTAAGGTCTTATCAGTGGAATTCCACTTAAGACATTATGCTAATCTGGGCATTAGGCATAAAGGTGACTGGCTCTAGTCCAAGTGGGAGATTGATAGTGTATATGTCCTAGAGACAGTCCTTACTAAGGGCATGGTTCCCTTATAGAGGACATATATGTACTATTACACAGGTCAACGTAATATAATATATGTTTGTTGCATTTTACTACTGAGTATCGCTTTCATATTAATATTACACCAGGCTGCAGCATGTCATATCATTATTGCTGTCTGTACTGATATCAAACATGTCCCCTCGGATAGATGATCGATCACATAGATAGTGGGAGCTATGTGAGTTATCATCTATCCCAAACTCTCCCTAGTCGAGGTTCATCTCGGATGTGGGGGTCTGAATGAACCAGACAAGACTAGTATGCGTGGAGGTTATACTTGTTGGAGCAAGTGTGAGCCGATCCCACGGCCACGGAACGGATTGTTGGACAATCGAGGAACGTTCCCATAACTGCGCATAGTTGTTCGAAGAAGCTTTATCGAACAATGGAAGTACCCACCGGACACTCCCATCGATGTATACTCTACACCGAAGTGTCTATGGGAACCGGTGAGTTGTTGAAGTGATGCCATTCGTCCTTTGTACTTACAGGACTTTATCATCACATTTGTTGACCCATATCCTTGGTGGACCCGTCGATGTCAGCTCTGAATAAGTAGCTGACCTAAGACACGATCCAGGATTATGGCTAAATACAAATGGGGGTGATAAGTGATTCTGTGAAGGATTCATCTCTCAAGTGTAGCACAGGAGAGCACTGCTCATAGTCTGCATAGTTGTGTTGGTAAAGTCACTGGCCAGTGCAAATGTTATATTATGATGGTCATAAGTATATCTTAACCAAGCAACTCCCTGAGACGCCTATGGATGTATTATTGGGATAGACACTTCATCGATCCTAGATACATTCGAGCAAGTCAGATGAAGGGACGTTACCATCGCCGCGTTGAGCGCAACAGGCTTCGCAACGAAAGGGTTAGCTTTGAGAAACCTCTCCAACGTCCTCACGTATTAATATTGCAAATGGAACCGTCTAGGAATTCCATGTTGCCTAGTCTAGGACCTGCTTAATACGGTGAGGCGCTATGGGTCACACTATGTGGTAATTCAGTCTATCAGAATATCCTTGAAGATGGAATCGCAATTAATTTGGAATTAATTGTGGTTGATGGATTATAATTGATTTGGAATTAATTATAATATTTGGTGGCTCAATTAATGATTTAGAATTATTAATTGAATTGGCTAATTAATTGTATTTTATGTAAATACAATTAAAGATTATATTTTGGAAATATAATGGAGGTTTGATTAGAAAGGATATGTTAATTTAGAATTAACATATGCACTTGGGCAAAATCTACTTGGGGTTTGAATTGCCTTAGAACTATAAGTGGGTCCCAAAATTGGGACCCACCAACTGTCTCTAGGAGACGTGCGCGCGCGCGTGATTGGTAGGGGAAGGAGTTCGACTCCTTCCTCTATTAGAAGTCCAAGGGATAAGTTAGATTTTCCTGATTGAGTTTTAATTTGATTGGGAATGAATCTATACTTGATATTGGTTTCCTTGTGCGATAAGAATTAGATTCTTATTCCTTTACGAAGTCTAATTGCTTATGCTTTAGGCTTCTATTGACTACTATATATAGTAGACTATTAGAGAGTTTTTGACATAGACTTTGACAGTCATTCTACCCAGTTTTCTTAGAGAAAATAAAAACTCTCCCCTCCTCTTTAGCCAACCCGCACGCGCGCCACCACCGGAGGAATTGCCGCCCCGTCTTCTTGGTCACACAAAGAATATCCTAGCATTCTTTCGATAGGTTGTTCATCCATGGATACCAAGGTTGAGGTTCTAGGAGTTGGAAACTAACTCTTATTGTCTTGCAGATATAAGGAGCATTGTAGATATCTTCGACTTCGACGAAGGAGAAGATACACCGGATTGTTACGAAGACTTGGAAGCTGCTTTGGAAGTAAGGTTAGTCTTCTAATTGACGTGTTTATATATATATGACATATGCATAATAAATTAACCTGTATGTTAAGAAATTTTTTGAAATTCCACTGCGTACCCTAGGGGTAACTCTGACCGTATTTTCTTACAGTTGAGTCTAAAGCGTTGCCATCAGCAACCAATCAACCAAAAGGGAATGAAGCTGCCGACTTAGGTTCCAAGGTTTCTGGCCTTGATGAATCTGAGGATGAAGATGATCTATCAGCAAATGAGGATGAAAATTCCAAGAAAGACCCCAAAGTGGTTGAAATTCCTCCCCCTAACTATGAAAATGATGAAGGAGATGACTTGAGAGGAGAATTGCTGTTACAAGATGATCAATTTGCTTCAGAACTTAAAGTTCATTCCTGGACCCCTAATCTAGTGCCGTTTCCACGTGTGGAGGAGTTTACTCCAAGAATTTTGGCACTTAGGAAAGTCCACAAAGCCTACAAAGCTAAAGATGATGCACTGCTTGCTGAGAGCCCGCTTGATATCGGAAAGATATGGCTACTGTGCTGAGACGCACTACTACACTTACAATAGCTCAGAAAGACATCAGTATTTATCACAAGAGCTATGAAGAAGATGTAAGTCAAGCACTCCGGCTAGCAAAGTCTGCATTAGTCAAGGCTCAGACTTTCATGGAAGAAAAGGCCGCAACAGAGCGCAGACATGAGGAGAATATGGCGAGTATTAAGCAAGAATAGTCAAAACTGACTTCTGATCAGCAAGCAATCATCATGAAATACAACAGCCTAAGTACTCTTGTTGAAAATTGCAACGAGTTCTTCTCTTTGCACATTACTCCGATGATGCAATCCATGTCTAAGGGGGAAGATAAACAAAAGAGAACTTCAAAGAAGAAAACCCCTCCTACTGTTGAAGCGCCACTGACCATAGAACCTCTTGCTGAAAAAGAGCAAAGTTCTAAAAGACAAGCAGAATCTGAGTTAAATTCAGCAAGTCCCAAAAAGAGAAAAACTGTTGCTGAAACTCAAGGATTCTGTCATACTGAAAGTCATCAAGCTCTGAATGAATATGATGATGATGATGACAATCAGACAATAGCTCAAGCCATAAGAGCTAAACCAATTACAGCCTTAACTCCGTCTGTTCACTCGAAGCATTTCTCTTCTGACTCAAGATCTTCAGCAAGAGATCAAGACAATGCAAAGTCAAGAAGAAGAAGGCAAAGACATGAAGAAAAGAGGCTGGCCAGCATTGCTATTGGCTCCGGCGTTGAATATACAAAGACCAGCAATGATGAAACCACTCAGAACGTGATCAGAAACGTTCATGGTTGCTGGATCTTAAAGCTGGAATATTTACTGGTGAATGAGTTCTTTCCAACTGCCATACTGAACCAAATGTTCACTTGGATTGATCTCAAGGTAAAAAGGAAAGAAAGGGCTGAGTCCCTACCAAGAAATATTGCTGGGAGATGGTTGAATATGGAAGTCTCAGTAAGAAGAACTGCAATTGGTAAGTCTATAAGACAAGAACCTGATTTGATGAAACCAGTTGGAATTGCTTATTACTCTGACCCCGTGACCAAGAAAACAAAGAAGAGACTTGGATTGATTCCTTATGAGTATTTCTATCTCAGTGCTAAGGATCAAGAAGAAGATCTTCTCTGGCTAAGGAAGATTCATCCTAAAAGCATTTCAGATACATAACTTCTCCATGCCAGCAATTGGGGCATGCATTTGTGGGTAACTCACTACATGGAAATGAATGCTGAAAAGCATTATCATACTGCCTGCAAAAATGCAAGGATTCTTCAACTACAAGTCCGTAGGCTACTTGAAAATTACGCAAAGGACTGTATTGAATTCACTGCACTTGCTGAGAAGAGTGTAAGAGAGATTTTGAGAAAATCCTCTGAAAGAGCTTAACTCTTTGTAATAGTTCTGTTTAAGTTTTGTTTGCTGATTCTGTGTAGTTATCTCTGCTCTTTCCTGTAAACTTACTGAAAGATAACTATCAGCAATAAAGCTTTTGACTCTTATTGGTGTTTGATTATGCAATTTACTTATGCTTACTATTTAATTACTCAAGTATGCTTGCATTAATCAACTGATTTATTAAACATCAGAAACCTCTAAAAGGGTAACAATTAATTTAGCGATGGATTGCTAACATCAAAAAGGGGGAAATTTGTTAGGAAACTTGTAATTTTGATGAGCAATTAACCATGCTAAATTAAGGAAAGTCCAGTAACTAGTACTCTTATGGTCCATAGGAATTTAGAATTTTAAGGACATTGTAAAAGAGGAACGTTTGCTGAAGACTTAGAGTAGGTGCTAGATAGGTTGGTTTTACCGCTTATGATGTATCTTGTTTTCGGAAAAGAAAAACAACCTATTGAAGCATTTTCTGATGATGTACTTTGTTTACACAAACAAACTATTGAAGCATTTAGAACCCTTCAGAAACTTGAAGATTACGAAGATCTGAAGACTAGAAGATTTCTGAAGACTGGTATCTACAAAGGCACATGTTGCTCAGAAAGTGGAAACTTCAACAACATCATTGCATAAGTGAAAATCTAAACGACAGAGTAGGTTTTGCTTGCTGAAACTGAGACTGACCACTTGCTAATGAACATTTGTGACCTCTTGCTGAAAGTACTTGTATTTGCACTCCAATGTTACTGTTTGAATTTCATTCAAATAAGCATTAAATGCAAAGCATGCATGCGAAGGACATGAAGACTAGAAGACAAACAAGGACGCTGTTGAAAGTACAAAAGCAAGATAGTGACATCTTAAGGAACAAAAGCCTTAGAATTTGAAATTCAAACGGCTCCTTATTTTCACTATAAATAGAGGTCATCCGGCAAAGAGTTGAAGTGTGTCAACAACGTGATCATACTCTCACTTGTGCTTACACTCACATACCCTTCAATACTCTTTACTGCCATTGATCCGTTCCAAGACTTAAAGCTTGAAAAAGCTACTTGTGAAGAAGTAGAACTTACACGGCTAATAAATTAGTTAAGTGTTCTTTCTTTCTTTCGAACAAGAACAAGTCTTGACACCAGAAACAATCAAACTTGTTTACTGCAAAGTATTCAAAGTTTTGTTTCTTAGATTACTTGTTGTAACTGAATAAGTTATAATTAAGTTTTCTCATCCCAAACCTCTCTAACTGAAAATACACCCTTTCAGGCGTGATATTCAGGGGGAACTTAATCGAGCATAGTGTTGCTGATTAAAAGTCCCAAGTTTGGTGGAGAACAAGGTTTCGTTCTCTAGTTAGGTTGGAAACGAAACAAGTGTGCTTTGGTTTCTGTTTGGATCGCTCTAGATAGGTGTTGTCAGGAACCTCAAACTTATCTTAGTGGATTCAGTCCTAGAAAGGACAAAGTGGATTAGCTGAGAGATTACGCCACTCTCAGATACCACTATAAAAAGTGTTTGTGTGATTTACTTACTGTACTTAGTTTTCAGCAAAGCCTATCTATTTGTACACAGTCACTCACATCACTTGCTGAAACTATCACTTACTGACAAAGCACTTATTGTATCAAAGACTTCTGCTCTCTGATTTTAAGTATCAGCAAACCTAGTTACTGAGAAGTAACTTGCGCTTGTTGAGAAAGTTAAGTATCAGCAAACTCATTACTGAAAAGTAATAAGTACTTGCTGAGAAAGTTTTTAAACGACGAAAGTTTGAAAAGACTATTCACCCCCCCCCCCCTCTAGTCTTTTCTGGTTGTTTAAAGGGACCAACAGAATCTATCACAAAATCATCACGGTTTGAAAAATATCCTTGAAAAGGATTTTTAACTATGGTAGGACGTTCAACAGCTACCACCAAGTTTGTGCATTGATTACCCAATTATAAAAAGCACTATGAGAAAAAGGAGACTTGAATGTTTTGTTTGCTCTTCTGATCCCTGCGTTTGATATGACATAAGTCATGTCCTGTAGGATTATATCCTTATATAGGTCTATATCTGAACCATATATCACGGCATCAACGCAATTACCCTGAAAATTAATAAAATCATTACAGAATTTAGAAGACAATTTGAAAAGGATAAAAAGTACAGAATTAAAAAAAAAAAAAAAACGGATATCAAAACGGTTTCTTGACTAAAATAATTTGAACCAGATTTTGGTATTTCGTCTGATCGCTTTTCTTTGATATCAAAAACGGTTTCTTGACTAAAACAATAACCCTCACTCTCCAATTGGTAGTGTGCGGTCCAATTTCATGGGCCTTGCTTAATTGGTCTTCCATCCTCCTACGGCAGATAAGATATAAATTAAGTCATTCATAAGTATAGTGCAAATCACATTTTTTGTAGCTAGAATATATATACTAAAATATTTTTATAGTAAAAAAATCATTGAAAATCTGTAGATATATAATGGATTCATATTTTAGCTACAAAGTTGACTATTAAATAGTTACTTATACAGTGAGATATACTATTAGAGTAAAACAGAAAATAAACATACACAACATAAAAAGCTTATTGAGTGAGTCAAATAATGGCTCTAAGACTTACTAAAATCTGGGGTTGTAACTTAAAGATGACATAAGTTATTAAGAAATAAATAATAGGAAGACATATGCACATATATGAAAACAATAAACTGACTTAAACTTAAACATATACCTTAAACCTTGTTACTGGAGCGTTGTAGAGTTTAGGAGAAGAAAACTAATGTTCTTCAACTCGCATATAAGAATATAAATGTTGTTGTGTGGGGAATATATAGTAAGAATTTATTAAGAAGTATATATTATGCGAACTCTATATGTAGACAACATACATATCTGAGAAAATTTCTCCTTTTTATCTATTATATAAGAGTTGAAATAAAACTAAATATTCTCTTAATTATCAGTCAGCTAAAATCAACAGATAGGTCTTAGCATATAAAAGATGGACTCTGTAGGTAGACAACATACATATTTGAGAAAATTTCTCATTTTTATCCATTACATAAGATTTGGAATAAAACTAAATATTCTCTTAATTATCAGTCTGTAAAATCAACAGAATTATGTTAATATTATCCCCTGCGCCAAAATTTCATTGTTGTACTATTATTCTACATCTCGAGACAAAAAGTACACAAGAATACATCTCAAATCAAGTTCTGGAATTATTATACAATTTTCACCAAAAAAATGAAAAACAAAAAACAAATTACAAAAATCCAAATTCACCAAATTAAGTTGTCTGATGATCTGATCGTGCAGTACAAAAAGTCTAAATTCACCAAATTAAGTTGTCTGATGATCTGATCGTGCAGTCAAGTATCATTTCGACTTCAAATTAATAAGTACAGACTCTAACGAACATTTTACCAAAGTTATGTTAAGTTGGGAACTCTCGGCTAGCATACAAATTAATCACACAACATATAAGTGGTGGCTTCATTGAGTTCCAGTACTATTTTCATATAAATTTCATTTATGTTGTTTTCTGTTCGAATTTTGAGCAAACTAACCTTTGGGGTATAGATAAGAGTTGTTCCTCGGCTACAGAATGAAGAAAGCCTGACCTGCAGACGCTACTGGAGATTTCTGATTTCTGAGCCATGGCAAAATTACGCACCCAACCCTCCCACACTCAGCCCGAACAGCGGCATCTGCTAGAAAAACTACAAAATAAAATCTTATTCAAATCAATCTTACTGTAACACAAAAATTTCACTAATTTCAACGATCGAAATCACAGAATGTAAAATTCCACAAAGCAACAATAAAAATAACTATTCATATACCTTGAAATGAACCCTCAAACCAGATCCCTGAGCTTTGCAAGCTGCATAATCAGATCAAATCAAACAAAATTAAGCTTACTTGAGAAATAAGGGGGGCAAAATCATAGACAGTGGGAAAACCTACATTTGGTGGCATTATCGGGTTCTCTGGAGTACTTCACCTGCGGAAAACACAAACCAATCAAGGATTAAACATGATGGGATTCTGATAGGGCGATCCGTAATCACCGCCAGCATAGGGCGATCCGTAATCACCGCCAGCAAGCAACGCCACCATAGAAAAGCAGTCATGGTTTTCGGAGCCCTAAGATCCATAATCCGACCCGCTTCCAGGATCCTCTCATCCGCCTCTGATCTACCCTCAGCTACCAAAACCACCTTCTCCTCCTCCACCACTACTCCGTCGGTGGCCTCATTTCGCCGTCCCTGGATTCCACCGTGCAGCGCCTTCCATAGCCTGACAGACACCCGTTTCCCCAAGCGTAGACCCTCCGACAAGCCTCGCTGCAAGCGAGCCAGCTTGAGACCCCCAGGCCTTTCTTTTTCCCGTAGAATTGATGATTTGGGCGAAACTGAAGATAAATAAGAAATCGAGTTGAGCCCATGGTTGAGTAAAAATAGAATTGAGAGGAATGAATGGAGAGAAGATGAAAGAAGAAAAAAATGAAGAAAGGAATCGACAGAGAAGAAGAAAGAGAAGAAAGAAATAACGAAAGGGTGAATGCGGCTAAATTGGGGAAAGAAAGAAAATGCGGCTAAATTGAAGGCGCGTGGAGCTCCACGCGTTTTTTTGTCTGTTATTATATACTGATAATTGGGTAGAACACTTGATTGGGTAGATTGTGAGTTTTTTGGTGATTTTCGATACTATGGTATGCATGTTGACTTATGAATTTGAGGTTATTAGTTGTCTAGCATGAGCTTTGAGTATGATATAGTACATGATTGAGATGAATTGCATGATTATTCTTAACATGGGTAGCTCGACTAGAACATGGGTAAGGGAGTAGAGTTGGCTGAAGTTGACACTCGATTACTTGCACACATTGCATTTGCATTAGCATATCGTTTTTTGTTGAGTACAAGATACAAATTGCTGCGTTTTAGGTACCATGGTTCGTGATAAGAAGAAAGCACGGTCATCCAAGAGCAAGAAGGGAAAGGGAGCAGCCTCGAGCTCCCGAGCCAGCGATGCCTATGAACCATCGCTGCAAGCGATCTCCATTCGACTGGACCTTGAGGAGGAAGCTGCCTCAATTAAGCCCCGCTCCATAGTCCGTGACCGCAAAATTCAAATCCCGGCAAGCTATGCTAACACACCGGCGTGCCGAATGCTCTATAGCTTGGAGAGGAGAAGGAACTAGAAGTGGTAAACCTCCAACCGGTTCCAGGGGTACGATGTATCGCTACTTCAAGAGTTCTACATAGGATACACGGACCTTGCGGACATGGGGGGTATCCCAGTATGGAACACACTAGTGTCGTGGATCCCCCAAACGATTTCAGACTTCATCCACTTAGGGGAACGGGAGTTCACCGGAAGTGCACATGTATACAGGTATTCGAGGGCAAACCGGGTGATTGACGACAGCGTCACACAGGTGATCCGCCACAGGGATTATGTGTACCCATATGGCAATAGACCGGAGAGACTGAACAGGAAGGACCTCAACCTTGAGGCTAGGATGGCTATGAAGTTCATCATGGCCAATCTCATTCCTCGGACCAATGATACTTCGATTCAACCGTGGTATGCAGAGCTTATCTACTGTCTTTTGGGTCGGCATAACATTGACATCGACAACATCATCTATGAAGAGTATGAGAGGCATTGGAACAAAAAGAGAAAGCCCTTTGTCTTTCCCTGACTGATCACCGCCTACTGCAAGTACCACGGGGTAGAGGGTATTGACGAGACTGGCTCAGTCACCTCGACCTTGACTCCAGCATCTATCACTAAGAAGGAGCATAGGTTCTGACAGATCATACCTTCAGCTGCCGCCGCCGATGACTCACCACCTTCCTCACCGAGTGATGAGGATTACATGGAGACAGATGATCGGGACCTTATTCTAGACACCGCCGCTCCTAGTGGGTCACAGCAGCCACCTCGGGCTACACGTGGTTCCCGTGGATTTGATTTTACTAAGCTCAGGACCTATCTCGATGACAGATTCTGTGGGTTCGATGCCAATGTTGCAAAACTGACCACCACTGTACAGGGTTTGCAACATACTCTTGATGGATATGTTTCCCAGCGCAACAGTGATTGGGAGCTCGCGGAGGAGCATCGCCGGAACGATAGGCAGCTCATTTTGCAGCAGCATATGCTCTTGGACCGGCAGCAGGAGACCCTACAGCAGTCCCAGGACCTTCTCTCTGACATGTGGAACGACTATTACGAGGATGATGACCCGGATTACTAGTCTTTTCACATGTCCATTCTGGTATACTCAGCCGACAGAGGCCACACATTCGGTAACATCTATTATCACTTTATATTCCTCGTTCTCTTTTGCTGGGGACCAGCTTGAGCTTCATGTGGAGGGTGTTATGTGAACCATGATGTTAGTATTGTATGGCTTATGTCGTTGAGTATTGTATCTTGTACCTTTGTTTGCACGTTTACCGCCTTTTTGGGATTTAGTTTGTTTGTATGCATTCATCCTTAGTCTAGTTTTGCATGATGTTGTGTGGAGTTCAATGCCAATTTTTTTGAAACTTTTTTATTGTATAGACTAAGTGTTTGTGACCATTGCCCATACATTGCATCTCTATGGAACAGTTTGAGGTTTGTCTCGCTTGGCTTGTCATATTTGTATGTGCACTAGTTAAACTTGGTAATCTCGACATCACTACGTAGTGTTTTCTCTACTGCGGTTCACGAAGGCCTTATAAAATGTTGCATGTTAGAGTCTTTGGTTGTATTCTCGTGTAATTGTGTACGTAAGAGGCAACAAGTCTTCACCTTGCTTTTTGAGATTGCTAAATGCCTAGGAAGGAGGTACAGTGAGAGGTGTGATCCTTTGTTTGAAACCTATTCTAACGAACAGGTTTGGGGAGGGGGTTACTTTCATTATGACTTATTTTTCGTCTTGTTGAGTCATGTTGAGTTTGTTTTTATTTTTTCTTGTGAGTTTGTGCTCCAATCTATTCTTTCGAATAGGTTTGGGAATATCGTTGTAGTGTCATTGTTATTTCCTTTCATTGTACTTTCATTGTGGTACTGCTGGCTATATACAAAAAAAAAGGGAAAAAAAGAACGAGATTGTCAGACTCAAACAATTAAATAAATTTGTTTGAAAGCCAAAGGGCAACTCACAACTACACAAAACACGTAGTGCAGAGGTAAGATGACCTCGAGTGTCGATCTCTAGGGACTAAACTAGCTTTAACTCGATAACTATATATAATTACTGAAAACAAATTTATCTTAACTTGACTTAACAATATATGGAGAGAGCTTGTGATAGTATGCTCGTTCTAAGCATCAAGTTCTAATTATGCATGAAAGTGCAACTCGTACTGCCTTAAAAATAATTCGAATTAACAAACACCAAAGACAGATTTGTAGACGTGTATTTTGAAAGCTTCCTATCTATACTAATACTTGGCTAAGGTTGTCAGTCTTAGTTCAAGCAGTACTTGTAATCGAAGATATTGAAAACGATGATCTTGAATTATCCTAGTGTTTGTAACACTTTTATAAGAAGATGTTTGGCTTAGTCGGGTCAATGATTCGAATATAATCATTAAAACAAGTAAAAGACTCAGAAACTCAATCATGCATAATATGAACCCTAGCTACGAATTCACATACTATCACCAACTAGATGCTTAGCTACTCATATCAATAACACAATCAACAATCATAATCAAAGCAATAATGAATGAAAACATGGTTGAATTGAAAGATAAATAGCAGAATTGTGAGATACAAAGTTACCACCAAATGTTGTCAATCTCCGGTGAATTGCTAAACTAACAAAGAGCAAGGTGAGATCAATTGATGTCCAAATCTCTCCTCTATCTCCAAATTCGCTAAGATACAATAGTTCTAAGAGAAAATATACCCAGAACAAGCTCTAGGGTTTAAGTCTGTAAAATAATGATGAAAGATATGAAAATTCGCAGATTTTGGAAATATATATAGCTACTGTCGGAAAGCCCCCCGGCGGACCGCTCCGTACGCGACGGTGCGCCTGGCACGGCAGAGAGTTGCCCGTGCCAAATTCTTCCTCTGGATCTTCGTTTTCGGCCCCATGCACGGTTTTGAGCCCCGAAACTTGATCTTTTTGCCTGGAAACTCGTCCCGGTACTCCTTGACACACTACGGGTGATCTCGTTGCACCAAAAACACATTGTTTCACCATGATTTATATCCAAAAGCACGATTTTCACCTAAAACCTGAAAATAACAAAAGAAATGGAAACGTGACACTATTCTAACAAAATGCAGTAAAATGCATGCAAGAGGATAGCTAAATTGGTGAAAAAGACCCGAATGATAGTGTAAAAAACACTGTCATCATCAACAAGCATTGTTCTTGCTGCTTCCTTAAGGGTACGATTCTTCCTTTCAGCAACACCATTTTGTTGTGGTGTCCTTACTAAGGATAACTGATGTTGTATGCCTTTGGAAGTGCAATACTCAATTATGCACTGGTTTACAAACTCAGTACCATGGTCTGTTCTAATGACTTTTACCTTGTCATTTTTCATGACTTCAAGCTTGTTCAACAAGTTAGGTATTTCAGTCCTTGTTTCGAACTTGTGTTTGATAAATACTAACCAAGTGAATCTTGAATAGTCATCTACCACCACCAGACCATACTTCTTACCAGCCTTGTAAAGATTCAAGAGTTGTAAAGGTTTTGTAGTTGACGGTACTACCTTGTTCTTAAAAGAAGATTTGGTTTGCTTTCCTTGCTGACATGCATTGCAAACACCATCCTTCTTGAAAGTAACCTTAGGTAATCCAACTACAAGTGCCTTTTTAAACAGCTTATTCAGCGTCTTGAAGTTTAGGTGACTTGTTCCTTTATGCCATAACCATGCTTTTTCAGTGTTAGGAAACTTGTAATTTTGATGAGCAATTAACCATGCTAAATTAAGGAAAGTCCAGTGACTAGTACTCTTAAGGTCCATAGAAATTTAGAATTTTAAGGAAATTGTAAAAGAGGAATGTTTGCTGAAGACTTAGTGTAGGTACTAGTTAGGTGCTTTAGTTTTGCTGATCATGTACTTTGTTTTTACAAACGAACTATTGAAGCACTAGAACCGTTCAGAAACTTGAAGATTTCGAAGAATGAAGACTAAAGAAGATTTCTGAAGATCGTATCTACAAAGGCACATGTTGCTCAGAAAGTGGAAACTTCAGCAACAGCTTGCATAAGTGAAAATCTATATGACAGAGTAGGTTGTGCTTGCTGAAACTGACCGCTTGCTGAAATACATATGTGACCTTCTTGTTGAAAGTACTTGCATTTGCGCTCCAACGTTCATATTTGAATTTCATTCAAATGAAAATTAAATGCAAAACTAAGCATGTGAAGAACATGAAGACTAGAAGACAAATGAAGGACGTTGCTGAAAGTACAAAAGCAAGATAGTGACATCTTAAGGAACAAAGCCTTAGAATTTGAAATTCAAACGGCTCCCTCGATTCACTATAAATAGAGGTCATTCGGCAAAGAGTAGAAGGGTGTCAACAACGTGATCAAACTCTCACTTGTGCTTAAACACTCATCTTTCTTACTCTTTACTGCCTATTGATCCGTTCCAAGACTTAAGCTTGATACAAAAGATACTTGTGAAGAAGTAGAACATTCACGGCTAAGAAATTAGTTAAGTGTTCTTTCTTTCGAACAAGAAAAAGTATTGACACCAGAAACAACTTAACTTGGTTACTGCAAAGTATTCATAGTTTTGTTTCTTAGATTACTTGTTATAGCTGAATAAGTTATACTCAAGTCATCTCATCCCAAACCTCTCTAACTGATAAACACCCTTTTTCAGGCGTGAAATTCAAGGGGGAATTTAATCAAGCATAGTGTTGCTGATTATAAGTCCCAAGTTTGGTGGAGAACAAGGTTTCGTTCTCTGGTTAGGTTGGAAACGAAGCAAGTGTGCTTTGGTTTCTGAAGAATCGCTTTAGATAGGTGTTGTAAGGAACCTCAAACTTATCTTAGTGGATTCAGTCCTAGAAAGGACAAAGTGGATTAGTTGAGAGATTACGCCACTCTCAGATACCACTATAAAAAGTGTTTGTGTGATTTACTTTATTGCATTTAGTTTTCAGCAAGCTTATCTTTCTATACACTGGCACTCTGCTCACTTGCTGAAACTAGCACTTACTGTATAAAGACTTCCGCACTCTGTTTTTAAGTACCAGTAAAAATCGTTACTGAAAAGTAACTAGTACTTGCTGAGAAAGTGAAGTATCAGCAAACTCATTACTGAAAAGTAATAAGCCCTTGTTGAGAAAGTTTTTAAATGGCGAAAGTCTGAAAAGACTATTCACCCCCCCCCCCAGTCTTTTCTTGTTGTTTAAAGGGACCACAAATGGTATCAGAGCTGGAGGTTCTTTAACCTTCAGCACTGAACCTATATCCCCTTAGGTTCTTTCCGTAAATCACTCTCACTTGATCAGTTTGGTAGTGTTTTGCTGACAGGATGTCTTTAGGAGATTCTCCCTTGCTGAAGCTGGAAACTATGAAAAATGGCGAAACAACATGATGTTACATCTTGAGGCTATTAGTGATGAAATGGTCACTGTCATAAATGATGGACCTATCAAGATCACTAAACTTGAGAGAAGCTTTCCTCACAAAACCACGGATCCCACTGGTAAGGAAACTATCTTAGGAGAATCGGTTGACACTGCCGTTCCAAAACCAAGAGAGGAATGGACTTCTGACGAAGCTAAGAGATTCTGTCTTGATGGCCAAGCAAGAAACATCATCATTCAGTCAACTCCGGATACTATACAGTGTAAACTGTGGGGTGTCAAAACTGCTAAGGAAGCTTGGAAAATGGTTCATGATCTTTGCGCTGGATCTGATAAAACCAAGGAAAACAAACTCGAATTGCTGAAGTTAAAGTTCCAGAACTTTAAACAAGGTACAAATGAGTCACTGGAAGACTTGGACTTCATATTCACAACTCTAGTAAGTGAGATGGATGCCTTAGGAGTTGGAAATCTTTACTCATTTTCTGAGAAGGTGAAAACCATTATCAGAAGTCTGAACCAAGAATGGATCCATACTCAGAATTTCTACTATAATCAAGGAATGCCAAACATCACACCTATAGATTTGTTCTCTCATCTTGCTACTGTCAACTACCAGACAAAGCAAAGAGAACATGTGTTTGCTGAAAAATCGCAAAACATTGCTCTTGCTGCAAAGCCGTCATCTTCTGAAAAGAAGAATGATAAACAGCTTGATGATGAAAATGCTTTAGTTGTTAAAAACATGAAGAAATTCATCAGTAAGGAACTTGAAAGGCGAAAAGCAAAAGAGAATGTGAAAAAGCATCTTGGTAACAACTACCATAAATACAAGAATGAGGCTAGCTCGCTGAACAGGCAGGCTCAGCAAGCAAATTCCTCTGAAGAACCAGTAGTTGGAAATGATCTCTGCTTTTACTGCAAAAAGCCTGGACACTTCAAAGCAAATTGTCCTTTGTTGAAAGGTAAATCTGCTGAAAAGAAGAAGAAGTTCAAAAGGGTTTTTATTGATGAAGAAAAGAAGAAGCTTCAAGCGAAAATCGATGCGTTGTGCATTGATACCAGCTCCGAAGACAGTGAGGAAGAATTTCCAGCAAAAGACGTAGTTGCTCCGGATGTTGCTGAAACAATGCAACTTCCTGTGTCTGCTGATGAGTTATCACAATCTAGCAATGCTGAACAAGCAGTTGCTGATGAACCAATCTCAGCAGAAACACAACAAAATACCAGTAGTACTGAGCAAGTACATACTAAAGAGTCACATGCTGATGAGCAAACTTATCCAGATCCAAAGAGCAGAAAACCTGTTAATAAATGGATTAGAGATCATCCCTCTATGGATATGATTGGTGATATTGACAAACGCCAAGTGACTAGATCCAACGTATCTTCTACTCATGGACTTGCTGAAAGAAGCAAATGTCGTAGAAGTAGAAGCTTTGTTCTCTTGCTTTGTTTCAGAAATCGAACCCAAGACCATAGAAGAAGCTTTAAAGCATTCTGAATGGATCAAGGCAATGCAAGAAGAACTGGATCAATTTGAAAGCAACAAAGTCTGGAAACTTGTACCCCTTGCTGAAGGCAAGAAAGCAATTGGTACAAAGTGGGTGTTCAGAAACAAGTTGAGTAAGTCTGGTGAAGTAACAAGAAATAAAGCACGATTAGTTGCTCAAGGTTACTGTCAGATAGAAGGATTGGACTATGATGAGTCTTATGCACCAGTTGCAAGATTGGATGCAATTAGACTTTTCTTGGCCTTTGATGCTCACAATGACTTCATTGTTTATCAAATGGATGTTAAAAGTGCATTCTTAAATGGTGAACTTGCTGAAGAAGTCTATTTGGAACAACCCCCTGGCTTTGAACTTCCCTCAGAAACCAAGATGGTATACAAGCTTCAGAAAGTTGTATATGGTCTAAAGCAAGCACCAAGAGCTTGGTATGATACCTTAGCTAAGTTCTTTCTGGATAATGGTTTCAAGAAAGATGAAGTTGACAAAACTTTGTTTACCATGAACCATGATGGTAAAATACTCTTAGTCCAAATTTATGTGGATGACATATGATGAATGTGTATTTTACACTTTCATTCGAGTTTTTTTCACCTAATTTAGCTATCCTCTTTGTTAATTTAGCTATATTTTAGTACATTTTATTAGAATAGTGTCACGTTTCCTTTTAGATTTTATTTTACAGGTTTTGGTTGAAATTCGGAGATTTACGGGCAATTATATTAAAGTCAACAAGGAATTGGTGTTCCAGAAGCATATTTGGAGTATCTGAAGGTTTCCGGATAGGATTTGGAGTCTAGGGGCCGAATCTGGAAGTTAGAAGGCTACTAGAAGTCATAAACCGAGTCCGAAAAGGTGAAGAAATCAAAAACTGTAAAACCCCAGAAATTTATTTTGCTTATTTAATACTTTATTTATTAAAAAGGTATTATTAAGTAGAATATTAAAAGAAGTGGGTTTAATAAGTCAAATAAGAAAAGGAGTGGGAATTAAGTAAATTTCCTATTTAGACTTTTTTGACTTATTATATATATTCTTCAGATACTACGTTCAGCTCAGAAGAAATTTAGGTTTCGTTGTTTGGGTCTCCAGCGCCGCTTATCCAAATTTTTGTAACTGTTCTGAATCTGAATTTCAGGGTAATTTCTCTGTTCTCTCGTCCTTCAGCTTTTCACGTATTGGTCAAGATCAATTGTTTATTGTGTATGATTTCATCATAAATCTTACTGCTTCGTCCTTTTGTGAGGAATTATACATCACTTGTCAATTTGCTCGGTAAATTGGGGTTCAAGGGCCTATTTCAGGGGCTTATTCATGCAATTTACCATCCATTCCTTTTCCAATTCAATTTCTCCGTATGCATGCAGCGAATTTTGTTTGTCCTTTTCCAGTGATGATGTCATGCTGATGCCGTGACCCACTAGCTCTTGTCCCCTTACCTTGATTTATTTGTTTTGCTCTGTTTAAGTTTAGCTGTTAGTGTAGTTTTCGCGTAGTAATTATACTACTCTGTTTTGTTAGGTGTTTAGACCGAGGTTAGAAGCTTGTGAGTTTTGGAGCTTACGGTTTAGTTGAGGTAAGGGGATATTCTGACACCAAAGCTTATAATTTCAGTACTCTTATTACCTATAAAAAATATGATTTATTATATATTCAAGTTTTGTGAATGATTTTTTATGAAAACTATTATATCAAGTTATGGGGCTTGATATAGTAGGAAAATAAGGATCAAGTGTGTTACCCAAAAAGTAAATGTTTTGAAATTTTGCATGTGATGAATGTAAATTGTTTTTGTCTAGTGCATGGACTAATGTTATGTTTGAGCTCCAGATGTGCCTGTGAACTGTTCTGTACCCTTCGGGGAATTTTGTCGTGCTAGGCATTTTTGTTATGCCCTTTGGTAGGGTACTTTGTTTTGTTCTGTTATGTAAAGCCGACCTCTGTTCCACCGGACTTATACTAGTGGCCATAGGTACATGCCTGTTGAGCTGAAATGTTTCGTTACGTTTTCCATGCACCTTTTGTTACGTGTGATGTTGTTGTATGTATATATATATGATTTTGAAGCATTACTTGATCCGGGTGGAGGTGCCAGAATATTCTCTTAATGAGTTGGTAGCTCACCCCTTACTCCTTTTTAGTTGTTTGAGCTAGAGACTTGTAGCTAGTTTCGAAGACTGTTGCTTTGGGTTTTAGTTTGCTCTGATACTTACTCTTGGACACAGTTCCTTTTTACAAAGTTTATGTTTCCGTAAACACATGCTTGTGTTTTGTTGAGATTTCGTGTTGGCGTAAGACCATCTTACGATACACGGTCGGTCGCGTCTTTTGAAAATCTTTAAAAATCGTATTTTGGTTTTGGGGCGTGACAAAAGTGGTATCAGAGCCAGGTTTGAATCTTTTGGGTGTCTAGACCTCCTTAGGACTTGATCTTGAAAGTTTAGTTTAGGAGTTTGCCTTTGTTTTGTTAGGACCTTTGCGTTTCGTTCTTAATCCTTTGGTTAACTCTGCAACAGTGCGAAAATGGCTGGTCGTAAGAAAAGAGGAAGAGGTGGAGGCAACGGAGGTCGGACTGGTGGTCGCCATGGAGACAAGCGTGAGAACCCGGAAGCGATGTATCGATCTCCATCACCTCCTCCGCAGCAGGATGATGCTGCTAGAGCACTGAATGCGGTGGCAACCTTGTTGGAGCAGCAGCAACAGTTGTTGGCACCGAGACAGTCCTCAGTTTCATGCTTTGAGAGGTTTCAGAGGACTCACTATCCGGAGTTTGAGGGTGGTTCGGATCCACTTAAGGCTGAAAAATGGATCACTGGAATTGAAGAGAGGTTTCGGGCATTGGAGTTTCCAGAGGAAGTTTGGTTGAGGGTCACTGTCCCTCATTTAGCTGGGAATGCTAAGTTCTGGTGGGATGCGACGAAGATTACCCAGGAGAGTGCCGCCAACCCGATGACTTGGGGGCGATTCAAAGAACTTTTTCTTCAGCAGTACTTTCCCGAGTCCACGAAGTTAGAGTTGCAGCTGCAGTTCCTTAACTTGAAACAGGGGGGATATGAGTGTTTTGGATTTGGTGGATAAGTTCCATGAGTTGGGACGTTTCTCCCCAGCTTACATGGCGTCCGAAAGCAGCAAAGTCACTTTATTCTGCAATTGTTTGAGGGAGGATATTCGTATGAGTGTGGTCCCTCACATGGATAAGTCACTAGTTGATGCGGTGGAGCGTGCAAAGGTTGTGGAGAGGGCACTGCCAAAGAATCTACCACCGAAGAGAGATTTGAAGAGGCCGCATGATCAGTTTCGCAGAGGCAACAACTCAGGTGGCAACAAAGTGGCTAAAAGAGATGGGGCTTATTTTGTATCGAAGTTTTGTCAGAACTGTCAGAGGAATCATCCTGGGGAGTGTCGCTGGAAGACACGTGGTTGCTTTCGTTGTGGTGATACGCGTCACCAGATTAGGGATTGTCCTAAAAATGACCAAGGGCAGCAGTCTGCAGAAGCACCTGGTGGTCGAGCACCAAACAAAGGGAAGAACAATGGAAGGGTTTTCACTATCACCCAAGGCGATGCTAATGCTAGTACCGATGTTGTTACAGGTACCCTTTCAGTTAATTCTGTTGATGCATTTGTGCTATTTGATTCTGGTGCTTCTCATTCGTTTATTTCCGAAAAGTTTGTCCAGTCAAAGAACTTTTTGCTTTCTAAACTTACGGATTCTATGCATGTAACTACTCCTGTGAAAAAGAATGTTGTGTGTGATGACTATTGTAAAGAGTGCATAGTTCGCATAGGTGAGAAAGAGTTTAGTGCCAATTTAGTAGTACTCGATATGTTAGACTTTGATGTAATTCTGGGGATGGACTGGTTATCAAATTACCGTGCTAAGATAGATTGTTTCGAGAAGAGGATCTATTTCCAAGTTCCAAGACAGGCTGAAGCGATGTTCCAGGGAGATGTGTCTACTCAAAAGTCTTGTGTGCCGATAATTTCAGCTGTGCAAGCTCGAAAAGCTTTGAGACAGGGTTGTACCGGCTTTTTAGCTTATGCAATTGATTCCCGGAAGAAAAGTTTAGAGCTTGATGATATTCCGATCATTAAAGAGTATCCTGATGTGTTTCCCGAAGATTTACCGGGTGTACCCCCGGATAGAAATATTGAGTTTGAGATTAAACTTGCCCCGGGTACTGAACCGATTTCGAAGGCACCGTATAGAATGGCACCCGCAGAGTTGCGAGAACTTAAAGTTCAACTTCAGGAGTTACTCGACAAGGGTTTTATTCGACCGAGTGTATCTCCGTGGGGAGCCCCGGTGTTATTTGTGAAGAAGAAGGATGGAAGTATGCGCCATTGTATCGACTACCGGGAGCTGAACAAAGTTACCGTGAAGAATAGGTATCCTCTTCCGAGGATAGATGATCTGTTTGACCAGTTGCGTGGTTCTAAGGTTTTCTTGAAGATCGACTTGAGATCAAGCTACCACCAGTTGAAGATTAAGGCTGGAGATGTGCCTAAGTCAGGTTTTCGCACGAGGTATGGCCACTACGAATTTGTTGTTATGCCTTTTGGTCTAACCAATGCTCCTGCAGCGTTTATGGGCTTGATGAATACGGTCTTCAAGCAGTACCTAGACCAGTTTGTGGTGGTCTTTATTGATGACATTCTGATTTATTCGAAGAGTGAAGAGGAGCATGCAGAACACTTGAGGTTGGTAATGGAAAGACTGAGAGAAGAGCAGTTGTTTGCGAAATTCAGTAAGTGTGAGTTCTGGTTGGATAGTGTTGCATTTCTGGGCCATGTCGTATCTAGTGAAGGAATTTCTGTTGATCCGTCTAAGGTGGAAGCCGTGACGAGTTGGCCTCGTCCAACCAATGTGACTGAAGTAAGGAGTTTTCTCGGTTTCGCCGGTTATTACAGGAAGTTTGTTGAAGGGTTCTCCTTATTATCCTTGCCCTTGACTCGGTTGACTCAGAAAGGAGTCAAGTTTGAGTGGTCTGATGAGTGCGCCAAGAGTTTCGAAGAGCTAAAGAATCGTTTGATCTCTGCACTAGTTTTGGCTTTACCTAACGAAGTCGATGATTATGTTATCTACAGTGACGCTTCGAAAAATGGTTTAGGGTGTGTCTTGATGCAGAAGGAGAAGGTGATAGCTTATGCCTCTCGACAGTTGAAGCCGTATGAACGAAATTACCCTACTCATGATTTGGAATTGGCAGCAGTAATCTTTGCCTTGAAGATATGGCGACATTATTTGTATGGTGTGCGATGTGAGATATATACTGACCATAAGAGCCTCAAGTATTTGTTTACGCAAAAAGAGCTGAACATGAGGCAACGCAGGTGGTTAGAGCTACTCAAAGATTATGATGTGGGTATTAATTACCATCCCGGTAAAGCTAATGTTGTCGCTGATGCACTTAGCAGAAAAGCTCCGGTGCTTGCATCCTTGTTGACCACACAGCGAAAGATTCTGGAAGAGTTGGAGAACCTTGAAATTGAAGTGGTTAAGAATGGTCAAGGAAACATGATTGCTAGCCTTATTGCTCAGTCGATGTTGATTGATCGCATTAAGGAAGCACAAAAATCTGATCCGGAGTTGGTTAAGATTATTGATGTTGTGGGGAAAGATCTATACCCCAGGTTTGGGATCAATGGAGACGGATCGTTGAGGTACGGAAACAGAATATGTGTTCCATCGAATATTGAACTGAAGGAAGAGATTCTAACAGATGCTCATAAGTCTCGATTTTCAGTACATCCCGGCAGCACTAAGATGTATCGAGACATGATAAAACATTTCTGGTGGAAGGGCATGAAGCGTGATATAGCAGATTTTGTTGCTAGATGCATCACTTGTCAACAAGTCAAGATAGAACATCAACGAGTTGCTGGTACATTACAGAACTTGGAAATTCCTGAGTGGAAGTGGGAACACATAACCATGGATTTTGTTACTGGTTTACCTCCTACACCGAGGAAGAGACATGATTCTGTATGGGTGATTGTGGATAAACTTACCAAATCAGCTCATTTCATACCGATAAAGAAAACGACACCACTGGATAAGCTAGCGAAGAAGTATGTGAAGCATATAGTGTGCCTTCATGGAGTTCCAGTGAGCATAATTTCTGATCGTGATCCAAGGTTTGCTTCTCAGTTTTGGAAGAGTCTACAGTCTGCTCTCGAAACACAGTTGAAGTTTAGTACGGATTTTCATCCACAGACAGATGGACAGTCAGAAAGAACAATTCAGATTTTGGAGGATATGTTGAGAGCTTGTGTAATGGACTTCAAAGGAAGTTGGGGTGATAATTTGAAGTTAGTGGAGTTTGCTTACAACAATAGCTATCAAAGTAGCATTGGCATGGCACCGTATGAAGCGTTATATGGGAGGAAGTGTAGATCTCCGATACATTGGGATGACATTGGTGAGAAGAGATTATTGGGTCCAGAGTTGGCTAGAATTGCCGAAGAGAAGATACCGATAATAAAGAAAAGACTTGAAGTGGCTCAAAACCGACATAAAAGTTGGGCGGATTTGAAGAGAAGACATTTGGAGTTCGATGTTGGTGATTCAGTTCATTTGAAAATTTCTCCATGGAAGGGCGTGATGCATTTTGGAAAGCGTGGGAAGTTGAGCCCTCGTTATATCGGACCATTTGAAATTCTTGATAGAGTTGGTGAAGTGGCTTATCGTTTGGCATTACCGCCGGACCTATCACGTGTGCATAATGTTTTCCACGTATCATTGTTGAGGAAATATGTACCTGATCCTACTCATGTCTTGAGTTATGAACCTCTAGAAGTTCGAGAGGATTTATCCTACGAAGAGGTTCCAATTGGTATACTTGATCGTAAGGTGCAAGAGTTGAGACGACGTTCGATACCTTTCGTGAAGGTTCACTGGTCAAATCACTCACCTAAGGAAGCTACTTGGGAGTTGGAAGAGGAAATGAGAAAGTCATACCCTCAGCTGTTCGAAAATGAAGGTACGTATTTTATTTTATTTCAAGTTTCGAGGACGAAACTTATTTTAAGGGGGAAAGGAGGTAAAACCCCAGAAATTTATTTTGCTTATTTAATACTTTATTTATTAAAAAGGTATTATTAAGTAGAATATTAAAAGAAGTGGGTTTAATAAGTCAAATAAGAAAAGGAGTGGGGATTAAGTAAATTTCCTATTTAGACTTTTTTGACTTATTATATATATTCTTCAGATACTACGTTCAACTCAGAAGAAATTTAGGTTTCGTTGTTTGGGTCTCCAGCGCCGCTCATCCAAATTTTTGTAACTGTTCTGAATCTGAATTTCAAGGTAATTTCTCTGTTCTCTCGTCCTTCAGCTTTTCACGTATTGGTCAAGATCAATTGTTTATTGTGTATGATTTCATCGTAAATCTTACTGCTTCGTCCTTTTGTGAGGAATTATACTTCACTTGTCAATTTGCTCGGTAAATTGGGGTTCAAGGCCCTATTTCAGGGGCTTATTCATGCAATTTACCATCCATCCCTTTTCCAATTCAATTTCTCCGTATGCATGCAGCAAATTTTGTTTGTCCTTTTCCAGTGATGATGTCATGCTGATGCCGTGACCCACTAGCTCTTGTCCCCTTACCTTGATTTATTTGTTTTGCTCTGTTTAAGTTCAGCTGTTAGTGTAGTTTTCGCGTAGTAATTATACTACTCTGTTTTGTTAGGTGTTTAGATCGAGGTTAGAAGCTTGTGAGTTTTGGAGATTACGGTTTAGTTGAGGTAAGGGGATATTCTGACACCAAAGCTTATAATTTCAGTACTCTTATTACCTATAAAAAATATGATTTATTATATATTCAAGTTTTGTGAATGATTTTTTATGAAAACTATTATATCAAGTTATGGGGCTTGATATAGTAGGAAAATAAGGATCAAGTGTGTTACCCAAAGTAAATGTTTCGAAATTTTGCATGTGATGAAGGTAAATTGTTTTTGTCTAGTGCATGGACTAATGTTATGTTTGAGCTCCAGATGTGCCTGTGAACTGTTCTGTACCCTTCGGGGAATTTTGTCGTGCTAGGCCTTTTTGTTATGCCCTTTAGTAGGGTACTTTGTTTTGTTCTGTTATGTAAAGCCAACCTCTGTGCCACCGGACTTATACTAGTGGCCATAGGTACATGCCTGTTGAGCCGAAATGTTTCGTTACGTTTTCCATGCACCTTTTGTTACGTATGATGTTATTGTATGTATATATATGATTTTGAAGCATTACTTGATCCGAGTGGAGGTGCCAGGATATTCTCTTACTGAGTTGGTAGCTCACCCCTTACTCCTTTTTTTTTTACAGACGGTCAGCAGGGTGAGCAGTGTTAGAGTTTGCTTGGGAGTTTTCGAGTTATTGTTCTTTGTAGGATTTCTTTTTGTTCAGACCTGGCTTTTTAGTTGTTTGAGCTAGAGACTTGTAGCTAGTTTCGAAGACTGTTGCTTTGGGTTTTAGTTTGCTCTGATACTTACTCTTGGACACAGTTCCTTTTTACAAAGTTTATGTTTCCGTAAACACATGCTTGTGTTTTGTTGAGATTTCGTGTTGGCGTAAGACCATCTTAAGATACACGGTCGGTCGCGTCTTTTGAAAATCTTTAAAAATCGTATTTTGGTTTTGGGGCGTGACAAAAACCGCGTCGAAAATGCGAAAATTCCGCATTTACACTGTGGGGCGAACCGCCCCGTGCCTCGGGCGAACCGCCCCAGAGGAATTCCGGGCCTATATATAGTTGCGAGTTTTCTCTTCGAAAATCATATCTTTCCAAGCCTACTTTCTCACCTCTCTCTATAGTTTTAGGTAGGAACTTCCTGGGGCCTGTCCTGGGAGTTCCATAGCTTAGGGGATACTTTTTCATAGCAGATTGGAGCGCGTAGGATCGCAATCATCCGGAGATTGGCAACCTTCGCTAACTTTGTATCTTACAACTTTTATCTACTTATTTTATATATTCTTTCAATATGTTTTCTTCTATGATTGCTATTGATTGCATGCACATTATGAGTAGCTAAATTATCGTTGGTGGTAGTATGTGAATTCTTAGCGAGGGAAGATAATTATGCTAATGGCTATATCGCGCAGTATACTCCGTGTCATTGCTTTATTTCGTTGATGAGTTGAACACCAAAATTCTCGTATGTTGTATTGATCATTATGCACACTAGGACACTTGTCGACCAATCAGACTTAATTATCTTCGTAGTGTTGAATGATTACGGAACACAATAGGACGTTAGTTGTTGACAGGTCAGACCCATATTATCTTCGTAGTGCACAATACTTACAACATGACCCAAGATTCATTCAAAGATCTCTATGCAAGACCGAGGAATTTATGCATGATTATCGACCCATATTGTTAAGAAGGACCATACTATCACCAACCTCCATTATCTGCTTCAAAACCCCCTATTGCCTTCTATCTGCTGTTTTATATTTCCTTGATTAAATAGATAAAGCTAGTTATAGTCCTGAGAGAACGACACTCGAGTCATTCTGCTACTACACTACGGTTTTCGTTGTCGTTGTGGATTGCCTTTGGCTAATAACAAATTTATTTGACTGAACCCTGACAACGTTTCATCAAATTGGCGCCGTTGCCGGGGACTATACTCCTTTTTTCTGTTTAATTTGTTTTTATTTACAGCTTTAGATTCCTAATTCTTTTAGTTTTAGTTTTCCTTTTTAATTTCTCTCTCTGCTTTCCTATTTGTTTCTAATCACTTTTCCTAGACTGTCACAGATTGTGTATGCCGCATACACGTTCTGCAGGAATACCGCTTGTTGATTCAATTGCTGAGATCGATAGAGTCTACCACCAGAGAAGGCGACTACTTGAAAGGCGCGCACTAGAGGAAATAGAGGGAACCGATTTCTCTGAATCTCTAATTAGTCTATTCAAGGAAATCGACGGAATGGCAGAAGCTAGACCACTGAAGGCATGGGTACAACCCACCAAGGATCGTATGAGGGGACAGGCGATTGTTCTTTCCCCTGCAACCCGAGATCTGGAGATCAAGAACCACGCATTCCAACAACTTCCGAGGTTCTTTGGCTTATCAAGGGAAGATGTGATAGGGTATTTGAACGATATCGATGATTTCGACAATCAACTCCCACGACCCAGAGCTGACATAACAACGGATGAGTTGAGGATGAAGGTTTTTGCAATGGGACTTGGCGACAGAGCCAAGTCATGGCTGAGTTCTCTTCCAGCCGGCTCGCTGGACACTTGGGAAAATGTTTTTTCAGCTTTCATGGAAAAATAATTCCCACACACTCTGACTACCGCGCTTAAGGCGCAGATCAATGGATTCAAGCAAGACTATGATGAGACCATCTACACCGCGTTCGAGAGGTTCCAAGATCTCACGAACAAGTGCCCTCACCATGGTTTTGAACTCTCCGACCTAGTCCAACACTTCTAAAATGGACTAACCTTCGAGAACCAACAAGTGGTGGATTTCCAATGCCGAGGCAATATTTGGGAGGAAACCGCAGAAGCCGTCTGGGCAGTTTTCGAAAGGCTTGCTAAGGGTTCGCAGTTCAAGGACCCAAGAGCAATGGTTAGGAGACGTGGACCTGAAGCTCCACCGACTCAAGAAGCCCCTATGTACAGGGGGAATGGGGATCAATTCGAGTGCTTTACCAACGAATTGAAGCAAGTCCTCAAGAGCGCCACCGGAACAACTGTTTCGAACGAAGTATGCCGAATATGCAAGAACTATGGGCATGGAGCTCATATGTGTAGATCGGAGCTGGCATACGAAGATGGCAACTGGGCTCGAGGAGGAGAAGAAGAAGCCTTCGCTACGGAGTTTGGTACTCAAGAAGTTAGCTACGGACAAGATGGTAGGAATCCTCGAGGTGGATTCTGGAGAAGAGGATACCGTAACAATCAAGGATATGCACCAGCTAACCAGACTAATGGACCTAACCAAGACCGTAGCAGGCTGAACCATGGTAATGATCACTGCGAAAACCCCGCTCTGAAAGAGCCACCGAAGTCGAAGACGGCTCTACTAATGGAGAACTTACAGAAGATGGTCGATCACACACAAAATTTTCTCAAACGGTATGAGGAGGATTCCGAGAAGACTAGGGCAAGGCTCGATAAGTTAGAAGAGAGCACTAGGCTTGCCCATCAAAAGATGCAAGAGTTGATCGACCGAGGAGCAAGTAGGGAACAAGGCAAACTGCCTAGCAACACTGAGAAGTCATTGTCCATTAACTTAGTGGGTGATCTACCTGTTAAAATCACCATCAAGAAGGCTACGAAGTGCGAGAGTTGCAAGAGGGACCTACCTCCACAAGCCGAAGAAGAAGGAAAGTACCTTGGTACCAACAAGAGTGAAGAGGAGCAAGAGGATTCCGAGCCACTCCCTCAAAGTTTCGATATTAAGGTCGGGATTGGGGAGCTTGAAGATGTCCGAGCCACACTGGACACTGGATCCTACTCTAATGTGCTCCCTTTGAACGTTTTCGAGAAGAGTAACCTTGGAGAACTAACTGTGCATAAGGCTATTGTGCAACTGGCGGATGGATCCCTTGTGAAACCCGAAGGCGTTGTGAAGAATGTATTAGTCAAAATTGGTGAAGCTTCTGTCCACACCGATTTTGTAATTATGCCAGCATCAGCACCAAGAACGGGGGATGTCATACTCTTAGGACGAACATTCTTGACCAAAATACGCTCAGTGATGGACATCTACCGAAGGACTTGCACTATCGAAGTGGATGGCAAGAAACACGTGTTGCAAGCCATAACTGATCCACCTGATCCACCCGATACTTCTAACACTATTGATTACAGTGGTCTTAACGTCTATGTTCACTCTTATTCACAGGATCAAAGCACAGGAAGGAGAATCATGACGGGGAAGTCTAGTACCCACAGAAGGAAAAGATAGGCGAAGACAGGGGTCGAGTCAGAGACCTTAAACAATGGCGCTATCCGGGAGGCAACCCGGAGTTTTTATCGCTTTCTTTACCGCTTTATTGCATGCATTCATACTTGAACAATTTGCTTTTCATATGTGAATTTGTTCAGTTCTGTGTCGTATGTGCTTATGTTGTGTTCGAGTGCGACTTTTCGAGTGATTTCTTGAGGAAAATAATTTTTCGGGGACTAAAAACTTTTTCGGGGACTTAAAATTGCATTTTTATTTTTAAAAACGTTCGTCTCCCACCTAAAAGTGGGGGGCCGCCCCAGGTGTGGGGCGAACCGCCCCACACCTCCAGAGAGTTAAAATCGGGGGTTTCTTCCCCAAACCCCCATTTTTCTCCATTTTCATCCTTCAAACTCCAAAATTTCCTCCATATTCAAAATATCTTCAAATCTTCATAACTTCTTCATCTCTCCATCATTTTGTGTAATCTTTAGCTTCATTCGAAGCCCGTTACGTGCTCTATCATTCTCTCCGAATAAATTTTTTCCTAGCTCATTCAATTTCCGGATTTGAGGTATTATCACATGAACCCTAATTTTTACAATTTGGGGGTTTTTTGATTTATGCTTCAATTAGACTTGTATGATGTATGGGTTGATGATTTATGTGTTTAGATTCATTATTCATTGTCAATTACATGTTCAATTAGGCTTGGTTTGATGATTTGAGATTTTGCTAATTGGATGATATATGTCTTGTTAGGAATTGTCTCTCTTGCTTTCATTCCTTGTTTAAACATGTATTTAGTGACATGAAATTGATGAATGTATTGATAGAATGCATGATGGTTGAGATTGAGGTTTTATGCTAGAAATTGATTTTTATGATATAACCTTGTGATTCAAGGCATATGTTGTTAGCAAAAGCATAATGTGATATGTTATTGTAGTAGGTACATTGATATGTTACGTAATGAATTAGCTAGACTAGGCTTTGGGTTCTTGAGGAGTTCGATTTTTGAAATTTTTACTCGTTTATTCGCTCGTTTGTTTACATAAGCATAGGTCTGTTTTGCGTCGTACAAGATACTAATTGTTGTTTGTAGGAATCATGGCACCAAGGACAAGGAGAGCCGACTCTAGCAAAAAGGGGAAGGGAGTGGCATCAAGCTCCCAACCATCTCACGATTTGTACGAGTTGTCTGCCGCTGCGATAGGGGTGCGACAACGGTTAGAGAAGGAGATGGCCGACGGAGGAAGGTCTATCATTCCCGACAGGAGGATTGACATTCTGAGTCTGCAGCGAATAGAGCGGGGTATAGGACACTTTCAAGTTTGGGGTCACAGAGGAATTGGGCATGGTACAGTTCCGACAGGTTCAAAGGCTACGACGAGAGCCTCCTTCGAGATTTCTACACCGGTTATACGGATTTGGACGAAAAGAATGGGGTGTTAGTCCGAGGCCTAATTATACCGTGGAGCCCAGAGCATATTTCTTCATTCATCCACTTCGGGAACTTTGAATTCACAGAGAGCGCACACGCCTACTTATATTCGAGGACCGCTAGGGGGATAGGAAGAGACGTCACCGAAGTGATCTGCAACAGGGGGTACAGATATCCGGGAGTTGGGGGAGCACCTGGACGGATCGGTTATGGCGACCTTAGCATCGAAGCTAAGGTGATGATGAAATTTTGCATCTCCGACTTGATCCCAAGGAAGAATGACACTTGGATTCAGCCATACTACGCCGAGCTCCTCTACTGCCTCATTGACGGACATCAGGTCGACATAGGGCACATTATGTATGAGGAGTATGAGCGCCACTGGGAGAAGAAGAGGAAGCCTTTCATCTTCCCGAGCTTCATCACAGCTTACTGCAAATATCATGGGGTAGACGATATTGATGAGGGGGATTGCGAGATCGCTGCCCTTTCACCCTCGACCATTGAGGTACAGCTCAACAGGTATCAGTTGAGGAACCCCACTGCAGCTGCTGCTGATGTAGGAGGGCCAGTCCAGCCAAATGATTCTGATCATGAGGATGCTATGGAGGCCGATGTTGGTGAAGCCCCGATTCCAGATATTCCATTTGTCCATCATGCACCGCATGCACCAGCTGGAGCACCACAGGGGTCTGGAGGATTTGACTTCTCCGAATTCCGTACCTACCTCGACAGCCGTTTCGACAGGATTGATGCCAACAACGCGGCGATGCGACAGGACATCGACAGGCATATTGTCCAGCACAGCCGCGATTGGGAGATATTCGAGGAGCACCGCCGAGAGGATAGGTAGCACATGCGGGAGCAGCAACAGCTGATCCAGCAACAGCAGGAAGCTCTACGACAGTCCAATGAACTCATGAATGACATGTGCAGTGACTTTTATGGGGACTACCATCCCGATGACTAGTCCTTCCACTTGTCCACTCTCAGCCGACCGAGGCCAAACCCTTCGGTAACATCTAGTATCACTTCTTATTACTCATTCTCTTTGCTAGGGGGCTATCTTAAGAATCGTAAGGGGGATGGGATGTGAACCATGATGTTAAGTTTTGTTTGGTTTTGTGTCGATTAGTATCTTGTTCTTTGTTTGCATTTGCACGTTTACTGCTTTCTTAGTTTTTTAGGTTGCATTTCACTACATTCATCCTAGGATAGTCTTGCATGTTTTATATGGAGTTTATTGCCGAATTTTTTGAACTTTTTTATTGGGTAGATCAACTAGCTATGCCATTAATCGTATGCTTCATCTCTATGAATTTGTTTGAGGTTTTTCTCGCTTGGCTTGTCACATTTATGTATTGCACTTAGTTGAGCTAGGTAGTCTCGACTTCACTTAGTGGTGTTTTCTCTACTGCGGTTCACGACGGCCTTTATAATAGGATGATGCATGTTAGGGTCTTATGGTTGTTTTCCCGAGTAATTATGTACCTAAGAGGCAACAAGTCTTCACCATGCTTTGAGATTGCTAAATGCCTAGGAAGGAGGTAGTGTGAGGTTGTGTGATCCTTTGTTTATAACCTCTTCTTCCGAATAGGTTTGGGGAGGGGGTTACACCATCATAGACTTGTTTCTGTTTTTCATTTTCGTATCGTGAGTTTATTTTTCCTTTTCCGTAAATTTTGTACTCCAACCTATTCTTTCGAATAGGTTTGGGGAAGTCGTGTGAGTCTTTTTGTTTCTCTTTTTGTTATGCTACTGCTGGCTAGAAAAAAATCGAAAAAAAAAAAGAAAGAAAAAATACCAGAAAAAAAGAGAAAAAAGAAAAAAGAATCTGGAAAGAAAAAAAAGAAGACCCCAAAAAGCAAAGAAGGGTCCGTAAAATAAAGCCAAATAGCAGTTTAGCAAAGTTTGAGTCTTTTCCATTTTTCGTATTGTTCGTAATAGTGTTTTTCTATTTTTTATCTTTTTTTTCGTCTTAAGTGTCATCTGTTCTAGACCACCCCCGTCCTGCCATTGAGGAAGTGGTGAATAGCTTAAGACTTTACTTGAGAGATTGGTAGAATTGGGGAGTGTTATATTTTATAGGGAACCCTCCTTCGTTTGATGAGAGCCAGCACTGGTTCAACCTCTTTTGAGGAAAAGTCTTAACATGGTGGAACAGCAGTAAGTCCTCAGTTTCATAGGCACGGGGCAACCATTCGTATCTTAGCATGCATCATTACGTCGTCACTGACTAGGTCCAGGTAGAGAATGTTACGAGAGACTATCTTGTCTTGACATAAGTGCTTATGTTGATGTGTATAAGTCAATCGAGGTATTCTTCAACCTATATTCATGCTTTGATTTATATGGTTTTTGTTCATATGTTATTTGGTATCAGTAATTTAGTTCATTTTATTTGGCATGAAACTCCATTTTTTAGTCTTGCATGTTGTTTGTATTAGAGTCTAGCTAAGTTGCTTGAGGACAAGCAAAGGTTCGGTTTGGGAAGTTTGATGAATGTGTATTTTACACTTTCATTCGAGTCTTTTTCACCTAATTTAGCTATCCTCTTTGTTAATTTAGCTATATTTTAGTACATTTTATTAGAATAGTGTCACGTTTCCTTTTAGATTTTATTTTACAGGTTTTGGTTGAAATTCGGAGATTTACGGGCAATTATATTAAAGTCTACAAGGAATTGGTGTTCCAAAAGTATATTTGGAGTATCTGAAGGTTTCCGGATAGGATTTGGAGTCTAGGGGCCGAATCTGGAGGTTAGAAGGCTACTAGAAGTCATAAACCGAGTCCGGAAAGGTGAAGAAATCCAAAACCGCATCGAAAACGCGAAAATTCCGTGTTTACACTGTGGGGCGAACTGTCCCGTGCCTCGGGCGAACCGCCCCAGAGGAATTCCGGGCCTATATATAGTTGCGAGTTTTCTCTCCGAAAAACATATCTTTCCAAGCCTACTTTCTCACCTCTCTCTATAGTTTTAGGTAGGAACTTCCCGGGGCCTGTCCTGGGAGTTCCATAGCTTAGGGGATACTTTTTCATAGCAGATTGGAGCGCGTAGGATCGCAATCATCCGGAGATTGACAACCTTCGGTAACTTTGTATCTTACAACTTTTATCTACTTATTTTATATATTCTTTCAATATGTTTTCTTCTTTGATTGCTATTGATTGCATGCACATTATGAGTAGCTAAATTTATCGTTGGTGGTAGTATGTGAATTCTTAGCGAGGGAAGATAATCATGCTAATGGCTATATCGCGCATTATACTCCGTGTCATTGCTTTATCTCGTTGATGAGTTGAACACCAAAATTCTCGTATGTTGTATTGATCATTATGCACACTAGGACACTTGTCGGCCAATCAGACTTAATTATCTTCGTAGTGTTGAATGATTACGGAACACAATAGGACGTTAGTTGTTGACAGGTCAGACCCATATTATCTTCGTAGTGCACAATACTTACAACAGGACCCAAGATTCATTCAAAGATCTCTATGCAAGACCGAGGAATTTATGCATGATTATCGACCCATTATGTTAAGAAGGACCATACTATCACCAACCTCCATTATCTTCTTGAAAACCCCCTATTGCCTTCTATCTGCTGTTTTATATTTCCTTGATTAAATAGATAAAGCTAGTTATAGTCCTGAGAGAACGACACTCGAGTCATTCTTCTACTACACTACGGTTTTCGTTGTAGTTGTGGATTGCCTTTGGCTAATAACAAATTTATTTGACTGAACCCTGACAACGTTTCATCAACATAATATTTGGATCTAAGGACGAGCAACTTTGTGATGATTTTGCCAAACTGATGACAAACAAATTTGAAATGAGTATGATGGGTAAATTGAATTATTTCCTAGGATTGCAAGTCAAGCAACTCAAGGATGGAATATTCATAAATCAAGCAAAGTATGCAAAGGAAATGCTCATAAAGTTTAGGTTCAAAGAGGAAGAAAAAACTGAAAAGATCCCTATGAGTGTTGGTACCAAATTGGGATATACTAAAGAAGATAAATGTGTTGAAGAACACAAGTATAGGAAGCTCATTGGTCCCTTGTTGTATTTAACAACAAGTAGACCTGACATTCAGTATGCTGTTTGTGTGTGTGCAAAAATCAAATCTGATCCAAGTGAATCACACTACAAAAAGGCACTTAAGATATTGAAATATGTCAAAGGTACAGTCAATGTTGGATTATGGTATCCTAAAGATTCTGGACTAGAATTGGTTGGTTATTCTGATGTTGATCATGGAGGATCAACTCTTGATATAAAAAGTACTTCTGGAACTTGTCAGTTCCTAGGTACTAGATTAATATCATGGTTCAGGAAGAAGCAAACCTGTGTTGCCAATTCATCTACTGAATCTGAGTACATTGCGGTTGGATGTTGCACAGCTCAAATCCTATGGATTCAGCAACAACTAAGAGATTATGGTATTTCTGCAAAGAAAACACCAATCTTTTGTGATAATACAAGTGCTATTGCTATCACGCAAAATCCTAAGTTCCACTCAAGGACAAAGCACATTGATATTAGACATCATTTCATTAGAGATCATGTGGAAAAAGGAGACATTGAGGTTGTGAAAGTAGGTACCGATGATCAACTTGCTGACATCTTTACCAAGGCCCTACCAGATAATAGATTCGCAATGCTAAGGTATAACCTTGGATTGATTGAACTACCTCAATAGTAAGGGATACAATTGGCAGATTGCTGAAACAAGCATTCAGCAAGCCAAAGTATGCTTACATGTATATAGCTCCTTCCACTGATTTCCTCTAAAAGAAATGATAGTTCACTACATGACTGCTGAAACAGGCATTCAGCAAGTAATTCCTTCAAAACGGGTATTTGTTAGGAAACTTGATCACTTGCTGAGACGGGCACTCAGTAAGAGAAAACCTGTAAGGATTGCTGAAACGGGCATTCAGACAATCAAAGATACTGAAACATGTATTCAAGTATCAAAGGAAAAACCGGAGACGGGAACTCAGCAAAGAGCAAGAACACTTCTCGAATGTTACCAAAGGATATCTCAATATAAAAAGAATTTGCTGAGACGGGAACTCAGAAATGTCTTTTAACTTAAATAAGTATGAGATATTTGATTAAGGGGGAAATTTCAGCAAATACAAGGCTTGTTACCTAAAAAGGTAAGTGCCAAAGTCAATTTGTCCAAAATCACTGAAAAGAAGCAAGCAATTAGCGCTGTGGTAAAAAGGATCAAATCCCGTGAATCAAGGTAAAATCAATTTGTGACGTTAATCATGGCACATATAAACTCGCTGTTAATTATGACATGAAATACAATCGTGGCTATTGATTTGAAGTAGTTTTTGATCTAATGGTTATTATCACAAAGAGAAAGTGTGCTCTCGCAGTTTTTGTTAGTGGACCACTACGCATTTAATGCAAATGCTCCACTAACGCAGTTGAATCTCTGTTTTACCCTTGTTGAGAACTCAAAACCGTTGAGCTTCTTGCACAACAGAGATACTATATAAACAAAGAGTTAGAGAAAGACAAAATTCTTTAACTCACATTTCCTTTCTCTGCAAATTGTTATAGCCTGTGCCCTGAATTCACTGTACCTCCGGTCAAAAAGCAAGTTAATCTTTTACGTACATTTCTCTTGCTATATAAGAAATGGCTCCAAAGAGACAGTCCTCTAAGACCTCAAAATCATCGAAAGTTGATAGTGCTGGGAGAAGCACTACTCCAGTTGAAACTCCGGCAACCAACACAGTGAAAATTGTGTTGAAAAACGACCGAATAACAGAGAGACCCATGCTGCCTGCATATCTTGACACTGCAAAGTGTGAACAGATGATGCAATGGGCGGATTCGCCAAGTAAAAGTATATAAGATACTTTTATGAACAAGAATTAGATGAAGAAAATGAAGAGGCGATAAATTTGATAAATCAACAAGGCCTTCTTTTCTTCATAACTGCTCGCCCTAAGAAAGTGAGTATGTTAGAATCTATGGAATTATACAATAATGCAAAAATCCAAACTCTCACTGATGGACAAGGAGTCACTAAAAAAGTGATTCCTACCACAGTTCAAGGTGTGCAAATCATCCTGATATGGATCGATTTAGCCAACATCTTTCAGATTCCAACAACTGGAACTGAAGATGACAACACTGCCACTAATGAAGAAATAGAAGCCTTCTACAGTGATGTCAGAAATGAAAAGATGAAAAAAGGAGAGATTGCTCCCGTGACTTGGACCTCAAAGCACGTAATGAGGAAACATCTCTGCCATTCGCTTGGTCTAGTAGCTCTGCTACTAATCAAAGTCTTAGACTCCCAAGTTGGAGGAATAGACCAAGTTGGCTTTAGAAGGTGGCCATTGCTGATGCATATCCATGAGAACAGAACAAAGCTCAACTGGGCTAAGTATATCTTCAACAGACTTGTTGATTGTGTTACTAAGTTCAAGGTAAAGGTTGAAGACAACACAGTCTCACCTACCTTCCCAGTAATGTATGGACTGAAAATATGCTATATCCTTGAACACTTCAGGATTCAGCTGAGAAACCCATTGCCGATTAAGAAATCAGTATGCAATGTGGGAAGAGCCTTCTACAAGCAGAATGGACCTAAGCTTGCTGACAAGAAGTCAAAGAAGACAATAGCTGCAAATGTTGTCAGTGTTGGTCAGCAAGACAGGTATCCAACAGTTGCAAATGTTGCTAAGATTGAAAATCAGTCCATGAATACAACTGCTGCAGATGGTGATCAACAAGGTAAGTGTACAACAGTCCTTGCTGAAAATGCAACAACTGCTGCTTCTGGAGCTACTGTGGAAAAATCTAAGAAGAAAAAGAGGAAAGCTGATGATGACACTCAAACTGCAGCGTCAACAGCTGACCCCATTCCTAAGAAGTAATGGACAAAGACTTACCCAATAAAGAAAACAATGGTTCGTAAGACCATTCCAATTGTCCATGATCTTTCAGATGATGCTCCAGGAGTTGCTGAAACACAAGCCACTCCAGTAGATGTTGTTGAAGTGTTTGCAGAAGCCTTCAACAATCAACCCAACGTTGATACATCTGCTGAAATAAGACCACAAGGCAGTGGATAATCTCGATGACTACACTCTGGAACCAGCAAGTGATATTGCTGCTGATCTGAGAAACGCGGCACTTGCTGATAATGCTGCTGAAAAGATGGTTGCTGAAGAAGCAACTCGTGAAGTTGCTGAAGATGCAGTTACTGAAGCTGCAATTGCTAAAGAACTAGTTGCTGAGACTGCAATGGTTCAAGTCCCAGAGGTTTCTGAAACACCACAAGAGACACTATTCGACGATGCATCTCGTGATGCTGAGAATATTAGACCTAGTTCACCAAAAACACCCATTGACAACGTTCAGCTGGTGCTGACAGAACTAAGCCAGCAAATGGATTTGGAGATTGATGACAACTCCAACAAGTCAATAGATGTGTTCATGACTAGCAGTGAACTTAAAGGTCAAGATGTCTCTGCTCAACTTGTCAATTCCGAGACAAGGGAGATTGCTGAATCTGCACAGCCTTCTCAAATAGAGCAAGAAAAGAAGTCTGCTGAAGAACAAGTCCCAGATAATGAAGATGTTGTCATTGCTGAAAGGACTAAGTCACCACCTGCCCTTCTTTAGCAGGTAGTTAACTTAGACATAAGCAAAACTTCAATATCTGAAACTATATCTTTTGCTGATATTAATATTTCCTTACAGACTTCTCAAGATAAAAGTAAGAAGATTGCTGAAACTTCTGCACCAGATTCCACAACTCCTGTTCAGCAGGTAGATGAAGTTTTTGGTAAATCAACTAAGTTTGACAACTTAGTACTTGTATCTAAATTAAAATTATTTCAGGATGAACAATTCAAGGATGCATTTCAAGCTCCTGAAGCAATGGAAATAGTACCAGCACAACAAAGTGTGCACCATGAGCTTGCTGAACTTCAGCAGGTAAATCATGTTCCAGTTTTAGACGCTAAAACTATTTTCCAAAACCTTTCTGAACTTAATTTTATTCTTTTTCAGGCTCAAAAGGAGAACACTGAAGTGGTTCACATCACTGAAGATTTGGAAGTAAGTTCAGAAGAACTTTACCCGAACTTCAAAAGAACTACCTTGACCAGAGTTGCTAAATCTGTCAGCAACTGGCAAAGGTACAAAAGGATGGATTTCTCTGATCTTCACCTTCATCTGTCCAACGAGAAAAAGAGACTATCTCTACTGAGACTCGAGACCTTTGTACATTCCATACTTCCACAAGATCTGACATACTCTCATCTAATGAGCTCCAGTCTGATTGCTCTAATCAGAGAGAATATGAAAGCTAAATTCAAGAGTGCCTCTCCAGCTGAACAAGTTGTGATGCTCCAGGGTTCTTTTGTACCCGTGGTGGCTGATCCCCACAAAATCAATGAGGAAGAGGAAGTAACTAGCGCAGCTATGTACAAACATATCGAGTTAGTTATATTAACGGACGATGATGAAGAAGAAGAGGATGAAAATATCCCAAAAGATCCAAGTGATGATGAAGGAAAAGATTCCAAGGACAAAAAGGATAATGATGATGATAATCAAGGTCCTAGTCCTGATGCTGGTGGAGTTAAGCTGACAGTTGCTGAGACTGAACATCAAGTTACTGAAAATCAGCAAGCTGACCAAACTCCCAGTCAGCATCAAGAATCCACTCCTGCTCCTGCCGAGACAAGTACTCAAGCAACTGAACAAGTTGCTGAAACTGAAGAAGAGTACGCCAGAAAGCGTGCTGAAATGAAATTAGGAAAACTCAAGCTTTCTGATGTGGAGTTAAGTTTACTCGATGCCAAGGTCACTAAACCAAACCTTGATGATGAAGATATGGATGAAGATTATCAAAGAGCACTTCAAAACAGTCTACAGATTCATGCTAGGCATACGCAGAATCTAGACATTGCTCAATCTTCAGGACTGAAGAACACGGAAGTCCCTCCCTTCCACTTACTGCTGGTGAAACTCCAGTTGTTGAGTTTAAAGAGTTGCCCTCAGCAACCACTCAACCACAAGTGATTGAAGCTACAAATTTAGGAACCAAGGTTGCGGGCCTTGATGAATCTGATGACGAAGAAGATCTCTTCAATTTCTCAGCAAATGAAGAAGAACTGACAAAGAAAGTTGAACCCACAGTGGTTACAATTCCTCCTCCATCTCTTGATCATGATGAAGGAGATGCTGAAAGAAGTTGTTTGCTGATAAAATGCTGATCAATTCGCTACTGAGCTCAAAGTTCATTCACTCACTCCCTCTTTAGTGTCGTTCCCTAATGTTGAGGATTTTACTCCCAGAATTAAGGCACTCATGGCTGTTCACAAAGCATGCAAAGAAGAGGATGATGCACTGCTTGCTGAGAGTCCGCTTGATATTGGCAAGATACTGGCTACTGTGCTGAAACGCACTACTTATCTTACAATAGCTCAGAAAGACATAAGTCTACATCATAAAAGCTATGAAGAAGATGTCAGTCAAGCACTCAAACTGGGTAAACTGCATTGAAAAAGGCTCAGACTTTCATTGAAGAAAAAGTCGACAATGAGCGTAGACATGAGGAGAACTTGTTGAGTATTAAAGAAGAAATGTCCAAGCTGACTACTGATCAGCAAGGAATAATTCTTAAGTACAATAGCCTAAGTAAACTTGCTGAAAATTGCAATGAATTTTTCTCTCTGCACATTCACCCAATGATGCAATCCGTGTCTAAGGGGGAAGATAAACAAAGAAAATCTTCAAGAACAAAGAAAACCCTTGCTGAAGCGCCATTGATTCTGCCTAGTCCACCTCCCAGAGAACCTCTTGCTGAAAGAGAGCAAAGTTCAAAGAGACGAGCTGAAATAGATTCTGAGAGAAATTCAACAAATCCCAAAAGGAGAAGAACATCTGCTGAAACTCAAGAATACTATCACACTGAGAGTCATCAAGATCTGAATTAAGATGATGATAATGATGATGACCAAACAATAGCTCAAGCACTAAGAGCAAGACAAATTACAGCCCTAACTCCTTCTGGCCATTCCAAACATTTCTCTTCTGACTCAAGATCTTCAGCAAGAGATCAAGAAAATGCTAAGTCAAGAAGAAGAAGGCAAAGACAGGAAGAAAAGAGGCTAGCCAGCATTGCCATTGGCTCTGGCATTGAATACACAAAGACCAGCAATGAACAAACAACTCAAAATGTGATCAGAAACCTACATGGTTACTGGGTCTTAAAGCTGGAAGATTTGTTGGTCAATGATTTCTTTCCAACTGCTGTACTGATCAAATGTACACTTGGATTGAATTAAAAGTGCAAAGAAAAGAAAGGGATCCTCCTCCCTACCCAAGAAACATTGCAACAAAATGGCTGAATCTGGAAGTCTTAGTAAGAAGAACCTCTATGGGCAAGCAAATGAAGCAAGAGCCTGATTTAATCAAACCGATTGATGTTGCTTACTATAGTGATCCTTTAACCAAGAAGTCAAAGAAGAAATATGGCTTGATTCCTTATGAGTATTTTTATCTCACTGCCAAGGATCAAGAAGAAGATCTTCTCTGGTTAAGAAAGATTCATGCTAACAAGGGAATTTCAGATACACAACTTCTCCATGCCAGTAATTGGGGCATGCACTTGTGGGTACTTCACTACAAAGAAATGAATGGCGAAAACCATCATTATACTACATGCAAGAATGCAAGGATCATTCAACTTGAAGTCCGTAAGCTACTTGAAGATTACGAGAAGGAATGTGTTGAATTTTTTTCGCTTGCTGAGAAGAGTGTAAGGGAGATTTTGAGGAAATCTTCTGCTGGAATAGCTTAAGTCCCTTGTAAAAGCTTTGTTTGTTTTTGTTTGCTGATTTTTGTAGTTATCTCTGAACTTTCTTGTAAACTTACGGAAAGATAACTATCAGCAATAAGCTTTTGACTCTTATTGGTTTTTGATTATGCAATCTACTTATGCTTACTGTTTTATTACTCAAGTATGTTTGCATTATTCAACTGATTTATTCAACATCAGAAACCTCTAAAAGTGTAATAATTAATTTAGCCATGGATTGCTAACATCAAAAAGGGGGAAATTTGGTAGGAAACTTGTAATTTTGATGAGCAATTAACCATGCTAAATTAAGGAAAGTCCAGTGACTAGTACTCTTAAGGTCCATAGGAATTTAGAATTTTAATGACATTGTAAAAGACGAACGTTTGCTGAAGACTTAGTGTAGGTACTAGTTAGATGCTTTAGTTTTGCTGATGATGTACTTTGTTTTTACAAACGAACTATTGAAGCACTAGAACCTTTCAGAAACTTGAAGATTTCGAAGAATGAAGACTAAAGAAGATTTCTGAAGATGGTATCTACAAAGGCACATGTTGCTCAGAAAGTGGAAACTTCAGCAACAACTTGCATAAGTGAAAATCTATATGACAGAGTAGGTTGTGCTTGCTGAAACTGAGACTGACGCTTGCTGAAATACATATGTGACCTTCTTGCTGAAAGTACTTGCATTTGCGCTCCAACGTTCATATTTGAATTTCATTCAAGTGAACATTAAATGCAAAAGTAAGCATGCGAAGAACATGAAGACTAGAAGACAAATGAAGGACGTTGCTGAAAGTACAAAAGCAAGACAGTGACATCTTAAGGAACAAAGCCTTAGAATTTGAAATTCAAACGGCTCCCTTGATTCACTATAAATAGAGGTCATCCGAAAAAGAGTAGAAGGGTGTCAACAACGTGATCAAACTCTCACTTGTGCTTAAACACTCATCTTTCTTACTCTTTACTACCTATTGATCCGTTCTAAGACTTAAGCTTGATAGCTGAATAGGCAGTAAAGAGTATGGAAGATTGAGTGTTTAAGCACAAGTGAGAGTTTGATCACGTTGTTGACACACTTCAACTCTTTGTCGGATGTCCTCTATTTATAGTGAATCAAGGGAGTCGTTTCAATTTCAAATTCTAAGGCTTTGTTCCTTAAGATGTCACTATCTTGCTTTTGTACTTTCAGCAACGTCCTTCATTTGTCTTCTAGTCTTCATGTTCTTCGCGTGCTTACTTTGCAGTTAATGTTCATTTGAATGGAATTCAAATGTGAAAGTTGGAGCTAAATGCAAGTACTTTAAGCAAGGAGGTCACATATGTTTTTAATCAAGCGATCAGTCTCAGTTTCAGCAAGCACAACCTACTCTGTCATATAGATTTTCAATTATGCGAGTTGTTTCTGAAATTTACACTTTCTGAGCAACATGTGCCTTTGTAGATACCATCTTCAAAAATCTTCTTAAGTCTTCAGTCTTCGAATCTTCAAGTTTCTGAGCGGTTCTAGTGCTTCAATAGTTCATTTGTAAAAAAAAAGTACATCATCACCAAACTAAAGCCCCTAATTAGTAACTACACTAAGTCTTCAGCAAACGTTCCTCTTTTACAATGTCCTTAAAATTCTAAATTCCTATGGACCTTAAGAGTACTAGTTACTGGACTTTCCTTAATTTAGTATGTTTAATTGCTCATCAAAATTTACAAGTTTTCTAACATATATATATATATATATATATATATGTATATATATATATATGTATATATATATATATGATATATATATATATATATATATATATATATATGATATCATATATATATATACATATATATATATATATATATATATATATATATATATATATATATATATATATATATATATATATATATATATATATAATTTTTTTAATAAGAATAAATTCTAAATTTAATCAAAAACAAAACTTTTGAAAAAAACGAATTAACATAGAATCAATCTCATCCAGAACCCTACATCCGAGATGAGCTTCTACTAGGAAGAGTTCGGGATAAATGATAATTCCCATAGTTCCCACTAATTATGTGATCAGTAATTCATCCACTGGGGACATGTTTGATATCAATACAGACCAACCAGATAAAGATATGACATGTTGTATGTCGATGTAATATAAATACATAAGTAAACATAAACATACATATTTTATTATGTTGATTGCGAAATAGTACATTTGTCCTTTAATGTGGTTGTCTCTAGGACATACATACTATCAACCGGGAGTAATAGGCAAATTGTTCAAGAGGGCATAAGTCAATAGTCCAAGTTGCGATGTGATCTCACGAGGTATAAGCCCCGGAATTAAATTGGACGCAACGAACTCCAACATAAGGCGGGCATGTAAGGTCAAGTCTATGTACTTTAGGGTGCGATCAAAGCATGTCTTCCTGGGTTTATAAGTGTAATGTGTCAAGGCATTTGCTACGGTGCTAGGAAATCTTTCCACAATTGGGTCATAGACGTAACGTTCCACAGGGTTGTACTCGCTAGCTTGCGAAGCTCTCCCATTGCGAACGTCATTCTCCTCCTCAAGCAAGGGCTCTTCCAATCCCAACAAGAAGCTAGTTATGCTTAACGGAGAAGAAGGTACCTTGACTCCACGTAACGTAACCTCTTGAGCCCTTTCATCATAGTCCTCAAATGCAATGTTGAATTCCTCCACAAGTTCTCTATCCCAACCAGAGAGTTTCTTCCCGTAAAATGTCCACCGTCTCTCAGTTATAAGCTTCACTAGATGCGCATATGGTGCGTCCCATTGAGGCCCTTTGTTCTCATACTTGGTGCCTTTGAAAACGGTTAAGTCCTCAGGAGTAAAGAAGATTCTACGGTCCCATATCACCGGGTGTTCGCCCTCCCTATTGAAACGGTACCGGAACCTGCGCAAATCATCCTACTCCTTGGGAGTTTCCTTGGTCTCTCGCAACTTAGGGACTTCTTTGGAGGTCGAAACTCCATCCCTTCTAGGTTTCTTCAGCTTTCTAGTATCCATGGTACCTACATGAACCTCATTATAGCTCACTTCAAAAGGAAAATTGCAACTCGACTCTCATACTAAAAAACTAACACAAGACAAGTAACACTCTTCGTTTTTCAACAAGTCATTATGCAACAAGTCAAGACACACGACTTCAGCCCCACTCAAGTGCTCTTTGGATGAGTTTGAGAGCTTGCTAAAGTTCATTCGAAGCAAATTGAAAAGTTTTAACACTTCGATTAAATAAGCTCATTCGAATCTAAACCAAGCAAACAAACTGTTCTAATCGCGCAACCCAACAATTCTACACATTCTCATGCATTCATAAAATCATCAAAAACTCAACAATACTCAAAATAAATGCCAATAATCATCAAACAACTACTTAGCCAAAATTTCGAGTTCATCAATCCTCCAAAAATCAAAACGACTAAAATTCAAAATTGAACATCAAATCTAGTTACAAAACATGCTCAACAATCATAATCAAACTCATATTCACCAACGCATAACACAATTCAAGCTAATTAAGAAGAATCATAAATTCAAGAAAAGTAGGGTTCTTGAGAAGTACCTTTGATTCCTTGAAAAAATGGCTAAAATTGCGTGATTTGATCTGTTAGGATGATAGAGGAGGTGATGGGCTTCTTAGAATGCACAAGATTGCAAGAATTGGTGGAGAGTTTGATGAACGAGATTGTCAGACTCGAACAATCAAATGAATTTGTTTTAGCCAAAGGGCAACTCACAACTACACAAAACACGTAGTGCAGAGGTAAGATGACCTCGAGTGTCGATCTCTAGGGACTTAACGAGCTTTAGCTACAATAACTATTTTAAATTCAGTAAACAAATTTAACTTAGCTTTACTTAACAATATATGACGAGAGCTGGTGATAGTAATGCTCATTCTAAGCATCGGGTTCAAATTATGCATGAAAGTGCACCACGTACTGCTTTAAAAGTAATTCGAACTAATCTTGTTGTGGCAATTGTTTTCACCATATCAGACAACTCTCCATTCGGAGAGGATACTGCCGCAAGGTTTCCACCCGAACGCTCAATCAGAACAAACACCAAAAGACAGGTATTGACATGTATTTTGAAAGCCTCTTATCCATACTAATACTTGGCTAAGGTTATCAGGCTTAGTGCAAGCAGTACTTGATAATTGTAAATACTGAAAACTATAAGAAAATACGGTCAGAGTTACCCCTAGGGTACGCAGCGGAATTTCAAAAAAAAATTCTTAACATGCAGGTTATTGATTATGTATATGCCGTATATATTTAAACACGTCAATTAGAAGACTTACAATACTCCAAAGCAAGCACAGCTTCCAAGTCTTCGTAATAATCCGGTGAATCTTCTCCTTTGTCGAAGTCGAAGATATCTGCAATACTTTGATTATCTGCAAGACAATAAAAGTTAGTTTCCAGCTCCTAGAACGTCAACCTTGGTATCCACGGATGAATAGCCTATCGGAAGAATGCTAGGATATTCTTTGTGTGACCAAGAAGATGGGGCGGCGGTTTTCCTCCGACAAGGGGTGGCGCGCGCGTGGCTATGTGGAGGTAGGGGAGAGATTTTTGTTTTCTCTAAGAAAGGTAGAATAATTCTCTAAGAATTTGATACTTCAGAATACTGAAAAAGCTCTCTAATGACTTACTTATATAGTAGTCAATAGAAGCCTAAAGCATAAGCAATTGGACTTCATAAAGAAACAAGAATCTAATTCTTATCGCACTAGGAAACCAATTTCAAGTCTAGATTCATTCCCAATCAAGTTAGAACTCAATTAGGAAAATCTAATTTATCCATTGGACTTCTAATGAAGGAAGGAGTGGAACTCCTTCCCCTACTCCATCTCGGGCGCGCGCGTGTCCCAAAGGAGATAGGTGGGTCCCGATTTTGGGACCCACTTATAGTTCTAAGAAAATTCAAACTCCAAGTAGATTTTTCCCTTGTGCATATGTTAATTCTAAATTAACATATCCTTTCAAATCAAACCTCTATTATATTTTTAAAATATAATCTTTAATTGTATTTACATAAAATACAATTAATTAGCAAATTCAATTAATAATTCCAAATCATTAATTAATTGAGCCACAAATATTATAATTAATTCCAAATCAATTATAATCCATCAATCACAATTAATTCCAAATTAATTGGGTTTCTATCTTCAAGGATATTCGGATAAGCTGAATCACCACATAGTGTGACCCATAGGGCCTCATTGTATTAAGCAAGTCCTAGACTAGGCAAAATGGAATTCCTAGACGGTTCCATTTGCAATATTAATACATGAGGACGTTTGAGAGGTTTCTCAAACCAACCCTTTCGTTGCGAAGTCTGTTGCGCTCAACGCGGCGATGGTAACGTCCCTTCATCTAACTGACTCGAATGCATATAGGATCGATGAAGTGTCTATCCCAATAATACATCCACGTGCGTCTTCAGTGAGTTCCATGGTGAATCCAATATCTATTATGACCATCATAATAATATTGATACGCTGACCAGCGGTTTTACCAATCACAACTATGAACGACTATGAGCAGTGCTCTCCTGTGCTACACATGAGAGATGAATCCTTCACAGAATCACTTATCATCCCCATTTGTATGTAGCCATAATCCTGGATCGTGTCTTAGGTCAGCTTCTTATTCAGAGCTGACATTGACGGGTCCACCAAGGATATGGGGCAACAAATGTGATGATAAAGTCCTGTAAGTCCAAAGGACGACTCACATCACTTCGACAACTTACCGGTTCCCATAGACACTTCAGTGTAGAGTATACATCGATGGGAGTGTCCGGTGGGTACTTCCTTTGTTCGGTAATCATCCTTCGAACAACTATGCGCAGTTATGGCAGCGTTTCTTGATTGTCCAACAATCCGTTCCGTGGCTATGGGATCGGCTCACACTTGCTCCAACAAGTATAACCTCCTCGCATACTAGTCTCAGCTGGTTCATTCAGACCCCTACTTCCGAGATGAACCTCGACTAGGGAGAGTTTGGGATAGATGATAACTCGCATAGCTCCCACTATCTGTGTGATCGGTCATCTATCCGAGGGGACATGTTTAATATCAATACAGACAGGAATAAAGATATGACATTCTGCATGCCTGGTGTAATATAAATATGAAAGCGAAACTCAATTGTCAAACAACAAACATATATTATATTACGTTGACCTGTGTAATAGTACATATATGCCCTTTATAAGGGCTGCATGCCCTTAATAAGGACTGTCTCTAGGACATATACACTTTTATAACACTTTTATACGAAGATAGTTGGCTTAGTCGGATCAACAATTCGAATATCACAAATCTACAAGTAAAAGATTCAGAAACTCAATCATGCATAATATGAACCCTAGCTATGAATTTACATACTATCACCAACTAGAAATCTACTCATATCAAAATTGAAATCAACAATAGGAATCATAACAATCATAGATGAAAACATGGTTGAATGGAAAGATATAGTGCAAAAAATAGTGAGATACAAAGTTACCACCGAGGGTTGTAAATCTCTGGTGAATTGCTAAACTCACAAAGATCTAGCAAGGTGAGATCAATAGATGTACAAATCTCTACCTTTAAGTCAAACAAAACCCAGAACAAGCTCTAGGGTTTATGTCTACAAAAGTATGTATGGATATGAAAATTTGACTCTTTTATATAAAATATCGCGTGGGCTTCCGGAACGCACCAGGCTGACCGCCTGGCACGGGCATAAAGTTCGCCAGTTTTCCCTCTAAGTTCGAACAGAGATTCCGGGCGCATCCAACCTCGGATTGGCATGTAAGACACACTATTGGATTGATCTTCGAGTTAGCTACGCGTAGGTTGTAACCTCATCCCAATCCAATATCGTATGAAAGAATGGTGCACAAAATACTTAGACTATGCAAATGGAACTTCTATATTTCACTTCAAAGGCTCCAAAATCTTCATCCGAACTCCGAATGAACTACCCTTTCCGCCTCATACAAGATATCTCGAATCTTTCATGTTCTCCTTGGCCTTGGGCACGGTTTTGAGCTCTGAAACACCGTCTTTAGGCCTGGAAACACGTCCCGGTACTCCTTGACACACCACGGGTGATCGCGTTGCACCAAAACTTTAATGTTTCGCCATAATTTACATCCAAATGTGCGATTTTCACCTAAAACCTGAAAATAACAAAACAAAAATGTGACACTATTCTAATAAAATGCACTAAAATGCATGCAAGAGGATAGCTAAATAGGTGAAAAAGAACCAAATAAAAGTGTAAAAAACACTATCATCAAACTCCCCAAACCAAACCTTTGCTTGTCCTCAAGCAACTAGCTAGACTCTAATGCACAACCACATGCAACACAAATAGGTGTCCCATGCCAAACGAGAAGAACTAATCTATTGTATCTACGAAATGCTTATGAACACGGACCATACAAATCATAACATGGAAGTACGTTGAAGACTGCCTCGATTGAACCTATACATATTCACATATGCACTTTGTTAAACAGAGGAGTCTCTCGTAACATTCTCTACCTGGACCTGGTCAATGAAGACGCAATGATGCATATTAAAACACTAATGGTTGCCCCATGCCTATGAAACCGAGGGCTTACTACTGTTCACCAAGTGAGACTTTTCCTCAAGAGAGGTCGAACCAATACTGGCTCTCATCAAGCGAAGGAGGGTTCCCTAAAAGACGACACTCCCCTATTCTATCCGACTCTTAGAGCAAAGACTCTTCACCACTTCCTGAATGGCAAGACAAGGGTGGTCTAGAACAGGCGTTGGACTAGGCGACACGAAAACACAACAAAGAATTTACAACTCGATTTTAAACAACTACAAAAGATGAAAAATAATGCAACGCTTTGCTAAAACTGCTTTTTGGCTTGCTTGGACCCTTCTTTTGTTTTTTTGGGTCTTATTCTTTTTTTCTTTTTTTTTCTTTTCTTTTTTTTTCTTTTCTCTCTCTTTTTTTTTTTGTATATAAACAACCGTAGCAACAATGAAAAGAAATAACAATGACTCTACAACGACCTCCCCAAACCTGTTCGAAAGAATAGGTTGGAGCACAAACTCAAAAAGAAGAAGAAAAACAAACTCTACATGACTCAAAAAGACGAAATACAAGTCATAACAATGGTAACCCCCTCCCCAAACCTATTCGTTAGAATAGGTTTCAAACAAAGGATCACACACCTCACTCTACCTCCTTCCTAGGCATTTAGCAATCTCAAAAAGCAAGGTGAAGACTTGTTGCCTCTTAGGTACATAATTACAGGAGAATACAACCATAGACTCTAACATGCAACATTTTATAAGGCCTTCGTGAACCGTAGTAGAGAAAACACCACATAGTGATGTCGAGATTACCAAGTTTAACTAGTGCACATACGAATATGACAAACCAAGCGAGACGAACCTCAAACTATTCCATAGAAATGCAATGCATGGTCAACGATAAAAAACACTTAATCTATACAATCAAAAAGTTCTAAATACTTGGCAATAAACTCCACACAACAACATGCAAAACTAGACTAAGGATGAATGCATGTTTACAGACTCGATCCTAAGAAAGCGGTAAACCTGCAAAGAAAGGTTTTTACGAGCTAAGATGAGAAAAATAAGTTATTGAAATACCCAGAGATAACCCCCCCCAACCTGAACTTCATCGTTCGTCCCGAACGTCGAAAGTGGATGTGGGGTGAGAGCTAGACGTGTACTTGTAACTTGTATCACTCAAGGAAACTGGTGAGAAACCAAAACAGATGATAAAACGAGTAAAAACATTAATATTGTTGCAATCGGGGACAAAAAGAGGTTTCGGGACGAAAATCCGGACATCCGAGGCACTGGTGTCCACAGGCGCACCGCCCCGTGTGAGGGCGGTCCGCCTGGGGCCACCAGAGCGGAGGGGTAGGATGCCTCTCCCAGGCGCACCGCCCCGTGTGAGGGGCAGTCCGCCTGGGAGGGGCAGAGTCCTAGCGCCCATCTTTTGTTCCCCGAACGCAAAAAATACCAATTTTTCACCTATTTTATCACCAAAAACACAACAAAACAAAAATGTTCAATGTATGCATGAAATGCAAGAAAGCGATAAAACTCTGAGTCGACTTCTTCATCTTCTTCAGTTCCTACCAAGACGAGTACTAGCCTTCCCCTTCATGGATCTCTTCCTCATACCTAGTACCTGAGAATGAGAATGAACAAACACATCAGGTCCAAAAAAACCTATGGGGTGAGAATAAATCAACTGTGGATGACAATCAGAAATGGCTTGCGACGTATGTTGCTTACCATCTACCTCAATAGTGCAGGTTCCTCGGTAGGTGTCGATCACGGAGCGCACCTTGGTCAAGAAGGCTCTTCCCAAGAGAACTACATCACTCATCCCATATCTTGATGCCGGCATCACAACAAAATTGGTGTAAACTGAAGTATCACCAATCCTCATCAACACGTTCCTAACAATGCCTTCCGGTCTCACGAAGGATCCATCTGCTAACTGCACAATGGCCTTGTGTTTCTCCACCTCTCCCAGACCACTCTTCTTGAACACATTCATTTTGGAGCACATTAGAGAATGCTCCCGTATCAAGTGTAGCACGGACATCATCGAGACCACCAATCCCAGCCTTATCATCAAAGCTATCAGGAATTGGTTCAAGATCTTCATTTTCCTCATCACTCACCTCAAATCCCAGGCCTTTATCTTCCTCCTTGGCCAGTGGGGGCTCACCTTGTGCACAACACTTGCACTAAACAACCTTCTTAATAGTGATCTCAACAGGAAGGTCTCCTACCAAAGTGATAGACATTGATTTCTCCGTGTTTTTGGGCAACTTCCCTTCCTCCCTACTTGCTCCACGGTCTATCAACTCCTGCATCTTTTGATGCGCAAGCCTAGTACTTGCCTCCAACTAATCAAGCCGACCCCTTGTCTTTTCTGAATCCTCCTCGTATCGTTTTCAGAAATCCCTGGGTGAAATCTACCAATTTCTGTAAATTATCCAATAGAGTAGCAGACTTGGATTGAGATGCTTCGACCTTAGGAGCAGGATTTTCACAATGGTCATTCCATAGTTGCGATTACTACGGTCTACCCAGTAAACACCTTCTCGTGCTAGATCTGATCTACACATATGAGCCCCATGCCCATAGTTCTTACATACCCCACAAACCTCATTGGAAAAAGATTCCTATTGAGCTCTTTAGAACTTGCCTCATCTCATTGGCGAAATCATCAAACCTATCGCCGCTCACACCATTCACATGAACCTCAAGTTTTTCTGGAACTTCAATTCCACGCCTATTACCTATGGCTCTTGGATCCTTGAACTGAGACCCCTTCGCAAGCTTCTCAAATCACGCCCACACATCCTCGGCGGTCTCCTCCCAAATATTCCCATGGCACTCGAAATCTACCATGTATTGGCTCTCATAGGTGAGCCCATTGTAGAAGTGCTAAACTAGATCAGAGATATCCATCCCATGGTGTGGGCACTTGTTCTTGAGGTCCTTGAACCTCTCCAGAGCAGTGTAGATGGTTTCATCATAATTTTGCTTGAAACCGCTGATTTGTGCCTTCAGTGCGGTAGTCAAGGTATGTGGAAATTATTTCTCCATAAGAGCAGAAAACACCTTCGCCCAGGTGTCGAGTGATCCGGCCTCCAGAGTGCTCAACCATGCTTTTGCTCTATCACCGAGTCCCATAGCAAAAACCTTCATTCGCAACTCATCATCCGTAATTCCTGCTCCAGGCCTTGGGAGATTGTTAATGAAATCCTCAATGTCGTTCAAGAATCCCGTAACATCCTCCTTAGCCATCCCGTAGAATTTCGGAAGCTGCTGGAACATGTGATTTGTAATCTCCAAATCACGCGTAGCAGGAGAAAGGACAATAGTTGGACCTCTCATCCGTTCCCGGTTGGGTTGAACCTATGATTACAAAAGTGGACGAGCCATCTCAAAACCTGGATATCTGTAACAGGAGAAACTCACAACCAAAAATCAGTCTTGTTAGAACCCACCAAGATCTGGAAATCAATCACTAAACTAGACAAACAAAGATCACTTATCCTAGGAGTTGAATGCTGAAAATACAAATAAGCTAAAGAGTAAAAAGGAGTAGAAGTCCCCGGCAACGGCGCCAATTTGATGAACGAGATTGGTAGACTCGAACAATCAAATGAATTTGTTTTAGCCAAAGGGCAACTCACAACTACACAAAACACGTAGTGCAGAGGTAAGATGACCTCGAGTGTTGATCTCTAGGGACTTAACTAGCTTTAGCTACAATAACTATTATAAATTCAGTAAACAAATTTAACTTAGCTTTACTTAACAATATATGACGAGAGCTGGTGATAGTAATGCTCATTCTAAGCATCGGGTTCTAATTATGCATGAAAGTGATTCGAACTAATCTTGTTGTGGGAATTGTTTTCACCATGTTGAAGGGTAACTCGTACTTCTTTCTAAGTTCGCAGTGGATCGTCACAATACACTATTCTAGGTCTTCTTCATGTAGTGTTCCTCTTAAAATGATAGGAAACCTTCTTGTAGCTTCCTCGTACCTGAAATAGACTGGAGGGGGGGTTAGTACCGCGTGTGCGGTTTGTCGAGGATCAAACCGGAGGGACGACTTTACGTGTAGGGAGTTGTGAGGCTTACCTAGTAAGATTAGTAAATGTGGTAGATGAGTGGTAGGTGAGAGCTATGAATGCTTACCCGCTGGGTAATGATTGAGTCCTTTATATACTCGTAGTATTTTAATGTCACTCCATGTAGGATCGTGACAAGTGTCCGACCGAGATTGAAGCCTCCTTAGGCCCAAGCCCATTATGGAGGTCCATGGGCTTTGGCCCAAACATCTTGGCTAGGGTTGAGAGGGCAATATTGACTTTTTGGGTCCCACGGAGCAATCTGGAAAACAGGTCCAACAGAGAGCGACCATGGGTGGTCGCCCTTGGTCCTCGTACCTTCCTCTTACGTATGTGGTCCGAGTAGTGCTCTGCCTAGTTTCTCTCGGAGGGTGTCACCTTGACGTAAGGTCCTCCTCTCGAGCCCTAGAGATGCTCCTCGAGCCCAATAGTTGCATTGTCCTTGTAGTGAGCTTATCTTGAGGGTTGGCCTCTTAGTGATGGTCGGACCCTATGTTGGTCGAGCCACAGCTTAGTGACATACTTGGGTGTGGTCGTGCCCCTTGAGGGATGGCCCTTGATGCTTTGTCGCGCTCTTAGACCGCTCCAGTTCGTACATGCGGACTGGACATATTTTAACACCAACATATGTCCCCCTAGTTTCCAAGTATCTTTGTAGAAGATAGTTGAGGAACTATGTTGAAGTAGAGGTCGAGCAGAGCCTCGACTAATAGTGGGCGAAAAAAGATTTCCGTATTCGCGCTTTGGTGCCTTTCCCTCCTCCTATCTCTCCCTCCCCCCTTTTTATAGGATGCGAGCAGACGTTGCTCGGGCCTTATAAAAGGGGTATATTTACTGGGCAGAGATCGGATCCAGGTAAGTGTTCCTTGGTGGGAATAGGTATTCGATTTTTTGCCTCTTCACTATCTTCTTTGTAAATTATCTCGAGGAGATAATTGTGAGTGAATGGAATGGAATGACTTCCTTCCATCTTTTTCTTTCGGCCATTTCTCAAGAAGCTTCATGAGAGAGTGGCTCCTCGGTCCCGTAAAATTAATCTTTCAAACTTTTCTCCTTGGGTGAATGGTCACTCGTCGCTCCTCATTTTATCCACGTGACATGGTCCTCGCTCCGCGGATTATCTGGTGTGATTAGGTAATCCGTGTTCACCTGGGAAAGAGTATCGGAGCGGGAGCGTGGAGGGTAAATCGGTAAATTCGTCAGACGGCTGTGATTTGGGCCGTTGATAGTAGCCACGTGTTCGGCCCGGATGGAGCGAGGGTATGCGACGGTTCGTATTCCCGAGATACCCTTTTATAAATAGGTCGATACTTGGTCATTCCACACTTTTCGCAACATAACTTCTCAGAGCAACTAGAGAGAGTGAGGAGCCTTTTTAACTGACCGAAGAGCAACCTCATCGATACCAAAGGAGAGCGAGGACCCTTTCCGGCGATCGACTTCAATTTTTTTCAGACGATCTTCACATTTTTCGGCTTACTTTCCGGTTTCCAGCCTTCAATAACTCATTTCCAAGTAAGTTTCCGTACCCCTACTTCGATTACATGCTTTACTTGCCTGCCTTTCACTTGATTTTGCTGTTACGGGTTATCCCCTTCGATTTTTCCCGTCGCCTGAGATTCTGCCGCGTACGGCGGCCTTGACGAAAGGCCCAATACTTTGTACGGACTTAAAAGACTTAAACGGACCTTGAATTGCATGCCTTAATCAAACTTGTAGATTCGCATGCCTCCCCCTTTTTATTTTTCTGTAATTCCCCTTCTCCTCCTTAGCGTATGGCCGTAACTGTAGAAGTAATCATAACTGTCACTCATCGCTTTTTTAGAGCGGTTGGTCGCTCTTGTGCTCCTCGATCCTTTATATGCGCGTAACATGCTCACTCTTGCATGTTTGTATGCTTTTCGCTTCCGTAGAATAACTTATTTTTTCATGATGCTCGCTTCTTTTTTGAGATTTTTCTCTGTTCGGGAGGTCGAACATAATCAATATACATAAACGGACCTCTCGAACTATCACCAACCATCCTAACTCTTCTTTGCCTACCCATTTAGGATGTCCGAGATAAGCGACGACAACCAGAATCGCCGAGAAGTCGGAGAGTATGGGAGCGACCATACTACGTCAGCCGATACGTCGGAGATATCGGCGACGTTCTTAGACAATACTTTGGAGCATGCGGCCGTGGGCGAGGAGCTTGTTGTTGAATCCGAAGAAGGAGAAGAATCCGAGGAGGAAGACCAACTCGAGGAGGGTGAAGAAGGCGAAGACGCCAATGATGAGGAGGAGGATGATGATTAAACCGAGGAGGAGGAGGAGGCGGAATATCAACTGGTTACTCGCAAAAGACGTCGTAGCGAGGACGATGATTTCATCGATGACCGGACCGAAGAGGAGGGGGGTCCTTCTAACCCCGGGGTCTCCGTGGAACTGATTACTCTAGCCGCCCAAGTATACGGACGTAATTATGGCGCTGTCAATGTGGTGCCTCCGATGGATATTCGGATCGAGGACATGCATGACACGGAGCAACCAGACTTGGCTCTGTCTTTATACGAGGAAGGTGATCAATCCGTCCAACGCGGGAAGGCCATCACTATAATTGATAGCGATGATGATGACGCTACGTCTCCTCGGACTACTCCACCGCAGAAGAGAGTTAGGTTCCCTCCTCAGACCACTCGTCGAACTATAGTCACTGATGACGAGGAGGAACCTCCTTTGGCCTTAAGGGACGTGCACGGGAATGAAGCTGGTCCGAGCACCGCAGTACCTTTGTCTCCGTCGATATCTGAGATGAACAGGCAAGCTCAGAGAGACTTGCTCATCGGTCAGAAGTATGCCCCCGAGGAGGAGACCAGTTACCATTCAGTGGATCCTCGATCCATTGACTTCTCGTACCCTAGTAATACTCGGCCAGCCAATCGTCTGGAAGAAGAAGAGTTCCAACAACATCTTGCGGAGCGAGCAGCTCAAAAAGCAAAGGTTGATACCAAGGAGCCCAAGAGAGCGAAGAAGCGTTCTCGCTCTAGTAAGAGCGGCAAAACTAAGTCCGTCGAGGAGCCTAAGTCCAGCAAGGCCACTCAAAACAAGTTCACGCAAAGTGCTCTCAATGTGGACCTCCCCGATCCTGAGGGTGAGAAGAACGAGGATGGCATCATCCGGACGACTGCCTCTATCGTGAAGGAGGATGAGATTGCTACTCTCCGGTGGAAGTACACCCTTCCCGAGAGTAAGTTCGACATCTTCGTCCCGAAGAAAGATCAAGCTTTTTACAACACGTCTCCAGGCTATATGGCGGTTCACTGCTTGAGCATGGATCGAGGATGGATCTTGCCATTCTGCGAGGCTTTCCGCGAGATTTTTAACACCCTGGGGATCGCTCCTTGGCAACTCGTGCCAAGTGCTTTTGGGACCTTAGTTTGCTTCGAAGTGTTCTACAAGAAGCACGGGGTCGACCTCAATTTCCATAATTTCAACCAAATCTTCAGGGTCTCGATGAGCTCGGGCAACAAATACTTTTATTACTTCAATGCGCGACCAGGCCTGGGATTCATTATTGGACGCTCCATCCTCCTCGGGCTATAAATGGTTCCACCGGTACTTCTACATCAAGAAGAAGTTACCAAACATGAGCGAGGAGGATGCGGAGTGGGGAGTGCCCAAGCTGATGTATCGAGGAAAAATTTTCGAGAAGCATCCCTTGCCAGCGGAGCTAGACCCATGGGTCTTGGAGCTCGATGAGAAGAACCGGGGGCCCAATCCCGAGAAGTACTTTTACTGCGGCCTCGTTCTTCAACTCCTTCCTTACTTACCTGGGCTTTCGCCTTATGCTTATACCGGGTCCACGGGGAACAGGTTCTCGCATGATGTGCTCTTCGGTACGCCTAGAAAGTTTTTATACTTGTCTTTTTCTTCTTTTTGCTTGCTTGCAGTGTGCTCGCTTTTACTTTCCTTCTCGCTTTTTATGCTTCTCGCTTCCTTTACTAACTTGTGTTTTTTTTCCTCCACAGCTTACTGGTTTAACTGGATCATGTGGAAGACTCTGGCCGCCAAGGAAGAGCAAAGGAGGAAACAAAGACTTGCCAACAAGGAGACGAAGATCCTCGGATCACTGAACCTCTCTCCTCCGAGGATTGCCTCGCATCATCGAGATGCAATTGTACAGGAGGGTCTCGAAACACAGGAGAACCCTGTAGAGGTGTTGAAGAAGGCCGAAGAGGAAGAAGCGGTGAAGCAGGCAAAGCAGGCCGAGGAGGCTGCTACCGGGGAGCCAGAAAAGAGGCCGGAGAGGCCCGCTACTAAGAAGGGCTCGAGGAAGTTGACACTTGGGGGAAACAATGAGCCTCCTCGCAACAAGGGGAAGACGGCCGCTCTAAGTCAAGAGGCCGAGGTGAAGAGGCTCATCCAAATGAGCGAGCTGGATCGCGCCCATGAGCTGACCATGTGCTCGCTTTAGGTAATTTTCCTTACTTTTTCAAATAAGTTGCTAAGTATGAAATTATTCTCCTCACTAACTGTGTACTCTTCTTTTTGTAGCTTGAGAACTTAAAGGAGGCCTACGGCCAGGTTGCTGCTGATCGCGCCGACATAGGCATTGTGATCGAGGACATCGAGAAGAAGCTTGCGGCAGAGCAAGACAAGAACAAAGTCGCCGAGGTGGAGACCGGAAAACTCTATGCCAAGGTCGATTATCTCGAGAAGGAGCTCTCCAAGGAGAAAGCGAGGACCAAGGGATACAAGGGGGCTTATGCCACCTTGTCGATCTACATGGAGAAATTCAAAAACAGCGTCCTCTCCTTCCTTAAGGGCAGCCGCCTGGCAACTGCTCACGAGTTCATGGCCTCAAACACTTATAAGATGGCCCAACAAGATGTGCGAGACTCATCGCCCGAGGAGGGCTTCTTCTCCTGTATTGGCCAGCTAAAGCGAGTCAACATGCTTCCTGCAGATTTCGACCCAAATGCTCGCGAGGACATGCACGCTGGTAGGCGCGAGGATCTTTCCCGCTACCCTGATGAGGACATAACCGAGGAGATGCATGAGGCGTGTGAATTTGGTGAGCTGGTGACCGACCCGAAAGTCCCTTATCCCGGCAAACCAGCCTACCTCCCTTCATGGGTCCCCGAGTGCTTGAGGAGCGGGATCCTTTTTCCCTTTGAGTAGGCGGCTCTCCGCAACGCTTCCTGGATTAAGGTGAACGATCTAGTTCTCAGGCGACCAGCTGACTTCGTCGAGCCTGAGCTGATCTTGTACGAGAAGGCCATAAAGGAATCTCTGGCTCAGGAGCGAGACACGACTGAGATCCAAGAGTTGCTAAGCCCGGTGCGGGGAGGAACTAGCACAACTGTTCCGATCACTGACCTCTTCGGTAGTCGCACCCGCTGAATCGAGGACCCTTGAAGGCCGAGTATGCTCGGTGATGTTGTAAACTTTTTTACTTGGCGTTTTTTCCGAACAATTTTCCTTTGCTTTCTATTCGGCCCTTGGTGGCACATGTTGAAACATATCTCCTTGTTGTAATATAAATTATCACATTATGTCTCTCTTCGCTCTTTCCTTCAATAAAATGTTTTTTACCTCTTCGTTTTCTTGCCTATACTTGTGTTTTTTACTAACTCTTTTTCTGTTATAACGTATGATAGAGTAGTTAAACATGTATAAGTTAGAGTCGAAGAGGTAAGCTTCTCGCGCCTTTTATCGATAGAATGGTCTTCATCGGAAATACATTGAGTTGTTCTCCTCGAGTTATCAAAGTAATCAATATACTTGTCGAATTTCTCGCCACTTCAGAAAAACTCTAAGTGTTGAGCCAGAAAAATCTCTATAAGTTTTGAGCTCCTCCTGCTCGATTTCACTTCTTAAAAGAGTATCTCGATTAAGTTTCTCAAAAGATGAAAGAGCGGGGAGCCTTAGCCCGATGGGTAGATCGGGGAGCTCTTTTCTGAATCGAGCAATCTCTCTTGATCGAGTAGCTTTCTACTCTGTTTTGAGTATAGTAGTTCTATACTTGAACAATTTCTTTGTTGAAAGATAGGCATTGTATTAATTTGTCGGAAATTCAATTACAATGGGGGGCTTCTCGGCCAGCTTTCTTACAACGTTTTCTGAATCATACAACTTGAACCATAAAAGAGGAGGGTACCTCTCACACAAGCTCGTGAGGAATCCTTCTCGATCTGGGCCTTTCACAGGAGCTCTTCAAAAAGCTTGTTCGTTAAACAACTTAGGCGTAGAACCTTTGGAGGTTGGAAGTATTCCATGGGTTCTTCAATACTCTTCCTCCATGTCTTGGAGACGATAGCTTCCATTGGACCTTGCTTCAACCATCTTGTAGGGGCCTTCCCAGTTGGATTGCATCTTCCCAACTTTGCCCAAGATGTCCGCTCTTCGGAGTACTAAGGATGTTGGATTGCATCTCCTACTTGGAAGTCTCTCTCCTTTACACCCTTGTTGTAGGTCTTCGCGATCAGTGCTTGGAATCTGAGGATGTTGGCCAAGGCGGTGGTTCTCGCTTCACTTATTGTCTCCAGATCGAAGAGCCTCTCGGTATGATTTTCCTCGGGTTGATACCCTTGGATCCTGAGCGTTTCTACCGCCACTTCCGCTGATATGACTGCTTCAGAATCGTAAACTAGCGAGAAGGGAGTCTCTCTTGTAGCTGTTTTTGAAGTTGTGCGGTATGCCTAGACCACTCCTTCAAGCTCGTCGACCCAGTCCTTGTTGGTGGCGAACCTCTTTTGCAAGTTGTTGACGAGGATTTTGTTGACTGCTTCTGTTTGCCCATTGGATTGAGGATGTCCTACTAAGGTGTACCTCCTCTCAATCTTCATGTCCTTGCACCATTCATTGAATATTTGGCCACATAATGGAGAACCATTATCCGAGACGAGGACCCTTGGTAAGCCAAATCGACACACGATGTTTCTCCATACAAAGTTCATCACTCTTTGTTCAGTGATAGTAGATACTACTTCAACCTCCGCCCACTTGCTAAAGTATTCAACTGCAACTATGATGAATTTCTTTTGACTGGCCTGTGCCTCTCGGGAAAGGACCGACTATGTCGATGCCCCATATGTCGAAAGGGCAAGTGATGGCAATGGGCATGAGAGGTTTTGCCGGGACATTGATCAAATTGGCGTGCAATTGATACTCCTCGCACTTTCTCACAAATCGAGCAGCATCTTCACGAACAGTGGGCCAGTAATATCCTTGGCGGATGATTTTTTGCGCGAGGGTTCTTCCTCCGGCATGGTCCCCGCAACTTCCGCTGTGCATTTCTCCCAACAGTTTTTGCATTTCTTGTTCGGCGACGCATCTTAAGTAGAATCCCTCGAAGGATCTCTTGTACAAGTGGTCTCCTTGAATGATGTAGAGACCTGCCTTTCCTTTGATTTTTCTTGCTTCAGCCTTATCACAAGGAAGGATACCATTCATGAGATATGTAGCGATTTCTTCCATCCAACTCGGTTGAGTGTCAATTGCCAAGACGTTTGGCTTTGATGACCATAGAGTTGATGCATTGATTCTCATAAGTATCACATTCCGAGTATCCACTCCTCCGGAAGCCGAAGCATATTTTGATAATGCATCTGCCCTTTGATTGAGATCTCTTGAGAATTTCTCAATTTCACAACTTTCGAATTTTTGGATTTCCTCCGTGATGGCGCTCTTGTATTCGGCCAGTGAGTCCTTGGTTTTGAACTTTCTCGAGATTTTCTTCTCGTCCAATTGAGAGTCAGTGAAGAGATGTAGCTTCTTCACTTCAAGTGCTTTTTCCATACGTAGAGCGATGAGGATAGCTTCATACTCAGCTTCATTGTTGGAGACTGGAAAACTAAGAGTAACAGCGTAGTCGAGTTCATCTCCTCCGGGACTCTTGAAGTATATTCCTATCCCGCCATTTTTTCCTGAGGATGATCCATCCACGTGAAGAATCCATACGTCTCCATGGTTGGCGAGCTCCTTGGGTTTTGAAGAGACGGTCTCCATACCCTTAGGCTTCTCGGATTTTTCTGCTAGGAACACTTCATGCCTTTTTCTTTTTGTCTAGGACATCTCTTTGAGTTCTTTTAAAGCATCCTCGAGAGCTTGCATCGGGTTATTCTGCCGTGGTCACTCATCGACCATCATCATTGATGGATTGGGGTTGAGGTAGATCGAGGATGGCCTTGATTTTCTCGGGGTTTGCTTCTATTCCTCTCTCCGTTACCATGTAACCGAGAAACTTCGCACCTTTAACTCAAAAGGTACACTTCGCCGGATTTAGCTTCATGCCATACTTCCTCAAAATCGAGAAGCATCTTGCCAGGTAACCTACATGTTGCTCCTCGGTCTTGCTCTTGACTAGCATATCATCAACATACACTTCCATTGTTTTACCCAGCTCTTCTTTGAACATCTTGTTGACCAACCTTTGGTAGGTCGCTCCGGCATTTTTGAGGCCGAAGGGCATCACGTTGAAGCAATTGACATTGTCGTTCACGAAGAAGGCGGTTTTGGGTACATCATCCTTGGCCATTTTGACTCGGTAGAATCCTTGGTATGCATCCATGATACTCAAGAGGGCGCATCCAGCAGTGGAATCGACTAGCTGGTCGATCTGGGGGAGCGGGTAGGGATCCTTCGGGCAAAACTTGTTGAGCCTTGTGAAGTTGTTGCACATTCTCCACTTGCCGGGCCCCTTCTCCACGAGGATCACATTGCAAGTCCAGTCGGAGTATCTTACTTCCTTTATGTGACTGGCTTTAAGCAGTCTTTGGACTTCCGCTTCAATGATGGCATTATCTTCCGCACTGAAGTCTCTTCGCTTTTCTCTAATATGGGTGATCGACGGGTCAACGTGTAAGAAAATACGGCCAGAGTTACCCCTAGGGTACGCAGCGGAATTTCAAAAAATTTCTTAACATACAGGTTAATTGATTATGTATATGCCGTATATAACTAAACACGTCAATTAGAAGACTAACCTTACTTCCAAAGCAAGCAGAGCTTCCAAGTCTTCGTAATAATCCGGTGTATCTTCTCCTTCGTCAAAGTCGAAGATATCTGCAATACTCTGATTATCTGCAAGACAATAAGAGTTAGTTTCCAGCTCCTAGAACCTCAACCTTGGTATCCACGGATGAATATCCTATCGGAAGAATGCTAGGATATTCTTTGTGTGACCAAGAAGATGGGGCGGCAGTTTTCCTCCGGTAAGAGGGGTGGCGCGCGTGGCTTATAGAGGAGAGGGGGAGAGCTTTTATTTTCTCTAAGAAAACTGGGTATTCAACTGTGTGAATGTCTATGAAAGTATATTCAAAAGCTCTCTAATAGTCTACTATATATAGTAGTCAATAGAAGCCTAAAGCATAAGCAATCAGACTTCGTAAAGGAATAAGAATTTAATTCTTATCGCACCAGGAAACCAATTTCAAGTCTAGATTCATTCCCAGTCAAATTATAACTCAATCAGGAAAATCTAACTTATCCATTGGACTTCTAATAGAGGAAGGAGTCGATCTCCTTCCCCTACTCAGCTCGCGCGTGCGCGTGTTCTACGGGAGATAGGTGGGTCCCGATTTTGGGACCCACTTATAGTTCTAAGGCAATTCAAACTCCAAGTAGATTTTTTCCATGTGCATATGTTAATTCTAAATTAACATATCCTTTCAAATCAAACCTCTATTATATTTCAAAAATATAATCTTTAATTGTATTTACATAAAATACAATTAATTAGCCTCAGTTAATAATTCCAAATCATTAATTGAGCAACTAAATATTATAATTAATTCCAAATCAATTATAATCCATTAATCATAATTAATTCCAAATCAATTGCGATTCCATCTTCAAGGATATTCTGATAAGCTGAATCACCACATAGTGTGACCCATAGGGCCTCATTGTATTAAGCAAGTCCTAGACTATGCAAAATGGAATTCCTAGACGGTTCCATTTGCAATATTAATACATGAGGAAGTTTGAGAGGTTTCTCAAAGCAAACCCTTTCGTTGTGAAGCCTGTTGCGCTCAACGCGGCGATGTTAACATCCCTTCATCTGACTGACTCGAATGCATCTAGGATCAATGATGTGTCTATCCCAATAATACATCCACGGGCGTCTCAGGGAGTTGCTTGGTTACGAAGATATACTTATGACAATCATAATATATCGATGCTCTGGCCAGTGAATTTACCAACACAACTGTGAAGACTATGAGCAGTACTCTCCTGTGTTACACATGAGAGATGAATCCTTCACAGAACCACTTATCATCCCCATTTGTATGTAGCCATAATCCTGTATCGTGTCTTAGGTCAACTGCTTATTTAGAGCTGACATCGACGGGTCCACCAAGGATATGGGGCAACAAATGTGATGATAAAGTCCGGTAAGTGCAAAGGACGACTGGCATCACTTCGACAACTTACCGGTTCCCATAGACACTTCGGTGTAGAGTATACATCGACGGGAGTGTTCGGTGGGTAATTCCATTGTTCGGTAATCATCCTTCGAACAACTATGCGCAGTTATGGGAACGTTTCTTGATTGTCCAACAGTTCGTTCCGTGACCGTGGGATCGGCTCACACTTGCTCCAACAAGTATAACCTCCACGCATACTAGTCTCAACTGGTTCATTCAGACCCCTACATCCGAGATGAACCTCGATTAGGGAGAGTTTGGGATAGATGATAACTCACACAGCTCCCACTATCTGTGTGATCGGTCATCTATCCGAGGGGACATGTTTAACATCAATACAGACAGAAATAGAGATATGACATGCTGCATGCCTGGTGCAATATAAATATGAAAGCTATACTCAATAGTAAAACGACAAACATATATTATATTACGTTGACATGTGTAATAGTACATATATGCCCTCTAAAAGGGTTGCATGCCCTTAATAAGGACTGTCTCTAGGACATATACACTATCAATCTCCCACTTGGACTAGAGACAGTTACTTTTATGCTTAATACCCATATTAGCATAATGTCTTAAGTGGACTTCCACTGATAAGACCTTGGTGAAAGGATCTTCCACGTTGTCCGTGGTAGAGACACGTTCTATACTAACTTCTCCTCTATCAATAATCTCACGTATGACGTGATATTTTCTAAGTACATTTATGTTCTTGTTTGTAGATCTAGGCTCCTTAGCTTGAGCGACGACGCCCGTATTGTCACAATAAATCGTTATTGGACTAGGAGCAGGAACAACCCTCAATTCCTTCAAGAACTCTGACATCTAGATAGCTTCTTTCGATGCTTCTGATGCAGCAATGTACTCGGCTTCTGTGGATGAGTCAGCAACCGTGGCTTGCTTAGAACTCTTCCAACAGATAGCTCCTCCGTTCAATTTGAATATGTATCCTGTCTGTGACTTAAAGTCATCAGGATCTGATTCAAATCCAACGTCGACATACCCAGACATCTTTAATTCTGGTTCTCCACCAAACACCAAGAACATCTCTTTTGTCCATCGAAGGTACTTAAGAACGTTCTTTACAGCAGTCCAGTGAGGTACTCCTCGATTCTGTTGGTGCCGACAAGTGACACTAAGCGCATATGCCACATCGGGTCTTGTGCAATTCATTGCATACATTATAGACCCCTACTGCCGAAGCATAGGGCACACGACTCATTTCATTTCTTTCTTCATCAGTTTTAGGACCATCCTTAACTGATAAGACAACCCCATGCCTAGCTGGGAGAAAGCCTCTCTTTGAGTCGTCCATCTTATAACGCTTCAGTATTTTGTCGATGTAGGTGGACTGTGTGAATCCTAACATCCTCTTGGATCTATCTCTAAAGATCTTGATCCCTAGGATGTAGTTCACTTCACCCAAGTCCTTCATCGAGAAGGTACTTGATAACCAAACTTTAGTCTCTTCTAGCATAGAGACATTGTTTCCCATGATCAAAATGTGATCAACATAGATGATCATGAAAACGACTTCCTTGTCGCTGTGCCTAGCGTAGACGCAGGGATCTTCCTTGTTTCTGATGAAGTCAAACGATTTGACAGCTTCATCAAAGCGGATATTCCAGCTCCTAGACGCTTGCTTTAGCCCATAGATGGATCTTTGTAATTTGCATACACCAGTTGGCCTGGTTTTACTAATAAAACCTTCCGGCTGTACCATATTGACCTCTTCCTCAAGGTTGCCATTGAGGAAGGCAGTCTTTACATCCATCTGCCATATCTCATAATCATAGTAGGCAGCTATCGCAAGTAGAATTCGAACGGACTTCAATTTTGCTACCGGCGAAAGGGTTTCATCGTAATCGATGCCATACCTTTGCGTGTATCCTTTCGCCACAAGTCTAGCCTTGTGCGTTTGTACCTTGCCATCGGCAGCTGTCTTTCGTTTAAAGATCCATTTGCACCCAATAGGTCTAACCCCTTGGGGCAAGTCTACCAAGTTCCAAACTTGGTTCTGGTAAATGGAGTCCATTTCCAATTCCATGGCTTCTTGCCATTTGTCTGAGTCAATATCAATTATTGCCTGTTTGTAGGTCTCGGGATCTTCCCGATCTGATAAGCCGACATCAAGTTCACTAATGTCTTCTATCATAAGGCTTTGCTTCTGAGGTCCTTTTAGGATCCTCTTCGACCTACGGAGCTCGACTGGTTCTGGTGCTTTTCTTTTGTGGCTTCGTGTTGATAGTGTATATGTCCTAGAGACAGTCCTTATTAAGGGCATGGAGCCCTTATAAAGGGCATATATGTACTATTACACAGGTCAACGTAATATAATATATGTTTGGTGTTTTACTATTGTGTATCGCTTTCATATTTATATTACACCAGGCATGCAGCATGTCATATCTCTATTTCTGTCTGTATTGATATTAAACATGTCCCCTCGGATAGATGACCGATCACACAGATAGTGGGAGCTATGTGAGTTATCATCTATCACAAACTCTCCCTAGTCGAGGTTCATCTCGGATGTAGCGTTCTGAATGAACCAGATGAGACTAGTATGCGTGGAGGTTATACTTGTTGGAGCAAGTGTGAGCCGATCCCACGGCCACGGAGCGGATTGTTGGACAATCGAGAAACATTTCCATAACTGCGCATAGTTGTTCGAAGAATGATTATCGAACAATGGAAGTACCCACCGGACGCTCCCATCGATGTATACTCTACACCGAAGTGTCTATGGGAACCGGTAGGTTGTCGAAGTGATGCCAGTCGTCCTTTGGACTTACAGGACTTTATCATCACATTTGTTGCCCCATATCCTTGGTGGACCCGTCGATGTCATCTCTGAATAAGCAGTTGACCTAAGACACGATCCAGGATTATGGCTACATACAAATGGGGATGATAAGTGTTTCTGTGAAGGATTCATCTCTCATGTGTAGCACAGGAGAGTACTGCTCATAGTCTTCATAGTTGTGTTGGTAAAGTCACTGGCCAGTGCATCGATATATTATGATGGTCATAAGTATATCTTAGTAACCAAGCTACTCCCTGAGACGCCCGTGGACGTATTATTGGGATAGACACATCATCGATCCTAGATGCATTCGAGTCAGTCAGATGAAGGGACGTTACCATCGCCGCGTTGAGCGCAACAGACTTCGCAACGAAAGGGTTTGCTTTGAGAAACCTCTCAAACGTCCTCATGTATTAATATTGCAAATGGAACCGTCTAGGAATTCCATTTTGCCTAGTCTAGGACTTGCTTAATACAATGAGGCCCTATGGGTCACACTATGTGGTGATTCAGTTTATCAGAATATCCTTGAAGATGGAATCGCAATTGATTTGGAATTAATTGTGATTGATGGATTATAATTGATTTGGAATTAATTATAATATTTAGTGGCTCAATTAATGATTTGGAATTATTAATTGAATTGGCTAATTAATTGTATTTTATGTAAATACAATTAAAGATTATATTTTGGAAATATAATAGTGGTTTGATTTGAAAGGATATGTTAATTAGGAATTAACATATGCACATGGGCAAAATCTACTTGGAGTTTGAATTGCCTTAGAACTATAAGTGGGTCCCAAAATTGGGACACACCTATCTCCCTTAGGCGCGAGCGCAAGCTGGGATAGGGGAAGGAGTTTGACTCCTTCCTCTATTAGAAGTCCAAGGGATAAGTTAGATTTTCCTGATTGAGTTTTAATTTGATTGGGAATGAATCTAGACTTGATATTGGTTTCCTAGTGCGATAAGAATTAGATTCTTATTCCTTTACGAAGTCTAATTGCTTATGCTTTAGACTTCTATTGACTACTATATATAGTAGACTATTAGAGAGTTTTTGACATACAGTTCAATAGACATTCACACAGTTGAATACCTTGTTTTCTTAGAGAAAATAAAAACTCTCCCCTCCTCTATAAGCCCCACGCGCGCGCCACCCTCACCGGAGGAAAACCGCCGCCCCGTCTTCTTGGTCACACAAAGAATAACCTAGCATTCTTCCGATAGGCTGTTCATCCGTGGATACGAAGGTTCAGGTTCTAGGAGCTGGAAACTAACTCTTATTGTCTTGCAGATAATCAGAGTATTGCAGATATCTTCCACTTCGACGAAGGAGAAGATACACAGGATTATTACGAAGACTTGGAAGCTGCTTTGGAAGTAAGGTTAGTCTTCTAATTGACGTGTTTACGTATATACGGCATATACATAATCAATTAACCGTATGTTAAGAAATTTTTTGAAATTCCGCTGCGTACCTTAGGGGTAACTCTAACCGTATTTTCTTACAGTGGTATCGGAGCGAGGTTAATTGATTACGTATATACGTATATATACTGTATGCTTTTGTAGTTATGTGGATCCAATTGATTCTATGATTAATTCGATTGTCAAAAGTTTTGTTTTTTATATAAATTTAGAATTTATATTTTTCAAAAAAAAATATTATATATATATATATATTTGACCGATCCACCTGGGCGACGCAAGCGGCGGCCTGTATTTTCCCGGGTTGGACCCAAAATCGAATTTTGAAAACTTTGAGTATTGAATTTTATATTTGGAATATAAATATGATTTAATTGTAATTATTTTTAACTAGAGGGGTTAAATTTAATTAGTATAAAGTTAAAGGGCTTATTTGTAATTTATCAATTTATTGTTTATTGCAAATTAGTCCTTCTACTTTTGAATTTTAGATTTAACATGCTATGCATGCGAGGGTAGGCGGCGCCCTCTTATATGTCGGACCGCATATTTTATGTATGGGTAGGCGGCACCCATTATGTGCTTGACCGCGTTTAGATCTAGAATGGATAGGCGGCATCCATTACGTGTAGACCGCTCATGCATGATGGGTAGGCGGGGCCCTTATTTGTTTGTAGATGACTGATAACAACCCTCAAGCGACAAGCCCCAACCAATATAAGTACAGAAATATATATATATGTATGCATTTCTGAGATGCTTTCCATAGGGTGCTTTAATTCTGAACTTTCATTGCGTTTTCTTGTATTGGCGACCTCGTCTTACAGACTCGCAGTGATCGTCAGATTAGAGTAAGCCTATGGTTATGACTTACTGCATATTGTATCTAGAGACCTCGATAGGTACAATATGTAGGGCATCGGATTAAATTAGATTTAACAACCAAGAGTTGCGTGACGCAATTGGATAGTCCTACCGGTCATATTATGCTGTGCGACCAGCCCCCGTTTGAGTATAACATAGTATGGATTTGGATCTTGGCCACTACGGTAACATGTTGGACATTACCCGTATGTTTGTTCTGGGGGCAAGCATATGTGAAAATAGTGGGAGCTAAACAGCTAAAGGACCTTGTTGTTTAGTTATGTTGACTGTGTATTTAGAAGTAATATTTCAATAGTTGATTTATTATTTTCGTTCTATATTATTTCTCCTTAGGAAATTAGAAATCGCTAAACCCTTGATGAATGTATATTTTACACTTTCATTTAAGTCTTTTTCACCTATTTTAGCTATCCTCTATGTTAATTTAGCTATATTTTAGTGCATTTTGTTAGAATAGTGTCACGTTTCCCTTTAGATTTTATTTTACAGCTTTTGGTTGAAATTCGAAGATTTCCGGGCAATTATATTGAAGTTGACAAGGAATTGGTGTTCCAGAAGCCTATTTGGAGTATCTGAAGGTTTCCGGATAGGATTTGAAGTCTAGGGGCCGAATCTGGAGGTTAGAAGGCTACTAGAAGTCAGAAACCGAGTCCGAAAAGGGGAAGAAATCCGAAAACGCGGAATTCCGCGAGTTTTTCTCTGGGGTGAACCGCCCAGAGGTGGGGCGAACCGCCCCACAGTAATTCGGGGCCTATATATAGTTGCTCAGTTTTCTCCGAAAATCATATCTTTCCACACCTTCTCTCTCACCTCTCTCTATAGTTTTAGGTAGGAACTTCCCGGGGCCTGTCCTGGGAGTTCTGTAGCTTAGGGGATACTTTTTCATAGCAGTTTGGAGCTCGTAGGACCGCAATCATCCGGAGATTGACAACCTTCGGTAACTTTGTATCTTACAGTTTTATTCTACTTATTTTATTATATTCTTTCAACATGTTTTCTTCTATGATTTCTGTTGATTGCATGCCTATTATGAGTAGCTAAACTAATCATTGGTGGTAGTATGTGAATTCTTAGCGAAGGGAAGATAATCGTGCTAATGGCTATATCGCGCATTATACTCCGTGTCATTGCTTTATTTCGTTGATCAGTTGTAACCAAAATTCTCGTATGTTGTATTGATTATTATGCACAATTGGACACTAGTCTACCATCAGACCAATTATCTTCATAGTGTTGAATAATTACGGAACACATTAGGACAACCGTGATTGACTAGTCAGATCAAATTATCTTCGTAGTGCTTAATACTTGCAACTGGACACTAGATTGATTCAAAGATCTCTATGCAAGACCGAGGAATTTATGCATGATTATCGACCCATTATGTTAAGAAGGACCATACTATCACCAATCTCCATTATCTGCTAGAAAACCCCTATTGCTATCTGTCTGCTGTTTTTATATTCTCTTGTTAAATAGATAAAACAAGTTATAGTCCTGAGAGAACGACACTCGAGTCATTCTACTGCTACACTACGGTTTTCGTTGTAGTTGTGGATTGCCTTTGGCTTAATAACAAATTTATTTGACTGAACCGGGACCTGACAAATCTCGCGCTCATCAAATTGGCGCCGTTGCCGGGGACTATACTCCTTTTTTCTATTTAATTTGTTTATATTTTCAGCATTCAACTCCCAGAACAGCTCTTGGATTGTCTCTCAAAAAATTTCACCTTCTTACCCTATTTCTTTCCTCCTATCTTCTTCAGTAAATTCATCTAATCTGATCTTGGTTACCTTGCGTGTTTGTGCTCTCGGAATTTTTGGTGATATTGTGTTTGATTACGCTAATAGAACTAACTTTTAGTTTTGAGTTACTCTTACTACAGACATACAGGTATGATGTCCATGCGCGCTCGTATGACACCCCAATTCTCGCAGGTGAGGAGAGGATCTTCCATGTACCTGGAAGACGAGTTAAGGAGGTATGAGGTGACGGAGTCCATGGTGAGGTACTTACCGAAGTACGAAGATGGAGTAGGGATGGACCTATGGAGTTTCATTCGATCCTATGAGGAGGAAATAGAAAGAATTCCAGCAGAAGGGTTTACTACGGACCAATTATGCAGGAAACTATTTTGTTTTGCTCTTGGGTATGAGCCGAGGCGTTGGATTGCAAGGTTTGAACCAGGATCACTCAAAACTTGGGGCCAAGTAGTAGAGGAGTTCTTGGCGCGGTTCATGCCTTATCATGAGACGATTGCCTTACGTGATAGGATCCAATATTTCGAGCAAGGAGAGTATGAGCAGTTTTGTGACGCATACGAACGTTTTGAGATGTATAAACGTGAGTGCCCCCATCACCGTTTCGAAGATGGGGAGTTGATTTGGTGCTTCGTTGGTGGACTTCGTGAAGAGGAACGACTTAGAGTGGATCAGTTGAGCGGCGGTCTGGGAGAATGTACGGTCGACGAGGCAGAAGAAGTCCTCCGTAAATACGCCAGAGGTTCAACACAATCCGATGAGGTCATACCAATTCACATCACCGCAAAGGAAGTAGATCGAGGTGAAGCAGGAAGCTCATCCGAGGAGTATTTTGAAACCAAAGAAATCAGTGAGGAAGATGCACATGCCGAGCATGTTGAAGATGACCTTCGTATAGCAAAAGTTGTTGAAGAAGTTGAAGTAACTGAGCATCTTACGGAAGAATTCAGCTTGTTGAATTGTGCTGAAGTAGAAGAGGTTCGAGAACTTGAAGAGGAGAAAGGATTGGAAAGCGACGCCCCCCTGGAGGTGGGGGGCAAGTCGCCCAGCATCGGGGGAGAACCGCCTCCCATGACCAGTGAGCTGGACGACCCCAGCTCCCCTGTTTCTTTACTCCCAGACATTCGCATCAACCCAAAACCACTTCCTTCCGTTACTACTGAGGTTCTTAAGTACATAGACGTGAATCTACTTCTCCGAGGTGGAAAGCTTGACAAGCAAGATACACAGGAGCCACCACTAAACAAGCACCTCGATGAATTCAAAGTGAATGTCCTCCTATTGATGAAGTCCTTATTGGATATGCCTACAAAGCAAACCAGTCCATTCACCATGGTGAGATCTTTGAAGCTTCCTAGGTCTCTTTGCTACATCGGACCAAGAGAATGGCGGCCACCGTGGGGAGGTACTCTTGAGTCCATTCTTGAATACTCAGCCGACCGAGGCCAAACCGTTCGGTAACATCTAGTATCACTTTTTATTTACTCATTCTCTTTTGCTAGGGACTAGCTTAAGTTTCATGAGGGGGATGGGATGTGAACCATGATGTTAAGTATTGTTTGGCTTTGTGATGTTGAGTAGGATAGGTTTTTTTTTTATTGCATTTGCACGTTTACTGCTTTCCTAGAATAGTCTTGCATGTTTTATATGGAGTCTATTGCCGAATTTTTTGAATTTTTTTATTGGGTAGATCAACTAACTATGCCTTTAATCGTATGCTTCATCTCTATGAATTTGATTGAGGTTTTTCTCGCTTGGCTTGTCTCATTTATGTATTGCACTCAGTTGAGCTTGGTAGTCTCGACATCACTTAGTGGTGTTTTCTCTACTGCGGTTCACGAAGGACTTTATAATAGGATGATGCATGTTAGGGTCTTATGGTTGTTTTCCCGAGTAATTATGTACCTAAGAGGCAACAAGTCTTCACCATGCTTTGAGATTGCTAAATGCCTAGGAAGGAGGTAGTGTGAGGTTGTGTGAGCCTTTGTTTATAACCTATTCTTCAGAATAGGCTTGGGGAGGGGGTTACGCCATGATAGACTTGTTTCTGTTTTCCATTTTCGTATCGTGAGTTTATTTTTCCTTTTCCGTGAATTTTATACTCCAACCTATTCTTTCGAATAGGTTTGGGGAAGTCGTGTGAGTCATTTTGTTTCTCTTTTTGTTGTGCTACTGCTGGCTAAAAAAAATCGAAAAAAAAGAAAAAAAGAATCTGGAAAGAAAAAAAAAAGAAAAGACCCCAAAAAAGGAAGCCAAATAGCAGTTAGCAAAGTGTTGAGTCTTTTCCATTTTTGTAATGTTCGTAATCGTGTTTTTATCTTCTTCGTCTTGAGTGTCATCTGTTCTAGACCACCCTCGTCCCGCCATTCAGGAAGTGGTAAATAGCTTAAGACTTTACTTGAGAGATGGGTAGAATAGGGGAGTGTTATCTTTTATAGGGAACCCTCCTTCGTTTGATGAGAACCAGTACTGGTTCGACCTCTTTTGAGGAAAAGTCTTAACATGGTGGAACAGCAGTAAGTCCTCAGTTTCATAGGCACGGGACAACCATTCGTATCTTAGCATACTTCATTACGTCGTCACTGACTAGGTCCAGGTAGAGGATGTTACGAGAGACTATCTTGTCTTGACATAAGTGCTTATGTGGATGTGTATAAGTCAATCGAGGTATTCTTCAACCTATATTCATGCTTTGATTTATATGGTTTTTGTTCATATGTTATTTGGTAGATTCAGTAGATTAGTTCATTTTATTTGGCATGAGACTCCATTTTTGTGTCTTGCATGTTTTTTGTGTTAGAGTCTAGCTTAGTTGCATGAGGACAAGCAAAGGTTCGGTTTGGGGAGTTTGATGAATGTGTATTTTACACTTTCATTCGAGTCTTTTTCACCTATTTTAGCTATCCTCTATGTTAATTTAGCTATATTTTAGTGCATTTTATTAGAATAGTGTCACGTTTCCCTTTAAATTTTGTTTTACAGGTTTTGGTTGAAATTCGAAGATTTCCGGGCAATTATATTGAAGTTGACAAGGAATTGGTGTTCCAGAAGCCTATTTGGAGTATTTGAAGGTTTTCGGATAGGATTTGAAGTGTAGGGGCCGAATCTGGAGGTTAGAAGGCTACTAGAAGTCAGAAATCGAGTCCGAAAAGGGGAAGAAATCCAAAAATGCGGAATTCCGCGAGTTTTTCTCTGGGGCGAACTGCCCCAGAGGTGGGGCGAACCGCCCGGTGTGTGGGGCGAACCGCCCACAGTAATTCGGGGCCTATATATAGTTGCTCAGTATTCTCCGAAAATCATATCTTTCTAGACCTTCTCTCTCACCTCTCTCTATAGTTTTAGGTAGGAACTTCCCGGGGCCTGTCCTGGGAGTTCTGTAGCTTAGGGGATACTTTTTCATAGCAGTTTGGAGCTCGTAGGACCGCAATCATCCAGAGATTGACAACCTTTGGTAACTTTGTATCTTACAGTTTTATTCTACTTATTTTATTATATTCTTTCAACATGTTTTCTTCTATGATTTCTGTTGATTGCATGCCTATTATGAGTAGCTAAACTAATCATTGGTGGTAGTATGTGAATTCTTAGCGAAGGGAAGATAATCGTGCTAATGGCTATATCGTGCATTATACTCCGTGTCATTGCTTTATTTCGTTGATCAGTTGTAACCAAAATTCTCGTATGTTGTATTGATTATTATGCACAATTGGACACTAGTCGACCATCAGACCAATTATCTTCGTAGTGTTGAATAATTACGGAACACATTAGGACAACCGTGATTGACTAGTCAGATCAAATTATCTTCGTAGTGCTTAATACTTGCAAGTGGACACTAGATTGATTCAAAGATCTCTATGCAAGACCGAGGAATTTATGCATCATTATCGACCCATTATGTTAAGAAGGACCATACTATCACCAATCTCCATTATCTGCTAGAAAACCCCCTATTGCTATCTGTCTGTTGTTTTTATATTCTCTTGTTAAATAGATAAGGCAAGTTATAGTCCTGAGAGAACGACACTCGAGTCATTCTACTGCTACACTACGGTTTTCGTTGTAGTTGTGGATTGTCTTTGGATTAATAACAAATTTATTTGACTGAACCGGGACCTAACAAATCTCGCGCTCATCAAGTATAGTACCTTGCATGTTTTATCCGTCTGCATTTGCATTTGCACGTTTACTGCTTTCTTAGTTTTTTAGGTTGCATTCACTACATTCATCCTAGGATAGTCTTGCATGTTTTATATGGAGTTTATTGCCGAATTTTTTGAACTTTTTTATTGGGTAGATCAACTAATTATGCCATTAATCATATGCTTCATCTCTATGAATTTGTTTGAGGTTTTTCTCGCTTGGCTTGTCACATTTATGTATTGCACTTAGTTAAGCTTGGTAGTCTCGACATCACTTAGTGGTGTTTTCTCTACTGCGGTTCACGAAGGCCTTATAATAGGATGATGCATGTTAGGATCTTTTATGGTTGTTTTCCCGAGTAATTAGGTACCTAAGAGGCAACAAGTCTTCACCATGCTTTGAGATTGCTAAATGCCTAGGAAGGAGGTAGTGTGAGGTTGTGTGATCCTTTGTTTATAACGTATTCTTTCAAATAGGTTTTGGGAGGGGGTTGCATTATCATTAGACTTGTTTTTCGTTTTTTATTTTCGTATTGTGAGTTTGTTTTTCCTTTTCCGTAAATTTTGTACTCCAACCTATTCTTTCGAATAGGTTTGGGGAAGTCGTGTGAGTCATTTTGTTTCTCTTTTCGTTGTGCTACTGCTGGCTAAAAAAAATCGGAAAAAAAGAAAGAAAAATTCCAGGAAAAAAGAAAAAAAAAGAAAAAAAGAAACTGGAAAGAAAAAAAGAAAAAAAGAAAACACCCCAAAAGATCAAAGAAGGGTCCAAAAAAGAAAAAAAAAGGCAAATAGCAGTTTAGCAAAATGTAGTGTCTCATTTTCCAATTCTTGTAATGTTCGTAATCGTGTTGTAATTTTCTATTTTTTGTCTTTTGTTTAAGTGTCATCTGTTCTAGACCACCCTCGTCCTGCCATTCAGGAAGTGGTGAATAGCTTAAGACTTTGCTTGAGAGATGGGTAGAATAGGGGAGTGTTATCTTTTATAGGGAACCCTCCTTCGTTTGATGAGAGCCAGTACTGGTTCGACCTATTTGAGGGAAAGTCTTAAACTTGGTGAACAGCAGTAAGCCCTCAGTTTCATAGGCACGGGACAACCATTCGTATCTTAGCATGCTTCATTACGTCGTCACTGACTAGGTCCAGGTAGAGAATGTTACGAGAGACTATCTTGTCTTGACATAAGTGCTTATGTGGATGTGTATTAGAATAGTGTCACGTTTCCCTTTAGCTTTTATTTTACAGGTTTTGATTGAAAAACGAGGATTTCCGGGAAATTATATTGATGTTGACAAGGAATTTATGTTCCAGAAGCCTATTTGGAGTATTTGAAGGTTTACGGATAGGATTTGAAGTCTAGGGGTCGAATCTGGAGGTTAGAAGGCCACTAGAAGTCAGAAACCGAGTACGAAACGGGGAAGAAATCCAAAAACGCGTCGAAAACGCGGAATTTCCCGAATTTTACTCCCGGGCGAATCGCCCGGGACGCGGGGCGAATCGCCCCACACCAGGCGAATCGCCCGGGGCCCCACACAAATTTGAAGCCTATATATAGTTGCTCAGTTTTTCTCCGAATTTCATACTTTTCCAAACCTTCTCTCTCACCTTTCTCCGTAGTTTTAGGTAGGAACTTCCCAGAGCCTGTTCTGGGGGTTCATAGCTTAGGAGATAATTTTTCATAGCAGTTTAGAGCTTGTAAGATCGCGATTCTTTGGAGACTGACAACCTTCGGTAACATTGTATCATACAGTTTATTCTACTTGTTTTTATATATCTTTCAACATGTTTTCTTTTATGATTTCTGTTGATTGCATGACAATTATGAGTAGCTAAACTTATCGTTGGTGATAGTATGTGAATTCTTAGCGAAGGGTTGATAATCATGCTAATGGCTATATCGCGCATTATACTCCGTGTTATTGCTTTATTTCGTTGATCTAGCGGAACATATATCTTCGTATGTTGATTAATTATTATGAACAATTGGACCATAGTGTTGACCTATGCATATCTATATCTTCGTAGTGTTGAATAATTACGGAACACAATTGGACAGTAGTGTTTGACCTATCAGTATCTATATCTTCGTAATGTTTGATGATTACAATAGGACAATTTATTGATCAAAGATCTCCATGCAAAACCGAGGAATTTACGCATGATTATTAACCCGTTATGCTTTGAAGGACCATACTATCACCAATCTTCATTATCTGTTAGAAAAACCTTTGCTATTCCGTCTGCTGTTTTATATTCTTTAGTTAAATAGATAAAGCTAGTTATAGTCCTTAGAGAACGACACTCGAGGTCATTCTACTGCTACACTACGGTTTTCCTTGTAGTTGTGAATTGCCTTTGGCTAAATGACAAATTTATTTGCTTGATCCGGAACTGACAATCCCGCGTTTCATCAACCGTCCTCCGAGCTTGTTGCCAACTTGGAGTTGCAAAACCTATCTGGACCAAACTACGTGGATTGGATCCATGAGGTACGAAAGGTGCTATGGTACAACGAGGTTGAGTACGTCTTGGACGAACCTATCCCTCCACCTCCCACTAAATTCACTACGGCAACCTATGATTGCTATTATGAATTGGCAGTGGAAAGGGTCGAGTTTGTTAAGAACTTGTTGCTGAATGCTATGTCTGACAATATGGTTGGACCATGTCGAGACAAGGAACCATATGAGATTGTGAAATATCTCTCCTCATTCTTGGATACTCCAAGGATGTGTGAAAGGTTCGAAGCTATCAAGATCATGCTTATCAAAAGGCTTGGGACAGAAGAGCTGTCGCCTGAACAAGTTAAGTCATTGATTGACTTCCTCTTACAACTTGTTGGATATGGCTTGGAGCTAGAAGCTAAGGCTTCCATTATCTTGATCGTGCAAAGATTGTTGCAATCTATTCACAATCCCAATGTTGGGGTAGCAACAGAGTTGATTGCTGAGACACCCATTGCCAACGAATTCCTGAGGGTCAATCGTAGACCCAAAAGGAAGAGGGGTGGCAAGAATGGGCGCTATCGAAGGATGGCTAAATTTCGACTTAGGATGGATATTTGTCTCTATTGCAAGCTCAAGGGCCACTGAAAGAAAGATTGCCCTAAGCTGAGGGCAGATCAAGCTAAGAAGCCACCGGCTTCTGGCTCAGGTATGTTTGTTATTGAAATGAACATGACTACTTTTGACTTCAATGGTTGGGTATTAGATACACCCTGTGGCTCACACATTTGTAATAATGTGCAGGGGCTAATTGATCACATGCTAGTCAAGCAAGGTGAAATCGACTTGCATGTTGGGAACGACAATCCAATTGAGGCCAGCCGCGTTGGACGCAGTGATGTAACGGAGTTCGTCAGACTCAATTAATCAAATAAATTTGTTATTTAGCCAAAGGCAATTCACAACTACAACGAAAACCGTAGTGTAGCAGTAGAATGACCTCGAGTGTCGTTCTCTAAGGACTATAACTAGCTTTATCTAATTTAATTAAAGAATATAAAACAGCAGACGGTATAGCAAAGGTTTTTCTAACAGATAATGGAGATTTGTGATAGTATGGTCCTTCAAAGCATAACGGGTTAATAATCATGCGTAAATTCCTCGGTTTTGCATGGAGATCTTTGATCAATCAATTGTCCTGTTGTAATTATCAAACACTACGAAGATATAGATACTGACAAGTCAAACACTACTGTCCAATTGTGTTCCGTAATTATTCAACACTACGAAGATATAGATATGCATAGGTTGACTAGTGTCCAATTGAGCAAGATAATTAATCAACATACGAAGATATAGATTGCGCCTGATCAACGAAATAAAGCAATAACACGGAGTATAATGCGCGATATAGCCATTAGCATGTTTATCAACCCTGCGCTAGGAATTCACATAGTACCACCAACGATAAGTTTAGCTACTCATAGTTGTCATGCAATCAACAGAAATCATAGAAGAAAACATGTTGAAAGATATATAAAAATAAGTAGAAAAACTGTAAGATACAATGTTACGGAAGGTTGTCAATCTCCGAAGAATCGCGATCTTACAAGCTCCAAACTGCTATGAAAAAGTATCTCCTAAGCTATGAACACCCAGAAAAGGCTCTGGGAAGTTCCTACCTAAAACTACAGAGAAAGGTGAGAGAATAGGTCTGGAAAAGTATGAATTTCGGAGAAAAACTGAGCAACTATATATAGGCTTCGAATTTGTGTGGGGCCCTTCGCCCCACACACCGGGCGAGTCGCCTGGTGTGGGGCGATTCGCCCCACATCCCGGGTGATTCGCCCGGGAGCATTTTTCCGGAATTTCCGCGGTTTCGATGCGTTTTTGGATTTCTTTCCCTTTTCGGACTCGGTTTCTGACTTCTAGTGGCCTTCTAACCTCCAGATTCGACCCCTAAACTTCAAATGCTATCCGGAAACCTTCAGATACTCCAAATAGGCTTCTGGAACACCAATTCCTTGTCAACTTTAATATAATTTCCCTGAAATCCTCATTTTTCAACTAAAACCTGTAAAATAAAAACTAAAGGGAAACGTGACACCATTCTAATAAAATGCACTAAAATATAGCTAAATTAACATAGAGGATAGCTAAATAGGTGAAAAAGACTCAAATGAAAGTGTAAAATACACATTCATCACGCAACAAGATAGATTTACCTTCGGGACAATGTTTAGAACTTGATAATGTTTATTTTGTTCCATCCATTGTCAGAAATATTATTTCCATTCCATTGTTAGACAATATGGGTTTTTCCTTTCGATTTGCGAATAATACTTGTTATTTTTTCATTAAATGATCAGTATTATGGAAAAGCTCGCTTAGTGAATGGTTTATATATTTTTCAATGTAGTCTACCTTTATTTCAAATACATAACAAACAACCGTCTTCAAGTAGGAAGAATAATCCATCTTATCTATGGCATTGTCGGCTAGGTCATATCAATGAAACACGGATTCAAAGACTAAGGAAGTTGGACTACTTAGAACTATTTGATTTGAATCATATGGTACATGCGAATCATGTGTTAAGGGTAAGATGACGAACAAACCTTTTGTTGGACAAGGTGTTCGTGCCACTCGCTGCTTAGAGCTCATACATACCGATGTATGTGGACCTTTTAAAGTCCATGCGCGTGGGGGTTATCCTTACTTCGTTACCTTTACTGACGATTTCTCAAGGTATGGATATATTTATCTTATGAAGAATAAATCCAAGACCTTTGGGAAATTCAAGGAGTTTAGGAATGAGGTCGAGAATGAGTTGAACCTAAGGATAGTCACTCTTCGATCAGATCGAGGAGGTGAATACCTTAGTGAAGAATTTATCGACTACTTGAAGGAAAATGGAATTCAATCGCAATGGACTCCTCCTGGAACACCACAGTCAAATGGTGTGTCTGAGAGAAGGAATCGAACCCCATTAGACATGGTGAGATCAATGATTGGATTCTCGACTCTTCCAAAATATCTGTGGGGATATGCAGTACAAACTGCAATCTACATTCTGAACCGTGTACCATCTAAATCAGTGGAGAAAACTCCTTATGAGTTGTGGAAAGGAAAGAAGCCCTCACTAGGCTCTCTTAGACCTTGGGGCTGTCCTGCGATAGTCAAACTGATGCTCACTGATAAGTTAGATGCCAAGGGTGTCAAAGTATATTTCATAGGCTACCCTCGCCAGACGAGAGGCTATGAATTCTATCATGCTGAAGATCACAAAGTGATTGTATCTAGAAACGTAAAGTTTTTAGAAGCAGAATACCTCGAAGAAGAGAGGTTAGATGACATGATAGAACTTGAAGAAATTCAAGACTTTGACACGCGCGAACATGAGTTCTCTAAATCTTCTGATATGGATTCAAGTTCAGTGGGAGCTTTCGAAGCAGACAAGGGTAATGATATGACACTTGCTAGGCATGTCATAGTCAGTGCGAGTCCTGTGATTAGATCAACAGTTGAAACCACACCAATAGAACCCGTTGTCAACCAACCTGTGCAACAAGTTGCACAAGAGCAGCCTCTCGCAAGGGAACAGGGTCGCGGGGCGCGACCAGATGCATCAGTACTCACTGATAATGTTCGTGTTACACGAAGCCAGAAAAGAAAAGCACCAGAACCAGTCGAGCTCCGTAGGTCGAAGAGGATCCTAAAAGGACCTCAGAAGCAAAGCCTTATGATAGAAGACATCAGTGAACTTGATGTCGGCTTATCAGATCGGGAAGATCCCGAGACCTACAAAGAGGCAATAATTGATATTGACTCAGACAAATGGAAAGAGGCCATGGAATTGGAAATGGACTCCATGTACCAGAACCAAGTTTGGAACTTGGTAGACTTGCCCCAAGGGGTTAGACCTATTGGGTGCAAATGGGTCTTTAAACGAAAGACAGATGCCGATGGCAAGGTACAAACGCACAAAACTAGGCTTGTGGCGAAAGGCTACACGCAAAGGTATGGCATCGATTACTATGAAACTTTTTCACCGGTAGCAAAATTAAATTCCATTCGAATTCTACTTGCGATAGCTGCCTACTATGATTATGAGATTTGGCAGATGGATGTAAAGACTGCCTTCCTCAATGGCAATCTTGAGGAAGAGGTCTATATGGTACAGCCGGAAGGTTTTATTAGTAAAACCAGGCCAACTGCTGTATGCAAATTACAAAGATCCATCTATGGGCTAAAGCAAGCGTCAAGGAACTGGAATATCCGCTTTGATGAAGCTGTCAAATCGTTACTTCATCAGAAGCAAGGAAGATCCCTGTGTCTACGCTAGGCACAACGACAAGGGAGTCGTTTTCATGATCATCTATGTTGATGACATTTTGATCATGGGAAACAATGTCTCTATGCTAGAAGAGACTAAAGTTTGGTTATCAAGTACCTTCTCAATGAAGGACTTGGGTGAAGGACCCGGTGCGCCCCAAGCGCCGTGCGCCTGTGGCCGCAGGCGCGGGTGCCCGCAGGCACCCGGGGTGCCGGCGGCACGCAGGCGGCCCGGTCAATATATATTTTTAAATTTTTTTTTTTTTGAAAAATATAAATTCTAAATTTATATAAAACAAAACTTTTGAAAATCGAATTAATCATAGAATCAATCGCATCCACATATCTACAAAATCATACAATATATATACGTATATACGTAATCAATTAACCTGGCTCCGATACCACTGTAAGAAAATACGGTAAGAGTTACCCCTAGGGTACGCAGCGGAATTTCAAAAATTTTCTTAACATATAGGTTAATTGATTATGTATATGTCGTATATAATTAAACACGTCAATTAGAAGACTAACCTTACTTCCAAAGCAGCTTCCAAGTCTTCGTAATAATCCGGTGTATCTTCTCCTTCGTCGAAGTCGAAGATATCTGCAATACTTTGATTATCTGCAAGACAATAAAAGTTAGTTTCCAGCTCCTAGAACCTCAACCTTGGTATCCACGGATGAACAGCCTATCGGAAAGAATGCTAGGATATTCTTTGTGTGACCAAGAAGATGGGGCGGCGATTCCTCCGGCAGGTGGCGCGCGCGTGTGGCTTGTAGAGGAGGGGAGAGCTTTTATTTTCTCTAAGAAAACTGGGTAGAATAATTCTCTAAGAATTTGATTCTTCAACTGTGTGAAATCTATGTCAAAAGCTCTCTAATAGTCTACTATATATAGTAGTCAATAGAAGCCTAAAGCATAAGCAATTAGACTTCATAAAGGAATAAGAATCTAATTCTTATCGCACTAGGAAACCAATATCAAGTCTAGATTCATTCCCAATCAAATTAAAACTCAATCAGGAAAATCTAACTTATCCCTTGGACTTCTAATCGAGGAAGGAGTCGAACGCCTTCCCCTATCTAGCTAACGCGCGCGCGCCCGGTCCTACGGGAAATAGGTGGGTCCCAATTTTGGGACCTACTTATAGTTCTAAGGCAATTCAAACTCCAAGTAAATTTTGCCCAAGTGCATATGTTAATTCTAAATTAACATATCCTTTCAAATCAAACCTCCATTATATTTCCAAAATATAATCTTTAATTGTATTTACATAAAATACAATTAATTAGCCAATTCAATTAATAATTCCAAATCATTAATTGAGCCACAAAATATTATAATTAATTCCAAATCAATTATAATCCATCAATCACAATTAATTCCAAATTAATTGCGATTCCATCTTCAAGGATATTCTGATAAGCTGAATCACCACATAGTGTGACCCATAGGGCCTCATCGTATTAAGCAAGTCCTAGACTAGGCAACATGGAATTCCTAGACGGTTCCATTTGCAATATTAATACATGAGGACGTTTGAGAGGTTTCTCAAAGCTAACCCTTTCGTTGCGAAGCCTGTTGCGCTCAACGCGGCGATGGTAACGTCCCTTCATCTGACTGACTCGAATGCATCTCGGATCGATGATGTGTCTATCCCAATAATACATCCACGGGCGTCTCAGGGAGTTGCTTGGTTACGAAGATATACTTATGACCATCATAATATATCGATGCACTGGCCAGTGACTTTACCAACACAACTATGAAGACTATGAGCAGTACTCTCCTGTGCTACACATGAGAGATGAATCATTCATAGAAACACTTATCATCCCCATTTGTATGTAGCCATAATCCTGGATTGTATGTAGTGGGAACGTTTCTTGATTGTCCAACAATCCGTTCCGTGGCCGTGGGATCGGCTCACACTTGCTCCAACAAGTATAACCTCCACGCATACTAGTCTCAGCTGGTTCATTCAGACCCCTACATCCGAGATGAACCTCGACTAGGGAGAGTTTGGGATAGATGATAGCTCACACAGCTCCCACTATTTGTGTGATCGGTCATCTATCCAAGGGGACATGTTTAATATCAATACAGACAGAAATAGAGATATGACATGCTGCATGCCTGGTGTAATATAAATATGAAAGCGATACTCAATAGTCAAACAACAAACATATATTACATTACGTTGACCTGTGTAAAAGTACATATATGCCCTCTATAAGGGATGCATGCCCTTAATAAGGACTGTCTCTCGGACATATACACTATCACAACGTTCAGACGATGAACTGCTACCCGTGGGTCGATCCCCTTGAGGTCCTCGGTACACCACGCGAATATGTCGTTGTTATCTTTCAAACATTGAATGAGTTTCATTCTCACTTCTGTAGTCATATCGGTACCAATTTTGGTAACCTTGTCGGCACTTATTTCGACAATTTGCATTTCTTCGAGGGTTTCTCTTGCTTCAATTTTATTTTCCTCGAAGAATTTCTTCTTCTTGGAAGAGGGTGGTATTGGGGGTATAACTTGATACTCCTCGAGCTCTTTGACAGCTCCTACCAGGGTATCCTTCTCTTTCTTTTGACTTTCTTTCCTTCGCCTAAGTGACGGACTTGGCTTTTTTGATTTTTTCTTCACTCGCCGAACCGTATAGAAACGATAAGGAGAGTTGTGAACAAGAGGCTGCTCTTCGAGTGACCCAGGTTGGGCTCTCCGATGGCAACCTTGGAAGTGAACTTAGCTGACATGCTGTAGCATTCCCATGCCTCTCTTATGTCTCCTACTTCTTGTCCGACTATCAATGGAGTGGGAAACTTCAACTTGTTGTGGACTGTAGACACTACGGCTCGGAATTGAGAGAGGCCGGGTCGACCTAGGACTGCGAAGTAATCAAAAGGCATATCGACGACCACAAAGGGAACATGTTGAGTTACTCGTCGAGGAGCACTTCCCATTGATACTGTCAAGTTGATCATTACGAGTGGCATGATAGGTTGTCCTCCAAAGCCTACCAGGGCACTCCTCACTTCTTTAAGCCCTTCCCTTGGATTCATTTCCATCCTTTTCAAGGTTCCCGTGAAGATCAAGTTAGCCGAACATCCGGTATCGACGAGGATCCTTCCTAACTTGTAGGATTGAACATCAAAGGAGACTACTAGCAGAACACAGGGGTCATAGATGTTTCCTCCTCCGGCGTGTCTCAAAGGTATCTCGCTATCGTCAAAAGAGATGACGTTGGTTCCTAGGTGCGAAGAGTCCATCTCTTCGATTTCGGTTCAAATTCATACAAAGTAACTACTCTGAAAAGTTATACGTCATAACTAAAAAAGGAGTTAGCAAAATACACAAGTAGGGAAAGACGGAACGAGAAGCAACAACAACATTTTACTAAGAAAGCGACCCCCATGAAGATGGAGAAATTACGAGTTATATTACAAACGAGGAAGATGTTCGAGAAGATGCCACAACGAGCCGAATAGAAAGCAAGTAAATTGTTCATAAATGATTCAAAGGAAATAACAAAGTACAATAGTTTTTACCGAGCATACTCGGCCTTCTCTAGCTTCTCGGATCCAAGGCTCCTCGACTCACCTTGTGCGGATACCAGTGAAATCAGTTATGGGGCCCGTAGTACTACCGCCTCCTCGAGCTGGGCTTAGGAGTTCGAGGATCTCGTTGGGATCTCGCTCTTTCTCTTGAGACTCCTTGATGGCCTTTTCATACAAGACTAGCTCGGGCTCCACGAAATCTTGAGGACGACCAAGCACTGGGTCGCTCACTTTGATCCAAGATGCATTGTGAAGAGCTGCCTTCTCGAACGGATAGAGAATTCCACTCCTTAAGCACTCGGGAACCCAAGCAGGAAGATATGCAGGCTTGCTCGGGTAAGGAACTTCTGGGTCGGTCACCATCTCCCCGAACTCGCACGTTTGGTGCATCTCATCAATAATCTCCTCGTCGGGATATCGGGAGAGGTCATCTCGACGGCCAGCATGCATATCCTCGCGCGCATCAGGATCGAAGTCCTTAGGCAGCAGGTCGGTCCGCTTGAGCTGCCCGATACACGAGAAGAATCCCTCCTCGCGTGCAGCATCCTTGACATCTTGCTTGGCCATTTTGTAAGTGTCCGAGGCCATGAAAGAGCGAGCAGTCGCTAAACGACTGCCCCGGAGGAAGGAGAGGACACTATTCTTGAACTTCTCCATGCAGATTGACAAGGTGGCATAGGCCCCCTTGTAGCCTTTAGTCCTCTGCTTCTCCTTAGCAAGCTCCTTCTCGAGCAGGTCAACCTTGGCATAGACCTTGCCCATCTCCACCTCCGCAGCCTTGTTCTTGTTTTTCTCGGCCACAAGCTTTTTCTCAAGGTCCTCGATCACGACCCCAATGTCTGCTCTATCTGCAACTACTTGGCCATAGGCTTCCTTGAGATTCTCAAGCTGCAAGAGGAGGATAAGTTCTATAAGCGAGGAGATAGTTTTTTAAGTTAGAAATTTATTTGAAAAGTATAAAGTAATACCTGGAGCGAGCACAAGCTGAGCTTGTGAGCGCGATCTAGCTCCAACAGCTGGATCAACCGCTTCACCTTCGCTTCCTGACTTGTAGATGAAGTTTTAGTCTTTTTACGAGGAGGCTCATTAGTGCCCCCAAGAGTGAGCTTCCTCGCTCCAGCGCCCTTCTTGATAGCCGGCTTCTCGGGCCGCTTCTCCAATTCTTCAGCAGCAGTCTCCTCGGCCAGCTTAGCACCCGCTTCCTCCTCGGCCTTCTTGAGCGCCTCGATGGGATTCTCTCTTATCTCGAGCCCCTCCTTCACAAGGGCATCTTGGTGGTGCGAGGCACTCCTAGGGGGAGATAAATTGAGCGAGCCAAGAATCTTGGTATCCTTGTTCGTCATACGCTGCTTCCGCCTATGCTCTTCCTTTGCTGCAAGAGTCCTCGACATGATTCACTGAAACTAGTAAGCTGCAGAGAAAAAGATAACTTAATTCGTAGCAAGAAGGGAGTAAAAGCGAGGAAGCTAAAGAATCGAGGATACTACAGTAAAAAAGAACAACCAAAGAAAAAAGACAAGTATGAACACTATCTAAGAATACCAAAGAGCAAATCGTTGGAATACCGATTGCCGGTATATCCAGTGTAAATCTAGGGTGAAAGACCGGCTAAGTAAGGAAGGGGCTGCAACACGAGACCCCGGTAAAAGTACTTCTCGGGATTCACCCGCTTGTTCTTCTCCTCGAGATATAACACCCAAGGATCCAACTCAGATGGAAGTGGGTGCTTCTCGACTATGCGTCCTCGATACATGAGCTTAGGAACACCCCACTCAGCTTCCTCGTCGCTCATACCTGGCAGCTTCTTCTTCCTTATGTAGAAGTACCTATGGAACCACTTGTAGCCCGAGGAGGAAGAACCGTCCATGATAAAACCAAGGCCTGGTCGAGCATTGAAGTAATAGATGTTAGAGTTGAAATATGTCCAGTCCGCATGTACGAACTGGAGCGGTCTAAGAGCGCGACAAAGCATCATAGGCCGTCCCTCAAGGGGCACAACCACACCCAAGTATGTCACTAAGGTGTGGATCGACCAACATAGGGTCCGACCATCACTGGGAGGACAACCCTCAAAATAAGCTCCTCTCAAGGACAAAGCTGCCAGTGGGCTCGAGGAGCATCTCTCTCGGGCTCGAGGAGACCTTACGTCAAGGTAACGCTCCTTGACAGAAACTGAGCAGGACACTACTCGCATCACCCACGCACGAGGAAGGCACTAGGACCACAGAGCGACCAGCCATGGTCGCTCTCTTGGGCCAAGGCCCACGGACCTCCTTAATGGGCCTGGGCCGAGGAAGGCCTCAATCCTAGCCGTACACGTGGCGTGATCCTACACGACCGGAAGCTGAAGGGTCTCAAGTATAAAAGGGCCTCATTTACTCCTCAACAGTAAGCATTAACTACGTCACCCGAGCACCACTTTCACTACTCTTACTAGGGAAGCCTCACAACTCCCTACGCGTAAAGTCGCCTCTCCGGTCTGATACCTAACAGACCGGGCAAGAGACACTAACCCCCCCCCTCTAGTACATTTCAGGTACGAGGAAGCTACAAGAAGGCTCATTTCCTACCTTAAGGGAACACTACAAGAAGAAGAACTAGAATGACTTAGAATAGCGACTCGTTGCGAACTTAGAAAGAAGTACGAATTACCCTTCAACATTTGGCGCCGTCTGTGGGAAACGACACAAAAGGTCATTCCTTGCCCTGCTGGTCGAGCCACTTTCCTCCTCGTGACACTTCACGAATATGCCTCCCAGAAGAAGCAACCGTCTTGCTAATGCACCACCCGCAAATCCTCCTCGACCTAGAGGTCGTCCCTCTAATAACGGTCGCGGAGGAGGAACGGAGGGTGTTCCGAGGGAGCCAAGAAATAACAATGTTGCAAGGAACCGGGATTACACGGAGGGGGCATTTACTAATGTCACTCACTCCCAAAATGAGACATCCGGGGAAAATAACCCGCAAGGAGTCCCAGTAGGAAACGCCTATGGAGCTTTGAGAGTCGCGAACAACGCCGAGTCCAGGGGGCAGCCTCATCCGGTAGCAATTAACCAACCTCCCGTGGCAGTGAATCCTCCTCAACCGGCCGCATTGACCTTCACCCTTCCTGATGGACGTGTCGTCCGACCATCAGATTTCGGGATGGGCGAAGCTCAATACGGTCTATTCCTTCTTACTTTACAAGGATATGTCGGAGGTAATGAGGCTATTAGGGTTAATACCGAGATACAAGCTCCAGGAGAACCACAAGCACCGGTGCAAGAGCAACCTCGGGCCACCTTGGTCGCTCCTCGCCAATCCCAAGGAAGAGCACCTATTGCACAAGATGAAGCACATTCGAGAGCCAACACCAGGCCGATCCAATCTCGACTTGGACCATCAAGAATCCAATCGAGGTTAGGACCGCAAGGTGCCCCGGATGATTTGAGAGACCTGATTGATAGAAGAATACGGGCATCATTGCAAAATGTGGCGCAACAAGAAAATAGAGCTCAGGTGGTCGCTACACCACCCGCTCTCCCCAATCAAGTTACCCCCAACCAGGTAACTCCTCAAAACCAACAAGAAGCAGTGGAAGAGAATCAAGCGTTGAGAACAGTAGCTGAGGTAACCCCTCTGGTCGATCCGATCACGGGGAGGAGGCTCACTCTGGAGGAACTCAACGCGAGGAAATCCGCACTTGATGCTCAGATAGAGACTCTTCGTGGAACTGTCCAAGAGAGAGAGCAAGACCAAGATCCGAGCCCTTTGTGCGATGAGATCAGGAACCACCAAGCCAAAATTGAAAGAGGGTTCCCCACCTTCGAAAGCTATGATGGAACAAGTTGTCCGAAGGACTACTTGGTAAGATTTGGCACCAAAATGGATGCTTACGGTCATGACTCAAGGACTAAGGCACTCCTCTTCCCGGCTAACCTTTCCGGAGAAGCCATAAAATGGTGGTCGCGCCTCCCTCACCGATCCATCAAATCATATAGAGATCTCTGTAAGGAGTTTTCTAAGCGTTTCGAGAAAGTGATGAACGCCAAGAGACGGGTGAGGTACTTGGCCGAAATTGTCCAGAGAAACAATGAAGACTTAAGGGACTTCATCAATCGCTTTCATGAAGCAGCCCTCCAAGTCGAAGATCACTCGATCAATGAGAGGAAGGAATACTTGTATGGTAATACTACCAATATCAGATTCCAAGATGTACTCTCAGCATCATGTATAGAGAATGAAGCACAACTTGCCAAAGTTTGCAAGGACTTCCTCGAAGCCGAGGAATTCCGAAGAACGGTCACCGTAAGAACCAATCTTCCCAAGGAAAAAGGGAAAGAAAAAGAAAAAGAGAAAGAGTACCCTCCTCGCCCACAAAATCCCGGGAAGCAGAGGAAAGAACAAAAGTTTGGGTTGATCAAGGAGGGCAACTCAAGAAATGATTTCAGAGACAGGAGGTCTCCTCCCAGAAGGTCACCTCCAAGACGATATAGCAACTACACAGACTTGAATAGGCCAAGATCCGACATCTTGAACTATATAGTCTCGAGGAAGCTAGACGCCTCATGGCCACCCCCGATTAAGGAAAACCAAAGGAACAAGAACTCGGAAAAATTTTGCAAGTTTCACAAGGGGAAAGGGCACACCTCAGACGAGTGTGTCGAGCTCAAGAACGAAATTGAGAGGATGATACGTAACGGTCAACTAGTTAACTACATCCGGAAGGAGGAACCCCTGGCACTACTTCCCCCACCTCCTCAAGATGGGAGTGAGCACCCCTACCCAGGAAACCCTCAGGACGACGACATCCATAATTACAACAATTATGAGAACCGCCCTGTAAATGGAAGCATCCGCACTCTCACAATTGCGGGAGGGCCCGCCGGCGGCGACACTCGTAATCAAAGGGAAATTACGGCGGACAACCTCAGGATCCGAGATGTAAAGTATGCTCAAGCCGCAAGACCGGGAACCAACGTTATCTCTTTCGATGATAGCGAGATACCTCTGAAGCATGCTGGAGGAGGCAACATCTATGATCCTTGCGTCCCACTTGTAGTATCCTTGGATGTTCAATCCTACAAGTTGGGTAGAATCCTCGTCGATACTGGATGCTCGGCAAACTTGATCTTCACCGGAACCCTGAAAAGGATGCACATGAACCCAAGGGAAGGGCTCAAAGAAGTGAGGAGCGCATTGGTAGGATTCGGAGGACAACCTGTCATGCCGCTCGGAATGATCAACCTCACAGTGTCAATGGGTAGCGCTCCTAGAAGGGTAACCCAACAAGTTCCTTTTGTGGTGGTCGATATGCCATTTGATTATTTCGCAGTCCTAGGCCGACCCGCTCTCTCTCAATTCCGAGCCGTAGTGTCCACGGTCCACAACAAGCTAAAGTTCCCCACTCCTTTGGGAATCGGACAAGAAGTAGGAGACATACGAGAAGCATGGGAATGCTACACCTTGTCAGCCAAGTTCACTTCAAGGGTTGCTATTGGAGAACCCAACCCCGGACAATCGTCCGAGGAGACTCCCCTTGTTCACAACGCACCTTATCGTTTCTATACGGTTCGGCGAGTGAAGAGAAAATCGAAAAAGCCAAGTCCGTCACTTAGGCGAAGAAAAGCAACCATGAAGAAAGACGAAGATACTCTAGTAGGAGCTGTTAAGGAGCTCGAGGAGTATCAAGTGATTCCACCAGTCCCACCCTCTTCCAAAAAGAAGTTCTTTGAGGAAAACAAATCGAAGCAAGAGAAGCCCTAGAAGAAATCCAAATTGTCGAAGGAAGTGCCGACAAGGTCACAAAAATTGGCACAGAAATGGCCACTGAAGTCAGGATGAAACTCATCCAATGTTTGAAAGATAACAACGACATCTTCGCGTGGAGCACCGAGGACCTGAAGGGGATCGACCCACGTGTCGCCGTTCACCGTCTGAACGTAGACCCAGCGATCACCCACATCAGAGAAAAGCGAAGAGACTTCAGTGCGGAAGATAACGCCATCATAGAAGCGGAAGTACAAAGGCTTCTTAAAGCTGGCCACATCAAAGAAGTGAGATACTCAGACTGGGTATGCAACGTGGTCCTCGTGGAGAAGGGTCCGGGAAAATGGCGAATGTGCAACACTTTCACAAGGCTCAACAAGTTTTGCCCGAAGGATCCATACCCTCTCCCACGGATCGACCAGCTTGTCGATTCCACCGCTGGATGTGCCCTCCTGAGTTTCATGGATGCATACCAGGGCTTCTACCAGGTCAAAATGGCCAAAGATGACGTGCCTAAAACCGCCTTCTTCGCTAACGGCAATGTGTATTGCTTCAACGTGATGCCATTTGGCCTTAAGAACGCCGGAGCGACCTACCAAAGGCTGGTTAACAAGATGTTCAAGGATGAGCTTGGCAAAACAATGGAAGTGTATGTCGATGACATGCTCGTCAAGAGCAAAACCGAGGAGCAACATGTAGGTTACCTGACAAAGTGCTTCTCAATCTTGAGAAAGTATGGCATGAAGCTCAACCCGGCGAAGTGTACCTTCGGGGTCAAAGGAGGGAAGTTCCTCGGTTACATGGTGACAGAAAGAGGAATAGAAGCAAACCCCGAAAAGATAAAGGCCATCCTCGATCTTCCCCAACCTCAGACCATCAATGAGGTGCAGCAATTGGTCGGAAAATCAATTGCATTGAGTAGATTCATCTCAAGGTCTGCCGAGAAAAATCTACCTTTTTTAAAGGTATTGAGAAAGAGCAGCCACTTCGAGTGGACAAAGGAGTGCGAGGAAGCCTTCGAGAAGCTGAAAGAATACCTACTCGCTCCCCCTCTATTGTCAAAGCCCGTGGACGGAGAGGTACTCTATTTGTACTTAGCAGCAACTGGGGAAGCTATCAGCTCGGTTTTGGTGCGAATCCAAGGGAACGACCACTTGCCCATCTACTACTTGAGCAAAGTACTGCCGGGGCTGAAACGCGGTACATGGATATCGAGAGGCTTTCCTTTGCCCTCGTTTATACGGCAAGGAGGCTAAAACCCTACTTTGGGGCTCACAAGGTTGTTGTCTTGACAAAGCAACCTCTCAAGCAAGTCCTCGGAAAGCCCGAAAATTCGGGAAGAATGGCAAGGTGGGCGATTGAGCTAAGCGAGTACGACATCGACTACCAAGCACCCGTAGCCAAGAAAGCGCAAGTCATAGCCGACTTCCTCGTGGAGTATCCCTCAAAAGGAACTTCAGAGAAAACTCTTCAGCAACAAAGAGTGCTATGATGATGGTCGAAGAGCATCCCCTCAAAACACCATGCAAGCTCTAGAGGATGCTTTAAAAGAGGTTAAGGCGATGTCCCAAACCAAAAGGAAGCATGAATGTTCCTGACAGAGAAAACCGATGAGCCAACGGGTGCGGAGACGTCTCTCCAAAACCCAAAGAGCTAGTCGCACAGGGAGACTTCTGGATTCTTCATGTCGATGGATCCTCATCAGGAAAAAAATGGCGGATAGGATATTATATACTTCAAGAGTCCCGGAGGGGCTGAACTAGATACGCCGTTATCTTAGTTTCCCGGTCTCCAAACAATGAAGCAGAATACGAAGCCATCTCATCGCTCTACGTATGGCAAAGTCATTGGAAGTGAAAAAGCTACATCTCTTCACGATTCCAACTGGCCGAGAAGCAAATCTCGGGGAAATTCAGAACCAAGAAAGACTCACAGCTGAGTACAAAAAATGCTACACGGAAGAAATTCAAAGTTTGAAAGCTGTGAGATTGAAAAGTTCAAGAGATCTCAATCAAAGGGCAGATGCCCTATCAAAGTATGCTTCACCTCCGGAGGAGTTGATACCCGGAACGTGATACTCATGAAAATAACGCATTTTCCTTGTGGTCATCAAAGCCAAACGTCTTGGCAATTGATGATCAACCGAATTGGATGCAAGAGTAACAACATATCTCAAGAATGGAAGCCTCCTCGTGACAAGGCGCCGAAGCAAGGAGAATCAAAGGACAAAGCTCCTCGATACATCATACAAGGAGACTACTTGTTACAAGAGGTCTTTCGAGGGAGTCTACTTGAGATGCGTCGCCGAGCATGCAGTTCAAAAACTTCTTGGAGAGATGCATCGAGAGTTGCGGCGACCCATCCGGAGGAAGAA
>CM051455.1:83606257-83699985 GCA_028274465.1 Plantago ovata | reverse complement strand
CGAATTGGATGCAAGAGTAACAACTGCTCAAGAATGGAAGCCTTCCTCGGGACAGGCCGAAGAAGGAGAATCAAATGAACAGCCCCTCGTCATCCTCCAAGGAGACTACGTGTAGCAAGACGTCTTTCAGGGAAGTCTACTTGAGATCGTCGCCGCGCATGAAGTTCAAAAACTTCTTGGAGGATGCATCGGGAAGTTGCGCGAACATGCCGGAGGAAGAACCCTCGCGCAAAAAGTCATTCTAAAGGATACTACTGGCCACTGTCTCGAAGACGCTGCCCAATTTTGTGAGAAGTGCGAGGAGTGTCAATTGCCACGCCAATTTGATCAACGTCCCGCGCGAAACCCCATGCCCATCGCCATCACTTGTCCGTTCGACATATGGGGCATCGACATAGTCGGTCCTTTCCAAGAGGCCAGTCAAAAGAAGTCATCATCGTCGCGGTCGAATACTTTAGCAAGTGGGCGGAAGTTGAGGCAGTATCACCATCACCGAACAGAGAGTGATGAACTTCGTGTGGAGGAACATCGTGTGTCGATTCGGCTGCCGAGGGTCCTCATCTCGGATAATGGTGCTCAATTTTGTGGCCAAAGATTCAATGAATGGTGCAAGGAAATGAGATTGAGAGGAGGTATACCTCTGTAGGACATCCTCAATCCAATGGGCAAACAGAAGCCGTCAACAAAATCCTTGTCAACAACTTGCAGAAGAGGTTCGCTACCAATAGGGACTGGGTCGACGAGCTTGATGGAGTGGTGTGGGCATACCGCACTACTTCAAAAACAGCTACGAGAGAGACTCCCTTCTCGCTAGTTTATGGGTCCGAGGCGGTCATACCAGCAGAAGTGCGGTGGAAACCCTCAGAATCCAAGGGTACCAACCCGAGGATAATCATACAGAGAGACTCTTCGACCTAGAGACAATCAGTGAATCGAGGACCAACGCCTTGGCCAATATCCTCAGATATCAAGCACTCATCGCGAAGACCTACAACAAAGGCGTAAGAGAAAGAGACTTCCAAGTAGGAGACCTAGTACTCCGAAGAGCAGACATCTTGGGCAAAGTGGGGAAAATGCAACCCATTGGGAAGGCCCCTACAAGATAATTGAAGCAAGGTCCAACGGAAGTTATCGTCTTCAAGACATGGAGGGAAGGGTATTGAAAAATCCATGGAATACTTCTAACCTCCAGAGATTCTACGCTTGAAGTTGTCAAGAGAAAAAGCTTTTTGAAAACTTATGTGGAAGGTCCATTGATCGAGGAGGATTCCTCACTGGTCCAAGTGAGAAGCACCCCTTGCTTTTGTTAAAAAGTTGTTGTAAGCAAGCTGGCCGAAGAGCCCCCATTGTAATTGCATTTCCGACAAATCAATACAATGTCTCTTTCAACAAGAAAATGTTCAAGTATAGAGCCACTATACTCAAAAAATAAGACTACTCGATCGAGAAAGCTTACTTTAAGAAAAGCTATTCGATTTCCATGATCAAGGGGAACCCTCCCCGCGCTCTAAACTCTATAAGAGGATCGATCAGGAAACCACTCAAAGAAGAAAAAGCGAGTAGATGGAAGTGATCGAGGAGAGAGACTTCCAGTCTTTCTAACTCAACACTTAGAAATTTTTCTAAGTTCAAACACTTAGAAATTTTTCTCAAATGATCCAAATGATCGAGAAGCATGGGTAGATCGAAGAGCACGCAACAAAGAACATTGGTTCTCGATTCTAACTTATACGTGTTTAACTACTCTATCCAAGTTATACGTCATAACAAAAATTGGATTTAGAAAAAACACAAGTATAAGTGAAAGAGCGAATAGCATTGCATTTTATTGAAAGAGAAGAATAGCAAACAAACAACAACAGTGAAATTTAAGTTACAAGCTTAATGTTACGAGGAGTGCCACACAGGGCCAAATAGAAATTGTTTGAAAATAAAAACAAGTACAGAATGGAAAAAGCTACAACAATCCCGAGCATACTCGGTCTTCAAGGAGGCTCCCCGGTCCTAACGAGTGCGACTATCTGTGAATTCTGTGACCGGGGTGGTCGCGCTCGCTGCTCCTCCTCGAACCGTGCTCGCTTCCGGGCCTTCAGCGTCGTCGCGCTCCTGAGCTCGAGCTTCTTCAATGGCCTTTTCATACATGGTTAGCTCTGGCTCGACAAAGTCAGCAACCCTCCCGAGGACCGGATCGCTCAACTTCACCCAGGCGGCATTCCGGAGAGCGGCCTTCTCGAACGGGTAGATGATCCCGCTCCTTAGACACTCGGGCACCCAGGCTGGAAGATAGGCTGGCTTGCTGGGATAAGGTACCTCTGGGTCGGTCACAAGCTCACCAAACTCGCACGCCTCGTGCATCTCCTCGGTAATCTCCTCATCTGGGTAAGGAGTCAGGTCCTCGCGCCGCCCCGGATGCAGGTCCTCGCGGTCGTCGGGATCGAAGTCCGCCGGAAGCATGTTGACCCTCTTTAGTTGGCCAACGCACGAGAAGAAGCCCTCCTCGCGTGATGCCACTTGTACGTCTCTTAGGGCCAGCTTATAGGTGACCGACGACATGAAGTCGCGAGCAGCAGAGAGTCGGCTCCCTTTGAGGAAGGAGAGGACGCTTGCCTTAAACTTTTCCATGCAAATGGACAAAGTAGCATAGGCGCCCTTGAAGCTCTTGCTCCTCGACTTCTCTCGGGAGAGCTCCTTCTCAAGCTCCTCGACTTTTAGTCTCAGCTTCCCGGCCTCAGTCTCCGAGACCTTGGCCTTTTTCTCCGAAGCAGCCAACTTCTTCTCGAGGTCCTCGATAACGACCCCAATGTCGGCCCGATCAGCAGCCACATGGCCATAGGCCTCCTTCAAGTTCTCGAGCTGCAAAAGACAACAAAGTTAGCGAGGAGAGAAAATTTTATACTTATAGAAATTTCACAACAATAAGTATAAAGGCAAGTACCTGGAGCGAGCACAGGCTGAGCTCGTGCGCCCGATCTAAGTCGCTCAACTGGATGAGCCGCTTCACTTCATCTCCTGAAGCGGCCACCTTCCCCTTTTTCCGGGCGGGCTCATTGTTTCCACTGAGGTTAAGCTTCCTCGCTCCTTTCTTCGCGGCGGGCCTCTCCGGCCTCTTCTCCGCCTCGATTGTGTTCAAGGCTTCCTCCTCGGCCTCCTTCGCTTCTTTGGCCCTCTTCGCGGCGGCCTCCTCCTCGGCCCTCTTGATGGCCTCCACGGGGTTTTCTCGAGTAGCGAGCCCCTCCTGCACCAAGGCATCCCGATGGTGCGCGGCGTTGCGGGGAGGGGTTTTCTCGAGGATCTTTGTCTGTTTGTTGGCCAGCCTCTGTTTCCTCCTTTGTTCCTCCTTGGCAGCCAATGTCTTCGACATTATCCACTGGAACCAGTAAGCTGCAAGAGAGTAAATACAAGTTAGTAAAATCGAACAGCAATAAAAATCGACGAGGAAAGCAAGAGAGCGAGGACACATCACAAACAGAAAGCAAGCAAAGAAAAAACACAAGTACAAAGCAAAGAAAAAGCGCGAAGAGCTAGTTACCGAAGAGGACTTTTCGGGTATATCGGTTCCCGATATACCCTGTGTACGCGTAGGGAGAAAGTCCCGCCAAGTAAGGAAGTGGCTGAAGGACCAATCCCAATAGAAGTACTTCTCGGGATGGGGTCCCCGATTTTGCTCCTCGAGCTCAGCGACCCAGGGATCAGACTCCTCGGGCAACGGATGCTTGTCCGCAATTTTCCCTCTAAACATCAGCTTGGGCACTCCCCACTCCAGCTCCTCCTCGCTCATGTTAGGAAACCTCCTCTTTCTGATGAAGAAGTACCTATGGAACCATTTATAGCCCGAGGAGCTAGGAGCGTCCATGATAAATCCGAGGCCTGGTCGAGCGTTGAAGTAATAAAAGTATTTGTTCCCAGAGCTCATCGAAACCCGGAACAGTTGGTTGAAATTATGGAAGTTAAGCTCGATCCCCCTCTTCATGCAAAAGACTCCAAAGCAGACTAGGGTCCCAAAGGCACTCGGCACTAATTGCCAAGGAGCGATCCCCAACGTGTTGAAGATATCGCGGAAAGCATCACAGAAGGGGAGGATCCATCCTCGATCCAAGCTGAGGCAGTGAACGGCCATGTACCCCGGGGGAGCATTATAAAAAGTTTGATCCTCCTTGGGCACGAGGATGTCGAACTTATTCTCGGGGAGAGAATACTTCCACCTAAGTGTGGGAACCTCGTCGAGCTTGACGGTGGAAGAGGTGGTCGGTATTATCCCATCCTCGTTCTTCTCCCCATCAGGATCGGGGAGGTCAACAGTGCGCGCACTTTTTGTAAACTTCTTCTCAGCAGCCTTGGTAGTTTTAGGCTCTGGCTCCACGGCAACCTTTGCCTTCTTCGATTTAGCAGCCCTGGAGCGAGAAGGCCTGCTCGCTCTACGCTCCGCCTTTTTCTTATCAGCGGCCATCTGATCAAGGCGCATCTCATACTCCTGCTCTTCGAGTGGGTTGGGTCCTCGGGTCCCACTAGGATACGTAAAGTCAATCGTCGTCGGGTCGATTGAGTGGTAACTAGTCTCCTCCTCGCGCGCGAACCGCTTCGCATCCCTGATCGCACGGCTTTGCCCTTCTGAGAAGGTAGGAGACCTAGTACTCGGACCAGCTTCACTCCTATGAGTGTCTCCAATTGTTAGAGGAACTTCATCCTCCTCCTCGTCCGTGATTACAGCTCTCCTAGCTGTTTGTGGAGGGAATCTAACCCTCTTTGCAGGAGGACTAGTCCGAGGAGAAGTAGCCTCGTCGTCCTCTTCGCTCTCATCCTCCGTATCATCACTGTCGATGATTTGAACGGGTATCGGGGCCTTCCCGCGCTTCGCCGAGTGCTCACCCTCTTCATACAACACCAAGGCCAACTCCGGCCTCTCCGTGTCGTCCATCTCCTCGACCCGGATCTCAGGAGCGACCACGTTCACGGCTGTCCCATAATTACGCCCGTGGACTTGGGCAGCGCGAGTTATCAACTCCGCAGAGACACCGGGGTTGCGAGGACCGCCTTCCGCTTCTGTGCGGTCATCGATAAAGTCAGCGTCCTCGGCGCGACGCCTCTTTCTGCTCACTAGCTCGTAGAGGTCCTCCTCACTCTCCGTCTCCTCATCCTCTTCAGTAGCCTGCTCGCCACCCTGCTCGAGCTGAGGCTCCTCGACAGCCTCCTCTATCGTCTCATCTAGGAAGGTCGCCGATACGTCTGACGTATCGGGCGACGTAGTATGGTCGCTCCCATACTCACCGGCGGCCGAGACGTTCTGGCTATCGTCGCTCCTCTCGGACATCCTAAAGGTGGGCAAAGAAAGAAGTTAGGATGGTTTGTTATAGTCCGAGAGGTCCTTTTAGGTATGTTCATTAAGGATTCGACCTCCCGAACGGAGAAAAATCTCAAAAAGGAAAGCGCAAGTAAATCAAGAAGCTACTCTAAGTTATTCTACAGAAAAGCAAAAACACAGAGCGACGAGCATACAAAGGAGCGACCAACCGCTCAAAACATGAGTAAAAAATCGGGCAGCATAACAACATGCATATACAGCAATTACGGAGCGAGCACATGCTTATATAAAACTCGAAGAGCATGCATAGAGCGACCAACCGCCAAAAAAAACTTCCTACAGTTACTTCTACAGCCGTACGCTAATGAGGAGGCTACAAGGGGCATACAGTAAATTAAGGGGACCTACTTCTACGGCTAGTCAAGCCAAATCGGTCCGAATTACTTCCGGTGACTTCCGTTTACAAGTCCGTTTAATGATTTTTAGGTCCAAGGCCGTTCTTAGGCCGTCATACATCGATGATTATTCAGTCAATATCATTACGGGAGGCAAAAATCAAAGAAAGAGACCAACATGCAAAAGCCGAACACAAGAAAGCAACAAAGCAGGGAAAACGAGGCATTTCTAGGCAAAAACAAGCAAAGAAAGGAGGAATTAAAGGCAAAGAAAGGGAAGCTTACTTGATTTTGAGTAGATGAAAGTCTGAAACCGGAAAGAAGGCCGGAAAAAGTTGAAGTTTCGCCTGAAAACGAGATTCTGGACGTCGGAAATGCTCCTCGATCACAACTTGGCTCGATGACTCACGCTTGTCGATCTCTCAAACTCTCTTCGCTCTCTCGTATTTGCTCTGAATGTTCGGATTGCGAAAAGTGTGGAATGACCGAGTGTTGACCTATTTATAGAAGGGTATCCCGGGGATACGAAACGACGCATGTCCTCGCGCCATCCGGACCGACCACGTGTCCAAGATCAACGGTCCAGATTTCAGCCGCCTGGCGAATTACCATTTTTACCCTCCACGCTCCCGCTCTGGCTCGAACACGCTCTCGGATCCGGAACGAATTACCTAACCACGGCAATAAATCCGCGGCGCGAGCATCAGGCTACTCGAGACAAGCGGAGACAGATCGACGACCATGATCTGTCCTCCTCGGATCAACATCGTGAAAATCCCAAAACCACGGAAATTCGACGGCCACGTGTCAGAAGACCGAGGAGCTGCCCATGCAGCTACCCTCCTCGAGATTCCTCTTACTTTTTACACAAGTATCTCTCCGCGAGATACTTTGCAAGCAAAAAAGCGGCAGGAAGTCATTCCATTCCTTTTACACAAGTATCTCTCCGCGAGATACTTTGCAAGCAAAAAAGCGGCAGGAAGTCATTCCATTCCACTAAGGGATACTTACCCGGATCCGATCTTTTCCCAGCAAAAATACCTCTTTTCATACGGTCCGAGCAACGTCTGCTCGCACCCGATAAAAAGGGGGGGGGAGGGAGAGATAGGAGGAGGGAAAGATACCAAGGTGCGAATACGGAAATCTTTTTTCGCCCACTACTAGTCGAGGCTCTGCTCGACCTCTACTTCAACATAGTTCCTCAACTATCTTCCACAAAGATACTTGGAAACTAGGGGGACATATGTTAGAGTTGAAATATGTCCAGTCCGCATGTACGAACTGGAGCGGTCTAAGAGCGCGACAAAGCATCATAGGCCGTCCCTCAAGGGGCACAACCACACCCAAGTATGTCACTAAGTTGTGGATCGACCAACATAGGGTCCGACCATCACTGGGAGGACAACCCTCAAAATAAGCTCCTCTCAAGGACAAAGCTGCCAGTGGGCTCGAGGAGCATCTCTCTCGGGCTCGAGGAGACCTTACGTCAAGGTAACGCTCCTTGACAGAAACTGAGCAGGACACTACTCGCATCACCCACGCACGAGGAAGGCACTAGGACAACAGAGCGACCAGCCATGGTCGCTCTCTTGGGCGAAGGCCCACGGACCTCCTTAATGGGCCTGGGCCGAGGAAGGCCTCAATCCTAGCCGTACACGTGGCGTGATCCTACACGACCGGAAGCTGAAGGGTCTCAAGTATAAAAGGGCCTCATTTACTCCTCAACAGTAAGCATTAACTACGTCACCCGAGCACCACTTTCACTACTCTTACTAGGGAAGCCTCACAACTCCCTACGCGTAAAGTCGCCTCTCCGGTCTGATACCTAACAGACCAGGCAAGAGACACTAACCCCCCCCCTCTAGTACATTTCAGGTACGAGGAAGCTACAAGAAGGCTCATTTCCTACCTTAAGGGAACACTACAAGAAGAAGAACTAGAATGACTTAGAATAGCGACTCGTTGCGAACTTAGAAAGAAGTACGAATTACCCTTCAACAATAGAAGTACTTGTTGCCGGAGCTCATCGATACCCTGAAGATTGGTTGAAATTATGGAAGTTGAGCTCGACCCCGTGCTTCTTGCAAAAAACCCAAAGCACACAAGAGTTCCAAAGGCACTAGGAACGAGCTGCCACGGAGCGATCCCCAGGATGTTGAAAATGTCTCAGAAAGCATCGCAATATGGTAGGATCCATCCTCGATCCAAACAGAGGCAGTGGACCGCCATGTAAGCAGGAGGAGCATTATAAAAGGTTTGATCGTCCTTGGGAACGAGGATGTCAAACTTACTAATAGGAAGAGTATACTTCCATCGAAGAGTAAAAATCTCATCCTCCTTGACAGTTGAGGCGGTGGTCAGAATTATGCGGTCCTCGTTTTTCTCGCCATCTGGATCGGGGAGGTCAACTGTAAGAGCACTGTGAGTAAACTTATTTTGGCTCGCTTTGGTCACCATGGGCTCCTCCTCGACCGCCTCAGCCTTTTTATTCTTCTTCGAGCAAGAAGACTTCCTCGCTTTCTTAGGAGCTTTACCGGGAGCATGTTATTGGGGCTCCTTGGCAGCGGCCATCGCCTCGAGACGCTGACGGTACTCGATCTCCTCCAATGGGTTTATTCGTCGCGCATTGTCACCGTGGAAAGAGAAGTCAATAGAGAGAGGATCTACAGAATGATAGCTCGTCTCCTCATCGGGAGCGTATTTTTGTCCAATAAGCAAGTCCTTTTGGGCTTGCCTATTCATCTCGGGGAAGGAAAGAGAAGGCAATTTGTGGCTACTCGGACCAGCTTCACTCGGTGGACATCTCCTATAGCCCGAGGAGACTCTTCATCATCGGTAACCACGGTCCGACGAGTAGTCTGAGGAGGAAACTTTGGCTTTTCCTTTGGAGGAATTGTCCTAGGAGAGGTAGCATCATCATCCTCGCTCTCCATATTAACGCCCTCCTGGATAGAGTGATCACCCTCCTCGAACCAAGAAAGAGCTGGATTTGGTCGATCCGTGTTATCCATGTCTTCTATTTGAATGTCCATAGGAGGAACCGCGTCGAAAGCCCCATAATTTCGCCCATGTACTTGAGCAACTAGGGTGATCAATTCCGAGGAGACTCCAGTATTAGCGGGACCCCCTTCCTCCTCGGTTCTATCATCTATGAAGCTGTCATTACTTCTGCGCCTTTTCCGAGTAACAAGGCGATACTCACCTTCTTCCTCTTCCTCCTCGGACTCATCCTCATCAGTGGCATTTTCGCCTTCTTCACCCTCCTCGAGATCCTCTTCGTCCTCTTCACCATCCTGAGAACCTACCTCCTCCTCGGATTCTTGGACATGCTCCTCACCCACAGAGGTTTGTTCCAAGGTATTATCTAAAAAGGTCGCCGATATCTCTGACGTATCAGGCGACATATCGTGGTCGCTCCCATACTCTTCGAACTCTCGGTGGTTCTGACTGTCGTCGCTTCTCTCGGACATCCTAAAAGGTAGGTCAGAAAGAGTTAAGGATGGTTGGTGATAGTCCGAGAGGTCCATTTATGTATTTTGTCATGTTCAACCTCCCGAACGCAGAAAAATCTCAAAAGATACATGACAACAAGATGTTATTCTACAATAGCGACAAGCATTCAAGGAGAGCGAAGAACACAAATAAGAGAATAACAAAAACATACAAAAATCGAGGAGTACATTACAACCATGTGAGATCGAGCAGCGTGGAGCGACCAACCACTAAAATTTCAACGAGATTTAAATGACCAGAGGTCCAATTCATGTTTCACGGTCTTGACACACTACTCTAAGGAGGCAAAGGGGAAGTGCAAAAAGTAAAAGGGGGAAGCATGCGTTTCTACAGTCCACATCAGTCCGTTTACAAGGCCGCTTCATTCCGGCCAATAATTCAGGCAACAGGGAGCAAATTCAGGCGAAGTAGACTCGAGAATTGAAGAGAAGTAGCAATTTGCATAATCAACATACATAGTTTGAAGAAGGAAAACGAAGGATTGAGGAGGAAAACTTACTTCGAAAAGTTTTGGTGATGGTCTGAAGACGGAAAGGGCGCCGGAAATGTGAGCTTCGCCGGAAATTGCGGAACTTAAACGCCTGGAAAGGTTCCTCGATTTATCTTGGTATCGATCAGGTTGCTCGTCGATCGTCCTAAATTGCTCCTCGCTCTCTCTCTCTCTTTGCTCTGAATGAATAAGTTGTGAAAAGTGTGGAATGAATCGGTTCTTACCTATTTATAGAAGGGTATCTCGGGAATACGAACCGTCGCATACCCTCGCTCCATCTGGGTCGGACACGTGGCCACTATGTGTTAGGAAACTTGTAATTTTGATGAGCAATTAATCATGCTAAATTAAGAAAAGTCCAGTAACTAGTACTCTTAAGGTCCATAGAAATTTAGAATTTTAAGGACATTGTAAAAGAGGAATGTTTGCTGAGGACTTAGAGTAGGTGCTAGATAGGTTGGTTTTACCGCTTATGATGTATCTTGTTTTCTGAAAAGAAATACAACCTATTGAAGCATTTGCTGATGATGTACTTTGTTTACACAAACAAACTATTGAAGCATTTAGAACCGCTCAGAAACTTGAAGATGTCGAAGACTGAACACTAGAAGATTTCTGAAGACTGGTATCTACAAAGGCACATGTTGCTCAGAAAGTGGAAACTTCAGCAACAGCATTGCATAAGTGAAAATCTATATGACAGAGTAGGTTGTGCTTGCTGAAACTGAGACTGACCACTTGCTGATGAACATTTGTGACCTCTTGCTGAAAGTACTTGTATTTGCGCTCCAATGTTACTGTTTGAATTTTATTCAAATGAGCATTAAATGAAAAGCATGCACGCGAAGGACATGAAGACTAGAAGACAAACAAGGACGCTGCTGAAAGTACAAAAGCAAGATAGTGACATTTTAAGGAACAAAAGCCTTAGAATTTGAAATTCAAACGGCTCCTTATTTCACTATAAATAGAGGTCATCCGACAAAGAGTTGAAGTGTGTCAACAACGTGATCATACTCTCACTTTTGCTTAAACTCACATACTATTCAAACACTCTTACTGCCATTGATCCGTTCCAAGACTTAAAGCTTGAGAAAGCTACTTGTGAAGAAGTAGAACTTACACGACTAAGAAATTAGTTAAGTGTTCTTTCTTTTTTTCGAACAAGAACAAGTCTTGACACCAGAAACAATCAAACTTGTTTACTGCAAAGTACTCAAAGTTTTGTTTCTTAGATTACTTGTTGTAACTGAATAAGTTATAATTAAGTTATCTCATCCCAAAACTCTCTAACTGAAAATACACCCTTTCAGGCTTGATATTCAGGGGGAACTTAATCGAGCATAGTGTTGCTGATTAAAAGTACCAAGTTTGGTGGAGAACAAGGTTACGTTCTCTAGTTAGGTTGGAAACGAAGAAAGTGTGCTTTGGTTTCTGTTTGGATCGCTGATGAACGTGGGATTGTCGGGTCCCAATTAATCAAATAAATTTTTATTTAGCCAAAGGCAATTCACAACTACAATGAAAACCGTAGTGTAGCAGTAGAATAACCTCGAGTGTCGATCTCTAAGGACTATAACTAGCTTTATCTAATTTAACTTGAGAATATAAAACAACAAACGACTTAGCAAAGGTTTTACTTAACAGATAATGGAGATTGGTGATAGTATGGTCATTCAAAGCATAACGGGTTAATAATCATGCATAAATTCCTCGGTCTTGCATGGAGATCTTTGATTAATGAATTGTCCAGTTGTAATTAATCAACACTACAAAGATATAGATTTAGATAGATCAAAAGATCAATGAATTGTCCAATTGTGTTCAATAATTATTCAACAATACAAAGATAGGGATTTACATAGATCAAAGAAATAAAGCAATAACTCAGAGTATAATGCGCGATATAGCCATTAGCATAATTATCAACCCTTCGCTAAGAAATCACATACTATCACCAACAAGAAGTTTAGCTACTCATAGTTTTCATGCAATCAACAGAAATCATACCACGAATGAATGAAAACATGATGAAAGATATATAAAAATAAGTAGAAAAACTGTAAGATACAATGTTACCGAAGGTTGTCAATCTCCGAAGAATCGCGATCTTACACGCTCCAAACTGCTAAGAAAAAGTATCTCCTAAGCTAAGAACCCCCAAAACAGGCTCTGGGAAATTCCTACCTAAAACTACAGAGAAAGGTGAGAGAAAAGGTCTGGAAAAGTATGAAAAACGGAGAAAAACTGAGCAACTATATGTAGGCTTCGAATTGTGTGGGGCGAAGGGCCCCACACACCGGGCGATTTGCCCCACATCCCGGGCGACTCGCCCGGGAGTAATTTTCGGCCCAAAACGCATTTTCGATGCGTTTTTGGATTTCTTCCCCTTTTCGGAATCGGTTTCTGACTTCTAGTGGTCTTCTATCCTCCAAATTTGACCCCTAGACTTCAAATCCTATCCGGAATCTTTCAGATACTCCAAATAGGCTTCTGGAACACCAATTCCTTGTCTACTTCAATATAATTGCCCGGAAAACCTCGTTTTTCAACCAAAACATGTAAAATAAAAACTAAAGGGAAACGTGACACTATTCTAATAAAATGCACTAAAATATAGCTAAATTAACATAGAGGATAGTTAAAATAGGTGAAAAAGAATTAAATGAAAGTGTAAAATACACATTCATCAAACTCCCCAAACCAAACCTTTGCTTGTCCTCAAGCAACTAAGCTAGACTCTAATGCAGAAAACAATGCAGCACACAAAATGGAGTCTCATGCCAAATGAAATGAACTAATGTACTGAATCTATCAAAAAACATATGAACAAGAACCATATAAATCTAAACATGAATATAGGTTGAAGAATGCCTCGATTGACTCATACACATCCACGTAAGCACTTATGTCAAGACAAGATAGTCTCTCGTAACATTCCCTACCTGGACCTAGTCAGTGACGACGTAATGAAACATGTTAAGATATGAATGGTTGTCCCGTACCTATGAAACTTAGGACTTACTGTTGTTCACCAAGTTAAAACTTTTCATCAAAGAGGTCGAACCAGTACTGGCTCTCATCAAACGAAGGAGGGTTCCCTATAAAAGATAACACTCCCCTATTCTATCCATCTCTCAAGCAAAGCCTTAAGCTATTCACCACTTCCTGAATGGCAGGACGAGGGTGGTCTAGAACAGATGACACTCAAAAACAGAAGAAATGAAAGAAAATTACAACACGATTACGAACATTACAAGAATTGGAAAATGAGACACAACACTTTGCTAAACTGCTATTTGGCTTTTCTTTTTTTGGACCCTTCTTTGCTTTTTTGGGTTCTTTTTCTTTTTTTTCTTTTTTTCTTTTCCAGTTTCTTTTTTCTTTTTTCCTGGAATTTTTCTTTTTCTTTTTTTCGATTTTTTTTAAGCCAGCAGTAGCACAACGAAAAAGAAATAAAATGACTCACAAACGACTTCCCCAAACCTATTTGAAAGAATAGGTTGGAGTACAAAATTTACGAGAAAGGAAAAATAAACTCAGAACACAGAAATGAAAAAACGAAAAACAAGTCTAATGATGGTGTAACCCTCTCCCCAAACCTATTCGAAAGAATAGGTTGCAAACAAAGGATCACACAACCTCACACTACCTCCTTCCTAGGCATTTAGCAATCTCAAAGCATGGTGAAGACTTGTTGCCTCTTAGGTACATAATTACTCGGGAAAACAACCATAAGACCCTAACATGCATCATCCTATTATAAAGGCCTTCGTGAATCGCAGTAGAGAAAACACCACTAAGTGATGTCGAGACTACCAAGCTTAACTAAGTGCAATACGTAAATGTGACAAGCCCAGCGAAAAAAACCTCAAACAAATTCATAGAGATGAAGCATATGATTAATGGCATAGTTAGTTGATCTACCCAATAAAAAAGTTCAAAAAATTAGACAATAAACTCCATATAAAACGTGCAAGACTATCCTAGGATGAATGTAGTGAATGCAACCTAAAAACTAAGAAAGCAGTAAACGTGCAAATGCAAATGCAAACAAAAAGGTTTCACGAGTAATCATAAAGCAAAACAAGTATAGAAATACCCAGCGATAACCCCCCCCCAAACCTAAACGTCGTCGCTCGTCCCGAACGTCGAAAGTGGATTTAAGGTGAGAGCTAAACTTGTAGCTGTAACCTATAGTACTCAAAGAAATTCGTGAGAAACCAAAAACATAAGAAAATAGAAAATAAAACACAATGATATGCATGCAATAAAGCGGTAAAAAAACGATAAAAACTTCGGGTTGCCTCCCGGATAGCGCCATTGTTTATAGTCTTTGACTCGACTTCTTCTTGCGCCTAGCTCTTCTATTGAGGGTACTAGACTTCCCCTTCATGGATCTTCTCCTCATGTCACGAACCTGTGAATAAGAATGAACATAGACAGCAAGACCACAGTAGTTAACAGTGTGAGAAGCATTGAAGTGATCAGGTGGATCAGATATGGCTCGCAACACATGTCGCTTGCCATCCACCTCAATGGTGCAAGTCCTTCGGTAGATGTCTATCACGGAGCGTAGTTTGGTCAAGAACGTTCGCCCCAAGAGAACAACATCCCCCATCCCAGGTGTAGACGCCGGCATAACTACAAAATTTGTGTATACAGAAGCTTCACCAATCTTGACCAATACATTCTTCACAACGCCTTCGGGTCTCACAAAGGATCCATCCGCCAGTTGCACAATAGCCTTATGCTCAGATATTTTTCCAAGGCTACTCTTCTCAAACACATTCATGGGGAGAACATTAGAGTAGGATCCCGTGTCTAGTGTGGCACGAATATCTTCAAGCTCACCAATCCCGACCTTAACATCGAAACTTTGAGGGAGTGGCTCGGGATCCTCTTGCTCCTCTTCATTCTCGTCAGAACCAAGGTCCTTCTCTTCTTCCTTAGCCTGTGGGGGCACTTCCCCCTTGCAACACTCGCACTTAGCAAGCTTCTTGATGGTGATTTTAACAGGTAGATCACCCACCAAGGTAATGGACATCGACTTCTCAGTGTTGCTAGGCAACTTGCCTTGCTCCCTACCTGCTGCTCGATCGATCAACTCTTGTATCTTTTGATGGGCAAGCCTAGTGCTCTCTTCCAACCTATCAAGCCTTGCCCTAGTCTTCTCAGAATCTTCTTCATAACGTTTGAGAAAACTTTGGGTGTGATCAACCATCTTTTGCAAGTTCTCCATCAGTTGAGCCGACTTCGACTTCGGTTGCTCTTTCGGAGCGGGGTTTTCGCAGTGGTCATTACCATAGTTAAGCCTACTACGGTCTTTGTTAGGGCCATAAGTTTGGCTAGCCGATGCATATCCTTGATTGTTTCGGAACCCTCTTCTCCAAAATCCACCTCGAGGATTCCTACCATCTTGTCCGTAGCTAGCTTCTTGAGTACCAAACTCCGTAGCAAAGGCCTCTTCTTCGCCTCTGTTGGTGTCGGAATATGTCCAACCCCCAAGGACGTCTAAGAGCGTACTAGGGCGTCATGGGCTGACCATGATAGAAGGGTCCGCTCACCTTTCATCAGGGTCCGACCAGACAAAAGACTAGGCAAAATAACCTAAGTCCTTATATGCTGCCCTACTAGCCACTGAGCTGTCCTACTAGCGCGGTGACGCCCTACTAGCGGGACAAAGTCCTAGTAGCCACCGGCTAGGAGAAAGGCAAGCCCAGCAAAGAGCTCCTCGGGCTACACCACGACCTCCGGCTACGTAGCCTCGCCCTACTAGCACGTCGAGAGGAACGAGACTGGTGCCCTTTTGCCCTACTAGCACAGGTACTCGGACGAGTGTCCTTCCGCCCTACTACCACGGGTGGCCGGACATAACTCCTTAAGTCAAGAAAGAATTAACATGTCCCAAGGAAAAGGTGGTCCTCGGACCTTAGAAGCTCGACAGTCGCCCTACTACCCTGTCCTCGGACGGTACTAGGGCGACATCCGCCCTAGGAGCACTTTGGTACCAAGGATGACCATTTTGCCCCTGCCAGCCTAGAGGAAGATCTGGCCCAAAGCCCATGGGTCATTCTGAATGGGCCCAAGCCCATGAGAAGATTCAATCATGGCCGGACACTTGTCACGATCACAAGTACTCAAGCAATATCCTACTTGCTAGTATAAATATGGGCTCACCTCATTAAAGGTACCAAGCATTCAACTATTCAATCAATCACTCAGTCAACACACTACTTTCTCACTCTACATTTACTAGGGAAGCTTACCAACTCCCTACACGTAAAGTCGTCCCTCTGGCTTGATCTTAGACAAGTCGGGCTTGTGGGACTAACCCCCCCTCTTGCCAAGTTCTTCCTCAGATCCTAGGTACAGTACGGAAGGCACTTAAAGTGCGAATGACGCTCTAGAACCTTCGCCTTACGACGCTCCGGAGGAAAGTACGACAACGCTCCAGAGGAAAGCACTAATTACCTATCAACATTTGGCGCCGTCTGTGGGAAGCGAATAAAAAGTTATCCTCGCCCTACCAGCGCGGTCCGAAGGATGGTTAATCCCAGAAGAAGTACTCGTCTTGCGACCGCCGTCACCGGACCCCCACCTGCTCGTCCGCGGGGCCGTCCCCCGATGGGCGGCAGAGGAAGAGGAAGGGGGCGAGGCAATGGTGGTAGGGCAGTTATAAATGATAATGTTGATAATTACCCGTACGATGAATTGCTTGACGGAGCACCGGCGAGCGTCACTGCTCCCGAGGAAGAAGGAGTTGCCGACAATGCGCCCCAAGGGATTCCCGTCGGATCCACTTTTGGCGCATTGAGGAACCCCGCTCAACCGGCCGCAAGGCAAAATCAACCGGTCCCAACGCAAGACCAACCAGCAGCATGAACTTTACTCTTCCAAACGGACGAGTAGTCCGTCCTGCGGACTTTGGCTTCACGGAGGCGCAATACGGATTGTTCCTCCTGACCATCCAAGGATGCCTAGGAGAAAATGAGGCAGCAAGAGTAGAAGAGGAAATAAGGGCCCAAAGGCAGCCCCAAGTGCAAGAACCCGCACCCATTGTAGCAAGAGCAAATCCCGCTCAAGATGAAGCCCAATCTCGAGCGAGTCCAAGGCCGATACACGCAAGGTTGGGACCTCAAGGCGTACAATCAAGGCTAGGCCCCCAAGGCGTGCAATCGAGATTAGGTCCCCAAGGAGCCCCGGGAGACTTTAGAGAAATCATCGACCGAAGGGTAAGGGCCTCGCAAGGACCCAATAACCCGAATCCCCCGGACCATCTTCAAGTTCCCCCGGACCAACTCCAATTGCAAGTCATCAATCCGCCAACTCTTCCAAATCAAACCACTCCTCAGAACCGTCCGGAAGCAATGGCGGAAAATAATGGTGCGAGGACAGTAGCCCAAGTCACTCCAATGTTAGGCTTCGACCCCATGACCGGGAGAAGGCTAAACCTTGAGGAGTTGAAATCCCAAAGGAAGGTCATTGAAGCACAAATAGATGCGTTAAAAACGAGTGTTCAAGAGCAAGAAAAAGATTTGGAGCCGAGCGCACTATGTGATGCCATAAGAAATCATGCGGTGAAAACTGATAGAGGATTCCCAACTTTGGAAAATTACGATGGTACCAGTTGTCCCAAGAACCATTTGGTAAGATTTGGCACGAAAATGGAAGCCCACGGGCATGATCCCAACACCAAGGCATTGATCTTCCCCTCGACACTTTGCGGAGAGGCAATGGTTTGGTGGTCTAACCTAGACAATGGTTCCATCACATCCTACAAGGAACTCACATCTCAATTCATAAAAAGATTTGAGAAAGTGATTCGGAAGAAGAGGGGTGTCATGTATCTGGCCGAAATTGTTCAAAGGCCGTCGGAGGACTTGCGGGAATTCTTGACAAGGTTCCATGAAGCGGCATACCAAGTAGAAAATCACGGAGCCAAAGAGCGCAAGGAATACTTGTATGGAAATACCACAAATGAGAAGCTTCCGGACGAACTCGCAAGGTCCCATGTGGAAACGGAGAAAGACCTCGAGCAAGTATGCGAGAATTTTTAGCGGCAGAGGAGTTCCGAAGAACCGTCCCGGTAAGAACTATCCTTCCGACCGCCCCGAAGGAAAAGGAACAGCAAAGGCAAGTTCAAAATAATCCCCACAAACAAAGAAGGCAAGACCAGAGAAATGAGAGAAACACCATTCAAAAGGAGCAACACCATAGAAATGACTTCAGGGACAAGAGAACTCCTCCAAGGAGATCTCCCCCTAGGAGGTACGAGAAGTACACTGAACTTAATAGGCCAAGATCCGAAATCTTGAGCACTATTATCACAAGGAACATGGATGTTGATTGGCCCGAGCCCATGCCGGAGGGCCGAAAGCGCAGAAATTCGGACAAGTTTTGCTACTTTCACAAATGCAAAGGGCATACCACCGACGAATGCATTAACCTCAAGACTGAAATTGAGAAGTTAGTGCGCCGAGGGCAATTGGTCAATTATGTCCGTCGGGAGGAACCAGTTCACCAATCCATTCATCACATCGCCCCTGAACCACGAAGGGAACCTTCAGCTTTGCCGCCTCCGCCACCTCCTCCTCCGGAGGATGAGCGACATCGGGATTTTGTGAGAGAAGCGCACTTTGAGAATAGGCCTATCAATGGAAGAATTCTGACTATCGCCGGAGGACCAGCAGGAGGTGATAGTCGCAAAGCAAGAGAAAGAACCGCCAATGATCTCATGGCGAGAGACTCCAAGTATGGACAAGTGGCCCCGAAAGGAACCAACATGATTTCTTTCGACGATAGTGAACTTCCTCTGCGACATGCCGGAGGAGGAGACACTCAAGACCCAAGTGTTCCTCTGGTAGTGTCGCTCGACATTTTTTGCTTCGAAGTTCCAAAAATACTGGTGGACACCGGAAGCTCAACAAATCTCATCTTCACAAGCACTCTCAAAAAGATGAAAATTGACTCGAAGGAAGGGTTAAAAGAAGTGGTGAGCGCCCTAGTAGGGTTCGAAGGCCAGCCCATAATGCCCCTTGGAAGCATGGTCCATGGGCAAGGACCCTTGCAGAATAACAAAGTCGGTTACATTGTTGGTAGTTGATATTCCTTTCGACTACTATGTGGTAATAGGGCGACCCGCCTTGTCCCAATTCAAAGCTGTTGTTTCAACCGTCCACAACCGCATGAAGTTTCCTTGCAACGACGGTGCCGTAGGGCAAGTAATCGGGAACATAAGGGAGGCATGGGAGTGTTATACTCTTTCCGCAAGTGTGACCTCAAGTGCACGCTTCGCCCTAGGAGACAGAGATCCAGAGGTAGGAGCAAACGCTTTTTACTCTATCCGGGCGACCAGGACTCGAAGGAAGTCGAAAAAACCTAGTCCGGGCTTGTGGCACTAACCCCCCCTCTTGCTAAGTTCTTCCTCAGATCCTAGGTACAGTACGGAAGGCACTTAAAGTGCGAAGGACGCTATAGAACCTTCGTCTTACGACGTTTCGGAGGAAAGTACGACAACGCTCCAGAGGAAAGCACTAATTACCTATCAACAGCCTCCTTGAACCCAGTTGCCATCATCATATGCAAGCTCCGATCTACACATATGAGCCCCATGCCCATAGTTCTTGCATATTCGGTAAACCTCATTCGAAACAGTTGTTCCAGTGGCGCTCTTGAGGACTTGTTTCAATTTGTTGGTAAAGCACTCGAATTGTTCCCCATTCCCCCTATACATAGGGGCTTCTTGAGTAGGTGGAGCTTCAGGTCCACGTCTCCTAACCATTGCTCTTGGGTCCTTGAACTGCGACCCCTTAGCAAGCCTTTCGAAAACTGCCCAGACGGCTTCTGCTGTTTCCTCCCAAATATTGCCACGGTATTGGAAGTCCACCACTTGTTGGTTCTCGAAGGTTAGTCCATTGTAGAAGTGTTGGACTAGATCAGAAAGCTCAAAACCATGGTGAGGGCACTTGTTCATGAGGTCTTGGAACCTCTCAAACGCGGTGTAGATGGTCTCATCATAGTCCTGTTTGAATCTAGTGATTTGCGCCTTCAGCGCGGTAGTCAAGGTGTGGGGGAAGTATTTTTCCATGAAAGCTGAAAAAACCTTCTCCCAAGTGTCCAGCGAGCCCGCCGGTAGAGAACTCAACCACGACTTGGCTCTGTCGCCAAACCCCATAGCAAAAACCTTCATCCTCAACTCATCCGTTGTTATTTCAGCTCCGGGTCGTGGGAGTTGGTTGACGAAATCATCCATATTGTGCAAGTACCCCATCACATCTTCCCTTGCTAAGCCATAGAACCTCGGAAGTTGTTGGAATGCGTGGTTCTTGATTTCCAGATCACGAGTTGCAGACGAAAGAACAATCGCCGGTCCCCTCATACGATCCTTGGAGTGTTGAACCCATGCTTTCAGTGGTCTAGCTTCTGCCATTCCGTCGATTTCCTTGAAAAGACTGTGTAGAGATTCAGAGAAATCGGTATCCTCTATTTCCTCTAGTTTATGCCTTTGAAGTAGTCGTCTTCTTTGGTGGTAGACTCTGTCGATCTCAGCAATTGAATCAGCAAGTGGTGTTCCTCTAGATCGTGTATGTGGCATACACTATCTGTAACAAACTAGGAAAGGAGTATCAGATAGAGATTAAATAGGAAAACTAAAAACTACTAGAACTAGGAATTGAATGCTGAAAATATAAGCAAATTAAACAGAAAAAAGGAGTATAGTCCCCGGCAGCGGCGCCAATTTGATGAACGTGGGACTGTCGGGTCCCAATTAATCAAATAAATTTGTATTTAGCCAAAGGCAATTCAAAACTACAACGAAAACCGTAGTGTAGCAGTAGAATAACCTCGAGTGTCGATCTCTAAGGACTATAACTAGCTTTATCTAATTTAACTTGAGAATATAAAACAACAAACGACTTAGCAAAGGTTTTTCTTAACAGATAATGGAGATTGGTGATAGTATGGTCATTCAAAGCATAACGGGTTAATAATCATGCATAAATTACTCGGTCTTGCATGGAGATCTTTGATCAATGAATTGTCCAGTTGTAATTAATCAACACTACGAAGATATAGATTTAGATAGATAAAAAGATCAATGAATTGTCCAATTGTGTTCAATAATTATTCAACAATACGAAGATAGAGATTTAGATAGATCAAAGAAATAAAGCAATAACTCAGAGTATAATGCGCGATATAGCCATTAGCATAATTATCAACCCTTCGCTAAGAAATCACATACTATCACCAACGAGAAGTTTAGCTACTCATAGTTGTCATGCAATCAACAGAAATCATACCACGAATGAATGAAAACATGATGAAAGATATATAAAAATAAGTAGAAAAACTGTAAGATACAATGTTACCGAAGGTTGTCAATCTCCGAAGAATCGCGATCTTACACGCTCCAAACTGCTAAGAAAAAGTATCTCCTAAGCTAAGAACCCCCAGAATAGGCTCTGGGAAATTCCTACCTAAAACTATAGAGAAAGGTGAGAGAAAAGGTTTGGAAAAGTATGAAAAACGGAGAAAAACTGAGCAACTATATATAGGCTTCGAATTGTGTGGGGCGAAGGGCCCCACACACCGGGCGATTTGCTATCCCGGGCGACTCGCCCGTGAGTAATTTTCAGCCCTGAACGCGTTTTCGACGCGTTTTTGGATTTCTTCCCCTTTCGGACTCGGTTTCTGACTTCTAGTGGTCTTCTAGCCTCCATATTCGACCCCTAGACTTCAAATCCTATCTGGAATCTATCAGATACTCCAAATAGGCTTCTGGAACACCAATTCCTTGTCTACTTCAATATAATTGCCCGGAAAACCTCGTTTTTCAACCAAAACCTGTAAAATAAAAACTAAAGGGAAACGTGACACTATTCTAATAAAATACACTAAAATATAGGTAAATTAACATAGAGGATAGTTAAAATAGGTGAAAAAGACTTAAATGAAAGTGTAAAATACACATTCATCAATCGCTCTAGATAGGTGTTGTAAGGAACCTCAATCTTATCTTAGTGGATTCAGTCCTAGAAAGGACAAAGTGGATAAGTTGAGAGATTACGCCACTCTCAGATACCACTATAAAAGTGTTTGTTTGATTTACTTACTGTACTTAGTTTTCAGCAAAGAATATCTATCTGTACACAGTCACTCACTTCACTTGCTGAAACTATCACTTACTGACAAAGCACTTATTGTACCAAAGACTTCCGCTCTCTGATTTTAAGTATCAGCAAAACGAGTTACTGAAATGTAACTTGCGCTTGCTGAGAAAGTTAAGTACTAGCAAACTCATTACTGAAAAGTAATAAGCACTTGCTGAGAAAGTTTTTAAACGACGAAAGTTTGAAAAGACTATTGACCCCCCCCCCCCCTAGTCTTTTCTTGTTGTTTAAAGGGACCAACACTATGAACGGTTCAGATCACCGCCACTTGACGAATTGACTAACTTACCCTCCACGCTCCCGCATCGACCACTTTATCGGTGGAGCGCAAATTACCTAGCCACACATGATAATTCGAGGAGCGAGGAGCACTGGTCTTTCTAAAGGAAGTCATGGGAGCGAGGAGGACCCAGAAATGTCAGACAAAAATCGTGTTTTGATACTGTCTTGAGGAGCACCATCCCCATAGTTGCTCCTCGATATGAAGAGGTCAAGAAAAAGTTGGGAAGAAAATAGCTCAATTCATTCAAGTTGTTCAATTCGTCACCTTACAATTGTCTCATCGAGACAATTAATGAGTAGAAGATCGAAGAGGCAAAAAATTGAGAATCCTACTTCCACCTGGGAATACATACCAGGATCCAATCTCTACCCAGTAAATATACCCCTTTTATAAGGTCCGAGCAACGTCTGCTGGGGGGGAATGGGAGATAGGAGGAGGGAAGGTTACCGAGGCACGAATACGGAAATCTTTTTTCGCCCACTACTAGTCGAGGCTCTGCTCGACCTCAATGATGAACGGGTTTAGAACTTGTCAGATTCTAGTTAATCAAATAAATTTATATTTAGCCGAAGGCAATTCACAACTACAACGAAAACCGTAGTGTAGCAGTAGAATAACATCGAGTGTCGATCTCTAATGACTATAACTAGCTTTATCTAATCTAACTTAAGAATATAAATCAACAGACGACTTAGCAAAGGTTTTTCTTAACAGATAATGGAGATTGGTGATAGTATGGTCATTCAAAGCATAGCAGGTTAATAATCATACATGAAGTCCCCAGTTTTGCATAGAGATCTTTGATCAATGAATTGTCCAATTGTGTTCCGTAATTATTCAACACTACGAAGATAGAGGTTTTAGATAGATCAAACAAATAAAGCAATAACTCTAGGTATAATGCGCGATATAGCCATTAGCATAATTATTAACCCTTCGCTAAAAAATCACATACTATCACCAACGAGAAGTTTAGCTACTCATAGATGTCATGCAATCAACAGAAATCATACCACGAATGAATGAAAACATGTTGAAAGATATATAAATATAAATAGAAAAACTGTAAGATACAATGTTACCGAAGGTTGTCAATCTCCGAAGAATCGCGATCTTACAAGCTCCAAAATGCTAAGAAAAAGTATCTCCTAAGCTAAGAATCCCCAGAATAGGCTCTGGAGAATTCCTACCTAAAACTAATGAGAAAGGTGAGAGAAAAGGTCTGAGAAAGTATGAAAAACGGAGAAAACTGAGCAACTATATATAGGCATTCGGCAGGTGTGGGGCGAACGGCCCCACACACCGGGCAATTCGCCTGTTGTTGGGAGATACGCTAAATTAACATAGAGGATAGCTAAAATAGGTGAAAAGGACTCAAATGAAAGTGTAAAATACACATTCATCACTCAACTTCAACATAGTTCCTCAACTATCTTCTACAAAGATACTTGGAAACTAGGGGGACATATGTTAGTGTTAAAATATGTCCAGTCTGCATTTACAAACTGGAGCGGTCTAAGAGCGAGATAAGGCTTTAAGTACCATCCCTCATGAGGCTCGACCACACCCATGTCTGTCACCTGAGTATGGATCGACCAGCATATGGTCCGACCACCCTCAAGGAGCTCGTCCTCGAAGACTATTCATTACCAAGTTAGGACTGACTACAGTGAGGAGCGAAGAGCATCACTAGGGCACGAGGAGAACCTTACGTCAAGGTGACACCCTCCAAAGGGGACCAGACAGAGCACTACTTAGACCATGAACATCCGAGGAAGGCACGAGGACCTAGGTGGGCTTTCTTTCACTTCCTTAATCTTTGCATTGATGAACGTATTTTTGACACGTTCATCTTGTCTATTTTGCCTTCTTTTGCTATCTTTAAGCTTAGTTTTGTTGGTAGTTTTGTAGAATAGTGTCACGTGTTTTTTTCTTTTGCATTTCTCAGGTGTTTAGGTACAAAATGGTGGAATCGAGCTTAAATGCAACATTTTGGATGCATTTGGATCACGTTTGAGCATCTTGACTTCCATGGACGTGCCCGTGAGCACCCGAGCCCTTAATAAGTGACTGAAGATGTACTCTCGTGGAATTTGGAGGCTTTCCCAAGGCTCGGGATTGAAGAAACAGCTGTAGCAGCTCATCGGACTGCAGGGGAACCGCCCCAGACTGCAGGGGATTCCCCTGCAGGGAGTTGCAAAACAAGAACTCCTAGAAAATCGACTTCTAGTGGGGCGAACCGCCCCAGGAGCCAGGCGGTTCGCCTGGCTGTGCAAATCGCCCAGCTCTGCCAGGCGGTTCGCCCAGCGTCCTCTGCAGACCAAATTCTGCAAATTATATACAGAATTTTCAATTGCATTTCATATACTTTTTCACTTTCAGAGACATCCATTTGCGTTTTGGGAGCTTCCTCTAGCCCTAACTCTCATATTTGATCATCTGAATCATTGTAATACTTTAGAGATTGTGGATTTGGCACCTAGAATACATTTTACAATGATCTACGGAAAGGATTTAGCGATTCCGCTCAAGAGTGACAGCTTGTGGTAACATTGTATAAAATCCTTTGTAATTTGATTATTATGTTTTCTATGGATTATTCATATGAATTGTGTATGTTTAGCATGATTATGAGTAGCTAAATCTTTTGTGTTGGTGGTGCAATGTGGGTGCAAACAAGATATGAAATTCACTATGCTTGTATGAGGTTTTGATTCGATCTTGCTGCATAATATCTTACGTTTATCATAGTTCCAATAAGATATCTTCGAATATGAGTATGTGACAAACTCTCGGTCGATTAAGGCTATGGTAAATGATTTGAGTATTGAGCATGATAGATAAATAGTGGAGTGACACCACTTCAAAAGTATCGATAGGAACCTTTCAAGAAGTGTGTCTTAAATTTATCTAGACGGTTTACATTGTAGAACTTGTTGAAGGCTATACACACTGAACTTACAAGTATAATTGTGTTTCATTACAAGTTTGACCCCGTTGTTACCACCAACCCTTTTATCTAATGATTACAAAACTCGCTCAAGTTGCTTCTTATCTCGATTTTGTTAAAGTTTATAAACTTGTTTCCAAAACTATTTGAAAACTGATTCATTGACCGAATTACTAGCAAAGAATCCAAGCAAAGCCACGTTAGGTCCCGAGAGAACGACACTCGGGGACAACTTACCAATACACTAAGTGTTGTGTAGTGTTGAGTGTTCTTTGTCTTAAACAAACAAATATTAATTTTGATTCTAATGACATCAAAAATTTGGCGCCGTTGTCGGGGACTTAACTCCTTTGGTTGGTGTTTTTTGTTTTGGTTTTTCGGCCAATTTCACTTTCTTATCTCATTTCTTTCTTTCTATCTCAAAATTTGTTGCTATATTATTTTACTTTTGTTTGCTTGAGCTCACACTTGCTTGTTTCAGGTGGGTGTATGCCTAGAACCCGAACCGAAAGAGTAAACGTTGAACCATTCGTTGACGAGATCGATAGATTGTTCCATAGGAGAGAAAGGAACTTGGTTTCTCAATTTGAAAAAGTAGCGGCTCTTATTTGTGAAAATCGAGTGGAATCTCAGTCCGATCTTTTGGAACCAATCTTAGAGAAAGTCTATCAAGAAGGCGAGATGGCTAATCAACCCATCAAGGCACTCACAAGAGCCACGGTTGGGCCTAGAGGACCTGCTATAGTCGTCAATGAAGCTACACGGAACTTGAAGATTGAAAGCAACTTGTTCCAGCAATTGCCCAAGTTCTATGGGATGTCGAATGAGGATTTTATTGGCTATTTGAGTGAGTTGGAGAATTTTATTCTCCATGTTGCTAGATCGGTTGGTGTTACTGATGAAGATCTCAAGATGAAGGTTTTCTCTATGGGTCTAGGAGATAGAGCCAAGGCATGGTTGGGAATGTTGGAGGCTGGTTCCTTGACTAATTGGACCCCAAGTCTTCGACAAGTTCATGGATAAATACTACCCAGCATCCAAGACAATGTCTATGAGAAGCCAAATCATCTCCTTCGAGCAATTGTATGATGAAGCGTTTCATGAGGCTCATGACCGTTTCAAAGGATTACAACATAGATGCCCACATCATGGTTTTTCGGAGGCTCAGCTCCTCCAATATTTCTATAATGGTTTGCATCCTGAGTCTCAAACTCAAGTGGATAGCATTTGCGGAGGAGGCATGGGGGAGTTGACTGCCAATGAAACCAAAGTGAAGCTAGATGTGATGTACCGAAATTCTCAAAACCGGAATGTAAGGGCAAGAGCTCCACAAAGGGAGGAAAGAGGTGAAGCTAAGGTAGTTGTTGAGCAAGATGTCTTCAATGGCTTCACCCATGAAGTCAAGCAAGCTTTGAAGCAAAGCACTATGATTCCTTCCACCGAGGTGTGTAGGGTGTGCAAGAATTATGGCCACCCAGCTTATTTGTGCCGCTCCGAGTTTTCTAGAGAGAAATTTTCTCGGGGCGATGTCTATTACCAAGAAGCATTCGCTACTAAAGGTGAACAAAATGTGGAAGATGTCAACTACAGCCAAGGGCAAGGCAAAGGCCAATGGCAAAGGAAGAGGTAGCTATGTCAATGACCAAAATCGGTACATTTATGGGCCGAATCAAGATAAGAGTCGTCTTAGCTCTAGGAATGATTGGTGTGAGAATCCACAACCTTCAAATGCTCCACCTCCTCCGATTTCTACTTCAGCTCCTCAAGGTAATGCTATACCTCCATCTCCGATTTCTATTTCTCTTCAAGATCTTATGGCAAAAACTACTAAGTTTATGGAGACCTATCATAGAAATGAAGCAACTAATAATCAGAGGTTTGAGAAGCTTGCGGCTAGTACGAATAGTCTCCACCAAAAATTGCAAGAGTTTATTGATAGAGGCGCTAGTACACAGCAAGGGAAGTTTCCGGGAAACACTCAAAAAGATGGTGACTGACTTTCCCATTGAGATCACGGTGGTGAGAGATGGTGCACGAGTAGAGGTGCCTTTGAGCAAGGAGGTTGTTGATCCTTGTGTGGTTACTAAGGAGCCCGAGTCTCCTTTGGTTGAAAAGGTTGAGGAAGTTATCGCACGACCTATTGCGAAAATTAGTGAAGTGGAAGAAAACTCATTGCTTGAGAATGAGTTTGATGATATGGTTGAAGTTCCAGCACTTGAGAGCTTTGATGTTAATATTGGCTTGGGAGAGAAGGATGGTATGGTGGAAACTCTTGATACGGGAGCTGGTGTGAATGTCATGCCATTGAACGTCTATGGGGACTCCAGTTTGCCTGGTTTGAAGCCAATCAAATGCATGGTGAAATTGGTGTATGGGTCTATGAAGAGACCTTTGGGTGTGATCAAGGAACTTGTGGTCCGTATTGCTGGAATAGAGGTCAAAACGAGCTTCATTGTCATGCCCGCTTCTCAAGCTAAACTCAAGGATGTAGTTCTTTGGGGAGAGCTTTCATCAATAAGGTACACATGGTAATTGATATGTATCGTCATACATGATACTTTGAGGTAAATGGTAAACAATATTCATTGCGTGCCATAGATCATTTGTGTGCTTTTGATGTTTCTACTAACGAGCTTGTAGGATTTTTTGGTCCTATTTACGTTCGTTCAGATGTGCAGGGGCTTCAAGAATTGAATAATGCATGGATGGGGAAGTCTAGTACCCAATGCAAGATTGATCAAGCATGAGCTTGAAGAGTCGAGCCAACGAGTTTGAAAAAAAGGTGCTTCTCGGAAAGCAACCCGAGGTTGTAAGTCATGCATGTAGTATAAAAGCACGTTTCATTTTGTTTTTCGGGACGCTACATGTCAGGGGAATCGTCCCAATCTGCAGGGGATTCGCCCCAGGGAAAAGTTGCAAACAACAACTCCCCTAAAACGGGGCTTTGAGGGGGTGAATCGCCTACCGACCTGGGTGATTCGCCCACCTCAGGAGAATCGCCTGGGTTGCTGGGCGGCGATTCGCCCAGCATGGCTTATAGCCGGGCTGGGTGAATCGCACACCACATTCCCCCAACTCACCTTCTTCTCCCCTTCGAATTCTCTCCCCAAAAAACTCAATCTCACTCATTCTTCCATCAAATTCCATAATCTTATGCATTTTGGAGAGCCCATCACCTCCTCTATCATCTAGTCCGAACAAATTCATCAATTATAGCTTCAAACTCAAGAAATCAAGGTAATTCTTATGAAACCTAGTTTTTTGAAATTTGGAAATTTCTCTTAATTAGCTCCAATTATGCTATGTGTCGTGGAATATGAGTTATATTATAATTATTTAACATGATTCTATGTAGATTAGCGGTTCAATTATGAAGTTGGCTCGTTTTGATTTTTTGCTATATGAACTACTCAAATTTTGTGGCTTTCAGTTGTTTGATGATTGTTTGCTATGCTTTTGGGTGTGAATGAGTTGTTGATGGTGATATGTATGCATAAGGTTGATGTGAAATTGATGGGTAGCTCATGCTGTGAGTTTGTTTGCTTGGTTCGGTCAAATTCGAACTTGTAGAATCGAAGTTTTAAACCTTCTCTACTTGTTCTTTAGACCTTAGCAAGCTTTCAAACTCAACAACTAGTGCGTTATGAGTGTGATTTGAGCTTTGTTCTCGTTGACTTATTTCATTAGGATTTGTTATAAGAAAAGGAGTGTTGGCTTGTCAAGTGTGTAGTTTGTTAGTATAGGAGTTGTTGTTACAATCATCTTTTGGAGAATTCTAAGGAAGCCTTTGTAGGTACCATGGATTCTAGAGTATTGAAGAAAGCTAGAAGGGATGGGGCTTTGACCTAAAAAGAAGTCCCTAGGTTGCAGGAAACCGTCAAAGTTCCAAGGAGTCAGATGACTTGCGTAAATTCCGATACCGTTTCTATAAGGTCGGTGAACGTCCGGTGACATGGGACCGTAGCATGTTTTTTACTCCTGACGAGTTGACCGTTTGCAAGGGCACCAAGTATGAAAACCAAGGGCCACAATGGGATGCACCATATGCGTACCTCGTGAGGCTTATAGTTGAGAGGGGGTGGAGGAATTCAACATTGCATTTGAGGACTATGATGGAAGGGCTAAAGCGGTTACGTTACGTGGAGTCAAAGTACCTTTTGCTCCGTTAAGCATAACCAACTTCTTGATGGGATTGGAAGAGCCCTTTCTTGAGGATGAGAATGATGTTCTCAATGGGCAAACATGTGAGCACAACCCAGTGGAGCGTTACGTCTATGACCCCACTTTTGAAAACTTTCCTAGAGCAATAGCAAGTGGCTTGACGCATTACACTTATAAACCGAGGAAAACACGCTTTTATAGCACCCTCAAGTACTTTGACTTGACCTTGCATGCCCGCCTTATGCTCGAGTTCATCGCGTCAAATTTAATTTCGTTTCTTATACCTCTAGAGATCACATCGGAACTTGGATTTTTGACCTACGTTCTCTTGAACAATTTGCTTATTACTCCCGGTCCCATCATCTTTGAACAATTTCAGATCAACCGCGAGATGGGTAAACCACTGGTCTTTCCACACTTAATCACCGAGATTTGCAAAAAAGAGGGGGTGCCAAATATCAATCTCACCGAGACCTCGAGGGATCCGATTAAGATGGAGATTTTCAGCATGATACTTCATCGCTACTCGGTTCAGTTGGACTCGTCTATCTTAGAGATCTCCGCCGACATAGGCCATATCTACACCGGTAGTACAACTCCACTCTTCCTTCTCTTATCCTTTCAGCTAGAGACTAGCTTTCGGATAGGTTTGGTGAGGGGGTCGTGGAGTTTTACTTGTCTCCTTTTGGCATGTATACTATTGTCGCTTGATTTGATACTCTTTCTTGATATTTTTTTGATTGTGATTGTGACTCCTATACTCTTTTGATTTTAGTAGTTGTGGCCCGTATGCCTTTTGCCGTGATTAGCTTGTGTTTTTTCAATATTTTTTGCATGCATTTCATCCTTAGTCTAGTTGTTGCATGTTGCTTGTGTGGAGTTTATTGCCAATCGTTTAGAATGTTTTTATTCTATAGACTAAGTGTTTGTGACCATTGACCGTACATTGCATTTCTATGTAAGTAGTTTGAGGCTTGTCTCGCTTGGCTTGTCACATTCGCATGTGCACTAGTCAAGCTTTGTAGTCTCGACATCACTATGTGGTGTTTTCTCTACTGCGGTTCACGAAGGTCATATAAAATGATGCATGTTAGAGTCTATGGTTTTTTACCCGTGTAATTATGTACTTAAGAGGCGACAAGTTCTTCACCTTGCTTTCAAGATTGCTAAATGCCTAGGAAGGAGGTAGAGTGAGGTGTGTGATCCTTTGTTTGAAACATATTCTAACAAATAGGTTTGGGGAAGGGGTTACCGTTGTTGTTCTTGTCTTTCGTCTTTTTGAGTCATGTAAAGTTTTCTTCTTCTTTTTGAGTTTGTGCTCCAACCTATTCTTTCGAATAGGTTTGGGGAGGTCGTTGTTGAGTTTTGTATTTCTTTTTGTTGTTGCTGCTGCTTGCTATATATATATATAAAAAAAAAAATGAGGAAAAGAGAAAATAAAACAAAAAGAAGAAAAAGAAAAGAAAAAAAGGAAAAGAAAACAAAAAGAAAAAAATAGAAATAAAAAATAGGACCCAAAAAAGCAAAAGAAGGGTCAAGCAAGCCAAAAAACAGTCTTGTTAAGCATTGTAAATAATTTTCAGCTTTTCTAGTTGTTTTGTATCGAGTTGTAAATTCTTCCTTGTGTTTCGTATCGCCTAGTCCAAGGCCTGTTCAAGACCACCCTCGTCCTGCCATTCAGGAAGTGGTGAAGAGTCTTTGTTTTAAGAATCGGGTAGAATAGGGGAGTGTTGTGTTTTAGGGAACCCTCTTTCATTTGATGAGAGCCAGCATTGGTTCGCCCTCTCTTGAGGAAAAGTCTCACTCGGTGAACAGTAGTAAGCCCTCAATTTCATAGGCACGAGGCAACCATAGTATGATAATATGCATCATTGCGTCGTCATTGACCAGGTCCAGGTAGAGAATGTTACAAGAGACTCCTTTGTTTAACCAAGTGCACATGGGAATGGGTATAGGTTCAATCGAGGTATTCTTCAACCTACTTGTATGTTATGATTTGTATGGTCTTTGTTCATAAGGATTTGGTAGATACAATAGATTAGTTCTTCTCGCTTGGCATGAGACTCCTTTTCGTGTTGCATTTAGGTAGTTTGTTGCTTGAGGAAAAGCAAAGGTTTGGTTTGGGGAGTTTGATGAACGTATTTTTGACACGTTCATCTTGTCTATTTTGCCTTCTTTTGTTATCTTTAAGCTTAGTTTTGTTGGTAGTTTTATAGAATAGTGTCACGTTTTGTTTCTTTTGCATTTCTCATGTGTTTAGGTACAAAATGGTGGAATCGAGCTTAAATGCGGCATTTTGGATGCATTTGGATCACGTTTGAGCATCTTGAGTTCCATGGACGTGCCCTTAATAAGTGACTGAAGATGTATTCCCGTGCAATTTGGAGGCTTTTCCAAGGCTCGGGACTGAAGAAACAGTTGTAGCAGCTCATCGGACTACCCGGGAACCGCCCCAGACTGCAGGGGATTCGCCTGCAGGGAGTTGCAAAACAGCAACTCCCAGAAAATCGAGTTCCAGTGGGGCGAATCGCCCAGCTCTGCGAGGCGGTTCGCCCAGCGTACTCTGCAAACCAAATTCTGCAGATTAAATACAGAATTTTCAGTTACATTTCATATACTTTTTCACTTTCAGAGACATCCATATGCGTTTTGGGAGCTTCCTCTAGCCCTAACTCTTAGATTTGATCATCTGAACCATTGTGATACTTTAGATATTGTGGATTTAGAACCTAGAATACATTTTACATTGATCTGCATAAAGAATTTAGCGATTCCACTCAAGAGTGACAACTTGTGGTAACATTGTATCAAATCCTTTGTACTTTGATTATTATGTTTTCTATGGATTTTTCATATGAATTGTGTATGTTTAGCATGATTATGAGTAGCTAAAACTCTTGTGTTGGTGGTGCAATGTGGGTGCAAACATGATAAGAAATTCATTATGCTTGTATGAGGTTTTGATTCGATCTTGGTCCATATTATCTTACGTTTATCATAGTTTCCAATAAGATATCTTCGAATATGAGTATGTGACAAACTCTCTGTCGATTAAGGCTATGGTAAATGATTTGTGTATGCAGCATGCTAGATAAATAGTCGAGTGACACCACTTCTAAAGTAACGATGGGAACCTTTCAAGAAGTGAGTCTTAAATTTTTCTAGATGGTTTACATTGTAGAACTTGTTGAAAGCTATACGCACTGAACTTACAAGCATATGTTTGTTTCATTACATGTTTGACCCCGTTGTTACCACCAACCCTTTAATCTATTTGATTACAAAACTCGTTCAAGTTGCTTCTTGTCTCGATTGTGTTAAAGTTTATAAACTTGTTTCGAAAACTCTTTGAAAACTGATTCATTGACCGAATTACTAGCGAAGCCACGTTAGGTCCCGAGAGAACGACACTCGGGGACAACTTACCATTACACTAAGTGTTATGTAGTGTTGAGTGTTCTTTGGCTTAAAAAAACAAATACTAATTTTGATTCTAACGACATCAAGTTCGCCCCCCCTGGTGTCCCATAACATTCCTCTCAACTGGGATCTCTATCGTTTACTTCCGGAGTGGTTTTCATACCTCTTCCGTTATGCTTATATGCCCCCGTTTGGTGACCAGGTACGATTTAATGAATAATGACTTTCCATCCCGGATCCCTTGGTACACGATCGGGCTTCTCCGAACCTTTTTGCTGAGATGCGCCTGAAGAGCAATCTTCATTCTGATGCTAGTTCTTCAACAGTTCAACCTTCAAAGAATTTTGTTCATCCGTTCCCTGTCGTGTCTTCCACAAGCGCTGCCGTCCTTCCTTCTCGCGGAGTTTCCCACGGTGATCGCGTCGTACGCCCTTTCTAGAATGGCTTTTCATTTTTGGTTTCCATGTAATTTCTATCTGGTCAACAGTAGTTTTTGATGTAGCCACTAGGCGGTCTTATTTCTTGTAAGCAATATAATGCTCGTATTTATCTCTTTTTGCGTTCCTTTTCTCGCCTAGTTATTACTTTTGGTAGTAAAGGAATCTCTTCCCTTGATTGCTATACTCGTGGCAATTCTTCGAACAAGGATCTTTGTTTGTAAACTAACGTCCTTATTTCTTCGGTTGCTGCCCAGCTACTATTCTCCTTCTCTGAGATAGTAACATCTCCTCAAATTGGTTTTCATTTGCTCCAATGCATTTAAGAGGATCACATTGGCTGAGCTCCCCGTGTCCACCAGGACTCTTTTCACACGTGAGGTTCCTATGTCCACTTCCAACACCAGTGGTGTAGGAATATAGGGTCGTTTTTGCTCTAAGCATACGCAGCGGATTTTTAAAATTTTTTACGACCAATCTTGATAACAGTTATTTAACATGCATTACATGAAACAGATTATCTTACAGATTAAGCGATTCCAAATCCTCGTCTGTTTGTTCAACCAATTCCAGTTGCTGCTCCTCGATCTACTCCTCAGCAAACTCTCTGTCGTAGGCTTCGTAATCCTCTTCAGTGAGCTCCAAGTCTTCAAGCTCCGATCCAAGAAAATCCCAATCCTCCGTATTCTCCAGATTGAATTCCTTAACCTCGGTATCCGCAGATTTTCGTCTACCGTAGAGTGCTAGGAAACTCTTTCAAAGAATCAGGATATGTTTGATAAATAAGTGTGTATTTATTTTGTCTCTTTCAGAAAGAAACAAAACAGATGATGTGTATTCTTTTTTCTTGTGTAGAGAGGAGAAGTAATGTTTACGTATATCTTTACTTCCTCTTTTCCTGTCTATATATCAAACAAAAGAAAACCTCCACACCATTCAATGCAAGTGGGACCCAAATTATGTAAGAGGGAGAACAAGATGTGGGAGAGAAGGGTGGGGACCACCCCTTAAAAACTGGCGGGCGCGTGCATAGTAGGCGCCCGAAATAAATCAACCGGGCGCGTGCAGCGCACGCGACCGAGATTCAATCAGCTGGGCCTTTTGACCCAGCTTTTCTCCTCCCCTTTGTTACACAATTTCGACCCAGTTGCATTTGATGTCCAAATCAAATTTGTTCCAATTTCTACACTTGCTTTTAATTGTTCCAAATCCAATTTACTTAATTAAATTATCCACACTTAATAATAAATAATATTAATCTAATTAAAATTTATTTATTTAATAATAAACAACAATCATCTAATTACGATCTTTTTATTAATAATCCCGACTTGGTAGAGTAGTAATCATGTAGTGTGACCCGTAGGGCCTTGTATATTACTCCCTCCATCTATTAGTAATACTCCAATATTTTCATTTTTGCTATCTATCAACAATGTGCAGATTTCCATTTTGGGACATCCACTCATGATTTTAATAATTTAAAAACAACACTCATCCACATGCACACATGCTATTGAACATTCTCTCTCTTAACCTATCATGTTATATTATTACTATAATGAAATCTTAATATTTTGACTCAAGTCAAAATGAGAACATTAAAGGTGGATGGAGGGAGTAATCACTAATCTAATTAGGTTCAAGGTGAAACACCTAGATGATTTACCGGACAATATTAATATACAAGGACGTTTTTAAGGATATACAAATCACCTTCAGTGTAAAGTAGACATCGTTCTTTCATTCACGAATACTCGAATAAGCCTAGAACTTGATATCGTGTTTGTTCCAATAACTTGCATTTCTTTCTCATTCTTGTTAGTTGATCTTCGATCATATTCAAACACCATTTTGAATATATCGTATTGCATTGGCCAATGACTAACGATCAACCTAACTATGAGATGTAAAGTATTTTCTCCAATGTCTATTGTGAGGAATGAATTCTATTTTTTGGTTCAACTACTACTCACATGTACTTCATTATATATCTAACGCATGTCGTATCTACCCCAATTGGAGTGCAAGCATTCATCATGGTCAGGATATATTATTCCACACATGTAGTCAGTATTGACCTCAAGTCGAAGAACTTCTAAATAACCTTACACACTGATACTTCCATAGACACGTTAATAGAATTAATCAAACGGTTTCTCGATGGGTCAGTCAACACCCTCTAAGGTGTACCATGCATCCATCATGAATGACCAAGTCATTCATAGTTGTGAGAGCCACTACATTCCTCTAAGAATATGATGCAGATCGCATGCCAATCTTTAACGTGCGTCATTGATATCCCAAATCTCAATGACCTCGATTGGGACTATTTTAGGACTTATGTTCTGTCATCCAAGTTCTCACGCACTTGGTGATAACGTATAGTCCATGGGAACATCTTATAGAATTATCTTAAAACAACCAAATAAATAATCCGAAGATGTAGAACCAACTAACTATGCAATGTAATTAATAATAATAAACTGATTATGATCTAAGTACATATCATCCCACAAATAGTTGTCTCTAGCACATACATACTTTCAAGTGGTACATCTGGCTCTTCGATTCCGGTGAAGCTAAAACTTCTTTGAGGCACCTCTTTGTCGTCAAAGGTTATCGGGTTCATTCCTTTGGCTTCTGGATCTTGGTACAAAGCTCCGTCTATCGAGACATGGTACATGGTGTTGGCTCTCTCAGCATCGCATGATCCTCCGGCTGGTCCTCCTGTGATCATGTACATGGTGCCTCTCCGTGAGTTCGCAATAGCGCCCTTCTCCGGGTCTCGTATTGGTTCTCAAGGTGACTTTCTATGGTTGGTCGAATCTACCTTCTGCGTCGCCTTGGTGGTGGTCTTGCTTCGTTTCCACCACTGTAGTTGCTCCAAGTCTTGCTAGATCGTCCTGGGATCGGCACTTGGACCAACTCGTGTAGATGACCTTTCTTCAGTGGGATCTCGATCTCGGTGCTCAACTCGACGCAGTCCTCTATATCGTGTCCCCATAATTCATGAAAATAGCAGTAGTAGCATGACTCTGATCTTGAATTTTGTCCCAACGTATCGGTCGGCCATTTGATTCTGAGATTTCTCCTTTCTATCTCCTTGAGGATTTCCAATTTCCTACTGCACAAGGGATTGTACTCTTCGAATCGCGCTGGGAAAGGTCTCTATGAGGTTCTTCTCATCACATCTCTTGGACTTGTTCTCTCATGTGAATCCTTTCTTGCCATTCGAACAGCTTTCTCTCTGGCAATCCTTTCTATGAATGAGATTCGTTCTAATCTCGATGACTCGTCCATTCTACGATATCATTCTTCCCTCTTCCTTGTTCTGGCCCTTTCTGTGATCCAAAAAGCTCTGAGGATCCCATTATAGTCCTCTTCTGACTGCACATCTTGACAATGATCCTTTATCCATTGCCTCAAGTGTGTATTGATTGTATTTCTCCATAGATACCTCAGGCGATATATCATATCATGGTCCTCCACTAATCTGGCCACTTGTTTGAATCTTGAGCACAAGTAATGTGTGTCCTCCTCTTGGCACTATATCACATCTTCTAAGCTCTTCGAGAGTAGTGCACCTTGAATTGTGCCACTAAACTGGTAGATGAAATACAATCTCATTTCCTAAAAACTCATGACCTCTCTGTTTGGCAACGTATCCCACCATGCCAGGGCTTCCCCCATGAGAGTATTGCGAAATGCATGCCTCCAGGGAATATTTTTGTTCCTTGCTTTCGCAGCAAATAGGTCCACATGCTCCCTTGGATCTCCTTGGTCGTAATAAGGCATCAGGATATCTTCCTCCATTGGCACCACCTGGTCATCCACGTAGTTTGATCTTTGCGCCAGAATCTCCTCTTCAGTGTTTCGGATGGCACCGTGTAACTCAGTGATTCGGTGGCTCAGATCTTCACACTGTCCTAAGAGAAATTGTGGATCTTTAGTCGCATCTGGCTGACCATCGCTTGGGTACCCTTTGGGATCCATGTCCTCGTCGTTCATCGGCTCCTCCTCGCTTATGGTATGAAGTAAGCTCTCCTCCCCGTCATGGCCTCCGTCCTCTTGATCAAAGAACCTCAATTGCACTCTAAGCATCCTACCATCGGACGGTATATCCAGGGGCATCGCCCGTGTCCTTTCATTTCTAGTACTAGCTAGGGTGTTGCAGACGAGTAGGTTGAAGTCAATGGTTGGGTTTCTTGGATCTGTTTTTCTTGGTTTGACAAAACTGGACTTTGTGGGAGTAGATCTTGAGTGGGTGTCTGTTGGCTGGGTCCATTTGGTAGAGTGTGTGGGTCTAGGGCTAACTCGAGTTCCCTTTCTAGGTTTTCCTCCGACAAATCATCAAAAAGTCCCCTCTCATCCATCTCCTCAACACTCAAAATAGAATCATCAAAGTCCCCATCCCCAGAGTAACAACAATCAGAATAATCATTATCATCCAAGGTCTTTTCACTCGAAGCCTCCTCATTCATTGTCTCATTCAAAGCAACAATAGAATCAATATGGGGGTAAAAGGGGTCAGCATGAGCATTTAAGCGGTCTTGTGTATTTAGACTTAACACTCCAGATCTATAACTCATATCATTAAATACTCAAGATCTACTACATGAACCAGAACCAATTACTCCAGATAACTTCTTTGAATGAGATTGAGTACCTGAGATAGGTTTTTGCTCACTGTTTGACACCAAATCTGCAACCGATGACGAATTTTTCGCTTTTTCGTGCTCTGTTTCCGCTATCTCCCGGCTCGGCTTCTATCCTTGCATCCTCTGCTCGGCCAGATCTAAATATATCCTTGGTCCTCCATCAGATCCTTCCATCTAGGTCCTTAGAACACGAGTTATTCGGTCATCATCCTGTTTATCTTTTACCCCATCATTCACATTTATATATCAGTTCTCGCTTCAACAACTCATTTGGGGGATCCATGGCTCCACTCCCTTTAAGTATGTATGGGTACGGAAATTTGAATTTTCTATGCCCTTGCTAAAGAAAAGAACCTGGAAACCAGCCTTTTGTGCCGGTTCCCACAAACGGCGCCAAAAATGATGGGACGTGATTTTTCCTTAGGAGATAAATAGATAATGACCTATAACTCGCCCTCCGGGACTTTAGTGGATGGAGCTAATAGAGACAGGATCCTTGCGCCGGGTGCCGTCTCGTCCACACCTCAGAATCGTGATTGAAGTTCAAAACCTGGGGGTTGTTCCAAGTAGACTTATTCAGCAAGTTCACCATTCAGGAATGCACTTTTGACATCCATTTGGTAAACAATGAAGTCATTGTGAACAGCAAAGGTCAGAAAGAGCCTAACTGCATCCAATCTAGAAACTGGAGCATTAGACTCATCAAAGTCTAGTCCTTCAGTCTGGCAGTAACCTTGAGCAACTAATCTTGCTTTTTTCCTTGTTACTCTTCCAGTTTCGCTCAGTTTGTTTCGGAAAACCCATTTCGTACCTATTGTTTTCTTTCCTTCAGCAAGGGGTTGATGGGACGTGATTTTTCCTTGGGAGATAAAATAGATAATGGCCTATATCTCGTCCTCCGGGACTTTAGTGGCTATAGCTCAACGAGACAGGATCCTTGCACCGGGTGCCGTTTCGTCCTTTCTTCTAAACGTAAGCCGTCTTGTTGCCGTCGGACTTCTTGGTCTTATTGTCTGACTCCACGCTTGCCTCGTACCGCGCGTGGCCTCCGATCGTCCTTTTGTAGGTGATTCTACCTATCTGAGGGGGGGGGGTGTGCATGTGTTGCCCGGTCTACCGTGTGGTCAAACCGGTTTGGAAGACTTTACTTGAAGGTGGTGGAGGGCCAAGCTTGTCAATATAATGGAGTGCGTCTACGTGAAGTGCTTGTGGATTCAATAGTGAGTATATCAGTGATGAATGATATATTTCCAAGATTCTTGGTCCAGGATATATTACGAACTCGGAGGTGCGTGGTTCTGGATGTGCCAATTTACTCGAGGGAGCGACCTCTCGGTATACTGTCACTCGCATCGGAAGCATCCTTGCAGTCTCTTAGTACTCCGGAGAGTCCGGGTCGCCGTAATTCGCATGTTGGCAGATTAGGACGAGACTGGACATATTTTAGTAACATCAGGGGTACAGGTTTCCAGACTTTGTATCTCTCGAATTGATCCAATTCTTCTTGCATTGCTGAAATCCATTGATGATGTTTCAGTGCTTCTTCAATAGTCTTTGGTTCAATTTTCGAGATGAAACAGGAGAACAAAGCTTCTACTTCAATAAAAATTTCTTCTTCAACAACTTTTTTATTAGTAGAGACTTTTGATCTAGTCACTTGGCGTTTGTCTAACTCACCAATTATATCCTTAGAGGGATGATCTCTAATCCACTTAGAAACAGGCTTTTTGCTTTTAGGATCAGGACATGTGTGCGTTTCAGCATGTGACTCTTCAGTATGTACTTGTTTAGTACTACTGGTTTCTGGTTGTGTCGCTGCTGGAGTTGGTTCATCAGTAATCACTTGTTCAGTGTTGCTGGATTCTGGTAACTCTTCAGCAGGCACAAGTGGTTGCGTATTTTCATCAACTTCGGGGGCAACTGAGTTTCTTCTTGGGAATTCCTTATATCATGAACTACATTCATCTTGTCATTACTAGGCATGGGCCTTTCATCGTCAGATTCATCATTAAGTTCAGCAATTTTGGCTTTTCTAGCTCTTCTATCAGTTTCTTGTTCATGTATGATTAGTTTCTTCATACATTCTGAGACTTCGTTCTCAGTAGGAACTCCTTGCTTTTTTTTCATGGAATACAACATGCACAGAGTCTTCAATCTTTTGTGCCTTTTTATTGTAAACTCTATAAGCTTTGTTGTGTAAGGATTAATCAAGAAATATTGCCTCATCTGCCTTTTGTTGAAATGTTCTTAGGTATTCTCTATTATTGTTCAGAACAAAACACTTGCAACCAAGCACTCTTAAATAAATGTGTGATGTTAGGTGGTCTTCCAACGAATAATTCATATGGAGTCTATTATACTCCTTGTTGATCAAACATCTATTCTGAGTGTAGCTAGCTGTATTGACAGCTTTAACCCAATAGGATTCACTTATTTCAGTGTCAACAATCATAGTCCTTGTTGCTTCCTTAAGGGTTCTATTATTCTTTCACCAACACCATTTTGCTGAGGTGTTTTGAACGAAGATAACTGATGTTGTATACCATTTGAAGTGTAATACTTAGTTATGTGCTGGTTAACAAACTCAGTACCATGGTCTGTTCGAATGACATGAGCCTTGTCATTTTTCATGAATTCAAGCTTATTCAACAAGTTAGGTATTTCATTCCTTGTTTCAGATTTGTGCTTGATGAAAATAATCCAAGTGAATTTTAAGTAATCATCCACAACAACTAGACCATACTTCTTTCCTACACAACTTGTTGCTGATTGATGAACGTATTTTTGACGCGTTCATCTTGTCTTTTTTTCCTTGTTTTGCTATCCTTTTGCTTAGTTTTTTGGTTAGTTTTGTATAATAGTGTCACATTTTGTGTTTTCTGCATTTTCAGGCACTTAGGTACGAAACGGTGTTTTTGGAGCTAAAAACGAGCATTTTTTACGGAAAATGGCTCTGTTGAAGTTCCTCGACCTCTGTGGATTTGTTCGTGAGTGATTGAACCCCGATAAGTGTTGAGAAGGACGATCCCAAGGCACCCGAGGGCCGATCGTGGGCAAAGGATTGAGCTTCCAAGTCAAAATCTGCCCCACAGAGCAAGTGAGCCGCTTCTGGAAGCCAAACCCTCCGCTTGGAAATCTCTGGAATTCCAGAGAATCTGCCCAGCATGCAAGCGGACCGCTTGGCAGAAGCCAAGTGGTCCGATTTCCAAGCGCTCCGCTTGGCTGCAGTTACAGAATCGGGATTCTGTCTTTAAAACACATTTTCAGTTATTTTTTTGACATTCAGACTTAAGCATTCGAATTTTGGAGAGAACTAAGCCCCAATTTTCACCCTAGAACTCAGATTTACATTGTAATTCACATTGGATTGAGGATTTGGCCATAGGTTTCTATCAATTTCCACCGAATAGTGACAGCTTTGGTGGTAACTTTGTATCAATCTCGTGTCTAGTAGTTTGATCAAAAATGTCTTTCTGTAACAATTCATATCATTTGATGTTTTCATTATTGAATATGAGTAGCTAAATCCTTTGTGTTGGTGGTAGAATGTAGAATTTACATGTGTTGGAATATGTTTATGCTTACATGAGATTGTGATGCAATATTTGTTAGGAAACTTGTAATTTTGATGAGCAATTAACCATGCTAAATTAAGTAAAGTCCAGTGACTAGTACTCTTAAGGTCCATAGGAATTTAGAATTTTAAGGACATTGTAAAAGAGGAACGTTTGCTGAAAGACTTAGTTAGGTTCTTAAGCTTGAAGACCTTGAACTGCTCAGAAAGTGGAAAATGCGAAGACTGAAGACTTAGAAGAATTCTGAGAAAGGTATCTACAAAGGAACATGTTGCTTCAGAAAGCGAGAATTTGAGCAACGGCTTGCATAAGTGAAAATCTATATGACAGAGTAGGTTGTGCTTGTTGAAACTGAGATAGCTCACTTGCTGAAGAGGACTTGCATTTTGGCTCCAATGTTCATATTTGAATTTGATTCAAACGAACATTAAATGCAAAGTAAGCATGCGAAGAACATGAAGACAAGAAGACAAATGAAAGAACGCTGCTGAAAGTACAAAAGCAAGATAGTGTCATCTTAAGGTACAAAGCCTTAGAATTTGAAATTCAAACGGCTCCCTTGAGACACTATAAATAGAAGACCTTAGTCTGAGTAGAAGGGGGTGTCAACAACGTGATCAAACTCTCACTTGTGCTTTAAACACTCAAATCCTTCTCTACTCTTTACTGTCTATTGATCCGTTTCAAGACTTAAGCTTGAAACAAGCTACTTGTGAAGAATTAGAACATTGAAAGCTAAGAAATTAGTTAAGTGTTCTTTCTTTTGAACAAGAACAAGTCTTGACACCAGAAACAACAAACTTGCTTACTATAAAGTAGGGCTGCACACGGACCGGATACGGATCGTAAAAAGTTCAATCCGGGATCCGATCCATTCTGGACGGATCAGATTGCGGATCGATCCATACGGATACGGATAAATCCAAGTCCGGTCCGTTATCCGTTTTTTTTATTTTTCAATGTTTTTTGTAAAATAAATTATGGTGTAAAATTATGAAACGATAGCTACAGAAGTTTGAGTTCAAATATCCGAAAATAATATGTTAAATGTGAACTTAAAATGTCCATAAAAAGGACACAACCTTATACTCAATATGTACTTGCTCCATTGTAGACGGAATTCTAAGATACCGAATCACCAAGATCGACAAATACATGGGATGGAGACAAGAAGATACATATTTCTAACAACCTCAAAATCTTCAAATATGCAAAATATGCATCTAACAAGTTATTTATGAGTCAACTAATATATATGGGATACAAACATAACTAAAAAATATGACTTTTACTTTTACTCTCTTTCCTTTGCTATATATAGTCTTATATATAAAGAAAAGGAAAAAAGAAAAAAATAATAATAACGGATGATCCACGGATATTCGCGGATCGGATCAATCCGATCCGTTATTCGCGGATCATAAAAAATGCAATCCATTATCCGATCCGTTATCCAACGGATTGGATTGATCCGATCCATAAATGCGGATAAACGGACCTGATCAACGAATCCGGATCATTTGAGCAGCCCTACTGTAATGACCCGACCAATCCGGGCGGCGTGGTTACTCCTGGACGGACCCACACACGTCTCAACAGTATGATATTGTCCGCTCTGGGCCTGAGCCCGCACGGATTTTCTTTTGGAATCACCCAAAAGGCCTCATACCATGTGAGAGTGGTGGTCTAACATATATACCCTTGATTCCACTCACTCTTAAGCGATGTGGGATGCGGGTATTACAAACTACCCCCCTTAAAGCCTCGACGTCCTCGTCGAGCGCCTTAAGTGGTGGGGGTGACAAACTGACAATAACCTTTACCAACTGTCCACCCGGTGCAGACTTTGAGTTGGTCTAGGCTCTGATACCATTTGTAACGACCCGACCAATCCGGCCGGCGTGGTTACTCCTGGACAGACCCACACACGTCTCAACAGTATGATATTGTCCGCTTTGGGCTTGAGCCCGCACGGATTTGCTTTTGGAATCACCCAAAAGGCCTCATACCATGTGAGAGTGGTGGTCTAACATATATACCCTTTATTCCACTCACTCTTAAGCGATGTGGGATGCGGGGTATTACACCTACTGCAAAGTATTACAAGTTGTGTTTCTTTAGATTACTTGTTATAGCTGCAAAGTTATATTCAAGTCATCTCATCCCACACCTCTCTAACAAATAAACACCCTTTTACAGGCGTGATATTCAGGGGGAATTAATCAAGCATAGGTTTGCTGATTAAGTGTCCCAAGTTTGGTGGAGAACAATGTTACAGTTCTCTAGTTTATGTTGGAAACAAGGCAAGTGTTTGCTTTGATTTCTGAGAATCATTAGTGATAGGATTTGTAAGGAACCTCACATCTTATCATAGTGGATTCAGTCCTAGAAAGGACAACGTGGATTAGTTGAGAAATTATGCCACTCTCAGATACCACTACAAAAGTGTTTGTGTGATTTACTTTACTGCACTTAGTTTTCAGAAAGTTACATTTCTCGTACACTGTCACTCTGCTCACTTGCTGAAACTAGATCTCTGAGAAAAGCACTTATTGTAAAAGACTTCCACACTCTGTTTTTAAGTATCAGCAAACTCATTACTGAAAAGTAATAAGCACTTGCTGAGAAAGTCAAGTATCAGCAAACTCATTACTGAAAAGTAATAAGTACTTGTTGAGAAAGTTTTAACCGACGAAAAGTTTGAAAAGACTATTCACCCCCCCTCTAGTCTTTTCTTGTTGTTTAAAGGGACCAACAAGTGTTATCAGAGCTGGAGGTTCTTTAACCTTCAACACTGAGCCTAGATCTTCTTAGGTGCTTTCCGTAAAACACATTCACTTGATCAGTTTGGTAGTTATTTACTGACAGGATGTCTTTAGGAGACGCTCCTTTGCTGAATCTGGAAAACTATGAGAAATGGCAAAACAACATGATGCTACATCTTGAGGCCATTAGGATTGAGATGGTGACTGTCATAAACAATGGCCTAATCAAGATCACTAAACTTGAAAGAAGCTTTCCTCACAAGACTACATACACTAGTGGAAATGAAACTATCTTAGGAGAACCGTTCAACACTGTCGTATGAAAACCAAGAGAGGAATGGACTTCAGATGAAGTTCCGTGTTGATGGCCAAGCAAGAAACATCATTATTCGATCTACTTCAGATACTATACAGTGCAAACTGTGGGGTTCTAAAACTGCTAAGGAAGCTTGGAAAATGGTTCAAGATCTTTGTGCTGGATCTGACAAAACCAAGGAAAACAAACTCGAAGTACTAAAGTTGAAGTTTCAAAACTTCAAACAAGGCGCCAACCAGTCACTGGAAGACTTGAATTTCGGATTCACAACTCTTGTGAGTGAAATGGCTGCCTTAGATGTTGGAAACTTCTATTCAGATTCTGAAAAGGTGAAAACAATTATTAGAAGTCTGAATCAAGAATGGATCCACACTCAGAACTTCTACTACAATCAAGGAATGCCAAACATCACTCCAACCGAGTTGTTCTCTCATCTTGCTACTGTCAACTATGAGACAAAGCAAAGAGAAAGTGTGTTTGCTGAAAAATCACAAAACATTGCTCTTGCTGCCAAGCCGTCATCTTCTGAAAAGAAGAATGATAAAGAGCCTGCTGATGAAAATGCTCTTGCAGTTATAAACATGAAGAAATTCATCAGTAAGGAACTTGAAAGGCGAAAAGCAAAAGAGAAGCTGAAAAAGCATCTTGGTAACAACTACCATAAGTACAAAAATGAAACTAGCTCGCTGAACAAGCAAGCTCAGCAAGCAAACTCCTCCAAAGAACCAGCAGTTGGCAATGATCTGTGCTTTTATTGCAAAAAGCCTGGACAGTTCAAAGCAAACTGCCCCTTACTGAAAGGGAAATCTGCTGAAAAGAAGAAGTTTAAGAAGGCTTTGATTGCTGAAGAAAAGAAAAAGCTTCAAGCAAAAATCGATGCTCTTTGCATTGAAACAAGTTCTGAAGACAGTGACGTAGAAAGTTCAGACATTGAAGAAGAGGAAGCCACTCTGGACGTAGAGATAGGCAAAGAAGTATGTGGAATTGCCATGGAAGCTTATCCAGATGTGTCAAACTACGAGTTCTGCCTCATGGATGATCAGGTAAATTGTCCTACCTATGACTTTGATTCAGAAAGTGAAGATGATATTGACCTTGATAGAATTCAAGGAGAAATCGAAAGATTTGAGAAAACTCTGAGCAAACAGCAAGAGAAATTACAGAATGCTGAACTTTTGACTAAGCAAACCACTGAAAAGTACGTTGTGCTGAGCGTTGAGTCAGAAAAGAAGGATGCTGAAATATTGCTTCTCAGAAAGCTAGTTGTTGAAGCTACAGAGAAAACTTCTCACATGGCAATATTGTTGGAAGACTATCAGTCCTCAATTCTAAAATTACTTGCTGAAATACAAGAGATGAAAAAGATGAATGTCAATTTCAAATTTTATGCAGATGCTAGTAACTCGCTAACTGAACTAAATTCTTATCTGAGAGATCCATCTCAGAAAGAAGGTTTAGGTGCCACTTATGGAGGTGATGGTGTGATACTCTTGAGTAAAGACAAATCACCAATTACCTTTGTTCGTACTACTGATAGTGGTCAACCAGAACTCTATCAAATTGGTCAATCTAAGGTTGCTGAAATAAGCAATCAAGTACCTACGACCAAGAAGCCCGCAGTTGCTACTCAAAGTAACAAGACTTCAAAAGGAAAACATGTTGCTGAAAAGCAATCTGGTCAGAAAAAGGATGCTGAAAAGCATTCCTCCAAACAAGTTGTTGAAAAGAAATTTGTTAAGTTTAAAGGCAAGATTACTAACAAAAGTAATAAGAAGACCTTTGCTGACAAACCTGAATCAAGTAAGGTTGCTGAGACAAAAATTAAGCATACTCCAAAAAGTGGACTTTGATACAAAACCAAGCAAAGTCAACTATTTCATGAGTATAAGCAAAGTCATCAAAGATACTTCAAAGAGATGAACAAATCCAAGCCCAAGGGTACTGACAATACTCAAAATGCTAGGACTAGAAGGAACCTTGCTAGAAAAGAACTTACTGAAAAGTATGTTCAGCAAAAGGGTCAACCAAGAAAGACACCACATCAGAAAGTGGATTTCATCACCAATGATCAAAAGTCTTTTGGTTCTAAACCATCTAGTTTCTCAGCAAGCAGAAAACAAGTCAAGATCGAAAAACTCAAGACTTGGGTTTCCACTGGACGTTTTCTTGAACATGTTAATGGACATCCAATATTGGAAATTAACTTATTTGCTCTTGATTGTGCAGACTTCAGCCACGGAGAAAAACAATGCAATTTGGCACTTTGACAGTGGTTGTGGAAAGCACATGACGGGCAATAAGAAAAACCTTATAAACTATAGACGGTGGTCTAAAGGTCCAACAATAAGGTTTGCTGGTGGAGGCTTTGGTTCTACTAAAGGCTATGGTGACGCGAAGTTAGGATGCATCACTATTTCGGGGGTTCTTTATGTCAAAAATCTTAAGTTTAACCTTTTCGACATGAGTCAGTTCGCTGACAAAGGTTACTTCATCAAAATCAAAAGTGATGAATGCAAACTTATTGACTTTGAGACAAAGAAGGTTATCATGGTTGATAGAAGATCGGGAGGTTTTTATACCGTAGATTGGTCTTCAGCAATCATTGAAAAATGTCTTATCTCAGAACATGATTGCCTTGCTGAAAAAGCATGGTTATGGCATAAACGAACAAGTCACCTAAACTTCAAGACGCTGAATAAGCTGTCTAAAAAGGCACTTGTAGTTGGATTACCTAAGGTTACTTTTAAGAAGGATGGTGTTTGCACTGCATGTTAGCAAGGAAAGCAAACCAAAACTTCTTTCAAGAACAAGGCAGTACCGTGAACTACAAAACCTTTGCAAATCTTGCACATGGACTTGTTTGAATCTTCTTCAACAAGCTATGTTGGCAAGAAGTATGGTCTGGTGGTGGTAGATGACTGTTCAAGATTCACTTGGGTAGTATTTATCAAACACAAGTCTGAAACAAGGACTGAAATACCTAACTTGCTGAACAAGCTCGAAGTCATGAAAAATGACAAGGTAAAAGTCCTAAGAACAGAGCATGGTACTGAGTTTGTAAATCAGTACATAACTGAGTATTGCACTTCCAAAGGCATACAACATCAGTTATCCTTAGTAAGGACACCTCAACAAAATGGTGTTGTTGAAAGGAAGAATCGTACCCTTAAGGAAGCAGCTAGAACAATGCTTGCTGACAGAGAAATAAGTGAAGCTTATTGGGTTGAAGCGATTAATACCGCCTGCTATACTCAAAATAGATGCTTGATAACTAAGGAATACAACAAAAATCCCTATAAGTTATTTGTTGGAATACCTCCTAACATCACTCATCTAAGAGTATTTGGTTGCAAATGCTTTGTTCTTAACAATGGTAGAGAATATTTAAGAACATTTCAACCAAAGGAAGATGAAGCGATATTTCTTGGCTACTCCTTGCATAGCAAAGCTTATAGAGTTTACAACAAAAAGCCACAAAAGATCGAAGAATCAGTGCATGTTGTATTCTATGAAAAATCACAAGGTGTCCTTGATAAAGAAGAGATATCAGAATGTATGAAGAAATTACTCATACACGAGCAAAGAACTGAATCCGATGCTAGAAATGTCAAATCAATTGAACTTAATGATGATTCTGACAATGACACTCCTACCCCAAGTCATGACAAGATAAATGTAGTTCATGATAAAGAATTTCCGGCTAAGGACGGAGTTGCTCCCGATGTTGCTGAAACTACGCAAATTCCTGTGTCTGCTGACGAGTTACCTCAAACCGGCAATGCTGAATAAGCAGTTGCTGATGAACCAATTTAAGCAGAGACACAACAAGATACCAATAGTACTGAAGAAGTACATGCTGAAGAGTCACATGCTGAAACGCAAACATATCCAGATCCAAAGAGCAGAAAACCTGTTAATAAGTGGATTAGAGATCATCGCTCTACGAATATGATTGGTGATATTGACAAACGTCAAGTGACTAGATCCAAAGTATCTACTAATCAAGCTTGCTGAAGAAGCAAATGTTATTGAAGTAGAAGCTTTGTTCTCTTGCTTTGTTTCAGAAATTGAGCCCAAGACCATAGAAGAAGCTTTAAAGCATTCTAAATGGATCAAGGCAATGCAAGAAGAACTGGATCAATTTTAAAGGAACAAAGTCTGGACACTTGTACCCCTTGCTGAAGGAAAGAAAGCAACTGGTACAAAGTGGGTGTTCAGAAAGAAGCTGAGTGAGTCTGCAGAAGTAACAAGGAACAAAGCACGTTTTGTTGCTCAAGGTTAGCGCCAGACTGAAGGATTGGACTATGATGAGTCTTATGCACCAGTTGCAAGATTGGATGCTACTAGACTTTTATTAGCCTTTGTTGTTCCTAATGACTTCATTGTTTATCAAACGGAAGTTAAAAGTGCATTCCTTAATGGTGAACTTGCTCAAGAAGTCTACCTAGAACAACCCCCTGGCTTTGAACTTCCCTCAGAAACCAAGATGGTATACAAGCTTCAGAAAGTTGTATATGGTTTAAAGCAAGCACCTAGAGCTTGGTATGATACCTTAGCTAAGTTCTTGCTGGATAATGGTTTCAAGAAAGGTGAAGTTGATAAAACCTTATTTACCATGAACCATGATGGTAAAATACTCTTAGTCCAGATTTATGTGGATGACATAATATTTGGATCTAAGGACAAGCAACTTTGTGATGATTTTTGCCAAACTCATGACAAACAAGTTCGAAATGAGTATGATGGGCAAATTGAATTATTTCATAGGATTTCAAGTCAAGCAACTCAAAGATGGAATATTCATAAATCAAGCAAAGTATGCAAAAGAAGTGCTCATAAAGTTCAGGATCAAATAGGAAGAAAAACCTAAAAAGATCCCTATGAGCGTTGGTACCAAATTGCGCTATACTAAACAAGACAAAAGTGTTGATGAACACAAGTATAGGAAGCTCATTGGTTCCTTGTTGTATCTAACAGCAAATAGGTTTGACATTCAGTATGCTGTTTGTGTGTGTGCAAGATTCCAATCTGATCCAAGAGAATCACACTACAAAAGGCACTCAAAATACTGAAATATGTCAAAGGCATAATCAATGTTGGATTATGGTATCCAAAAGATTCTGGATTAGAATTGGTAGGTTATTCTGATACTGATCATGCCGGATCAACTCTTGATAGAAAAAGTACCTCTGGAACTTGTCAGTTTCTAGGTACAAGATTAATATCATGGTTCAGAAAGAAGCAAACCTTTGTTGCCAATTCATCCACTGAATCTGAATACATTGCGGCTGGTTGTTGCACAGCTCAAATCCTATGGATTCAGCAACAACTAAGAGATCCTATGGATTCAGCAACAACAAAGAGATTATGGTATTTGTGCAAAGAAAACATCACTCTTTTGTGATAATACAAGTGCTATTGCTATCACGCAAAATCCTAAGTTCTACTCAAGGACAAAGCACATTGATATTAGACATCATTCCATTAGAGATCATGTGGAAAAAGGAGACATTGAGGTTGTAAAAGTAGGTACTGATGATCAACTTGCTGGCATCTTTACCAAGCCCCTACCAGATAATAGGTTCGCAATGCTAAGGTATAATCTTGGATTGAATGAACTACCTCAATAAAAAAGGATACATTTGGTGGATTGCTGAAACAAGCATTCAACAAGCCAATGGTTGCTTAAAGTTCATTTATTCGTCGAAAAGTCCCTTTCCACTAACTCCTCTAAAAAGAGATGTTTGTACACGAAATGTTTGCTGAAACAGGCATTCAGCAAGTAATTCCTTCAAACCGGGTATTTGTTAGGAAACTTGATTACTTGCTGAGACGGGTACTCAGTAAGAAAACTTCAAAGAATGCTGAAAACTGGCATTCAGACAATCAAGGATACTGAAACAGGTATTCAAGTATCAAAAGAAAAATCTGAGACGGGAACTCAAGAAAGAGCAAAAATGCTTCTCACTAAACGAGAATTTACCTAAAAATATCTCAATATAAAAAGAATTTACTGAGACAGGAACTCAGAAATATCTTTGACCCTAAGAAAAATGAGATATTTGATTAAGAGGGAACTTTCAGCAACTACAAGGCTTGTTACTTAAAAAGTAATTGCTAAAGTCAGAAAGATTAAAATTGCTGAAAAAATTCTTGTATACTTCAGCAAGCAATTAGCTTTGAAGTAAAAGAGATCAAATCCTGTGAATCAAGGTAAAATCAATTGGGACGTTAATCATGGCACAAATAAACTCGCTGTAAATCATGACATGAAATACAATCGTGGCCAGTGATTTTAAAGCAGTTGATGATCTAATGGTTAATATTACAAAGAGAAAGCATGCTCTGACGGTTTCGTGTTAGTGGACCACTACGCATTTAATGCAAAGGCTCCACTAACTCGTTGAATCTCTATTTTACCCTTGTTGAGAACTCAAAACTATTGAGCTTCTCAGATAACAGAGATACTATATAAATGAAGAGTTAGAGAAAGACAAAATTCTTTAACTCACATTTCCTTTCTCTGCAAAAATTCCATAGCATGTGCTCTGAATTACTGTACCTCCGGTCAAAACGAAAAGTCTCTTTTTCGTACACTCTCAACCCTTCATTCTATATAAGATATGTCTCCTAAGAGACAATCATCTAAGAACACCAAGTCATCAAAGGCAGACAGTGCTGGAAAAAGCACTGCTCCTACTCCGGTGAAAAACACAGTGAAAATTATGTTTAAAAACGACCGTATAATAGAGAGACCCATGCCTCCTGCATATCTCGACACTGCAAAGTGTGAGCAGATGATGCAATGGGGAGGATTTGCCAAAGAGAAGTATATCAGATACTTCTATGAAAAAAAACTTGATGACGAAAATCTTGAGGCGTTGAATTACATAAATCAACAAGGCCTACTTTTCTTCATCACTGCTCGCACTAAGAAAGTGAGCATGCTGGACACAATGGAATTCTACAATAATGCAGAAATCCAAACCCTTACTGATGGACAAGGAATCACTGAAAAAGTGATTTCTACCATAGTTTAAGGAAAGAAAATCATCCTGAAATGGATTGATTTATCTAACATCTTTCAGATTCCAACTACTGGAACTGAAGATGACATCACTGCCACTAATGAAGAAATAAAAGCTTTCTACAGTGATGTCAGAAATGAAAGGATGAAGAAAGGAGAGATTGCTCCTGTGACATGGACTAAGCACACAAAAAGGAAGCATCTCTGCCATTCACTTGGTCTAGTAGCACTGCTACTAATCAAAAAGTTCTAGACTCCCAAGTTGAAGGAATAGACCAAGTAGGCCGAAGAAGATGGCCATTGTTGATGCATATCTATGAAAGCAAAACAGACATCAACTGGGCTAAGTACATTTTCAACAGAGTTGTTGATTGTGCTACAAAGTTCAAGGTCAAGGTTGAAGACAACACAATCTCAGCTTCCCTTCCGGTGATGTATGGATTGAAAATATGCTACATCCTTGAACATTACTGGATACAACTAAGAAACCCATTGCCGATTAAGAAATCAGTATGCAATGTGGGAAGAGCTTTCTACAAGCTGAATTGACTAAAGGTTGCTGACAAGAATTCAAGGAAAGCAACAGCTGCAAATGTTGTTGGGAATGATAACCAGTCTAGGAATACAACAGCTGCAAATGTTGCTGAGACTGACAAGCATTGTAGGAATACAACAGTTGCAAATGTTGCTGAGAATGCAACAGCTGCAAATATTGTTGCTGATACTGATGCGGTTGCTGACAACACTGCACCCAGGAAAAGATCAAAGAAAAAGAGGAAAGCTGATGATGATACTCAAACTGCAGCTTCATCAGCTGACACTATTCCTAAAAAGGCAAGGACAAAGACCATTTTCCCAAGAAAGAAAACAACGACAAGAAAGTCCGTTCCGGTTGTCCATGTCATTCAAGATGATGACATTCTTCCAGTGGTTGCTGAAAACCAAACCACTCTACTAGATGTTGCTGAAGTGCTTGCAGAAGCCTTCACAAATCCAATTAATTTGGATCCATCTGCTGAAGCAAGATTGTAAGGCAGTGGAAATGAAAATCCTGCCTTAGAAAGAATAGAAGATGTCTACATAGTAGATAATCTTGATGATGCTACTCTGGAACCAACAAGTGACATTGCTGCAGGCCTAAGAAAGCCTGCACTTGCTGAAAATGTTGCCATCAAAGAAACAGAAGTAAAAGAGACAGTTTCTGAAATAGCAACTAGTCAAGTCCAAGAAGTTGTTGAAGCTCCAATTGCTGAAGAACAAGTTGCTGAGACTGCAACAGTTCAAGTCCCAGAGTTTGCTGAAACTCAACAAGAGACATCGTTCGACGACGCATCTCATGATGCTGAGAATGTTAGACCAAGTTCACCAATCACGTCTATTAACAAAGTCCAATTGGTGCTGACTGACCTAAGCCAGCAAATGGAAATGGAGATTGATGACAACTCCAACAAGTCAGTGGACCTATTCATGACTAGTAGTGAACTTAGAGGTCTATACGTTTCTGCTCAACTTGTCAACTCAGAGACAAGGGAGATTGCTGAATCTGCACAACCTTCTCAAATAGATCAAGAGAAGAAGTCTGCTGAAGAACAAGTCCTAGATAATGAACAAGTTATCAATGCTGAAAGGACTGAGTCGCCACCTGCCATTCTTGAGCAGGTAGTTAACTCAGATATAAGAAAAACTTCACTATCTGAAACTTTATCTTTAGCTAACATGATTATTTCTTTACAGACTTCTCAAGATACAAGTCAGAAGATTGTTGAAACTTCTGCACCAGAATCTACAACTCATGTTCAGCAGGTAGATGAAAATTTTTGTAACTTTACTAAGTTTAAAAACTTAGTACTTGTATCTAACAATGAGTTATTTTAGGATGAACAATTCAAGGATGTTGCTACAGCTCCTGAAGCAATTGAAATAGTCCCCGGACAACTTAGTGTGCAACATGAGCTTGCTGAAAGTCAGCAGGTAATTCATGTTATAGTTTTAGACTCTAAAACTATTTTCCAAAACCTTCCTGAAAAAAACATTACTCTTATTCAGGCTCAAAAGGAGAATGATGAAGTGGTTCACATCACAGAAGTTCATGAAGTTAGTTCCAAAGAATTATACTCAAACTTCCAAAGAAACACTTTGACCAGAGTTGCTAAGTCTGTCAGCAACTGGCAAAGGTACAAAAGGATGGACTTTTCAGATCTTCACATCCATCTGTCCAACGAAAAGAAGAGAAACTCTCTATTCAAACTCGAGACGTTTGTACATTCTATACTTCCTAAAGAACTCTCATATTCTCAGCAAATGAGTTCAAACCTGATTGCAACAATCAGAGAGAATATGAAAGCTAAGTTCAAGAGTGCCTCTCCAGCTGAACAAGTGTGATGCTCAAGGGTTCCTTTGTAACTGTGGTGGCTGATCCCCACAAAATCAATGAGGAAGAAAAAGTTACAAGTGCTGCTAAGTACAAACATCTTCAGTTGGTTATACTGACGGATGATGATGAAGAAGAAGAGGATGAAAATATCCTTAAAGACACAAGTTATGATGAAACCAAGGATTCAAAGGACAACAAGGACGATGATGATAATAATCAAGGTCCTAGTCCGGATGCTGGCGGAGTAAAGTTGTTAGTTGCTGATCAAGTAGATCAAGCCGATGCTAAAAATTAGCAAGCTCAACAACCTCCTAGTCAGCAACAAGAATCTGCTCCTACTACTTCTGAGAAAAGTACTCCAGCAACTGAACAAGTTGCTGAGACTGAAGAAGAGTACGCCAGAAAGCGTGCTGAAATGCCTAAAGGCAAAGCTAAACTTTCTGATGTCGAGTTAGCATTACTCGGAGCTAAGGTCACTGATTCAAACCTTGGAGAAAATGAAGAAATGGTTGAAGATTACCAAAGAGTATTACAGAATAGTCTACAGATTCATGACAGACATACTCAACATCATGATATTGCTCAATCTTCATGATTGAACAACAAGGAAGACTCCTCCCTTCCACTAACTACTGGTGAAACTCCAGTTGTTGAGTCCAAAGAGTTGCCTTCAGCAACCACTCAACCAAAAGTGACTGATGCTAAAGATTTAGATATCAAGGTTGCTGGCCTTGATGAATCTGATGAAGAAGAAGATCTATCTAATTTATCAGCAAATGACGAAGAAAAGTCCAAGAAAGCTGAACCCAAAGTGGTAGAAATTCCTCCAGCATCTCTCATTAATGATGAAGGAGATATGGAGAGAAGTCGCTTGCTGAGAAACGATGATCAAATCGCCACCGAAATCAAAGCTCACTCACTTACTCCCTCTTTAGTGTCGTTCACAAATACTGAGGAATTTACTCCCAGAATAAGAGCACTAATGGCTATTTACAAAGCATGCCAAGAAGAGGATGATGCACTGCCTGCTGAGAGTCCACTTGACATTGGGATACTGACTACTGTGCTGAGATGCACTACTACACTTACCATAGCTCAGAAAGACATAAGTCTACAGCACAAAACCTATGAAGATGATGTCAGTCAAGCACTCAAGCTCTCTAAAAGCGCAATGACAAAGGCTCATGCTATACTAGAAGAAAAAGTCAACAATGAGCGAAGACATAAGGAGAATCTGGCCTTTATTAAAGAAGAATTGTCTGTCTAAGCTGACTTCTGATCAGCATGACATGATTCTTAATTACAACAGCCTCAATACTCATGCTGAAAACTGCAATGAGTTTTTCTCTTTACACATCAAGCCGATGATGCAATCCATGTCTAAGGGGGGAAGAATCTAGAAAAAGAAAGTCTTCAAGAGACAAATCAACTACTCCCTCTGAAGCTCCTTTAAAGTTGTCTGGACCGCCTCCCAGAGAACCTCTTGCTGAAACAGAGCAAAGTTCTAAGAAAAGAGCTGAAACGAATTCTGAGAGAAGTTCAGCAAATCCTAAAAGGAGAAGAACTTCTGCTGATACTCAAGAATTCTGTCACACTGAAAGTCATCAAGGCATTAATGAAGATAATGATGACCAAACAATAGCTCAAGCTATAAGGGCCAAGCTTCTTTCTGCCTCAACTCCATCTGGCCAATCCAATCACTTCTCTTCTGACTCGAGATCTTCAGCAAAAGATCATGAAAATGCTAAGTCAAGAAGAAGAAAGCAAAAAGGCTAGCTAACATTTCCATTGGCACTTGCATTGATTACACAAAGACCAGCAATGAGGAAACCACTCAAAATGTGATCAGAAACCTTCATGGTTCCTGGATCATAAAGTTGGAAGACCTTTTGGCCAATGACTTCTTTCCAACTGCTGTACTGAATCAAATGTACACTTGGATTGAATTGAAAGTCACAAGAAAAGAAAGGGATCCTCCTCCCTACCCAAGGAACATTGCTATAAAATGGCTGAACATAGAAATTTTGGTAAGAACTTCCATCAGCAAGAAGATGAAGCAAAAGCCTGATTTAATCAAGCCGATGGATGTTACTTACTTTAATGATCCACATACCAATAAGTCCAAAAAGAAATATGACTTGATTCCTTATGAGTATTTTTATCTCACTGCAAAGGATCAAGAAGAAGATCTTCTCTGGTTAAGGAAGATTCATGCCTACAAGGGAATTTCAGACACTCAACTACTACATGATAGCAATTGGGGCATACACTTGTGGGTAATACACTACAAAGAGATGAATGGTGAAAACCGTCACTATATTGCCTGCAAGAATGCAAGAATTATGCAACTTGAAGCCCGTAAGCTACTTGAAGATTACGAGAAGGACTGTGTTGAATTAACTGCTCTTGCTGAAAAGAGTGTAAAAGAGATTATTAGAGAATCCTCTGATGGAATAGACTAGTCCCTTGGAAAGCTTTGTTTTTCTTGCTGATTAATTTAGTTATCTATGAACTTTCTTGTAAACTTACTGAAAGATAACTATCATCAATGAACTTTTTTGACTCTTATTGGTTCTTTATTATGCAAATTATTTATGCTTACTGTTTTATTATTCAAGTATGTTTGCATTAATCAACTGATTTATTCAACATCAGGAACCTCTAAAAGGGTAACAATTAATTTAGCCATGCATTGCTAACATCAAAAAGGGGGAAATTTGTTAAGAAACTTGTAATTTTGATGAGCAATTAACCATGCTAAATTAAGGAAAGTCCAGTAACTAGTACTCTTATGGTCCATAGGAATTTAGAATTTTAAGGACATTGTAAAAGAGGAACGTTTGCTGAAAGACTTAGTGTAGGTACTAGTTAGGTTCTTTTGTTTGCTGGTGATGTACTTTGTTTTTACAAACGAACTATTGAAGACCTAGAACCGCTCAGAAAGTTGAAGATTCGAAGAGTGAAGACTTAGAATAATTTTGAGAAAGGTATCTACAAAGCACATGTCACTCAGAAAGTAATATTTTCAGCAACAACTTGCATAAGTGAAAATCTATATGACAGAGTAGGTTGTGCTTGTTGAAACTGAGACTGGCCACTTGCTGACAACATATGTGACCTCCTTGCTGAAGAGTACTTGCATTTTTGCTCCAACGTTCACATTTGAATTTGATTCAAAAGAATATTAAATGCAAAGTAGGCACGCGAAGAACATGAAGACAAGAAGACAAATGAAGTACGCTGCTGAAAGTACAAAAGAAAGATAGTGACATCTTAAGGTACAAAGCCTTAGAATTTGAAATTCAAACGGCTCTCTTGAGACACTATAAATAGAGGTCATCAGGCAAAGAGTAGAAGTGTGTCAACAACGTGATCAAACTCTCACTTGTGCTTTAAACACTCAAATCCGTCTATACTCTTAACTGCCTATTGATCCGTTCCAAGATTTAAGCTTGAAACAAAAGTTACTTGTGTAGAAGTAGAACATTCACGGCTAAGAAATTAGTTAAGTGTTCTTTCTTTCGAACAAGAACAAGTCTTGACACCAGAAACAATCAAACTTGCTTACTGCAAAGTATTACAAGTTGTGTTTCTTTAGATAACTTTTATAGCTACAAAGTTATACTCAAGTGATCTCATCCCAAACCTGTCTAACTAATAAACACCCTTTTTAGGCGTGAAATTCAGGGGGAATTAATCAAGCATAGTGTTGCTGATTATAAGTCCCAAGTTTGGTAGAGAACAAGGTTACAGTTCTCTAGTTATGTTGGAAACGAAGCAAGTGTGCTTTAGTTATGAAAAATCATTAGTGATAGGACTTGTAAGGAACTTCATTTCTTATCATAGTGGATTCAGTCCTAGAAAGGACAAAGTGGATTAGTTGATAGATTACTCCACTCTCAGATACCACTATAAAAGTGTTTGTGTAATTTACTTTACTGCACTTAGTTTTCAGCAAGCTACATTTCTTGTACAGTGACACTCTGCTCACTTGCTGAAACTAGCACTCTCTGAAAGCACTTATTGTAAAAGACTTCCGCACTTTGTTTTTTTAAATATCAGCAAACTCATTACTGAAAAGTAATAAGTACTTGCTAAGAAAGTTAAGTACCAGCAAACTCATTAGTGAAAAGTAATAAGTACTCGCCGACAAAGTTTTAAACGACGAAAAATTTGAAAAGACTATTTAAGCTTATCCGTCGCTATTTAAAAAAAAAGGGAAAACGGATAAGAACAGAGAGGTCTTCTTCTTCTCCTCATTCTTCTTCTTCTTCTTCTTCTTCTTCTCTTCTCTTCTTATCTCCATTTCCCCCTTTTTCATATATGTATCAAAACTCTATCATTTTTTGTGTTCTTGGTGTCTAATCGAAACTCGTTTGACAAGGAAGTTGGATGTACAAACAATTCGTGATTTCATTGGTTATTTTTTTCCAAATTCGAAGGTACTAATTCTAACCCTAACTTTCATTATTTTTTTACTTTTTACAATTTGAACTATTTCTATCTATTGTATGCTTTGTATTAGTAGTGTATGTTCTATTATGTAGTTGTTCATGGTTGAAATTGGATAATTCATAGATTTAGGGTTCTTATTATTAATGTATTTTCCTAAGTTTGCAGTATAAATTGGATAGTTTATGATTGAAATTGGATAATTTATAGATTTAGGGTTCTTAATTCACGTATTTTTCCTGAGTTTGATTTAGTAATAGCCTTATTATTCAGTCGTTTGAACCAGCGGCATATGTTCTTGTCCATGTATGGTGATTACTATGCTGGGTATATAGTAGGTTATGTGATTCGTCAAATGAATGAATATAGTAGGTTTGTGCTGGATTAAGAATTGATCAGGTGCTTTCTTTATGTTATTTAGTACAGTTTTTGTGGGAATTAAGAAGCAGCCAGGAAGAGGTATGGGTTTACGCACATTATCGCATTGGCAATGTTTTCTAATGTATTCCTTGCATATCTTGTAGTACAACTTATTTTTTAAAGTTGCTGATTGATATGAATATTTGCATGTTCCGTGGTATTTTCGTTCCAGAATATTGAAAGGATTGGTAATACTCACAGGAGCACTGGCAAAGCATATGGAAAAGGTATCTAAGTTCTAAGGTCAATGAAATAGTGAACTTGTAGTGTAGTAAATTGATAACTTTACTTGAAGTTCTAGTTCGTAATGTAACAGGATGATCCTAAGGTGAATAGTCATGTTTACTTTGGATGGTTATTAATTGAAATTTGAGTTTTTGGTCATGCTACTTTGGATGGCTTTTGGTCATGCTAGATTTTTGTTTGATGGTTATGGGCATGGTTCTTGCCTGGTGCAATATGATTCTTTGTGTATGTCTGCTTATGTGTAGCTTTGATTTTATTGTATTGTGTTTTGATTTACACTTGTGAAGTCACACTACATGCTCTATTAGCTCTTGGAATCATTTTCCTTTTCTTTTTACTTCTTCTTGGTTGGTGTATATTGATGAACGTATTTTTGACGCGTTCATCTTGTCTTTTTTACCTTCTTTTGCTATGTTCTAGCCTTGTTTTTTGGTTAGTTTTGTAGAATAGTGTCACGTTTTGTGTTTTCTGCATTTTCAGGCACTTAGGTACGAAACGACGTTTTTGGAGCTAAAAACAAGCCTTTTTGATGGAAAAGATGGCCCCGTTGAAGTTCCCCAATCTCCGTGGCTTGTTCGTAAGTGTTTGAGCATCAATAAGCATTGAGAAGGATGAGTCCAAGTCACCCGAGAGCCATGCGAGGGCAAAAAGATTGAGTTTGAAGACAAAAATCTGCCCAGGAGCCAAGCTAAGCGCCTGGAATAGTGAAGCGGCCCGCTTCATTTTCCAGGAGCTTTGGCACAGAAGCCAAGCGAAGCGCTTGGAGTGCCAAAGCGCTTCGCTTGCCAAGCGCTCCGCTTGGCTTCTCCAAGCGGTCCGCTTGGCAGCGGTTACATTTTTGGATTTTCCTTACTAGATCTGATCTTCAGTCATGTTTTGGATTTTTTTGAACGATAGCTTCGTTTTGGAGAGCTCTTAAGCCCCAAAACTCAGAGAAAACTCAGATTACATTGTATTTTAGCTTGGGATTCAAGATTTTGATTGGAATTCATCCTTTGTAATCATCTACGGAGAGGTTTACTTTGCTTTCCACCGATTAGTGACAGTTTTGGTGGTAACTTGTATCACTCTCTTGTCTTGTAGTTTGATATGATGTATTCTGATTATTATTCATATGAATTGATGTCTATGTTCATGAATATGAGTAGCTAAATCTTTTGTGTTGGTGGTAGAATGTAGAATATGCATGCTATGGGTTATGTTTATGCTTACATGAGATTGTGATTCAATCTTGCTGCAAATTCCTTCATATGATTCTTAGTTGCCTATAAAATATATTCGAATTAAGTATAGTGACAAACTCTTGGTCAATGAAAGCTATAAGATTGTATGTTAGAGATTTGCAGCATGCTAGATAAATGGTGTTAGTGACAAGCACCTCTAAAGTATTGATAGTGGTCTTTTATGATGTGTGTCTTGAAAGTTACCTAGACGAGTTGCTTAGCAGACTTGATCGAAGGTTTTATGCACTGAACTTGTGAGCATATTCGTAACCCATGCATGTGTATTTGATTTCTACCACCAACCGTTTTCCAAACTTGATTACAACAATCTGATTTCTCGTTGCTTTGTTCAAAGAAAAACGATTCTATAAACATTGAACTCGTTGACTGAAATTACTAGCAAAAACCTCAAGCAAAGCCACGTTAGGTCCCGAGAGAACGATACTCGGGGAAAACTTGCCATTGCACTCTAGTTTGTGTAGTGATAAGTGTTCTTATGGTTTTAAACAAATTTAATTGGTGAAAAACGACATCATCAATTTGGCGCCGTTGCCGGGGACTTAACTCCTTTGGTTGGTGTTTTTGTTTTTGTTTTTTCAGCCAACATCTCATCTTTGTCTCATTTCTGTTTTTGTTTCTTTTTGCTTGAGATACTCACTATCTTGTATTTCAGGAGAGTGCATGCCTAGAACCCGAACGGGTGGACCTATTATTGAACCTTTTGTAGACGAGATCGATCGTTTGTTTCAAAGGAGAAGGAGGAATTTGAATCTCGAGTTTGAAGGAGTAGCATCTAGAGCTTCCACTTCTGGTATTCGGGAAGAGTCTTCTTCTTATCTTTTGGAGCCAATTCTTGAATCTGTTTACTTGGAAGGTGAAATGGCGGAGCGACCCATACGTACACTTACTAAGCCTACGGTTGGGGCTAGAGGACCAGCAATTGTCCTCAATGATGCCACCAGGAACTTGGAGATCAAGAATCACATGTTCCAACAACTTCCCAAATTCTATGGGATGGCTAATGAGGACGTGATTGGGTACTTGAATGAGCTCGAGAATTTTGTTCTCCATCTTGGGCGACCAGGAGCTGGTGTTACGGATGACGATCTCCGCATGAAGGTCTTTTCTATGGGGCTAGGTGATCGTGCAAAGGCTTGGCTTAATACTTTGGAGGCTGGGTTTTTGACAACATGGGACCTTTGCTTTGGTAAGTTCATGGAGCGTTACTACCCCGCTTCCAAGACAATGGCTATGAAGAGCCAAATTAGCTCCTTCGAGCAGAGGTATGATGAGCATTTCCACGAGGCTTATGATCGATTCATGGGGTTGCATCACCGACGCCCACATAACGGGTATGATAAAGGTAAGCTTCTCTAATTCTTTTACAATGGTTTACATCCTGAGATTCAATCTCAAGTGGATAGTATTTGTGGAGGTAGTATGGGGGAGTTCCTTCCTTCTCAAGCCCAAGTGAAGCTGGACATGATGTACAGGAATTCCCAAAACCGGAATGTGAGGGCTCGTGTGCTCCAAAAGGAGCAAAGAGGTGAGGCCAAGGTAGTGGTAGAACAAAATGCCGTCGATGGGTTCGCCCATGAAGTGAAGCAAGCTTTGAGGCAAAGCGTTCTGATGAATGTGTATTTTACACTTTCATTCCAGTCTTTTTCACCTATTTTAGCTATCCTCTATGTTAATTTAGCTATATTTTAATGCATTTTATTAGAATAGTGTCACGTTTCCCTTTAGATTTTATTTTACAGGTTTTGGTTGAAATTCGACGATTTCCGGGAAATTATATTGAAGTTGACAAGGAATTGGTGTTCCAGAAGCCTATTTGGAGTATCTGAAGGTTTCCGGATAGGATTTGGAGTCTAGGGGTCGAATCTGGAGGTTAGAAGGCCACTAGAAGTCAGAAACTGAGTCCGAAAAGGGGAAGAAATCCAAAACCGCGTCGAAAACGCGTAATTCCGCGAAAAAAACGGGGGGCGAACCGCCGCACAGCCGGGGCGAACCGCCCCACACCGGGCGAACCGCCGGGCGTGTGATGCGAACCGCCCCGTGTTATTTCGGGGCCTATATATAGTTGCTCAGTTCTCTCCGAAAATCATATCTTTTCAGACCTACTTTCTCACCTCTCTCTATAGTTTTAGGTAGGAACTTCCCGGGGCATGTCCTGGGAGTTCCGTAGCTTAGGGGATACTTTTTCATAGCGGATTGGAGCTCGTAGGATCGGAATTCTTTGGAGATTGACAACCTTCGGTAAGTTGTATCTTACAGTTTAATCTACTTATTTTATATATCTTTCAATATGTTTTCTTCTATGATTTCTGTTAATTGCATGCCTATTATGAGTAGCTAAACTTATCGTTGGTGGTAGTATGTGAATTCTTAGCGAAGGGAAGATAATCATGCTAATGGCTATATCGCGCATTATACTCCGTGTCATTGCTTTATTTCTTTGATCAGTTGCAGCCTAAATTCTCGTATGTTGTATTAATTATTATGCACAATTGGACACTTGTCGACCATCAGACCAATTATCTTCGTAGTGTTGAATAATTACGGAACACATTAGGACAATCGTGATTGACTTGTCAGACCAATTATCTTCGTAGTGCTTAATATTTGCAACAGGACATTAGATTGATTCAAAGATCTCTATGCAAGACCGAGGAATTTATGCATGATTATCGACCCGTTATGTTAAGAAGGACCATACTATCACCAATCTCCATTATCTGCTAGAAACCCCCTTTTGCTATCTGTCTGCTGTTTTATATTCTCTTGTTAAATAGATAAAGCTAGTTATAGTCCTGAGAGAACGACACTCGAGTCATTCTACTGCTACACTACGGTTTTCGTTGTAGTTGTGGATTGCCTTTGGCTAATTACAAATTTATTTGATCCGTTCGCGTTGGAACACGACACCAGCGCGTTCATCAAATTGGCGCCGCTGCCGGGGACTATACTCCTTTTTTCTGTTTAATTTGTTTATATTTTCAGCTTTAGATTCCTAATTCTACTAGTTTTAGTTTTCCTTTTTAATCTCTCTCTGATACTGCTTCCCTAGTCTGTTTCTAATTTCCCTTTCCTAGCCTTAGTAGTATTCGATTTCTAGATTTATTCTCGATTTTTCGAAATTTCTAACGAGGCTAATTTTTAGTTTTGAGTTACTCCTGATACAGATTTCCAAGTATGACGACCTTAAAATCCCGCTTGACACCGACGTTTTCACAAGTCAGGAGGGGGTCAGCTATATACTTGGAAGAAGAGTTATCGGGGTACGAGGTAACAAGCACCATAGTGAGAAGGATACCAAGGTTCGAAGAAGGAGAGGATATGAATCCGATAAGCTTCATCAGGTCCTATGAAGAGGAAGTAGCAAAAGTTCCAGCAAAGGGGTTCACCGAGGATCAATTATGCAGGAAATTATTTCCTTTTGCTTTGGGATATGAACCGAGGATATGGATAGCAAGGTTAGCACCAGGATCACTAAAGACCTGGAGCCAAGTAGTAGAGGAGTTCTTGGCACGTTTCATGCCTTACCATGAGACGATTTCACTACGGAATCGGATCGAATACTTCAAGCAAGGAGAATACGAACGGTTCTGTGACACCTATGAACGATTTGAGCTGTATAAACGTGAGTGCCCCCACCACCGCTTCGACGATGGGGAACTGATCTGGTTTTTTGTTGGAGGACTACGAGATGAAGTTAGGCTTCAAATAGATGGGATATGTGGAGGTTTAGAGGAATGTACGGTTGAAGAGGCAGTGAAGGTCTTTCAAACGTACGCCAATGGATCCGCACAATCCGAGAAAATAATGTTGAATGAAGTCGCCAACATATACTCAAATCAAGACGAAACTGACGGGTTATACGAAGGCTATTCTGAGGACGAAGACATCAGTGAGGAGGAGGAACTTGCATTTTACGCAGGAATTAAAGCCATTGAGAGTGTCTTCGAGGTAGCACACGCAGGGCAGGCTGAGAACAATCTTCGCATCGAGAAGGCTTTTGAAGCGATCGAAGTAACTGAGCAACTTATCAAAGAGCTTAGCCTACTGAAGTGTGGAAGGTGTGGTAAAGAAGTCGAGGATACCCCACAGGAAGTAGTGAGCAAACCACCCGAGGTAAGGAGCGAATCACCCCCCGACTCCAAGGAACAGGACAATCCTAGTCCTGCCGAAGAGACAACTGAAGCTGATCCCGAGCAACCTCCATCTGTTGCTACTGAGGAGAATGAGAGCGAAGAGGTGAATCTACTGCTTCGAGGAGGCAAGATGACCAAAATTCCTAACTTTGTACGTCCTAAGCGGGTGGAATCTACTGAGATCGATAATAAAGGGGCAAGCACAGAACAAGAAGTTGGCGGAAGTTCAGAAGAACCTCAAGAAGTTCCGGAAGAGAATGATGAACCAAGACCATCTGTGATAGACATAGATGATGAAGAAGCCGAGGTAGGAACTAGTATGCCAGGAGGACTTCACAAATCTTCCAATCCATATGTGCCTCCGAAGCCACATGTGCCATACCCGAGTCGGATCAAACCAGTCAAGAAGGATATTCAAGATTCACCCCTATTCCAAAGACTGTCAAAGGTGGAGGTCAATGTGCCACTCTTAGAATATTCCAGCTTATACGAAATTCTTTCGTGAGATCAAGAACAAAAGGATTACTTCAGGAAAGGAAGTAAATGGGGTTGAAACGGTCAACTCGATTGCCGAATTGACCATGAAGAAAAAGGATCCTGGCAGCTTCATCATCGACATAGCCTTAGGGAATGGACGAACAACGCAAGCAATGCTTGACTTAGGAGCTAGCATTAACTTAATGCCGTATTCAGTGTACAAGGCCCTGGAACTCGGAGAATTGACACCAACTGATATGGTGGTCCAAATGGCAGACCAAAGCGTGAAGAGGCAAGTCGGGATAATAGAAGACATCCTCGTGAAAGTGGACAAATTGATAATCCCAGCTGATTTTGTAGTAATGAAATCCGCGGACGAGGGGAAGAGCCATATCCGTGAGCACGTAGTACTACTTGGGAGACCATTCATGGCAACTAACAACACATGCCTTGAACTTAAGGGCAAGAAAATAACTATGGAGGTAATGGGCGAAAAGATTGAGTTGGTAGGATGTAGCGTCAGAGATAAGGAAGTTGCGGAGGAGTTAAAATTTGTCGATTGGTACGAATCCGAAATTTCCGAATTTCATCATAGCCATGGCGACCGCGAGCCACTTGAGGAAGCATTAACAATGCAAGCTGAGACGTGCTTCATGACCAAAGAAGCAAGGGAACTAGTGGAAATAATGGATAGCACCCCAGAAATTCCCGCAGGAGAAGAGGTACTTGAACCTTTGGATGAAGAAGAAGAAGAAAGTGGGTTTCCTGAAGAACCTAGCTTAGAATTGAAGCCGCTTCCTGCGCACCTCAAATATGTGTATTTAGGAGAAAATCAGAAAAAGCCTGTGATTGTTTCCTCACATCTCTCCGACAATGAAGAAAGTAAGCTGATTGAAGTATTGAAGGAAAATTCTGCAGCCATAGGATGGGGGATCAGCGATATCAAAGGAATTATCCCTACAAGATGCGTGCACAACATCACTCTAGAACAAGAAGCCAAACCCGTTAGACAACCTCAGCGAAGGATAAATCCAGCAATGCAAGAGGTGGTAAAAAAGGAGGTTATCAAGTTGCTAGATGCTGATATGATTTACCCCATTCCAGATAGTCGATGGGTGAGCCCACTACATGTAGTTCCTAAGAAATCGGGACTCACGGTGGAAGAGAATGAGAAGGGAGAATTGGTACCGGTTAGGAAGACCACTGGATGGCGGATGTGTTGACTACAGAAGATTAAATGCCGCCACTAAAAAAGACCACTTCCCTTTACCATTTATAGATGACATGGTAAACCGCCTTGCAGGGCGGAAGTTCTATTGTTTTCTTGATGGTTTATCAGGTTTCTACCAAATTCCGATTGCACCGGAGGATCAAGAGAAGACGACGTTCACTTGCCCATTCAGAACATTTGCCTATAGGAGGATGCCATTTGGACTATGCAATGCCCCCGCCACTTTTCAAAGGTGCATGCTTTCTGTTTTCTCTGACATGGTAACTAAATTTGTTGAAGTTTTCATGGATGATTTTTCCCTTTTTGGTGATTCATTCGATGAATGCTTGCAAAGACTAGATCTAGTTTTGAAAAGGTGCATTGAATGCAACTTGACCTTAAGCTGGGAGAAGAGTCATTATATGGTTAGAGAAGGCATTGTTCTAGGACATGTAGTTTCTGAAAGAGGTATTGAGGTAGGCAAGGCTAAGATAGAAATCATTGAAAAACTTCCCCCACCTACTTGCGTGAAAGAATTGCAATCTTTTCTTGGCCATGTAGGTTTTCATAGGAGGTTTATTAAATATTTTTCGAAAATTGCTAAACCTCTAAGTAGCTTGCTTGCTAAAGATGTGGTTTTCCATTTCTCCAATGAATGCTTAGTTGCTTTTAATACCCTTAAGGAAAAGCTTGTTTCTGCTCCCATTGTTGTGCCACCTGACTGGAATCTTCCTTTCGAAATTATGTGTGATGCATCAAATTTTGCTATGGGTGCTGTTTTATGCCAAAAAGTTGATAAGCAGTATCGTGTGATTTACTATGTTAGTAAAACTCTAGACTCCGCACAGGTTAATTATACAACTACTGAGAAGGAATTTTTAGCTGTTGTCTTTGCCTTACAAAAGTTTAGGTCTTACCTAATTGGACACCCTGTGAATGTCCATACTGATCATGCTGCTTTGAGACATTTGATAGCTAAGCAAGATTCTAAGCCTAGATTAATCCATTGGGTCCTTTTGCTTCAAGACTTTGATTTGACCATAGTAGATAGAGCTGGTAGGGAGAATTTAGTAGCAGATCATTTGTCTAGAATACCTAATATCCTTGTTGATCCGATACCCATTAATGAAGACCTCCCCGATGAGCACCTAATGAAGGCTAATGAGGAGCCATGGTATGCGGATATTGTAAACTATTTGGCTATGAATATTTGCCCCACTAACTTTTCAGCCTCGGACAAGAGAGCTCTTGCTAAGCAATGCAGAACTTACATATGGGATGATCCGCATCTATTCAAGGAAGGAGCTGATGGGATTCTAAGGAGATGCGTGCCACAAGAAGAGTAGCAAAGTGTTCTGAGTCATTGCCATGAGCTTAACTATGGGGGGCACTACAGTGGATTGAAGACAGCGCGCAAGGTACTGCAGGCAGGATTTTTCTGGCCAACAATATACAAAGATGCTCGAAGTTTTGTGAAGAATTGTGACCCATGTCAACGAGGTGGTGGTATCGGCAAGAAGGATGAAATGCCCCTTCAAGGGAATCTAGTGGTAGAACCTTTTGATGTATGGGGCATTGATTTTAGGGGACCATTTCCAAACAGTGGAGGCTATGAATACATTCTTGTTGCAGTGGATTATGTGACGAAATGGGTAGAGGCAATTCCTACAAAGACAAATGACGGTGCAGTGGTTATGAAGTTCTTGAAGGAGGTGATATTCTCGAGATTTGGGTGCCCTAGGACAATCATCAGCGATGGAGGGTCACACTTTGTCAATAGAACGTTTGCCTCACTTCTTAAGAGATATAGTGTCCACCATAGTGTCGCTACACCTTATCACCCACAGACATCGGGGCAAGTCGAAGTCAGCAATCGTCAAATCAAGAAGATCCTGGAGCGAGTAGTGAAGCCTAGTAGGAAGGATTGGGCAGGAAAATTGAATGATGCACTTTGGGCATACAGGACTGGCTACAAGACGGTGATCGGGACCACTCCGTACAGACTTGTGTATGGGAAAGCATGTCATCTTCCCGTAGAACTAGAACACAAGGCATATTGGGCCATTAAAGCACTCAACCTTGATATGGGAAAAGCTGGCGAGGAACGATTGTTGCAACTGGATGAGCTTGATGAATTACGATTAGGTGCTTATGAAAATGCCAAGATTTACAAGGAACGTACTAAGAAGTATCATGATCGTGGTATAGTACGTAAGGAATTGATCCCTGGACAAAAAGCTTTGGTACTTAATTCCCGCCTTCTACTATTTCCTAAAAAGCTCCGTACTCGTTGGGATGGACCGTACGAAATTATCGAAGTTGCTCCCCATGGGGCTGTTAAACTCTTTGATCCAAAGACGGGGAATACTTTCAAGGTGAATGGCCAGCGAGTGAAGCCGTACTTCGAGATATCTAGTGATCAGAGGGAGTTGATCACCTCGAGCTTACACTTACCGCCTCCACTGAAGGTTAGTGTGTTTTGTTTTATTTTCTCACGAGTTTGATTGAGTATTATAGGTAACTTATACAAACATTAACTCTCACCTTGGATCCACTTTCGGCGTTCGGGACGAGCGACGACGTTCAGGTTTGGGGAGGAGGTTATCGCTGGTTATTTCTATACTTATCTTGCTTATGAAAAACTCGTGAAATTTTTTGCATTTGCATGTTTACTGCTTTCTTAGATTTTAGGTTAGTCTTGCATGTTTTATATGGAGTTTATTGCCGAATTTTTGAACTGTTGAAGGGGTAGATCAACTAACTATGCCATTAATCGTATGCTTCATCTCTATGAATTTGTTTGAGGTTTTTCTCGCATGGCTTGTCACATTTATGTATTGCACTTAGTTAAGCTTGGTAGTCTCGACATCACTTAGTGGTGTTTCTCTACTGCGGTTCACGAAGGCCTTTATAATACGATGATGCATGTTAGGGTCTTATGGTTGTTTTCCCGAGTAATTATGTACCTAAGAGGCAACAAGTCTTCACCATGCTTTGAGATTGCTAAATGCCTAGGAAGGAGGTAGTGTGAGGTTGTGTGATCCTTTGTTTATAACCTATTCTTCCGAATAGGTTTGGGGAGGGGGTTACACCATCATAGACTTGTTTCTGTTTTTCATTTTCGTATCGTGAGTTTATTTTTCCTTTTCCGAAAATTTTGTACTCCAACCTATTCTTTCGAATAGGTTTGGGGAAGTCGTGTGAGTCATTTTGTTTCTCTTTTTGTTATGCTACTGCTGGCTAAAAAAAATTCGGAAAAAAGAAAGAAAAATTCCAGAGAAAAAGAAAAAGCAAAAGAAAAAAGAGAATCTCGAAAGAAAAAAAGAAAAGACCCCAAAAAAGCAAAGAAGGGTCCAAAAAAGAAAGCCGAATAGCAGTTTAGCAAAGTGTTGAGTCTTATTTTCCATTTTTGTAATGTTCGTAATCGTGTTGTAATTTTCTATTTTTATATTTTATTTTTTTTGTCTTGAGTATCATCTGTTCTAGACCACCCTCGTCCTGCCATTCAGGAAGTGGTGAATAGTTTAAGACTTTACTTGAGAGATGGGTAGAATAGGGGAGAGCTATCTTTTATAGGGAACCCTCCTTCGTTTGATGAGAGCCAGTACTGGTTCGACCTCTTTTGAGGAAAAGTCTTAACATGGTGGAACAACAGTAAGTCCTCAGTTTCATAGGCACGGGGCAACCACTCGTATCTTAGCATGCTTCATTACGTCGTCACTGACTAGGTCCAGGTAGAGAATGTTACGAGAGACTATCTTGTCTTAACATAAGTGCTTATGTGGATGCGTATAAGTCAATCGAGGTATTCTTCAACCTATATTCATGCTTTGATTTATATGGTTTTTGTTCATATGTTATTTGGTAGATTCAGTAGATTAGTTCATTTTATTTGGCATGAGACTCCATTTTGTGTCTTGCATGTTTTTTGTATTAGAGTCTAGCTTAGTTTCTTGAGGACAAGCAAAGGTTCGGTTTGAGGAGTTTGATGAATGTGTATTTTACACTTTCATTCGAGTCTTTTTCACCTATTTTATCTATCCTCTATGTTAATTTAGCTATATTTGAATGCATTTTATTAGAATAGTGTCACGTTTCCCTTTAGATTTTATTTTACAGGTTTTGGTTGAAATTCGAAGATTTCCGGGCAATTATATTGAAATTGACAAGGAATTGGTGTTCCAGAAGCCTATTTGGAGTATCTGAAGGTTTCCGGATTGGATTTGGAGTCTAGGGGTCGAATCTGGAGGTTAGAAGGCCACTAGAAGTCAGAAACCGAGTCCGAAAAGGGGAAGAAATCCAAAACCGCGTCGAAAACGCGGAATTCTGCGAAAAAACCGGGGGGCAAACCGCCGCACAACCGGGGCGAACCGCCCCACACCGGGCGAACCGCTGAGCGTGTGGGGCGAATCGCCCCGTGTTATTTCGGGGCCTATATATAGTTGCTCAGTTTTCTCCGAAAATCATATCTTTCCAGACCTACTTTCTCACCTCTCTCTATAGTTTTAGGTAGGAACTTCCCGGGGCCTGTTCTGGGAGTTCTGTAGCTTAGGGGATACTTTTTCATAGCGGATTGGAGCTCGTAGGATCGCAATTCTTCGGAGATTGACAACCTTCGGTAACTTGTATCTTATAGTTTAATCTACTTATATTATATATCTTTCAATATGTTTTCTTCTATGATTTATGTTGATTGCATGCCTATTATGAGTAGCTAAACTTATCGTTGGTGGTAGTATGTGAATTCTTAGCGAAGGGAAGATAATCATGCTAATGGCTATATCGGGCATTATACTCCGTGTCATTGCTTTATTTCGTTCATCAGTTGCAGCCTAAATTCTCGTATGTTGTATTAATTATTATGCACAATTGGACACTTGTCGACCATCAGACCAATTATCTTCGTAGTGTTGAATAATTACGGAACACATTAGGACAATCGTGATTGACTTGTCAGACCAATTATCTTCGTAGTGCTTAATATTTGCAACAGGACACTAGATTGATTCAAAGATCTCTATGCAAGACCGAGGAATTTATGCATGATTATCGACCCGTTATGTTAAGAAGGACCATACTATCATCAATCTTCATTATCTGCTAGAAACCCCCTTTTGCTATCTGTCTGCTGTTTTATATTCTCTTGTTAAATAGATAAAGCTAGTTATAGTCCTGAGAGAACGACACTGGAGTCATTCTACTGCTACACTACGGTTTTCGTTGTAGTTGTGGATTGCCTTTGGCTAATTACAAATTTATTTGATCCGTTCGCGTTGGAACACGACACCAGAGCGTTCATCACGTTCCTTCTCCTTCTACGGAAGTTTGTGGTGTGTGCAAGAACTATGGGCACCCGGCCTATTTATGCCGGTCTGAATTTGCTAGAGAGCAATATATCACGAACGATGTCCGTCAAGAAGTGTATGCTGCTGAGGGAGAGCAAGTAGTTGGAGATGTGAACTACGGGCAAGGATATGGCAATGTGAGGCCACAAAACCGTGGGCCCCGAGGTGGGTACCAGAATCAAGGGAACCGTGGTTATCTTCACAACCCGGATCAAAATGCCTATGGGCCTAATCAAGATAGAAGTCGTCTCAGCTATGGGAACAATTGGTATGAAGGAGCACCGCCTTCTAATCCTACACCTCCGCCTCAGGTTGCTAGTTCGGGACCACAAGGTGGAGGGGTGCTTCCTTCACCTCTTGTCTCTTCTCTCAACGATCTTGTGTTGAAAACAAATAAGTTTATGGAGCATTACTATCGTAATGAAGCTACAAATAATCAGCGGTTTGAGAAGCTTGAGGCTAGTAGTAGCAACCTCCATAGGAAGTTGCAAGAGCTGATAGATCGGGGGGCTAGTAGAGAGCAAGGGAAGTTTCCCGGAAACACGGAGAAGGTTATGGCCATAACCGTGGTGACTGATTTGCCCGTGGAGATAACGGTTGTGAGAGACAATGCACTAGTTGAGGAGCCAAGTTGCAAGATAACTGAAACTTGCAAAGTGAGTGAGGAGCTTGAGACAAGAAAAAGTGGTCGCACAATCTGATGCGATAGTGGAAGAAGTGAATGAAAACTCATCGTCTGAGGATGAGTTGGTGGATATGGTGGAAGTGCCTATCCAAGAGAGCTTTGATGTGGAAATCGGCTTGGGTAAGAAGGATGGAATAGTGGCAACTCTAGACACGGGAGCGGGTGTGAATGTCATACCTTTGAACGTGTACGAAGAGTCGGGTTTGTCTGGATTAAGACCAATGAAGTGCATGGTGCAATTGGCGGACGGGTCTATGAAGAAGCCATTGGGTGTGATCGAGAATCTAGTGGTAAGAGTCGCCGGTGTAGAGGTCAAGACGAACTTCATCGTCATGCCTACATCCTCCGCAAAGCACAAGGATGTGGTTCTTTTGGGTAGAGCCTTCATCAACAAAGTACATATGATGATAGACATGTACCGTCGTACATGTAGCTTCAAGGTAAATGGCAAGCAACATACGTTGCGAGCCATAATTAATTCATGTGCTTATGTTGATACTAACGAACTTGTAGGATTCTTTGGTCCTCTTTATGTTCGTCAAGATGTGAAGGGACTTGATGCTTTGAAGAGCACTTGGACGGGGAAGTCTAGTACCCGATGCGAAACTGATCCCGCATGAGCCAAGACGAGTCGAGCCAACGACTTTTAAACGAAGGCGCTTCTCGGGAGGCAACCCGAGGTTGTAGGTACTTGCATATAGATTAGAAGCACGTTTAAATTTTGTTTCGTTGTTTAGACAAGGTTTTTGGGGTGAAAATTTAGCAAAAGTCGAAAAAAAAAATAGATTTGGGAGCTTCAGGTCCCAAGCGAACCGCTTGGAAAGCCCAAGCGGTCCGCTTGAATTTCCAGTAAGAATGTACATTCTTACTGGAAATCCAAGCGGAGCGCTTGGCAGGTCCAAGCGGTCCGCTTGAATTTCCAGTAAGAATTTCATTCTTACTGGAAATCCAAGCGGAGCGCTTGGCAGGTCCCAAGCGGACCGCTTGCCAAGCGCTTCGCTTGGGACGGCCCAAGCGCTTCGCTTGGCTTTCCTTAAGAAAGCTAAGCGGGGCACTTGAGTATCAAAGCTCCCCACTTCGTTTTTCTTCCTCCATTGCTGATTTAGCACCTCAAAAATCTCAATCTCTCTCAATTCTCCACCAATTCTTGCAATCTTGTGCATTTTACAAAGCCCATCACCCCCTCTATCATCTAAACCGATCAAATTTCACGTTTGAGGCATCCATAACAAGGAATCAAAGGTACCTCTCATGAACCCTAACTTTCTTGAATTTGGGATTTTTATCTTAATTAGTTTCAATTGTGTTATGCATTGGTGAATTAGAGTTTGGTGATGATTGTTGAGCATGTTTCTTACTAGATGTGATGTCTAAATTCGAATTTTTCTCCTCTTGATTTATGATGAACTCTAGTGCTCGAATTTTTGCTATATAATTGTTTGATGATTGTTAGCCTTGAATTTGAGTTATGTTATGATTATGGTGATGTTGTGATTGCATGAGAATGTGTTGGATTGGTCGGGTAATTTAATTGAAGAGTTTGTTTGCTTGGTTTAGATTCGTATGGATTTATCGTAACGAAGTGTTAAAGCTTCTCCATTTGTTCATATGAACTTTAGCAAGCCTTCAAACTCACCATGAGATTACTTGAGTGAGTATTGGAGTCTAGGAGTCGAGCTAAGTCTCATCGTCTCTTGAAGTTATCTAATAAGATTATTCTAGGTACAATGGCATCACGAAGAACCAAGAGATCAAGGGGAGAAGGGACCTCGAGTTGTCCACAAACGGCCACACCAGGCGAGTATCGCCAATCGGGGAGGGCAAGGCAATTCGAAGCGAGTTTCCATGCCCACAAGCACACGTACATTTCTGAGAGGAGCATTCGCTTCACGGCTGGTGAGAGCGAGTTGGATGGTGCCAGAGAGCTCAACAAGCTCATTACAGAGCGAGGATGGAAAACCTATGGCGAGGTCATGCCAAATTGGGACCAAGCAGTAGTGGAGGACTTCTACATTGCCTTCACGGACTACAATGAACGGACCGGTGTGGTTCCCGTCCGCGGTGTTGGGGTCGAGTTTACTCCTTTGAGCATCACTAGCTTCATTATGCGATTGGATAGGCCACTGGCGCGGGATCCAAACCGCCAGCCTGCATCCAACGAGAGATTTGATCCCGCTGAGCTCTATGTCTATGACCGGGAGTCTGATCATTAACCCATGGAGATACTAAATGGCATTACCGTGGAAGATTTTGAATTGCCCGATGAGCCACCCCGGATTTTGCGCCACAATGATCTCACATTCGAGGCAAGGATGATGTTGAAGTTCGTTCAAGCCAATCTGATTCCTAGCACACATGATTCCGAGGTCCAGTCCTGTTACGGAGTCTTAGTCCATGCTCTCTTGCATGATTTTCCTCTCACTCCTGGCATCGTCATCTTCGAGGAATTCAAGCGCCGCCGTAATGCAAACCGGAAGCTTGCCTTTGGTAACTTGATCACAGGCATGTGCAACGAGGCCGGAGTTCACGACCTCATACTGGACAAGAAGCCAATGAAATCCATCAACATTGATACGTACAATGAGATGTACGGGACTTGGTGCACTCAGCAAGGAGAACCCATGCAACCAAGAGTTACGCGCCATGTGACACCTCCTCCACCTCCGCCTACGGCCGGACAAGGAAGCTTCGACTTCTCGGGGTTCAACCAGATCTTGGTCGATCAGTTTGGTAGCTTCCAAACCACCATGATGGAGGCTCAGTCGACCCAGCTTACCGAGCAATTCCGGGGATTTGAGGAGCGCGAAGTCAAGAGGTGGGAGGACTTCCGTGTGATGGAGGAGCAGCGTTGGGATGATTACCAAGGGCGTGTAGATCAGCGTTGGGAAGCCACTCGAGCAGAGGACACTAGGCGTTGGAGAGCCCACCAGGAGGAGATGATGAACCGCCATGATGCCCTAGCTCGCCGAATTTCGGGGTACCCTTTCCATGATCAGACCGGTGGTAGTGGGAGTGCCTTTCCCAACACCCCCTACGACCCCTTCTCCTAGAGACACCAGCCGACAGAGGCCACATTTATCGGTAGTATTTGTATATTATCGTTATTTTGGCTTGTTTACTATTGTTGGTTGAAACTGTTTACATTTCGATTTGGTTGTATGATGTTATGACTTATGACTCTTGTACTTTTTTTATTTGCTTTTGTAGTTGTGGCCAGTGTGCCTTTTGTCGTGATTAGTTTAGTCTAGTTTTTGTCTTGGTGCATTAGGTGATTAAGATAGGAAAAAAACATCGAAAATCTGGAAACAGAGCCAAGCGAAGCGCTTGGAAAGGCCAAGCGGTCCGCTTGAAATCCCAGAAAGGTTTGCAACTTCCTGGAAATTCAAGCGGAGCGCCTGGAGCCTCCCAAGCGCTCCGCTTGCCAAGCGGTCCGCCTGGACCCTGTACCCAGATTTTCCTTGTTTTTTCCATTCTTCTCACCTTTGCGCACCCGTTTTCACATGTTTCTTAAGTCCTTTCAGGTACTACTCATATATATGAGATTGGACACGAACCTTTATCTCAGGGAAGTGTACTTTCAATCCAATTTTTCCTTTTCATTCAACTTTTCTTTGCTCGAGGACGAGCAAAAGTTTAGGTTTGGGGAGGGGGTATTGGATTTTCAGTACTATATGCTTGTGTGGTTCGTACATGCCTGATTTTACTCAAGTTCATGTGATTTGTCGTGTTTTTTCAAATTTTTGCATGCATATCATCCATAGATTAGTTGTTGCACGTTGTTGTGTGTGGAGTTTATTGCCATGTCTTTTGAACTTTTTTATTAAGTAGACTAAGTGTTTATGACCATTGATCATATGTTGCATCACTTTGCAAGTAGTTTGAGGCTTTTCTCGCTTGGTTTGTCACATTCTCATGTGCACTAGTTAAGCTTAGTAGTCTCGACATCACCTTGAGTGGTGTTTCTTCTGCTGCGGTTCACGATGGCCTTATAAAATGATGCATGTTAGAGTCTATGGTTGTAACCCGTGTAATTATGTACGTAAGAGGCGACAAGTTCTTCACCTCGATTAGAGATTGCCAAATTCCTAGGAAGGAGGTAGTGTGAGGTGTGCGATTCCTTGTATTAAACCTATTCTATCGAATAGGTTTGGGGAGGGGGTTGCCTTATTTGATCTTGTCTTTCGTCTTTGAGTCGTTGTAAAGTTTCCGTTTTTCTTTTTCTTTTTGTTTTGTGTCCCAACCTATTCTTCCGAATAGGTTTGGGGAGGTGTCTTTGTAAAAGAGTCTTTCCTTTTTCTTTTTCGTCTTTGTACTCAAACCTATTCTTTCGAATAGGTTTGGGATGTGTTTTTGACACATAGTACTGCTGCTTGCCCCTATATATAAAAAAAAAGGAAAAGAAGAAGAAAGAAAAAGAAATATTAAAAAAAAAGAGAAAAGAAAAAAAAAAAAAAGAAAGAAAATAAAGAATAAGACCCAAAAGCAAAAGAAGGGTCGTTGCAAGCGAAAAGCAGTCTCGTAGTGTCAAGTGTCATGTAAATATTTTATCCTTGTGAAGTGTCGAGTTGTAAATTCTATCTTTCGTTTCGTGTCTCCTTTGTCCAAGGCCTGTTCTTGACCACCCTCGTCTTGCTATTCAAGAAGTGGTTGAAAGAGGCTCATTCTTGAGAGTCTGGGTAGAATAGGGGAGTGTTATCTTTCTAAGGGAACCCTCCTTCGTTTGATGAGAGCCAGTATTGGTTCGCCCTCTCTTGAGGAAAAGTCTCGCTTGGTGAACAGTAGTAACCCCTCGGTTTCATAGGCACGGGGCAATTGTAGTATGATAACATGCATCATTGTGTCGTCACTGACCAGGTCCAGGTAGAAGATGTTACGTGAGACTCCTTTGTTTAACCAAGTGCACTTGAGAATGTGTATATTCGCAATCGAGGCATACTTCAACCTATTTGCATGTCATGCTCATTTGGTTTTGTTCATAAGCATTTGGTAGATTCAATAGATTAGTTCACTTTACTTGGCATGAGACTCCATTTGTGTTGCATTTAGGATAGTTTGTTGCTTGAGGACAAGCAAATGTTTGGTTTGGGGAGTTTGATGAACGTATTTTTGACGCGTTCATCTTGTCTTTTTTACTTTCTTTTGCTATCTTCTAGCCTTGTTTTTTGGTTAGTTTTGTAGAATAGTGTCACGTTTTGTGTTTTCTGCATTTTCAGGCACTTAGGTACGAAACAGCATTTTTGGAGCTAAAAACGAGCCTTTTTGATGTAAAAGATGGCCCCGTTGAAGTTCCCCAATCTCCGTGGCTTGTTCGTAAGTGTTTGAGCATCAATAAGCATCGAGAAGGATGAGTCCAAGGCACCCGAGGGCCATGCGAGGCAAAAAGATTGAGTTTGAAGACAAAAATCTGCCCAGGAGCCAAGCTAAGCGCCTGGAATAGTGAAGCGCTCCGCTTCATTTTCCAGGAGCTTTGGCACAGAAGCCAAGCGAAGCGCTTGGAGTGCCAAAGCGCTTCGCTTGGCTTCTCCAAGCGGTCCGCTTGGCAGCGGTTACGTTTTCGAATTTTCCTTCTTAGATCTGATCTTCAGTCATTTTTTGGATTTTTTTGAACGGTACCTTCGTTTTGGAGAGCTCTTAAGCCCCAAAACTCAGAGAAAACTCAGATTACATTGTATTTTAGCTTGGGATTCAATATTTTGATTGGAATTCATCCTTTGTAATCATCTACGGAGAGGTTTTCTTTGCTTTCCACCGATTAGTGACAGTTTTGGTGGTAACTTGTATCACTCTCTTGTCTTGTAGTTTGGTATGATGTATTCTGATTATTATTCATATGAATTGATGTCTATGTTGATGAATATGAGTAGCTAAATCTTTTGTGTTGGTGGTAGAATGTAGAATATGCATGCTATGGGTTATGTTTATGCTTACATGAGATTGTGATTCAATCTTGCTGCAAATTCCTTCATATGATTCTTAGTTGCCTATAAAATATATTCGAATTGAGTATAGTGACAAACCCTTGGTCAATGAAAGCTATAGGATTGTATGTTAGAGATTTGCAGCATGCTAGATAAATGGTGTTAGTGACAAGCACCTCTAAAGTATTGATAGTGGTCTTTTATGATGTGTGTCTTGAAAGTTACCTAGACGAGTTGCTTAGCAGACTTGATCGAAGGTTTTACGTACTGAACTTGTGAGCATATTCGTAACCCATGCATGTGTATTTGATTTCTACCACCAACCGTTTTCCAAACATGATTACAACAATCTGATTTCTCGTTGCTTTGTTCAAAGAAAAATGATTCTATAAACATTGAACTCGTTGACTGAAATTACTAGCAAAAACCTCAAGCAAAGCCACGTTAGGTCCCGAGAGAACGACACTCGGGGACAACTTGCCATTGCACTCTAGTTTGTGTAGTGATAAGTGTTCTTAGGCTTTTAAACAAATTTAATTGGTGAAAAACAACATCATCGTATATATATGGACTTGCGATGATTATATAATCGTTATCTTCTTCTTCTTGTAGTTTGAGCATTCAACAAGGGTAAGGAACTGTTCTTTTATCTAAAGAGAGGTTACGTTGCCTCCAACTCCAACGATGACCCTGCCAAGGAAGCTGCTAACTTCACAGTAAGCAATTCTCTTCCTTGTTGTAGTTGGGGCATTGCCTTTTAAAACGCACGTTTGAATAAAGGTTTTTAGGTTAAATTGGAGCATTGCCTATTGTACGAAACATTTCATATGTATTGTTAGATTAGAGCATGGCCTATCTAGATATAAGCAAGCTGGTAATGATTTGTGCATAAGGTGTTTTGTCGTGCGTATTGGATCATTTCCATATAGTATAAGAAAATGGGTGTTCGGTCCGATGGTATGATTCTCGCTAAGTGCGAGAGGTCGCGAGTTCGATTCTCACAGCACCCCTTATTGCATTAAAAAAATATATATTTTAATATTTTATTATATTGTAGGTGAATAAAAGAAATTAAAACAAACAGAAAAAAACGAAATAGAAATTTATTTTTAAAAAAAATCAGATTTAGCGACGGATGAGCTTATCCCTCGCTACGCTTCAACCAGTGTAAGTGGAGCCACATGTCCCAGAATTTGGAGACGGATAAACTTATCCGTCGCCAAATTTAGATACGGATAAATCTATCAGTTGCTCAATTTCCGTTGACCAACTGCGCGACGGATAATTTTACCCGTCGCTAAAATAAGGGACTGATAAACCCGATCCGTCGCTAATTCATTTAGCGACGCCACTTTTTGCGACGTCCTATTTAGCGACGGGTGGCCCGTCGCTAAGCCCTGAATAGCGACGGGTGGCATCCGTCGCTATTCTCTTGTTTTCTTGTAGTGCCCCCTCTAGTCTTTTCTTATTGTTTAAAGGTACCAACAAAAACTTTCATCTACCTTCTGAATAGGAGTTGTAGATTCTAGTGCAGAAGTTTCAGCAACCTTCTGACTTGTATCTTAAGAAGTCTGTAAAGAGATAATTGTGTTAGCTAAAGATAATGTTTCAGATAGTGAAGTTTTGCTTATATCTGAGTTAACTACCTTCTGAAGGATGACAGGTGGTGACTCAATCCTTTCAGCATTGAAAGCTTCTTCAATATCTGGGACTTGTTCTTCAGCAGACTTCTTTTCTTGCTCTATTTGAGAAAGTTGTGCAGCTTTATCAATCTCCCTTGTCTCTGAATTGACAAGTTGAGCAGAAACATCGAGACCTCTAAGTTCACTACTTGTCATAAAGAAGTCCACTGACTTGTCGGAATTGTCATCAATCTCCATGTCCATTTGCTGGCTTAGGTCAGTCAGCACCAGTTGGACTTTGTCAATAGATGTGATTGGTGAACTTGGTCTAACATTCTCAGCATCATGAGATGCATCATCGAATGATGTTTCTTGTTGAGTTTCACCAAACTCTTGGACTTGAATTGTTGCAGTTTCAGCAACTGGTTCTTCAGTAGTTGCAGCTTCAAGAAGTTGATGGTCTTGACTAGTTGCTGTTTCAGCAACTGTCTCTTGTACTTCTGTTGCTTTGCTAGCAACATTCTCAGCAAGTGCAACCTTTCTTAAGTCTGCAGCAATGTCACTTGCTGGTTCCAGAGTTGTATCATCAAGATTATGTACAATGTAGACAACTTCTATTCTTTCTAAGGCAGGATTTTCGTTTCCACTGCCTTGTGGTCTTGCTTCCATAGATGGATCCAAGTTAATTGGATTTGCGGAGGCTTCTGCAAGCACTTCAACAACATCTACTATAGTGGTTTGCTTTTCAGCAACCACTGGTGTATCATCGTCCTGAATGACATGGACGACCGACACGAATTTTCTTGCCGTTGTTTTCTTCCTTGGGAAAGTGGTCTTTGTCCTTGCCTTCTTAGGAACATGATCAGCTGATGAAGCTGCAGTCTGAGTATCATCATCAGCTTTCCTCTTTTTCTTAGATGTTTTGCTGGGTGCATTAGTGTCAGCAACCGCAGCAGTATCAGTAGCAGTCTCAGCAACATTTGCAGCTGTTGCATTCCTAGACTGTTTGTAAGTCTCAGCAACATTTGCAGCTGTTGCTTTCCTAGACTGTTTATCAGCAACCTTGGGTCCATTCAGCTTGTAGAAAACTCTTCCCACATTACATACTGATTTCTTAATCGGCAATGGGTTTCTCAGCTGAATCTAGTAATGTTCAAGGATGTAGCATATTTTCAGTCCATACATCACCGGAAGCAAAGGTGTGACAGTGTTTTCTTCAACCTTGACCTTGAACTTTGTAACACAATCAACAAGTCTGTTGAAAATGTACTTGGCCCAGTTGATATCTGTTTTGCTTTCATAGATATGCATCAACAATGGCCATCTTCTTAGGCCTACTTGGTCTATTCCTCCAACTTGGGAGTCTAGAACTTTGATTAGTAGCAATGCTACTAGACCAAGTGAATGGCAGAGATGCTTCCTCTTTGTGTGCTTATTGCAAGTCACAGGAGCAATCTCTCATTTCTTCATCCTTTCGTTTCGGACATCACTGTAGAAAGCTTTGATTTCTTCATCAGTGGCAGTGATGTCATCTTCAGTTCCAGTAGTTGGAATGTGAAAGATCTTTGCTAAATCAATCCATTTCAGTATGATTTGCTTTCCCTGAACTGTTGTAGAAATCACTTTTTCAGTGATTCCTTGTCCATCAGTAAGGGTCTGGATTTCTGCATTATTGTAGAAATCCATAGTGTCTAACATACTCACCATTTATGTAATTCAACGCCTCAATGTTTTCTTCGTCCAGTTCTTGTTCATAGAAGTATCTGATATACTTCTCTTTGGCAAATCCTCCCCATTGCATCATCTGCTCACACTTTTCAGCGTTGAGATATGCAGGAGGCATGGGTCTTTCTGTGATTCGGTCATTTCTCAACACGATTTTTACCGTGTTTTTCACTGGAGTTGATGCCGGAGTAGGAGCAGTGCTTTTTCCACCACTGTCTGCCTTAGACGACTTGGTGTTCTTAGATGTTTGTCTCTTGGAGCCATCTCTTATATAGGAGGTAAGGTTGGGGGCGAACGAAAAGATGCTTTTGTTTTTTACCAGAGGTACAGTAATTCAGAGCACAAGCTAGGGAATTTTTTGCAGCGAAAGGAAATGTGAGTTAAAGAATTTTGTCTTTCTCTAACTCTTCATTTATATAGTGTCTCTATTACGTGAGAAGCTCAATCGTTTTGAGCTCTCAGCAAGGGTAAAACATAGATACAATGAGTTAGTGGAGCCTTTACATTAAATGCGTAGTGGTCCACTAACAAGAAACCGTCAGAGCATGCTTTCTCTTTGTAATATTAACCGTTAGATCATCAAATTCTTTAAAATCAATGGCCACGATTGTATTTCATGTCATGATTTACAACGAGTTTATCTGTGCCACGATTAACGTCACATTTGATGATTCACGGGATTTATCTCTTTTACTTCAAAGCTAATTGCTTGCTGAAGTATACCAGAATCTTTTCAGTAATTTTAAGGAAAAATTACATCTGGACCCCCTGTTAAACGGCCACTTTTCAAATTGGCCCACCTTTCCAAAACAATTACATCTAAGTCCAAAATGGGTCAAATTTAGTTAAAACAATTACACCTGGACCCCAAAATTGGGGTCCAGATGTAATTAAATCTTTTAACAGGGGTGTTATATGTAATAAAAAATATAATTGGGCTAATCTGTAATAGATGAAAATAACAAGGGTATGAGATGTAATTGCCCCTAATTTTAATCCTTCTGAATTTAGCAATTACTTTTTAAGTAACAAGCCTTGTAGTTGCTGAAAGTTCCCCCTTAATCAAATATCTCATTTTCTTTGGATCAAAGATATTTCTGAGTTCCCTTCTCAGTAAATCCTTTTATGTTGAGATATTTTTGGTAAATTCTCTTTTAGTGAGAAGCAATCTTGCTCTTTGCTGATTTCCCCTCTCAGATTTATCTTTTGATACTCGAATACCTGTTTCAGTATCCTTGATTGTCTGAATGCCAGTTTCAGCAATCTTTGAATTTTTCTTACTGAGTACCCGTTTCAGCAAGTGATCAAGTTTCCTAATAAATACCCGGTTTGAAAGAATTACTTGTTGAATGCCTGTTTCAGCAAACATTTCGTGTACAATCATCTCTTTTAGAGAAGTCAGTGGAAAGGGGCTTTTCAAGGAATGAATAATCCTTTAAGCAACTATTGACTTGCTGAATGCCCGTTTCAGCAATCCAATCAAATGTATCCCTTTTTATTGAGGTAGTTCAATCAATCCAAGGTTATACCTTAGCATTGCGAACCTATTATCTGGAAGGGGCTTGGTAAAGATGTCAGCCAGTTGATCATCAGTACCTACTTTTACAACCTCAATGTCTCCTTTTTCCACATGATCTCTAATGAAATGATGTCTAATATCAATGTGCTTTGTCCTTGAGTGGAACTTAGGATTTTGCGTGATAGCAATAGCACTTGTATTATCACAAAATAATCTCTTAATTGTTGCTGAATCCAAAGAATTTGAGCAGTACAACAATCAGCTACAATGTATTCAGATTCAGTGGATGAATTGGCAACACAGGTTTGCTTCTTGCTGAACCATGAAATTAATCTTGTACCTAGAAACTTACAAGTTCCAGATGTACTTTTTCTATCAAGAGTTGATCCTCCATGGTCAGCATCAGAATAACCTACCAATTCTAGTCCAGAATCCTTTGGATACCTTAATCCAACATTGACTATGCCTTTGACATATTTCAGTATTTTGAGTGCTTTCTTGTAGTGTGATTCTCTAGGATCTTATCTTTGGTTTTCGAAGGGGAAAGGACGCAAGTTTCAAAGAAGAAATGAGTCATCCACTAATTCGCTTTTTCAGTGCAAGGAAAATGCCATTCTCATTGGATCTATTTGTTGATTCATGCAAAAAGGCAGCTTTTAGACCAGGTGAGAGGGAATTTTGCATTGGAGTTGTGTCCATCCCTAGGGAAAATGGAAAAGGCAAGTTTTGGCTATAGGGGAACGGAATACTTCACCCAAACCAAAAAGGAGAGGTTCTAACGACTCCCATACTTCTGTAATCTGTAATAGAACCTAGGCTCAGTAAGGAGACGAGTCAGAAGGGAGATTTTGACGAAATGAAGTAGATCCTGAAAAAAAAAACGATGAAATAGTGCATATTGACCCCTTCTATCTAGCTAAGGGGTGTAGAAGAGAAAATACGTTCGGAAGAATGAAACTCCAAGGAATGGAGCTACACAAAAGGTGGAAGCGTGGAACTTTCTCTAGGGTTATTATGCCATAGGTGCCCCCATCTCCACAAATAAATAAAAGAATGGAATGTCAGTTCGTTCCACAACGAGCAAAATATTTTTCAGATAGTTGCTATCGTTTAGTGAGGTTTATAGGAAGAAGGGAACCCTAAAATGCCGGTGAGAGGTCGGAAGAATAGGCGCGAACGAGATTCAGTCATAAGAGTACAATAGGGACGTCAAAGGTGAAACGATCTCGTAGAGAGCTATACTATAGTGAAGATATAGAATAGAACGTCGGTACCCCAGGAGACAGTAGGTTCGATTCATTCTTACTTGTGGTTTGCGCCAATTCGATCAGATTGGAATCTTGCACACACACAAACAACATACTGAACGTCAGGTCTACTTGTTGTAAGATACAACAAGACACCAATGAGCTTCCTATACTTGTGTTCATCCACACTTTTGTATTGTTTAGTATAGCGCAATTTGGTACCAACACTCATAGGGATCTTTTCCGATTTCTCTTCCTCTTTGATCCTGAACTGTATGAGCATTTCCTTTGCATACTTTGCTTGATTTATGAATATTCCATCTTTGAGTTGCTTGACTTGCAATCTTAGGAAGTAATTCAATTTTCCCATCATACTCATTTCAAACTTGTTTGTCATGATTTTGGCAAAATCATCACAAAGTTGCTTGTCCTTAGATCCAAATATTATGTCATCCACATAAATCTGGACTAAGAGTATTTTACAATCATGATTTGTTAGGAAACTTGTAATTTTGATGAGCAATTAACCATGCTAAATTAAAGAAAGTCCAGTAACTAGTACTCTTAAGGTCCATAGGAATTTAGAATTTTAGAGGACATTGTAAAAGAGGAACGTTTGCTGAAGACTTAGAGTAGGTGCTAGATATGTTTGTATTACCGCTTATGATGAATCTTGTTTTCTGAAAAGAAAAACAACCTATTGAAGCATTTGCTGATGATGTACTTTGTTTACACAAACAAACTATTGAAGCATTTAGAACCGCTCAGAAACTTGAAGAATTCGAAGACTGAAGACTAGAAGATTTCTAAAGACTGGTATCTACAAAGGCACATGTTGCTCAGAAAGTGGAAACTTCAGCAACAACTTGCATAAGTGAAAATCTAAACGACAGAGTAGGTTGTGCTTGCTGAAACTGAGACTAACCACTTGCTGAAAAACATATGTGACCTCCTTGCTGATAGTACTTGCATTTGCGCTCCAACGTTCATGTTTGAATCTCATTCAAATGAACATTAAATGCAAAGCATGCACGCGAAGGACATGAAGACTAGAAGACAAATAAAGGACGCTGCTGAAAGTACAAAAGCAAGATAGTGACATCTTAAGGAACAAAGCCTTAGAATTCGAAATTCAAACGGCTCCCTTGATTCACTATAAATAGAGGTCATCCGACAAAGAGTTGGAGTGTGTCAAAAACGTGATCAAACTCTCACTTGTGCTTAAACTCACATACCCTTCAAACACTGTTTACTGCCATTGATCCGTTCCAAGACTTAAAGCTTGAAAAAGCTACTTGTGAGGAAGTAGAACATACACGGCTAAGAAATTAGTCTTGACAAGAACAAGAACAAGAACAAGTCTTGACACCAGAAACATTCAGACTTATTTACTGCAAAGTATTCAAAGTTTTGTTTCTTAGATTACTTGTTGTAGCTGAATAACTTATAATCAAGTTATCTCATCCCAAACCTCTCTAACTGAAAATACACCCTTTCAGGCGTGAAATTCAGGGGGAACTTAATCGAGCATAGAGTTGCTGATTAAAATTCCCAAGTTTGGTGGAGAACAAGGTTTCGTTCTCTAGTTAGGTTTGAAACGAAGCAAGTGTGCTTTGGTTTTTGTTTGAATCGCTCTAGATAGGTGTTGTAAGAAACCTCAAACTTATCTTAGTGGATTCAGTCCTAGAAAGGACAAAGTGGATTAGTTGAGAGATTACGCCACTCTCAGATACCACTATAAAAGTGTTTGTGTGATTTACTTACTGCATTTAGTTTTCAGCAAAGCATATCTTTCTGTACACAGTCACTCTGTTCACTTGCTGAAACTATCAAAAGGACTTATTGTATCAAAGACTTCCGCTCTCTGATTTTAACTATCAGCAAAACTCGTTACTGAAAAGTAACTTGCGCTTGCTGAGAAAGTTAAGTATTAGCAAACTCATTACTAAAAACTAATAAGTTCTTACTGAGAAAGTTTTTAAATGACGAAAGTTTGAAAAGACTATTCACCCCACCCCCGTCTAGTCTTTTCTTGTTGTTCAAAGGGACCAACAAGTGGTATCAGAGCTGGAGGTTCTTTAACCTTCAGCACTGAACCTAGATCCCCTTAGGTGCTTTCCGTAAATCACTCTCACTTGATCAGTTTGGTAGTCTTTTGCTGACAGGATGTCTTTAGGAGACGCTCCCTTGATGAAGCTGGAAAACTACGAAAAATGGCGAAACAACATGATGCTACATCTTGAGGCCATTAGTGATGAGATGGTTACTGTCATTAATGATGGATCTATCAAGATCACTAAGGTTGAGAGAAGCTTTCCTCACAAAACCACAGAAGCTGTGAAAGGAAACTATCTTAGGCGAACCAGTTGATACTGTCGTTCCAAAACCAAGAGAGGAATGGACTTCCGACGAAGCCAAGAGATTCCGTCTTGATGGCCAAGCAAGAAACATCATTGTTAGGAAACTTGTAATTTTGATGAGCAATTAACCATGCTAAATTAAGAACAGTCCAGTAACTAGTACTCTTAAGGTCCATAGGTTTTTAGATTTTTTAAAGGACATTGTAAAAGAGGAACGTTTGCTGATGACTTAGATAGGTGTTAGATAAGTTTTTATCTTGTGGATGACGTACTTTAATTTCTGTGAAGAAATTAATCTATTGACACCTTAAGCGTATGATGTATTTTATTTTCTGAAAAGAAAATATCTTATTGATGCTTAGCTTTGATTTTCTGAAAAGAAAATGACCTATTGAAGCATTTGCTGAAGATGTATTTTGTTTATCACAAACAAATTATTGAAGCAAATAAGAAACCGGTCAGAATCCTGAAGACTTTTGAAGATCTGAAGACTTGAAGACTTGAAGACTTGAAGATTGCTGAAGACTGGTAAGGCACGTGTTGCTCAGAAAGTGAAATTTTCAGCAACAGCATTGCATAAGTGAAAATCATAAAGACAGAGTAGGTTGTGCTTGCTGAAACTGAGAATGAACACTTGCTGATGAACATATGTGACCTCTTGCTGAATGTACGTGATTTTGCGCTCCATTGTTACTGTTTGAATTCTATTCAAAGGTGCATTTAATGCAAAGCTTACACACAAATGACACGAAGACTAGAAGACAAAACAAAGGTTGCTGCTGAAAGTACAAAAGCAAGATAGTGACATGTTAAGGAACAAAAGCCTTAGGATTTGAAATTCAAACGGCTCCTTACTTGCACTATAAATAGAGGTCATCCGGCAAAGAGTTGAAGTGTGTCAACAACGTGATCAAACTCTCACTTGTGCTTAAAATTCACAAACCTTCAAACACTCTTACTGCCATTGATCCGTTCCAAGACTTAAAGCTTGAAAAAGCTACTTGTGAAGAAGTAGAACAAACTCGGCTAAGAAATTAGTTAAGTGTTCTTTCTTTCGAACAAGAACAAGTCTTGACACCAGAAACAATCAAACTTGTTTACTGCAAAGTATTCCAAGTTGTGTTTCTTAGATTACTTGTTGTAACTGAATAAGTTATAATTAAGTTATCTCACCCCAAAACTCTCTAACTGAAAATACACCCTTTCAGGCGTGATATTCAGGGGGAACTTAATCGAGCATAGTTTTGCTGATTAAAAGTACCAAGTTTGGTGGAGAACAAGGTTGAGTTCTCTAGTTTAGGTTGGAGACAAAGCAAGTGTGCTTTGGTTTCTGTCGAATCGCTTTAGATAGGAGATTGTAAGGAACCTCAATCATATCTTAGTGGATTCAGTCCTAGAAAGGACAAAGTGGATTAGTTGGGAGATTACGCCACTCTCAGATGCCACTCTAAAAGCGTTTGTGTGATTTACTTACTGCATTTAGCTTTCAGCAAATTTTTATCTGTTTGTACACAGTCATTCACATCACTTGCTGAAACACGTTACTTGCTGAAAAAAAAAACCACTTATCGTTTCAAAGACTTCCGCTCTCTGATTTGAAGTATCAACAAACCAAGCTACTGTAAAGTAACTTACGCTTGCTGAGAAAGTTAAGTATCAACAACCTCATTACTGAAAAGTAATAAGTACTTGCTGAGAAAGTTTTAAACGACAAAAGTTTGAAAAGACTATTCACCCCCCCCCTCTAGTCTTTTCTTGTTGTTTAAAGGGACCAACAAGTGGTATCAGAGCAGGAGGTTCTTTAGCCTTCTGCACTGAACCTAGATCCCCTTAAGTGCTTTCCGTAAATCTCTTTCACTTGATCAGTTTGGTAGTGCTTTGCTGACAGGATGTCTTTAGGAGATGCTCCCTTGCTGAAGCTGGAAAATTACGAGAAATGGCGAAACAACATGATGTTACATCTTGAGGCCATTAGTGATGAGATGGTCACCGTCATTAATGATGGACCTATCAAGATCACCAAGGTTGAAAGGAGTTTCCCTCATAGAACCACTGAAGCTGGAAAGGAAACCATCCAAGGCGAACCTTCAGATACTGTTGTGCCAAAACCAAGAGAGGAATGGACTTCTGACGAAGCTAAGAGATTCCGTCTTGATGGCCAAGCAAGAAATATCATCATCAGATCAACTCCGGATATCATACAGTGCAAACTGTGGGGTGCCAAGACTGCTAAGGAGGCTTGGAAAATGGTTCAAGATCTTTGTGCTGGATCTGACAAGACCAAGGAAAACAAACTTGAAGTACTTAAGCTGAAGTTTCAAAACTTTAAGCAAGGTGCTAACGAGTCACTGGAAGACTTGGACTTCAGATTCACAACTCTTGTTAGTGAAATGGCAGCGCTGGGTGTTGGAAATTTTTATTCAGATTCTGAGAAAGTGAAAACTATCATCAGGAGTTTGAATCAAGAATGGATCCATACTCAGAATTTCTATTATAATCAAGGAATGCCTGACATTACACCAACTGAGTTGTTCTCTCATCTTGCTACTGTCAATTATGAGACAAAGCAAAGAGAAAATGTGTTTGCTGAAAAATCGCAAAACATTGCTCTTGCTGCAAAGCCGTCATCTTCTGAAAAGAAGAATGATAAAGAGCCTGCTGATGAAAATGCTTTAGTTGTTAAAAACATGAAGAAATTCATCAGTAAGGAACTTGAAAGGCGAAAAGCAAAAGAGAAGCTGAAAAAGCATCTTGGTAACAACTACCATAAGTACAAGAATGATACTAGCTCGCTGAACAAGCAAGCTCAGCAAGCTACATCATCAGAAGAGCCAACAGTTGGAAATGATCTATGTTTTTACAGCAAAAAGCCTGGACACTTCAAAGCAAATTGCCCCTTGTTGAAAGGAAAATCTGCTGAAAAGAAGAAGAAGTTCAAAAGAGCTTTCATTGCTGAAGAAAAGAAGAAGCTTCAAGCAAAAATCGATGCATTATGCATTGAGACAAGCTCCGAGGACAGTGAGGATGAAAGTTCAGACACCGACGATGAGGAAGCCACTCTAGACGTGGAGATTGGCAAAGAAGTGTGTGGAATAGCTATGGAAGCTTATCCAGACGTGTCGAACTACGAATTCTGCCTCATGGCCGGTCAGGTAAATGATTCTACCTCTGACTCTGATTCAGAAAGTGAAGATGAGATTGACCTTGACAAGATTCAAGGAGAAATCGAAAGATTTGAGAAAACTCTCAGCAAACAGCAAGAAAAACTTCAACTTGCTGAAACTCTGACCAAGCAAACTACTGAAAAGTACGTTTTGCTGAAGGAAGAGACAGAAGAAAAGGATGCTGAAATAAGGCGTCTTAAGAAGTTGATTGCTGAGGCTGCAGAGAAAAATTCTCAAATGGCATTAGAATTAGAAGAGTATCAGTCCTCAATTCTAAAGTTACTTGCTGAAATACAAGAAATGAAAAAGATGAAAATCAATTTCAAATCTTATGTGGAAGCGAGTAATACGCTGACTGAACTAAACTCTTATTTGAGAGATCCATCTCAGAAAGAAGGTTTAGGAGCAACGTGTGAAGGTGATAACGTAGAAATCTTGAGAAAAGATAAATCACCTATCTCCATTGTACGTGCTACTGATAGTAGTCCACCAGTGATCTATCAGTTTGGTCAAACTAAAGTTGCTGAAACATGCAATCAAGTACCTATGAACATAAAGCCCGCTGTTGCTGCTCAAAGTAACAAGACTTTAAAAGGAAACAAGTTGCTGTGAAGCAAACTGGAAAGAAAAAGAATGCCGTGAAGCATTCCGCCAAACAAGTTGTTGAAAAGCAAGTTGTTAAGTCTAAAGGCAAGATTACCAAAAGTAATCGGAAGTCCCTTGCTCACAAACCTGAATCAAGTAAGGTTGCTGATGCTAAAGCTCAGCATTCTCCAAAGAGTGGACTCGGTTTCAAAACCAAGCAAAGTCAACTCTTTCATGAGTATAAGCAAAGTCAGCAAAGATACTTCAAAGAGATGAAGAAAACCAAGCCTAAGAGTTCTGAAAAGACTCCCAATGCTAGGACTAGAAGGAACCTTGCTAGAAAAGAACTTACTGAAAAGTATGTTCAACAAAAAGGTCAACAGAGCAAGACACTACATCAGAAAGTGGATTTGACCAGCACGAGTCAAAAGTCTTTTAGTTCAAAACCTCCTAGTTCCTCAGCAAGTAGAAAACAAGTCAAAGTTGAAAAACTTCAGACTTGGGTTTCCACTGGACGCATTCTTGAACATGTTAATGGACATCCATCAATGGATAATTAACTTGTTTGCTCTTGATTGTGCAGACTGCAGCCACGGAGACAAACAATGCAATCTGGCACTTTGATAGTGGTTGTGGAAAGCACATGACGGGCAACAAGAATAACCTTATAAACTATAGACGGTGGTCTAAAGGTCCAACAATAAGGTTTGCTGGTGGAGGCTCCGGATCTACAAAAGGCTATGGTGATGTGAAGTTAGGATGTATAACCATTTCTGGAGTTCTTTATGTCAAAAATCTTAAGTTTAACCTTTTCAGCATGAGTCAATTTGCTGACAAAGGATACTTCATCGAAATTAAAAGTGATGAATGTAAACTTGTAGATTTTGAGACTAAAAAGGTTATAATGATTGCAAGAAGATCAGGAGGATTGTACACCGTTGATTGGTCTTCAGCAAACGTTGAAAAATGCCTTGTCTTAGATCATGATTGCCTTGCTGAAAAAGCATGGTTATGGCATAAACGAACAAGTCATCTAAACTTCAAGACGCTGAATAAGCTGTCTAAAAAGGCACTTGTAGTTGGATTACCTAGGGTTACTTTTAAGAAGGATGGTGTTTGCAATGCATGTCAGCAAGGAAAGCAAACCAAATCTTCTTTCAAGAAGAAGGCAGTACCGTCAACTACAAAACCTCTACAACTCTTGCACATGGACTTGTTGAATCTTCTTCAACAAGCTATGCTGGTAAGAAGTATGGTCTAGTCGTGGTAGATGACTATTCAAGATTCACTTGGGTAGTATTCATCAAGCACAAATCTGAAACCAAGACTGAAATACCTAACTTGCTGAATAAGCTTGAAGTCATGAAAAATGACAAGGTAAGAGTCATAAGGACAGACCATGGTACTGAGTTTGTAAACCAGTACATAACTGAATATTGTACCTCCAAAGGTATTCAACATCAGTTATCCTCAGTAAGGACACCACAGCAAAATGGTGTTGCTGAACGGAAGAATCGTACCCTGAAGGAAGCCGCAAGAACAATGCTTGCTGACACTGAGTTAACTGAGGCTTACTGGGTTGAAGCGATTAATACCGCCTGCTATACTCAGAATAGATGTTTGATTACTAAGGAATACAACAAAACTCCTTATGAATTGTTTGTTGGAAGACCTCCTAACATCACTCATCTAAGAGTATTTGGTTGCAAGTGTTTCGTTCTTAACAATGGTAGAGAATACCTAAGAACATTTCAACCAAAGGCAGACGAAGCGATATTTCTTGGCTACTCTTTGCATAGTAAAGCTTACAGAGTTTACAACAAAAAGGCACAAAAGATTGAAGAATCTGTGCATGTTGTATTCTACGAGAAGACGCAAGGTATGCCTGCTGAAGAAGAAATATCAGAATGTATGAAAAAGCTAATCATACATGAGCAAAGAACTGAATCTGATGCTAGGCAAATCAAGTCAATTGAACTAAATGATGATTCTGACAATGATTCTCCTCCCCCGAGTCATGACAAGATAAATATAGTTCACGACAAGGAATTTCCAGCAAAAGATGCGGTTGCTCCGGAAGTTGCTGAAATTACGCAATCTCCAGTGCCTGCTGATGAAATATCTCAACCCAGCAATGCTGAACAAGCAGTTGCTGACGATCAAATCTCAGCAGAGACACAAATTCCTAGTAGTACTGAACAAGTACATACTGAAGAGTCACATGCTGATAAGCAAACATATCCTGATCCAACAAACAGGAAACCTGTTAATAAATGGATTAGAGATCATCCCTCTACGGATATGATTGGCGATATTAATAAACGCCAAGTGACTAGATCCAAAGCTACTCAAGGACTTGCTGAAGAAGCAACTGTCGTGGAAGTAGAATCTTTATTCTCTTGCTTTGTTTCAGAAATGAACCTAAAACCACAGAAGAAGCTTTGAAGCATTCTGAATGGATAAAGGCAATGCAAGAAGAATTGGATCAATTTGAAAGAAACAAAGTCTGGAAACTTGTGCCACTTGCTGAAAATAAGAAAGCTATTGGTACAAAGTGGGTGTTCAGAAACAAGCTGAGCGAGTCTGGTGAAGTAACAAGAAACAAAGCACGCTTAGTTGCTCAAGGTTACTGTCAGACTGAAGGATTGGACTATGATGAGTCTTACGCTCCAGTTGCAAGATTGGATGCAATTAGGCTTTTCTTGGCCTTTGCTGCTCACAATGACTTCATTGTTTACCAAATGGATGTTAAGAGTGCATTCTTAAATGGTGAACTTGCTGAAGAAGTCTACCTAGAACAACCCCCTGGCTTTGAACTTCCCTCAGAAACAAGATGGTATATAAGCTTCAGAAAGCTGTATATGGTCTAAAGCAAGCACCAAGAGCATGGTATGATACCTTAGCTAAGTTCTTGCTGGAAAATGGTTTCAAGAAAGGTGAAGTTGACAAAACTCTTTTTACCATGAACCATGATGGTAAATTAATCTTAGTTCAAATTTATGTGGATGACATAATTTTTGGATCTAAGGACAAGCAACTTTGTGATGATTTTGCCAAACTCATGACAAATAAGTTTGAAATGAGTATGATGGGAAAATTGAATTATTTCCTAGGGTTGCAAGTCAAGCAACTCAAAGATGGAATATTCATAAATCAAGCAAAGTATGCGAAAGAAATGCTCATAAAGTTTAGGATCAAAGAGGATGAAAAACCTGAAAAGATCCCTATGAGTGTTGGTACCAAATTGGCTATACTAAAGAGGACAAAAGTGTTGAAGAACACAAGTATAGGAAGCTCATTGGTTCCTTGTTGTATTTAACAGCAAGTAGACCTGACATTCAGTATGCTGTTTGTGTGTGTGCAAGATTCCAATCGGATCCAAGAGAATCACACTACAAAAAGGCAATTAAAACTGAAATATGTTAAAGGTACAGTCAATGTTGGATTATGGTATCCAAAAGATTCTGGACTTGAATTGGTTGGCTATTCTGATGCTGATCATGGTGGATCAACTCTTGATAGAAAAAGTACCTT
>CM051455.1:83576870-83606157 GCA_028274465.1 Plantago ovata | reverse complement strand
CTGAAATTATGTTAACGGTACAGTCAATGTTGGATTATGGTATCCAAAAGATTCTGGACTTGAATTGGTTGGCTATTCTGATGCTGATCATGGTGGATCAACTCTTGATAGAAAAAGTACCTCTGGAACTTGTCAGTTTTTGGGTACTAGATTAATATCATGGTTCAGCAAGAAGCAAACGTGTGTCGCCAATTCATCTACAGAATCTGAATACATTGCAGCTGGTTGTTGCACAGCTCAAATCCTATGGATTCAGCAACAATTAAGAGATTATGGTATTTCTGCAAAGAAAACACCAATCTTTTGTGATAATACAAGTGCTATTGCAATTACGCAAAATCCTAAGTTTCACTCTAGGACCAAGCACATTGATATTAGACATCATTTCATTAGAGATCATGTGGAAAAAGGTGATATTGAGGTTGTGAAAGTAGGTACTGAAGATCAGCTTGCTGACATCTTTACCAAGCCCCTACCGGATAATAGGTTCGCAATGTTAAGGTATAACCTTGGATTGATTGAACTACCTCAATAAAGAATACACTTGGCAGAATGCTGAAACAGGTATTCAGCAAGCCAAAGTATTCCTGTCCAAAAGACCAAGTCACTGTTTCTTCTAAGAAATGATAAGTCACAACATGATTGCTGAAACAGGCATTCAGCAAGTAATTCCTTCAAAACAGGTATTTGTTAGGAAACTTGATCACTTGCTGAGACAGCAACTCAGTAAGTGAAAGAACTAAGGATTGCTGAGACGGGTACTCAACAATCAAAAGATACTGAAACAGGTATTCAAGTATCAAAGGAATTTTCTGAACGGGAATTCAGAAAAAGAGCAAAATCTCATCTCTCAGATTTTACCAAAGGATGTCTCAAATTGCAAAAGAATTTACTGATACGGGAAATCAGAAATATCTTTTAAACTTAGAAATTATGAGATATCTAAGTAAGGGGGAACTTTCAGCAAGTAGCTAGATTGTTAATTCAAACTCGCTGAAAAGATTCTTGTCTATTTCAGCAAGCAATCTATCCCTATTACTCGGTAAAATCAATTTGTGACGTTAAGCTGGCACAGATAAACTCGCAATAAATCATGACATGAAATTCAATCGTGGCCATTGATTAAAGGAGTTATTAATCTAACGGCTAACAAAACAAAGAGAGAGAGTGCTCTGACGGTTTTAGTTAGTGGGCCACTACGCATTCAATGCAAAGGCTCCACTATCTCCAGTGTTTCTCTGTTTTACCCTTGCTGAGAACTCAAAATGATTGAGTTTCTCACATACCAGAGACACTATATAAAGAAGGAGTTAGAGAAATGACAAATTCTTTAACTCACATTTCCTTTCTCTGCAATTTCTAGCCTGAAACTACTGTACCTCCGATCAAAAAGCAAACTATCTTTTTCGTACAATTTCTTGCTCTATATAAAGAAATGGCTCCCAAGAGACAGTCATCTAAGTCCTCAAAATCGTCAAAGGTTGACAGTGCTGAAACAGGCATTGCTCCGGTGACTGCTCCGGTGACTTCTCTGACCCAAAACACAGCGAAAGTTGTGTTGAAAAACGACCGAATCACTGAGAAACCTATGCCTCCGTCATATCTTGACACTGCAAAGTGTGAGATGTTGATGCAATGGGGAGGATTTGCAAAAGAAAAGTACATTCGGTACTTTTATGAACAAGAACTTGATGACCAAAATGAAGAGGCGCTTGAGTTCATCAAGCAGCAAGGCCTCATGAACTTTATCTCTGCTCGCACTAAGCAAGTGAGCATGATTGATACTATGGAGTTCTACAATAATGCAGAAATCCAGTCCCTTACAGACAGTAATGGAGTCACTGAAAAAGTGATTCTTACTTATGTTCAGAACACGCAAATCGTCCTGAAATGGACTGATTTAGCGGAGATTTTTCAGATTCCAACCAATGGAACTGAAGACGACGTCACTGCCACTGACGAAGAAATTGAAGCTTTCTACAGTGACGTCAGAAATGCAAAAATGAAGAAAGGCGAGATAGCTCCCGTGACTTGGACAAAGCACGTTAAGAGAAAGCATCTCTGTCCTTCACTTGGTCTAGTAGCTCTGCTACTGATTAATGTTCTTGACTCCCAAGTCAGAGGAATTGACCAAGTAGGCCTGAGAAGATGGCCATTGCTGATGCATATCCATGAGAATAAATCGGAACTTAACTGGGCTAAGTACATTTTCAACAGGCTTGTTGATTGTGTTACTAAGTTTAAGGTAAAGGTAGAAGACAACAAGGTCTCACCTTCCTTTCCAGTTATGTATGGAATCAAGATATGCTATATCCTTGAACATTTCAGGATTCAGCTAAGAAACCCATTGCCAATCAAGAAATCTGTGTGCAATGTGGGAAGATCTTTCTACAAGCAGAATGTACCTAAGATTGCTGGTAAGAAAACCAAGAAGACAACAACTGCAAATGTTGTCAGCACAAGCCAGCAAGAAAGGTATACAACAGCTGCAGATGTTACCACTCAGCAACTTAGAGATGAAACTGCTGTTGGTGGTGGTAACACAAATGAGACTGCTGTAGAAAATCAGCAAGGTACGTGTACAAGAGCCGTTGCTGAAAATGCAACAATAGATGACTCTAGGAAACTGGAGAAATCTAAAAGAAGAAAGAGGAAAGCTGATGATGACACTCAGACTGCAGCGTCATCAGCAAATCCCGTACCTAAGAGGAAACGGACAAGTAACCAAAGAAAGAAGACACTGGCTTCTCAGTCAGTCCCCAACGTCCAAGACTCCTCAGTCAATTCCCAGACAAATGCTGAAACGCATTTACCAGTAGATGTTGCTGAAATAATTACTGAAACTTACATCAGCAATGTTGAAGTGTTTGCGGAAGCCTTCAACAATCAACTTAACGTTGATAACTCTACTGAGAATAGACCACAAGGCAGTGGAAATGAAATTCCTGCCCAAGTCCCAGATATCTACTTTGTAGATAATCTAGATGATCAAACCATGGAACCAGTAAGCAACATTGCTGCTGATATGCAAAGAGCGGCACTTGCTGATGCTGCTGAACAGATGGTTGCTGAACAAGCAACTCATCAAGTTGCTGAAACCCAACTTGCTGATGGACCAGTTGCTGAGATAGCAATGGTACCAGTTCCTGAAGTTGCTGAAACTCAAGAAGCATCATTCAAAGACGCATCTCTTGATGCTGAGAATGCTGGCCCAAGTTCACCCAAGACTTCAATTGACAAAGTCCAGCTTGTACTGGAAGATTTAAGCAAACAAATGGAGTTGGAGATTGAAGAATCATCCAACAAGTCAATTGAACTCTTCATGACAAGCAGTGAGCTTAAAGGTCAAGTTGCTTCTGCTCAACTTGTCAATTCAGAGACAAGGGAGATTGCTGAAACCGCACAGCTTTCTCAGTTAGAGCAAACTCAGAAGTCTGCTGAAGAAACAGTCCAAGAAGCTGAAGAAACTGTTAATGCTGAAAGGGCTGAGCCACAACCTGTCCTTCCTCAGCAGGTAGTTAATTCAACCATCAGTAAAACTTCAAATTCTGAAACTTATTCTTTTGCTAATATTATACTATCTCTACAGACTTCTCAAGATACAAGTCAGATGGTTGCTGAAGCCTCTGAACCAGAACCAACACTCCCTGCTCAGCAGGTAGTTAATAATTTTGGTATAAAAACTAAGTTTGACAGCTTAGTACTTGTGTCTAATTTTAATTTATTTCAGGATGAACAAATGGAGGATGCTACCCCAGCTCCTCATGGAATGGAAATTGTACTACATGAGCTTGCTGACTCTCAGCAGGTAAATCATGTTTCAGATTTAAACTCTAAAACAATTCTCCAAACCAATCCTGATCTAAATAAATTCTTTTTCAGGCTCAAAAGGAGACCACTGAAATGGTACTCATCACTGAAGATCAGCAAGTAAGTTCTGAAGAACTTTACTTGAGCTTCAAGAGGACAACTTTGTCTAGAGTTGCTAAGTCCGTCAGCAACTGGCAAAGATATAGGAGAATGGACTTCTCAGATCTTCACCTTCATCTCTCAAATGAGAAAAAGAGATCTTCTCTGCTGAAGCTCGAAACATTTGTCCATTCCATACTTCCTGACGAAATGACATATTCTCAGCAAATGAGTTCAAATCTGATTGCTCAAATCAGAGAGAATATGAAGGCCAAATTTAAGAGTGCCTCTCCAGCTGAGCAAGCTGTGATGCTCAAAGGCTCTTTTGTCCCTGTGGTGGCTGATCCCCACAAACTAACTGAGGAAGAGGAGGTGACAAGTGTTGCTTTGTACAAGCACGTTGAGCTAGTCATTTTGACAGATGATGAAGAAGAAGAAGAAGATGAGAACATTCCCACTGATCCAAGTGATGATGAAGGGAAAGATTCTAAGGACAAAAAGGATGACGATGATGACAATCAAGGTCCAAGTCCTGGTGCTGGTGGATTAAAGTTGACAGTTGCTGAAACTAATCCCTCTGACAATCAGCAAGCTGATCAACACCAATCTCAGCAAGAATCTCAACCTCCTCCTGCTGCTGCTGAAAATCAAGCACCTGTACAAGGTGCGGATACTGAAGAAGAATACGCCAGAAAAAGGGCTGCCTTGAAAAATGGCAAGAGTCCAGTTTCTGATGCCAAGGTTACTGAAGAAAACCTTGAAGATGAGGATGAAGAAGATGAAGATTACCAACGAGCTTTACAAAATAGTCTCGTGATCCATGCAAGGCATACGCAGGATCTGGAAATTGGTGAATCTTCAAGACCAAAATCGAAGGAAGTTCCATCCCTTCCACCTACTACTGGCGCAACTCCAGTTATTGAGTCTCAAACGTTGCCTTCAGCAACTACTCAATTAAAACTAACTACTGGCGAAACTCCAGTAATTGAGCCCGAAACTCAATTGAAACAACTATCTACTGGTAAAACTCCAGTCGTTGAGTCTGAAGCGTTGCCATCAGCAACCACTCAACAAAAAGGACGTGAAGCTACTGACAAAGGCTCAAAAGTCGCTCAACTTGATGAATCTGAGGATGATGACGACTTGTCAGAAAATGAAGATGAACAATCCAAGCGAGACCCAAAAGTCGTTCAGATTCCTCCTCCTAATTATCTCAGCTATGAAGGAGATTCATTAAGGGCTGAGTTGCTTTTACAAGATGATCAGTTTGCTACTGAACTTAAGGCTCACTCCTTGACACCTAATTTAGTGTCGTTCCCAAGAGTTGAGGAGTTTACTCCCAGAATTCTCGCACTAAAGAAAGTCCATGAAGCCTGCAAAGCTGAAGATGAGGCATTGCTTGCTGCGAGCCCACTTGACATTGGAAAAATATTGGCTACGGTGCTGAGACGCACTACAACTTTAACCATAGCTCAGAAAGACATCAGTCTTTATCACCAGAGCTATGAAGAAGATGTAAGTCAAGCTCTCTTGCTGGCAAAAAGTGCTCTTGTCAAAGCTCAGACTATTATGGATGAGAAGGCCGCAACAGAGAAAAGAAATGAAGAAAACATGATGAATATTCAAAAAGAGTTAGCATCAATGAACTCTGACCAACAAGAGATCATCATGAAGTATAACAGCCTCAACACTCTTGCTGAAAATTGCAATGAGTTTTATTCTCTACACATCACTCCGATGTTGCAATCCATGTCTAAGGGGGAAAAGAAGACTAGAAAAAGCAATCAAACCCCTCCTACTCCTGCTGCGGATGTGCCACTAGAACCTCTTGCTGAAAAAGAGCAAAGTTCTAAAAGACAAGCAGAAACTGAGTTAATTTCAGCAAGTACCAAAAAGAGAAAAACCGCTGCTGAAACTCAAGATTTCTGTCACATTGAAAGTCATCACAATCTGAATGAAGATGATGAAGAAGATGATGACAATCAAACAATAGCTCAAGCCATAAGAGCTAGACCCTTAACAGCCATAACTCCGTCTGGCCACTCAAGGCATTTTTCGTCTGACTCTTCAGCAAGAGATCAAGACAATGCTAAAACAAGAAGAAGAAGGCAAAGACAGGAAGAAAAAAGGCTGGCCAACATTGCTATTGGCTCCGGCATTGAATATACAAAGACCAGCAATGATGAAACCACTCAGAATGTGATCAGAAACATTCATGGTTGCTGGATCCTAAAGCTGGAAGATTTGTTGGTAAATGAGTTCTTTCCTACAGCCTGTTTGAATCAAATGTTCAAATGGATTGAACTCAAGGTCCAAAAGAAGCAAAGGGAAGAATCCCTCCCAAGAAATATTGCTAGGAAATGGTTGAATCTTGAGGTTTATGTAAGAAGAGTTGCCATTGGTAAGACATTTAGACAAGAACCAGATATAATCAAACCACCTGGCATCGCTTTCTATGCTGACCCGGTAACAAAGAAATCTAAGAAGAAACTTGGATTGATTCCTTATGAGTACTTCTATCTGACTGCTCAGGATCAAGAAGAAGATCTTCTCTGGTTAAGAAAGATTCATCCGAGAAACATTTCAGATACACAGCTTCTCCATGCCAGCAATTGGGGCATGCATTTGTGGGTAATTAACTACATGGAAATGAATGCTGAAAAGCATCATCATACTGCCTGCAAAAATGCAAGAATTCTTCAACTACAAGTCCGTAGGCTTCTGGAAAACTACGAGAAGGATTGTGTTGAATTCACTACTCTTGCTGAGAAGAGTGCAAGAGAGATTCTGAGAAAATCCTCTGAAAGAGTTTAAGTCCCTGCAATAGTTTCTTGTTAAAAGTTTTTGTTTGCTGATTCTCTGTTATCTATGCTTTCTTGTAAACTCTTGAATGATAACTTTCAGCAATGAATTCTTTTTTACTCTTATTGGTTTTTGATTATGCAACTTACTTATGCTTACTGTTTATTAATTCAAGTATGCTTGCATTAATCATCTGATTTATTCAACATCAAAAACCTCTAAAAGGGTAACAATTAATTTAGCCATGGATTGCTAACATCAAAAAGGGGGAAATTTGTTAGGAAACTTGTAATTTTGATGAGCAATTAACCATGCTAAATTAAGAACAGTCCAGTAACTAGTACTCTTAAGGTCCATAGGTTTTTAGATTTTTTAAAGGACATTGTAAAAGAGGAACGTTTGCTGATGACTTAGATAGGTGTTAGATAAGTTTTTATCTTGTGGATGACGTACTTTAATTTCTGTGAAGAAATTAATCTATTGACACCTTAAGCGTATGATGTATTTTATTTTCTGAAAAGAAAATATCTTATTGATGCTTAGCTTTGATTTCTGAAAAGAAAATGACCTACTGAAGCATTTGCTGAAGATGTATTTTGTTTATTACAAACAAATTATTGAAGCAAATAAGAAACCGGTCAGAATCTTGAAGACTTTTGAAGATCTGAAGACTTGAAGACTTGAAGACTTGAAGATTGCTGAAGACTGGTAAGGCACGTGTTTTGCTCAGAAAGTGAAATTTTCAGCAACAACATTGCATAAGTGAAAATCTGAAAGACAGAGTAGGTTGTGCTTGCTGAAACTGAGAATGAACACTTGCTGATGAACATATGTGACCTCTTGCTGAATGTACGTGATTTTGCGCTCCATTGTTACTGTTTGAATTCTATTCAAAGGTGCATTTAATGCAAAGCTTACACACAAAGGACACGAAGACTAGAAGACAAACAAAGGTTGCTGCTGAAAGTACAAAAGCAAGATAGTGATATGTTAAGGAACAAAAGCCTTAGGATTTGAAATTCAAACGGCTCCTTACTTGCACTATAAATAGAGGTCATCCGGCAAAGAGTTGAAGTGTGTCAACAACGTGATCAAACTCTCACTTGTGCTTAAAATTCACAAACCTTCAAACACTCTTACTGCCATTGATCCGTTCCAAGACTTAAAGCTTGAAAAAGCTACTTGTGAAGAAGTAGAACAAACTCGGCTAAGAAATTAGTTAAGTGTTCTTTCTTTCGAACAAGAACAAGTCTTGACACCAGAAACAATCAAACTTGTTTACTGCAAAGTATTCCAAGTTGTGTTTCTTAGATTACTTGTTGTAACTGAATAAGTTATAATTAAGTTATCTCACCCCAAAACTCTCTAACTGAAAATACACCCTTTCAGGCGTGATATCCAGGGGGAACTTAATCGAGCATAGTTTTGCTGATTAAAAGTACCAAGTTTGGTGGAGAACAAGGTTGAGTTCTCTAGTTTAGGTTGGAGACAAAGCAAGTGTGCTTTGGTTTCTGTCGAATCGCTTTAGATAGGAGATTGTAAGGAACCTCAATCATATCTTAGTGGATTCAGTCCTAGAAAGGACAAAGTGGATTAGTTGGGAGATTACGCCACTCTCAGATACCACTCTAAAAGCGTTTGTGTGATTTACTTACTGCATTTAGCTTTCAGCAAATTTTTATCTGTTTGTACACAGTCATTCACATCACTTGCTGAAACACGTTACTTGCTGAAAAAAAAAGCACTTATCGTTTCAAAGACTTCCGCTCTCTGATTTTAAGTATCAGCAAACCAAGCTACTGTAAAGTAACTTACGCTTGCTGAGAAAGTTAAGTATCAGCAACCTCATTACTGAAAAGTAATAAGTACTTGCTGAGAAAGTTTTAAACGACAAAAGTTTGAAAAGACTATTCACCCCCCCCCCCCTAGTCTTTTCTTGTTGTTTAAAGGGACCAACAATCATCATTCGATCAACTCCGGATACTATACAGTGCAAACTGTGGGGTTCCAAAACTGCTATGGAAGCTTGGAAAATGGTTCAAGATCTTTGTGATGGATCTGAGAAAACCAAGGAAAACAAACTCGAAGATCTGAAGTTAAAGTTCCAGAACTTTAAACAAGGTACAAATGAGTCACTGGAAGACTTGGACTTCAGATTCACAACTCTAGTTAGTGAGATGGCCGCCTTGGGTGTTGGAAATCTTTACTCAGATTTTGAGAAGGTGAAAACCATCATCAGAAGTCTGAACCAAGAATGGATCCACACTCAAAATTTGTACTATAATCAAGGAATTCCAGACATCACACCTACAGAGTTGTTCTCTCATCTTGCTACTGTCAAATACGAGACAAAGCAAAGAGAAAATGTGTTTGCTGAAAAATCGCAAAACATTGCTCTTGCTGCAAAGTCGTCATCTTCTGAAAAGAAGAATGATAAAGAGCCTACTGATGAAAATGTTGTAGTTGTTAAAAACATGAAGAAATTCATCAGTAAGGAACTTGAAAGGCGAAAAGCAAAAGAGAAGCTGAAAAAGCATCTTGGTAACAACTACCATAAGTACAAGAATGAGACTAGCTCGCTGAACAAGCAAGCTCAGCAAGCAAACTCATCAGAAGAACCAGCAGTTGGAAATGATCTCTGTTTTTACTGCAAAAAGCCTAGACACTTAAAAGGAAATTGTCCTTTACTGAAAGGCAAATCTGCTGAAAAGAAGAAGAAGTTCAAAAGAGCTTTTATTGCTGAAGAAAAGAAGAAGCTTCAAGCAAAATCGATGCATTGTGCATTGATACTAGTTCCGAAGACAGTGAGGAAGAAAGCTCAGACACTGACGATGAAGAAGCCCCTCTTGACGTAGAGATTGGTAAGGAAGTTTGTGGAATAGCTATGGAAGCTTATCCAGATGTGTCAAACTACGAGTTCTGCCTCATGGCCGGTCAGGTAAACAGTCCTACCTATGACTCTGACTCAGAAAGTGAAGACGAGATTGACCTTGACAAGATTCAAGGAGAAATCGAAAGATTTGAGAAATCTCTAAGCAAACAGCAAGAGAATTTACAGAATGCTGAGACTCTAACCAAGCAGACTACTGAAAAGTATGTCTTGCTGAAGGAAGAGATAGAAAAGAAAGATGTTGAAATAGTGCATCTCAAGAAGTTGATTGCTGAAGCTACAGAGAAGAATTCTAAGACGGCAATAGAATTGGAAGAATATCAGTCCTCAATTCTAAAGTTACTTGCTGAAATCCAACAAATGAAAAAGATGAAAATCAATTTCAAATCTTATGCTGATGCAAGTAATACGCTGACTGAACTAAACTCTTATATGAGAGATCCATCTCAGAAAGAAGGTTTAGGTGCAACGTATAAAGATAAATCACCGATTTCCTTTGTACGTGCTACTGATAGTGGTCAACCAGAACTCTATCAGTTTGGTCAATCTAAGGTTGCTGAAAAATGTATTCAAGTACCTACGACCGTAAAGCCCGCTTTTGCTACTCAAAGTAACAAGACTTTAAAAGGAAAACAGGTTGCTGAGAAGCAAACTGTAAAGAAAAAGGATGTCGTAAAGCATTCTGCCAAACAAGTTGCTGAAAAGCAATTTGTTAAGTCAAAAGGCAAGATTATTAAAAGTAATCAGAAGACCTTTGGTGACAAACCTGAATCAAGTAAGGTTGTTGAAACAAAAGCTCAGCATTCTCCGAAAAGTGGACTCGGTTTTAAAACCAAGCAAAGTCAACTCTTTCACGAGTATAAGCAAAGTTAGCAAAGATACTTCAAAGAGATGAACAAAATCAAGCCTAAGAGTTCTGACAAGACTCAAAATGATAGGGCTAGAAGGAACCTTGCTAGAAAAGAACTTACTGAAAAGTATGTTCAGCAAAAAGGTCAACCGAGCAAGACACCACATCAGAAAGTGGATTTGATCAGCACGAATCAAAAGTCTTTTGGCTCAAAACCTCCTAGTTCCTCAGCAAGTAGAAAACAAGTCAAAGTTGAAAAATTTAAGACTTGGGTTTCCACTGGACGCATTCTTGAACATGTTAATGGACATCCATTATTGGATAATTAACTTGTTTGCTCTTGATTGTGCAGACTTCAGCCACGGAGACAAACGATGCAATCTGGCACTTTGACAGTGGTTGTGGAAAGCACATGACGGGCAACAAGAATAACCTTATAAACTATAGACGGTGGTCTAAAGGTCCAACAATAAGGTTTGCTGGTGGAGGCTCTGGTTCTACAAAAGGCTATGGTGACGTGAAGTTAGGATGCATTACCATTACGGGAGTTCTTTATGTCACAAATCTTAAGTTTAACATTTTCAGCATGAGTCAATTTGCTGACAAAGGATACTTCATCAAAATCAAAAGTGATGAATGTAAACTTATAGACTTTGAGACAAAGAAGGTTATTATGATTGCCAGAAGATCAGGAGGCTTGTACACCGTAGATTGGTCTTCAACAATCGTTGAAAAATGCCTTGTCTCAGATCACGATTGCCTTGCTGAAAAAGTATGGTTACGGCATAAACAAACAAGTCACCTAAACTTCAAGACGCTGAATAAGCTGTCTAAAAAGGCACTTGTAGTTGGATTACCTAAGGTTACTTTTAAGAAGGATGGTGTTTGCAATGCATGTCAGCAAGGTAAGAAAACAAAATCTTCTTTTAAGAACAAGGCAGTACCGTCAACTACAAAACCTTTACAACTCTTGCACATGGACTTGTTTGAATCTTCTTCAACAAGCTATGCTGGTAAGAAGTATGGTCTGGTGGTGGTAGATCACTATTCAAGATTCACTTGGGTAGTATTTATCAAACACAAATCTGAAACAAGGACTGAAATACTTAACTTGCTGAATAAGCTTGAAGTCATAAAAAATGATAAGGTAAAAGTCATAAGGACAGACCATGGTACTGAGTTTGTAAACCAGTACATAACTGAGTATTGCACTTCAAAAGGCATACAACATCAGTTATCCTCAGTAAGGACACCACAACAAAACGGTGTTGCTGAAAGGAAGAATCGCACCCTAAAAGAAGCCGCAAGAACAATACTTGCTGACACTGAAATAAGTGAGGCTTACTGGGTTGAAGCGATTAATACCGCCTGTTACACTCAAAACAGATGTCTCATTACTAAGGAATACAACAAAACTCCTTATGAGTTATTTGTTGGAAGACCTCCTAATATCACTCATCTAAGAGTATTTGGTTGTAAGTGTTTCGTTCTTAATAACGGTAGAGAATACCTAAGAACATTTCAACCAAAGGCAGACGAAGTGATATTTCTTGGTTACTCCTTGCATAGTAAAGCTTATAGAGTTTACAACAAAAAGGCACAAAAGATCGAAGAATCAGTGCATGTTGTATTCTACGAAAAGACACAAGGAGTGCCTGCTGAAGAAGAAATATCAGAATGTATGAAAAATCTAATCATACATGAGCAAAGAACTGAATCTGATGCTAGGCAAATCAAGTCAATTGAACTAAATGATGATTCTGACAATGACTCTCCTCCCCCAAGTCATGACAAGATAAATATAGTTCATGACAAAGAATTTCAAGCATAGTTATTAACCCTTCGCTTTACCGCCATCAGCATAATTATTAACCCTTCGCTAAGAAATCACATACTATCACCAACGATAAACTTAGCTACTCATAGATGTCATGCAATCAACAGAAATCATAGCAAGATTGAATGAAAACATGTTGAAAGATAAATAAATATGAATAGAAAAAATTGCAATATACAATGTTACCGAAGGTTGTCAATCTCCGAAGAATCGCGATCTCACAAGCTCCAAAACGATAAGAAAAAGTATCTCCTATTCTAAGAATTCCCAGAACAGGCTCTGGAGAATTCCTACCTAAAACTAATGAGAAAGGTGTGAAAAAAGGTCTGAGAAAGTACGAAAAACGGAGAAAACTGAGCAACTATATATAGGGGTTCGGAATGTGTGGGGCGAGTCGCCCCACACACCGGACGAATCGCCTGGTGTGGGGCGAAGCGAATCGCCCGGGAGGTACAGTCGGCAAACGATGCATTTTCGACGGGTTTTTGGATTTCTTTTCCTTTTCGGACTCAGTTTTTGCCTTCTAGTGACCTTTTAGCCTTCAGACTCGACCCCTAGACTTCAAATCCTATCTGGAATCTTCTAGATACTCAAAAAATGTCCCCGGAACACTAATTCTTCGTTCTCTTCAATATAATTGCCTGGAAAACAACGTTTTTCACCAAAAACCTGTAAAATGCAAACTAAAGGGAAACGTGACACTATTCTAATAAAATGCACTATAATATAGCTAAATTAACTTAGAGGATAGCTAAATTGGTGAAAAAAGACTCGAATGAAATTGTAAAATACACGTTCATCAGTAAGGGAGTCACTGAAAAAGTGATTTCCACCACAGTTCAAGGTGTGCAAATCGTCCTGAAATGGACTGATTTAGCCGACATCTTTCAGATTCCGACAACTGGAACTGAAGATGACATCACTGTCACTGACGAAGAAATCGAAGCCTTCTACAGTGATGTTAGAAAGGAGAGATTTCTCCCGTGACTTGAACAAAGCACGTTAAGAGGAAGCATCTCTGCCATTCACTTGGTCTAGTAGCTTTGCTACTAATCAAAGTCTTAGACTCCCAAGTCGGAGGAATAGACCAACTAGGCTTGAGAAGGTGGCCGTTGCTGATGCATATATATGAGACCAAAACTGAGCTCAACTGGGCTAAGTACATTTTCAACAGACTTGTTGATTGTGTTACTAAATTCAAGGTTAAGGTTGAAGACAACAAGGTCTTACCTACCTTCCTAGTCATGTATGGACTAAAAATATGCTATATCCTTGAACACTTCAGGATTCAGCTGAGAAACCCATTGCCGATTAAGAAATCAGTATGTAATGTGGGAAGAGCCTTCTACAAGCAAAATGCACCTAAGCTTGCTGATAAGAAATCAAAGAAGACAAGAGCTGCAAATGTTGTCAGCACAAGTCAGCAAGAAAGGTATACAACAGCTGCAGATGTTGTCGCCACTACTCAGCAAGAAAATGTTCCAACAGCTAAAAAAGTTGTTGATGAAACTGCTGTAGATGGTGATCAACAAGGTACGTGTACAACAGCCGTTGCTGAAAATGCAACTACTGTCGCCACTGCTGGAGAGAAACTTGAAAAATCTAAGAAGAAAAAGAGGAAAGCTGATGATGACACTCAGACTGCAGCGTCATCAGCTAACCCCGTCCCCAAGAGAAAAAGGACAAGTAACCCAAGAAAGAAAACATTGGCTCGCAAGTCAGTACCAATTGTCCATGATCTTTCGGATGATTCTCCCGCAGTTGCTGAAACACAAGTTCCAGTAGATGTTGATGAAGTGGTTACTGAAACCTACTTCAACAATGTTGAAGTGTTTGCGGAAGCCTTCAACAATCAACTCAATGTTGATACATCTGCTGAGATGAGACCACAAGGCAGTGGAAATGAAATTCCTACCTCAATCCCAGACATCTACATTGTAGATAATCTAGATGATCAGACTCTGGAACCAACAATTGATATTGTTGCTGATATAAGAACCGCGACACTTGCTGATGCTGCTAATGCTGAAAAGATGGTTGCTGAACAAGCAACTCATCAAGTTGCTGAAGAACCAGTTGTTGAGACTGCAATGGTTCAAGTCCCAGAGATTGCTGAAACACCACAAGAGACACTATTCGACGACGCATCCCATGATGTTGAGAATACTGGACCTAGTTCACCAAAAACATCCATTGACAAAGTTCAGCTTGTGCTGACAGAACTGAGTCGGCAAATGGAGTTGGAGATTGAAGACACTTCCAACAAATCGGTAGATGTTTTCATGACAAGCAGTGAACTCAAGCGGCAAGATGTCTCTGCTCAACTTGTCATTTCAGAGACAAGGGAGATTGCTGAACCCGCACAGCTTTCTCAAACAGTGTAAGAAAAGAAGTCTGCTGAAGAAAAAGTCCCAAATAATGAAGAAGCTGTCATTGCTGAAAGGACTGAGTCACCACCTGTCCTTCTTCAGCAGGTAATTAACTCAACCATAAGCAAAACTTCACTATCTGAAACTCATTCTTTTGCTAATATAAGGATCTCTTTACAGACTTCTCAAGATACAAGTCAGAAGGTTGTTGAAGCCTCTGCACCAGAATCCACACCTCCTGCTCAGCAGGTAGATAAAGTTTTTGGTAATTCAACTAAGTTTGAAAACTTAGTGCTTGTATCTAACTTAAAATTATTTCAGGATGAACAATTCAAGGATGGTTCTCAAGCTCCAGAAGCAATGGAAATAGTACCAGCACAAACAAGTGTGCAACATGAGCTTGCTGAATCTCAGCAGGTAAATCATGTTCCAGCTTTGGACTCTAAAACTATTCTCCAAAACTTTCTTGAACTTAATTTTATTCTTTTTCAGGCTCAAAAGGAGACCACTGAAGTGGTTCACATCACTGAAGATCCGAAAATAAGTTCAGAAGAACTTTACTCAGACTTCAAGAAAACTACCTTGGCCAGAGTTGCTAAGTCTGTCAGCAACTGGCAAAGTTACAAAAGGATGGACTTTTCGGACCTTCACCTTCATCTGTCCAACGAGAAAAATAGACTTTCTCTGATGAAACTCGAGACGTTTGTGCCACTCAATACTTCCAGAAGAGTTGACATATTCTCAGCTTATGAGTTCAAATCTGATTGGTCTAATCAGAGAGAATATGAAAGCCAAATTCAAGAGTGCCCCTCCAGCTGAACAAGCTGTGATGCTCAAGGGTTCCTTTGTACCCGTGGTGGCTGATCCCCACAAAATCAATGAAGAAGAGGAAGTTACGAGTGTTGCTTTATACAAACATCTTGAGTTGGTTATACTGACGGACGATGATGAAGAAGAAGAAGATGAGAACATTCCTAAAGATCCCAGTGATGATGAAGGAAAAGATTCTAAGGATAAAAAGGACAACGATGATGATAATAAAGGTCCTAGTCCTGATGCTGGTGGACTTAAATTGACAGTTGCTGAGACTGATGATGAATGTGTATTTTACACTTTCATTCGAGTCTTTTTCACCTATTTTAGATATCCTCTATGTTAATTTAGCTATATTTTAGTACATTTTATTAGAATAGTGTCACGTTTCCCTTTAGATTTTATTTTACAGGTTTTGGTTGAAATTCGGAGATTTCGGGGCAATTATATTGAAGTCTACAAGGAATTGGTGTTCCAGAAGCCTATTTGGAGTATCTGAAGGTTTCCGAATAGGATTTGGAGTCTAGGGGCCGAATCTGGAGGTTAGAAGGCTACTAGAAGTCATAAACCGAGTCCGAAAATGTGAAGAAATCCAAATCCGCGTCAAAAAACGCGGAAATTCCGCGAAATACTGGGGGGCGAACCGCCGGAGCCATGGGGCGAACCGCCCCGTGATATTTCAGGGCCTATATATAGTGCTAAGTTTTCTCTCCGAAAATCAGATCTTTCCAAGCCTACTTTCTCACCTCTCTCTATAGTTTTAGATAGGAACTTCCCGGGGCCTGTCCTGGGAGTTCCATAGCTTAGGGGATACTTTTTCATAGCAGATTGGAGCGCGTAGGATCACAATCATCCGGAGATTGACAACCTTCGGTAACTTTGTATCTTACAACTTTTATCTACTTATTTTATATATTCTTTCAATATGTTTTCTTCTATGATTGCTATTGATTGCATGCACATTATGAGTAGCTAAATTTATCGTTGGTGGTAGTATGTGAATTCTTAGCGAGGGAAGATAATCATGCTAATGGCTATATCGCGCATTATACTCCGTGTCATTGCTTTATTTCGTTGATGAGTTGAACACCAAAATTCTCGTATGTTTTATTGATCATTATGCACACTAGGACACTTGTCGGCCAATCAGACTAAATTATCTTCGTAGTGTTGAATGATTACGGAACACAATAGGACGTTAGTTGTCGACAGGTCAGACCCATATTATCTTCGTAGTGCACAATACTTACAACAGGACCCAAGATTCATTCAAAGATCTCTATGCAAGACAGAGGAATTTATGCATGATTGTCGACCCATTATGTTAAGAAGGACCATACTATCACCAACCTCCATTATCTGCTTGAAAACCCCCTATTGCTTTTTATTTGCTGTTTCATATTCTCTTGTTAAATAGATAAAGCTAGTTATAGTCCTGAGAGAACGACACTCGAGTCATTCTGCTACTACACTACGGTTTTCGTTGTAGTTGTGGATTGCCTTTGGCTAATTACAAATCTATTTGATTGAACCCTGACAACGTTTCATCAACTGAACATCATGACAATCAGCAAGCTGATCGAACACCAAGTGAGCAACAAGAATTCAATCCTGCTCCTGCTGAGACAAGTGTACAAGGCGCTGACACTGAAGAAGAGTACGCCAGAAAGCGCGCTGCTTTGAAACTAGACAAAAGCAAGCTTTCTGATGCCCAGTTATCTTTACTCGATGCCAAGGTCACTGATCCAAACCTTGATGATGAATAATTGGATGAAGATTATCAAAGAGCACTTCAAAACAGTCTACAGATTCATGCAAGGCATACGCAGAATCTAGATATTGCTCAATATTCAGGACTGAAGCCTAAGGAAGTCCCCTCCATTCCACTTACTACTGGTGAAACTCCAGTTATTGAGTCTCAAACTTTGCCCTCAGCAACTACTCAATTAAAAGTCACTACTGGTGAAACTCCAGTTGTTGAGTCTGAAGCGTTGCCATCAGCAACCACTCAGCCAAAAGGGAATGAAGCTACAGATTTAGGAACCAAGGTTGCTGGCCTTGATGAATCTGATGACGAAGAAGATCTCTCAGCAAATGAAGAAGATCAAACTAAGAAAGGTGAACCCACAGTGGTCACAATTCCTCCTCCTGATGATGAACATGATGCAGGAGATGATATAAGAAGCCATTTGCTGACTAGAGATGATCAATTCGCCACTGAGCTTAAAGTTCATTCCTTGACCCCGACTTTAGTGCCATTTCCACATGTGAAGGATTTTACTCCAAGAATTTTGGCACTGATGGAAGTCCACAAAGCCTGCAAAGCAGAAGATGATGCACTGCTTGCTGAGAGTCCGCTTGACATCGGCAAAATACTGGCTATTGTGCTGAAACGCACTAGTTCTCTTACCATAGCTCAGAAAGACATAAGTCTACACCACAAAAGCTATGAAGAAGATGTCAGTCAAGCACTCAAACTAGCAAAGTCTGCATTGAAAAGGCTCGGACTTTCATGGAAGACAAAGTCGAAAATGAGCGCAGACATGAGGAGAACTTGGTGAGTATCAATCAAGAATTGTCAAAGCTGACCTCTGATCAGCAGACAATTATCATGATGTACAATAGCCTAAGTACTCTTGCTGAAAATTGCAATGAGTTCTTTTCTCTGCACATTACTCCAATGATGCAATCCATGTCTAAGCGGGAAGATACGCAAAATAAATCTTCAAGAAAAAACCCCCTGCTGAAGCGCCACTGACAATAGAACCTCTTGCTGAAAGAGAGCAAATTTCTAAAAGAGAAGCTGAAGCAGATTCTGAGTTGAATTCAGCAAATCCGAAAAAGAGAAAAACTTCTGCTGAAACTCATGAATACTGTCACACTGAAAGTCATCAAGATCTGAATGAAGATGATGATGATGATGACAATCAGACTATAGCTCAAGCTATAAGAGCTAGACCAATTACAGCCCTAACTCCGTCTGGCCATTCAAAATATTTCTCTTCTGACTCAAGATCTTCAGTAAGAGATCAAGAAAATACAAAGTCAAGAAGAAGAAGGCAAATACAGGAAGAAAAGAGGCTTGCCAGCATTGCCATTGGCTCCGGCATTGAATACACAAAGACCAGCAATGAGGAAACTACTCAAAATGTGATCAGAAATGTTCATGGTTGCTGGATCTTAAAGCTGGAAGACTTATTGGTAAATGATTTCTTTCCAACAGCTTTACTGAAATCAAATGTACACTTGGATTGAATTGAAGGTGAAAAGAAAAGAAAGGGATCCTCCTCCCTTCCCAAGAAACATAGCTGGGAGATGGCTGAATCTGGAAGTCTTGGTAAGAAGAACTTGAATTGGCAAGAATGTAAAACAAGAACCTGAACTGATTAAACCAATTGATGTTGCCTATTACTCTGACCCTATAACCAAGAAGTCAAAGAAGAAATATGGATTGATTCCTTATGAGTATTTCTATCTCACTGCTAAGTATCAAGAAGAAGATCTTCTCTGGTTAAGGAAGATTCATGCTAACAAGGGCATTTCAGATACACAACTTCTCCATGCCAGCAATTGGGGAATGCACTTGTGGGTGTTGCACTACAAAGAAATGAATGTTGAAAAACATCACTATACCGCCTGCAAGAACGCAAGGTTCATTCAGCTCGAAGTCCGTAAGCTACTTGAAGATTACGAAAAGGACTGTGTTGAATTTTCTGCACTTGCTGAGAAGAGTGTAAGGGAGATTCAGAGAAAATCTTCTGTTGAAAGAAATTAAGTCCCTTGTAAAAGCTTTGTTCAGTTTTGTTTGTTGATTTGTGTAGTTATCTCTGAACTTTCTTGTAAACTTACTGAAAGATAACTATCAGCAATAAAGCTTTTGACTCTTATTGGTTTTTGATTATGCAATCTACTTATGCTTACTGTTTATTATTCAAGTATGCTTGCATTAATCAACTGATTTATTCAACATCAGAAACCTCTAAAAGGGTAACAATTAATTTAGCCATGGATTGCTAACATCAAAAAGGGGGAAATTTGTTAGGAAACTTGTAATTTTGATGAGCAATTAACCATGCTAAATTAAGGAAAGTCCAGTAACTAGTACTTTTAAGGTCCATAGGAATTTAGAATTTTAGAGGACATTGTAAAAGAGGAACGTTTGCTGAAGACTTAGAGTAGGTGCTAGATAGGTTTGTTTTACCGCTTATGATGTATCTTGTTTTCTGAAAAGAAAAACAACCTATTGAAGCATTTGCTGATGATGTACTTTGTTTACACAAACAAACTATTGAAGCATTTAGAACCGCTCAGAAACTTGAAGAATTCGAAGACTGAAGACTAGAAGATTTCTGAAGACTGGTATCTACAAAGGCATATGTTGCTCAGAAAGTGGAAACTTCAGCAACAACTTGCATAAGTGAAAATCCAAACGACAGAGTAGGTTGTGCTTGCTGAAACTGAGACTGACCACTTGCTGAAAAACATATGTGACCTCCTTGCTGATAGTACTTGCATTTGCGCTCCAACGTTCATGTTTGAATCTCATTCAAATGAACATTAAATGCAATGCATGCACGCTAAGGACTTGAAGACTAGAAGACAAATAAAGGACGCTGCTGAAAGTACAAAAGCAAGATAGTGACATCTTAAGGAACAAAGCCTTAGAATTCGAAATTCAAACGGCTCCCTTGATTCACTATAAATAGAGGTCATCCGGCAAAGAGTTGAAGTGTGTCAACAACATGATCAGACTCTCACTTGTGCTTAAACTCACATACCCTTCAAACACTCTTTACTGCCATTGATCCGTTCCAAGACTTAAAGCTTTTAAAAGCTACTTGTGAAGAAGTAGAACATACACGACTAAGAAATTAGTTAAGGAGTGTTCTTTCTTTCGAACAAGAACAAGTCTTGACACCAGAAACATTCAGACTTGTTTACTGCAAAGTATTCAAAGTTTTGTTTCTTAGATTACTTGTTGTAGCTGAATAAGTTATAATCAAGTTATCTCATCCCAAACCTCTCTAACTGAAAATACACCCTTTCAGGCGTGAAATTCAGGGGGAACTTAATCGAGCATAGAGTTGCTGATTAAAAGTCCCAAGTTTGGTGGAGAACAAGGTTTCGTTCTCTAGTTAGGTTGGAAACGAAGCAAGTGTGCTTTGGTTTATGTTTGAATCGCTCTAGATAGGTGTTGTAAGGAACCTCAAACTTATCTTAGTGGATTCAGTCCTAGAAAGGACAAAGTGGATTAGTTGAGAGATTACGCCACTCTCAGATACCACTATAAAAGTGTTTGTGTGATTTATTTACTGCATTTAGTTTTCAGCAAAGCATATCTTTCTGTACACAGTCACTCTGTTCACTTGCTGAAACTATGAAAATCACTTATTGTATCAAAGACTTGCGCTCTCTGATTTTAAGTAGCAGCAAAACTCGTTACTGAAAAGTAACTTGCGCTTGCTGAGAAAGTTAAGTATCAGCAAACTCATTACTGAAAGTAATAAGTCCTTGGTGAGAAAGTTTTTAAACGACGAAAGTTTTAAAAGACTATTCACCCCCCCCCCCCTCTAGTCTTTTCTTGTTGTTTAAAAAAGGGACCAACATGGTTCATGGTAAATAAGGTTTTATTCAACTTCAACTTTCTTGAAACCATTTTCCAGCAAGAACTTAGCTAAGGTATCATACCAAGCTCTAGGTGCTTGCTTTAGACCATATACAGCTTTCTGAAGCTTATATACCATCTTGGTTTCTGAGGGAAGTTCAAAGCCAGGGGGTTGTTCTAGGTAGACTTCTTCAGCAAGTTCACCATTTAGGAATACACTTTTAACATCCATTTGATAAACGATGAAATCATTATGAGCAGCAAAGGCTAAGAAAAGTTTAATAGAATCCAATCTTGCAACTGCTGCATAAAACTCATCATAATCCAATGCTTCAGTCTGGCAATAACCTTGAGCAACTAAACGTGCTTTGTTCCTTGTTACTTATCCAGACTCACTCAGCTTGTTTCTGAACACCCACTTTGTACCAATTGCTTTCTTTCCTTCAGCAAGGGGTCCAAGTTTCCAGACTTTGTTCCTTTCAAATTGATCAAGTTCTTCTTGCATTGCCTTGATCCATTCAGAATGCTTTAAAGCTTCTTCTATGGTCTTGGGCTCAATTTCTGAAACAAAGCAAGAGAACAAAGCTTCTACTTCAACAACATTTGCTTCTTCAGCAAGTTCTTGATTAGTAGATACTTCACTTGGCGTTTGTCAATATCACCAATCATATCCGTAGAGGGATGATCTCTAATCCACTTATTAATAGGTTTTCTGCTCTTTGGATCTGGATATGTTTGCGTTTCAGCATGTGACTCTTTAGCATGTACTTGTTCAGTACAACTGGTATCTTGTTGTGTTTCTGCTGAAATTGGTTCATCAACTGATGAATGTGTATTTTACACTTTCATTTGAGTCTTTTTCACCTATTTTAGCTATCCTCTATGATAATTTAGCTATATTTTAGTGCATTTTATTAGAATAGTGTCACGTTTCCCTTTAGATTTTATTTTACAGGTTTTGGTTGAAAAACGAGGATTTCCGGGCAATTATATTGAAGTTGACAAGGAATTGGTGTTCCAGAAGCCTATTTGGAGTATCTGAAGGTTTCCGGATAGGATTTGGAGTCTAGGGGTCGAATCTAGAGGTTAGAAGGCCACTAGAAGTCAGAAACCGAGTCCGAAAAGGGGAAGAAATCCAAAAACGCGTCGAAAACGCGAAATTCCGCGAAAATTACTCCCGGGCGAACCGCCCGGGACGTGGGGCGAATCGCCCCACACCGAGCGAATCGCCCGGTGTGTGGGGCGAATCGCCCACACTATTTCGAAGCCTATATATAGTTGCTCAGTTTTTCTCCGAAATTCATACTTTTCCAGACCTATTCTCTCACCTTTCTCTGTAGTTTTAGGGAGGGACTTCCCAGAGCCTGTTCTGGGGGTTCGTAGCTTAGGAGACACTTTTTCATAGCTGTTTGGAACTTGTAAGATCGCGATTCTTCGGAGACTGACAACCTTCGGTAACATTGTATCTTACAGTTTATTCTACTTATTTTTATATATCTTTCAGCATGTTTTCTTCTATGATTTCTGTTGATTGCATGAAAACTATGAGTAGCTAAACTTATCATTGGTGGTAGTATGTGAATTCTTAGCGAAGGGAAGATAATCATGCTAATGGCTATATCGCGCATTATACTCCGTGTTATTGCTTTATTTCGTTGATCAGGCTTAGCCTATATTCTCGTATGTTGTATTAATTTTTATGCACAATTGGACCCTCGTCGACCTATGCATATCTATATCTTCGTAGTGTTGAATAATTACGGAACACAATTGGACAATAGTGCTTCACTTGTCAGTATCTTTACCCTCGTAGTGCTTAATAATTGCAACAGGACATTCGATTGATCAAAGATCTCCATGCAAGACCGAGGAATTTACGCATGATTATTGACCCGTTATGCTTTGAAGGATCATGCTATCACCAATCTCCATTATCTGTTAGAAAAACATTTGCTTTAACCGTCTGCTGTTTTTATATTCTTTAGTTAAATAGATAAAGCTAGTTATAGTCCTTAGAGAACGACACTCGAGGTCATTCTACTGCTACACTACGGTTTTCGTTATAGTTGAGAATTGCCTTTGGCTAAATAACAAATTTATTTGATTTGCTCGGAGCACGACATCCGCGCGTTCATCAAATTGGCGCCGTTGCCGGGGACTATACTCCTTTTTTCTGTTTAATTTGTTTATATTTTCAGCATTCAATTCCTAAATCTAGTAGTTTTAGTTTTCCTTTTTAATCTCTCTCTGATACTTCTTTCCTAGTTCGTTTCTAATTCTCCATTCCTAGCCTAAGTAGTATTCGATATCTTGAAATATTCTCGATTTTCGAAATTTCTAACGTGGCTAATTTTCAGTTTTGAGTTACTCCTACAGATTTCCAGGTATGACGACCTTAAAAGCCCGCTTGACACCTACATTCTCGCAAGTCAGGAGGGGGTCAGCTATATACTTGGAAGAAGAGTTATCGGGGTATGAGGTAACAAGTTCCATAATGAGAAGGATACCGAGGTTCGAAGATGGAGAGGATATGAATCCGATAAGCTTCATCAGGTCCTATGAAGAGGAAATAGCAAAAGTTCCAGCAAAGGGGTTCACCGAGGATCAATTATGCAGGAAATTATTTCCTTTTGCTTTGGGATATGAACCGAGGATATGGATAGCGAGGTTAGCACCAGGATCACTGATGACCTGGAGCCAAGTAGTAGACGATTTCTTGGCACGTTTCATGCCTTACCATGAGACGATTGCACTACGGAATCGGATCGAACACTTCAAGCAAGGAGAATACGAGCGGTTCTGTGACACATATGAACGTTTTGAGCTGTATAAACGTGAGTGCCCCCACCGCCGTTTCGACGATGGGGAGCTAATTTGGTTTTTTGTTGGAGGACTACGTGATGAAGTTAGGCTTCAAGTGGATGGGATGTGTGGAGGTTTAGAAGAATGTACAGTTGAAGAGGCAGTGAAGGTCTTTCAAAAGTACGCCAATGGATCCGCACAATCCGAGAAAATAATGGCGAATGAAGTTACCAACATATACTCAAATCAAGACGAAACTGACGGGTTATACGAAGGATATTCTGAGGACGAAGACATCAGTGAGGAGGAGGAACTTGCTTTTTACGCAGGGATTAAAGCCATTGAGAGTGTTTTCGAGATAGCACACGCAGGGCAAGCTGAGAACAATCTTCGCATCGAGAAGGCTTTTGAAGCGGTCGAAGTAACTGAGCAACTTATCAAAGAGCTTAGCCTACTGAAGTGTGGAAGGTGCGGTAAAACAGTCGAGGATACACCCCAGGAAGTAGTGATCAAACCACCCGAGGTGAGGGGCGAATCACCCCCCAACTCCAGGGAACCGGTCGATCCTAGTCCTCCCGATGAGACACCTGAAACTGATCCCGAGCAACCTCCAGCTGTTGCTACTAAGGAGAATGAGTGCGAAGAGGTGAATCTACTACTCCGAGGAGGCAAGATGACCAAAATTCCTAACTTCATACGTCCTAAACGGGTGGAATCTACTGAGATCGATAATACAGGACCAAGCACAGAACAAGAGCTTAGCGGAATTCCGAAGAACCTCAAGAAGTTCCGGAAAGGAATGATGAACCAAGACCATCTGTGGTAGACATAGATGATGACGAAGTCGAGGTAGGAACTAGTATACTAGGGGAACTTCACAAATCTTCCAATCCATATGTGCCTCCGAAGCCACATGTGCCATTCCCGAGTCGGATAAAACCAGCCAAGAAGGATATTCAAGATTCACCCCTATTCCAACGCCTATCAAAAGTGGAAGTCAATGTGCCTCTTTTAGAGTTAATCCAGAATATTCCAGCTTATACGAAATTCTTTCGTGAGATCAAGAACAAAAGGATTACTTCAGGAAAGGAAGTGAATGGGGTTGAAACGGTCAACTCAATTGTCGGATTGCCCGTAAAGAAAAAGGATCCTGGAAGCTTCATCATCGACATCGCCTTAGGGAATGGACGAACTACGAAGGCAATGCTTGACTTAGGATCTAGCATTAACTTAATGCCGTATTCAGTGTACAAGGCCCTGGAACTCGGAGAATTGACACCAACTGATATGGTCGTCCAAATGGCGGACCAAAGTGTGAAGAGGCCGGTCGGGATAATAGAAGACATCCTTGTGAAAGTGGACAAATTGATAATCCCAGCTGATTTTGTAGTAATGAAGTCCGCGGACGAGGGAAAGAGCCATATCCGTGAGCACGTAGTACTACTTGGGAGACCATTCATGGCAACTACCAACACATGCCTTGAACTTAAGGGCAAGAAAATAACCATGGAGGTAATGGGCGAGAAGATAGAGTTGGTAGGATGTAGCATCAGAGATAAGGAAGTTGCGGAGGAGTTAAAATTTGTCGATTGCTACGAATCCGTGATTCCCGAATTTCATCATTGCCATGGTAATCATGAACCACTTGAGGAGGCACTAACAATGCGAGCTGAGACGTGCTACATGACCGAAGAAGCAAGGGAACTAGTTGAAATAATGGATAGCACCCCAGAAATTCCCGCAGGAGAAGAGGTACTTGAACCATTAGACGAAGAAGAAGAAGAAAGTGGGTTTCCTGAAGAACCTAGCTTAGAATTGAAACCGCTTCCTGCGCACCTCAAGTATGTGTACTTAGGAGAAAATCAGAAGAAGCCTGTAATTGTCTCCTCACATCTCTCCAACAATGAAGAGAGTAAGCTGATTGAAGTATTGAAGGAAAATTCCGCAGCTATAGGATGGGGGATCAGTGATATCAAAGGAATTAACCTTACACGATGCGTGCACAACATCACTCTAGAACAAGATGCCAAACCCGTTAGGCAACCTCAGCGAAGGATAAATCCAGCCATGCAAGAGGTGGTAAAAAAGAAGTGATCAAGTTGCTAGATGTTGATATGATTTACCCCATTCCTGATAGTCGATGGGTGAGCCCGGTACATGTAGTTCCTAAGAAATCAGGAGTGACGGTGGAAGAGAATGAGAAGGGAGAATTGGTACTAGTTAGGAAGACCACTGGATGGCGGATGTGCATTGACTATAGAAGATTAAATGCCGCCACTAAAAAGGACCACTTCCCTTTACCGTTTATAGATGACATGCTAAACCGCCTTGCGGGGCGGAAGTTTTATTGTTTTCTTTATGGTTTATCAGGTTTCTACCAGATTCCGATTGCACCGAGAATCAGGAGAAGACGACATTCACTTGCCCATTCGGAACATTTGCCTATACGAGGATGCCATTTGGACTATGCAATGCTCCCGCCACTTTTCAAAGGTGCATGCTTTCTGTTTTCTCTGACATGGTAACTAAATTTGTTGAAGTTTTCATGGATGATTTTTCCCTTTTTGGTGATTCCTTTGATGAATGCTTGCAAAGATTAGATCTAGTTCTGAAAAGGTGCATTGAATGCAACTTGACCTTAAGCTGGAAAAGAGTCATTATATGGTTAGAGAAGGCATTGTTCTAGGACATGTAGTTTCTGAAAGAGGTATTGAGGTAGACAAGGCTAAGATCGAAATCATTGAAAAACTTCCCCCACCTACTTGTGTAAAAGAATTGCAATCTTTTCTTGGCCATGTAGGCTTTCATAGGAGGTTTATTAAAGATTTTTCGAAAATTGCTAAATCTTTAAGTAGCTTGCTTGCTAAAGATGTGGTTTTCCATTTCTCTAACGAATGCTTAGTTGCTTTTAATACCCTTAAGGAAAAGCTTGTTTCTGCTCCCATTGTTGTGCCGCCTGATTGGAATCTTCCTTTCGAAATTATGTGTGATGCTTCGAATTTTGCTATGGGTGTTGTTTTATGCCAAAAAGTTGATAAGCAGTATCGTGTGATTTATTATGTTAGTAAGACTCTAGACTCTGCGCAGGTTAATTATACAACTACTGAGAAGGAATTTTTAGCTGTTGTCTTTGCTTTACAAAAGTTTAGGTCTTATTTAATTGACCATGTTGTGAATGTCCATACTGATCATGCTGCTTTGAGACATTTGATAGCTAAGCAAGATTCTAAGCCTAGATTAATCCGTTGGGTCCTTTTGCTGCAAGACTTTGATTTGACCATAGTGGATAGAGCTGGTAGGGAGAATTTAGTAGCAGATCATTTATCTAGAATACCTAACATCCCTGTTGATCCGATACCCATCAATGAAGACCTCCCCGATGAGCACTTAATGAAGGCTAATGAAGAGCCATGGTATGCAGATATTGTAAACTATTTGGCTATGAATGTTTGCCCCACTAACTTTTCAGCCTCGGACAAGAGAGCTCTTGCCAAGCAATGCAGGACTTACATATGGGATGATCCGCATCTATTCAAGGAAGGAGCTGATGGGATTCTAAAGAGATGCGTGCCACAAGAAGAGCAACAAAGTGTACTGAGCCATTGCTATGAGCTTAATTGTGGGGGGACACTACAGTGGGTTGAAAACAGCACGCAAGGTACTACAAGCAGGATTTTTCTGGCCAGCAATATACAAAGATGCTCGGAGTTTTGTGAAGAATTGTGACCCATGTCTACGAGGTGGTGGTATTGGCAAGAAAGATGAAATGCCCCTTCAAGGGAATCTAGTGGTAGAACCTTTCGATGTATGGGGCATTGATTTCATGGGACCATTTCCATCCAGTGGAGGCTATGAATACATTCTTGTTGCAGTGGACTATGTGACTAAATGGGTGGAGGCAATTCCTACAGAAACAAACGACGGCGTAGTGGTTATGAAGTTCTTGAAGGAAGTAATATTCTCCAGATTTGGGTGCCCTAGGACAATCATCAGTGATGGAGGGTCACACTTCGTCAATAGAACGTTTGCCTCCCTTCTTAAGAGATACAGTGTCCACCATAGTATCGCTACACCTTATCACCCATAGACGTCGGGACAAGTCGAAGTCAAAAACCGTCAAATCAAGAAGATCCTGGAGCGAGTAGTGAAGCCTAGTAGGAAGGATTTGGCAGGAAAATTGAATGATGCACTTTGGGCATACAGAACTAGCTACAAGACGGTGATCGGGACCACTCCGTACAGACTTGTGTATGGTAAAGCATGTCCTCTTCCCGTAGAACTGGAACACAAGGCATATTGGGCCATAAAGCACTCAATCTTGACATGGGAAAAGCTGGCGAGGAACGATTGTTGCAACTAGATGAGCTTGATGAATTACGACTAGGTGCTTATGAAAATGCCAAGATCTACAAGGAACGTACTAAGAAGTATCATGATCATGGTATAGTACGTAAGAATTGATTCCTGGACAAAAAGCTTTGGTATTTAATTCTCGCCTTTGACTATTTCCTGGAAAGCTCCGTACTCGTTGGGATGGACCGTACGAAATTATCGAAGTTGCTCCCCATGGAGCTGTAAAACTCTTTGATCCAAGACGGGCAATACCTTCAAGGTGCATGGCCAGCGAGTGAAGCCATACTTCGACATATCTAGTGATCAAAGGGAGGTTGATCACCTTGAGTTACCCTTACCGCCTCCACTAAGGTGAGTTTTGTTGTTTTGTTTTCTCACGAGTTTGATTGAGTATTGTAGGTCACTTATACAAGCATTAGCTCTCACCTGGATCCACTTTCGACGTTCGTGGTCGAGCTAGAAGCGACGAAGTTCAGGTTTGCTGGGGAGGAGGTATCGCTGGTTTATCTCTATACTTATCTTGCTTATGATAAAACTCGTGAAAATTTTTTGTGATTTGCACGTTGTACTGCTTTCCTAGGATAGTCTTGCATGTTTTATCGGAGTTTATTGCCAAATTTTGAACTTTTTTATTGGGTAGATCAACTAACTAGTGCCATTAATCGTATGCTTCATCTCTATGAATTTGTTGAGGTGTTTCTCTCGCTGCTTGTCACCTTTCTGTATTTGCACTCAGTTAAGCTTGTAGTCTCGACATCACTTAGTGGTGTTTTCTCTTCTTCGGTTCACGAAGGCCTTTATAATAGGATGATTGCCTGTTATGGGTCTTATGTTGTTTTCCCGAGAATTATGGACCTAAGAGGCACACAAAGTCTTTCACCCATGCTTTTGAGATTGCCTAAATGCCTAGGAAGGAGGAGGTAAGTGTGAGGTTGTGTGATCCTTTGTTTCACCCTATTCTTCGAATAGGTTTGGGGCGGGGGTTACACCATCATTAGACTTGTTTTCGTTTTTCATTTCGTTCCTGGAGTTTGTTTTTGTTTTTCCTTTTCCGTAA
>CM051455.1:83550894-83576770 GCA_028274465.1 Plantago ovata | reverse complement strand
AGTCGAGGTAGGAACTAGTATATACTAGGGGAACTTCACAATCTTCCAATCCATATGTCGCCTCCAGCACCACATGTGCCCTTCCCGAGTCGGATTAAAACCAGCCAAGAAGGATATTCAACGATTACCCCTATTCCAACGCTATAAAAGTGGACGTCAATGTGCATCTTTTAGCTAATCCAGATATTCCAGCTTTATCGGAAATTTCTTTTCGTGAGATCAAGACAAAGGATATACTTCAGGCAACAGGAAAGGAAAGGGGATTTAGGTTGAAACGGTCAACCATGTCGGATTGCCCGTAAAGAAAAAGGATCCTGGACGCTTCCTCCTCGACATCGCCTAGGGAATGGCGAAACTAAGAAGGCAATGTTGACTTAGGATCTGCATTAAATAATGCGTTATTCAGTGACAGGCCCGGACAACTCGGAGAATTGACACCAACTGATCTGGTCGTCAAATGTCGGAACAAAGTGTGAAGAGGCCGGTCGGGATAATAGAAGACATCCTTGTGAAAGTGGACAAATTGATAATCCCAGCTGATTTGTAGTAATGAAGTCCGCGGACGAGGGAAAGAGCCATATCCGTGAGCACGTAGTACTACTTGGGAGACCATTCATGGCAACTACCAACACATGCCTTGAACTTAAGGGCAAGAAAATAACCATGGAGGTAATGGGCGAGAAGATAGAGTTGGTAGGATGTAGCATCAGAGATAAGGAAGTTGCGGAGGAGTTAAAATTTGTCGATTGCTACGAATCCGTGATTCCCGAATTTCATCATTGCCATGGTAATCATGAACCACTTGAGGAGGCACTAACAATGCGAGCTGAGACGTGCTACATGACCGAAGAAGCAAGGGAACTAGTTGAAATAATGGATAGCACCCCAGAAATTCCCGCAGGAGAAGAGGTACTTGAACCATTAGACGAAGAAGAAGAAGAAAGTGGGTTTCCTGAAGAACCTAGCTTAGAATTGAAACCGCTTCCTGCGCACCTCAAGTATGTGTACTTAGGAGAAAATCAGAAGAAGCCTGTAATTGTCTCCTCACATCTCTCCAACAATGAAGAGAGTAAGCTGATTGAAGTATTGAAGGAAAATTCCGCAGCTATAGGATGGGGGATCAGTGATATCAAAGGAATTAACCTTACACGATGCGTGCACAACATCACTCTAGAACAAGATGCCAAACCCGTTAGGCAACCTCAGCGAAGGATAAATCCAGCCATGCAAGAGGTGGTAAAAAAAGAAGTGATCAAGTTGCTAGATGTTGATATGATTTACCCCATTCCTGATAGTCGATGGGTGAGCCCGGTACATGTAGTTCCTAAGAAATCAGGAGTGACGGTGGAAGAGAATGAGAAGGGAGAATTGGTACTAGTTAGGAAGACCACTGGATGGCGGATGTGCATTGACTATAGAAGATTAAATGCCGCCACTAAAAAGGACCACTTCCCTTTACCGTTTATAGATGACATGCTAAACCGCCTTGCGGGGCGGAAGTTTTATTGTTTTCTTTATGGTTTATCAGGTTTCTACCAGATTCCGATTGCACCGGAGAATCAGGAGAAGACGACATTCACTTGCCCATTCGGAACATTTGCCTATACGAGGATGCCATTTGGACTATGCAATGCTCCCGCCACTTTTCAAAGGTGCATGCTTTCTGTTTTCTCTGACATGGTAACTAAATTTGTTGAAGTTTTCATGGATGATTTTTCCCTTTTGGTGATTCCTTTGATGAATGCTTGCAAAGATTAGATCTAGTTCTGAAAAGGTGCATTGAATGCAACTTGACCTTAAGCTGGGAAAAGAGTCATTATATGGTTAGAGAAGGCATTGTTCTAGGACATGTAGTTTCTGAAAGAGGTATTGAGGTAGACAAGGCTAAGATCGAAATCATTGAAAAACTTCCCCCACCTACTTGTGTAAAAGAATTGCAATCTTTTCTTGGCCATGTAGGCTTTCATAGGAGGTTTATTAAAGATTTTTCGAAAATTGCTAAATCTTTAAGTAGCTTGCTTGCTAAAGATGTGGTTTTCCATTTCTCTAACGAATGCTTAGTTGCTTTTAATACCCTTAAGGAAAAGCTTGTTTCTGCTCCCATTGTTGTGCCGCCTGATTGGAATCTTCCTTTCGAAATTATGTGTGATGCTTCGAATTTTGCTATGGGTGTTGTTTTATGCCAAAAAGTTGATAAGCAGTATCGTGTGATTTATTATGTTAGTAAGACTCTAGACTCTGCGCAGGTTAATTATACAACTACTGAGAAGGAATTTTTAGCTGTTGTCTTTGCTTTACAAAAGTTTAGGTCTTATTTAATTGACCATGTTGTGAATGTCCATACTGATCATGCTGCTTTGAGACATTTGATAGCTAAGCAAGATTCTAAGCCTAGATTAATCCGTTGGGTCCTTTTGCTGCAAGACTTTGATTTGACCATAGTGGATAGAGCTGGTAGGGAGAATTTAGTAGCAGATCATTTATCTAGAATACCTAACATCCCTGTTGATCCGATACCCATCAATGAAGACCTCCCCGATGAGCACTTAATGAAGGCTAATGAAGAGCCATGGTATGCAGATATTGTAAACTATTTGGCTATGAATGTTTGCCCCACTAACTTTTCAGCCTCGGACAAGAGAGCTCTTGCCAAGCAATGCAGGACTTACATATGGGATGATCCGCATCTATTCAAGGAAGGAGCTGATGGGATTCTAAAGAGATGCGTGCCACAAGAAGAGCAACAAAGTGTACTGAGCCATTGCTATGAGCTTAATTGTGGGGGACACTACAGTGGGTTGAAAACAGCACGCAAGGTACTACAAGCAGGATTTTTCTGGCCAGCAATATACAAAGATGCTCGGAGTTTTGTGAAGAATTGTGACCCATGTCTACGAGGTGGTGGTATTGGCAAGAAAGATGAAATGCCCCTTCAAGGGAATCTAGTGGTAGAACCTTTCGATGTATGGGGCATTGATTTCATGGGACCATTTCCATCCAGTGGAGGCTATGAATACATTCTTGTTGCAGTGGACTATGTGACTAAATGGGTGGAGGCAATTCCTACAGAAACAAACGACGGCGTAGTGGTTATGAAGTTCTTGAAGGAAGTAATATTCTCCAGATTTGGGTGCCCTAGGACAATCATCAGTGATGGAGGGTCACACTTCGTCAATAGAACGTTTGCCTCCCTTCTTAAGAGATACAGTGTCCACCATAGTATCGCTACACCTTATCACCCATAGACGTCGGGACAAGTCGAAGTCAAAAACCGTCAAATCAAGAAGATCCTGGAGCGAGTAGTGAAGCCTAGTAGGAAGGATTGGGCAGGAAAATTGAATGATGCACTTTGGGCATACAGAACTAGCTACAAGACGGTGATCGGGACCACTCCGTACAGACTTGTGTATGGTAAAGCATGTCCTCTTCCCGTAGAACTGGAACACAAGGCATATTGGGCCATAAAAGCACTCAATCTTGACATGGGAAAAGCTGGCGAGGAACGATTGTTGCAACTAGATGAGCTTGATGAATTACGACTAGGTGCTTATGAAAATGCCAAGATCTACAAGGAACGTACTAAGAAGTATCATGATCATGGTATAGTACGTAAGGAATTGATTCCTGGACAAAAAGCTTTGGTATTTAATTCTCGCCTTTGACTATTTCCTGGAAAGCTCCGTACTCGTTGGGATGGACCGTACGAAATTATCGAAGTTGCTCCCCATGGAGCTGTAAAACTCTTTGATCCAAAGACGGGCAATACCTTCAAGGTGCATGGCCAGCGAGTGAAGCCATACTTCGACATATCTAGTGATCAAAGGGAGGTTGATCACCTTGAGCTTACCCTTACCGCCTCCACTAAAGGATAGTGAGTTTTGTTGTTTTGTTTTCTCACGAGTTTGATTGAGTATTGTAGGTCACTTATACAAGCATTTAGCTCTCACCTTGGATCCACTTTCGACGTTCGGGACGAGCGACGACGTTCAGGTTTGGGGAGGAGGTTATCGCTGGTTATCTCTATACTTATCTTGCTTATGATAAACTCGTGAAACTTTTTTGGATTTGCACGTTTACTGCTTTCCTAGGATAGTCTTGCATGTTTTATATGGAGTTTATTGCCAAATTTTTTGAACTTTTTTATTGGGTAGATCAACTAACTATGCCATTAATCGTATGCTTCATCTCTATGAATTTGTTTGAGGTTTTTCTCGCTTGGCTTGTCACATTTATGTATTGCACTCAGTTAAGCTTGGTAGTCTCGACATCACTTAGTGGTGTTTTCTCTACTGCGGTTCACGAAGGCCTTTATAATAGGATGATGCCTGTTAGGGTCTTATGGTTGTTTTCCCGAGTAATTATGTACCTAAGAGGCAACAAGTCTTCACCATGCTTTGAGATTGCTAAATGCCTAGGAAGGAGGTAGTGTGAGGTTGTGTGATCCTTTGTTTATAACCTATTCTTCCGAATAGGTTTGGGGAGGGGGTTACACCATCATTAGACTTGTTTTCGTTTTTCATTTCCGTATCATGAGTTTGTTTTTGTTTTTCCTTTTCCGTAAATTTTGTACTCCAACCTATTCTTTCGAATAGGTTTGGGGAAGTCGTGTGAGTCATTTTCTCTCTTTTTGTTATGCTACTGCTGGCTAGAAAAAAAATCGAAAAAAAAAAGAAAGAAAGAAAAATTCCAGAAAAAAAGAAAAGACCCCAAAAAAGCAAAGAAGGGTCCAAAAAAAGAAAGCCAAATAGCAGTTTAGCAAAGTGTTGTGTCTCATTTTCCAATTCTTGTAATGTTCGCAATCGTGTTGTAATTTTCTATTTTTTATCTTTTTTGTCTTGAGTGTCATCTGTTTTAGACCACCCTCGTCCTGCCATTCAGGAAGTGGTGAATAGCTTAAGACTTTACTTGAGAGATGGGTAGAATAGGGAGTGTTATCTTTTATAGGGAACCCTCCTTCGTTTGATGAGAGCCAGTACTGGTTCGACCTCTTTTGAGGAAAAGTCTTAACATGGTGGAACAACAGTAAGTCCTCAGTTTCATAGGCACGGGGCAACCATTCGTATCTTAGCATGCTTCATTACGTCGTCACTAACTAGATCCAGGTAGAGAATGTTACGAGAGACTATCTTGTCTTGACATAATTGCTTATGTAGATGTGTATAAGTCAATCGAGGTATTCTTCAACCTATATTCATGCTTTGATTTATATGGTTTTTGTTCATATGTTTTTTGATAGATTCAGTAGATTGGTTCATTTTATTGGGCATGACACTCCATTTTGTGTCTTGCATTGTTTTTTGTATTAGAGTCTAGCATAGTTGCTTGAGGACAAGCAAAGGTTCGGTTTGGGGAGTTTGATGAATGTGTATTTTACACTTTCATTTGAGTCTTTTTCACCTATTTTAGCTATCCTCTATGATAATTTAGCTATATTTTAGTGCATTTTATTAGAATAGTGTCACGTTTCCCTTTAGATTTTATTTTACAGGTTTTGGTTGAAAAACGAGGATTTCCGGGCAATTATATTGAAGTTGACAAGGAATTGGTGTTCCAGAAGCCTATTTGGAGTATCTGAAGGTTTCCGGATAGGATTTGGAGTCTAGGGGTCGAATCTGGAGGTTAGAAAGCCACTAGAAGTCAGAAACCGAGCCCGAAAAGGGGACAAAATCCAAAAACGCGGAATTCCGCGAAAATTACTCCCGGGCGAACCGCCGGGGACGTGGGGCGAATCGCCCCACACTATTTCGAAGCCTATATATAGTTGCTCAGTTTTTCTCCGAAATTCATACTTTTCCAGACCTATTCTCTCACCTTTCTCTGTAGTTTTAGGGAGGGACTTCCCAGAGCCTGTTCTGGGGTTCGTAGCTTAGGAGACACTTTTTCATAGCAGTTTGGAGCTTGTAAGATCGCGATTCTTCGGAGACTGACAACCTTCGGTAACATTGTATCTTACAGTTTATTCTACTTATTTTTATATATCTTTCAACATGTTTTCTTCTATGATTTCTGTTGATTAGATGACAACTATGAGTAGCTAAACTTATCGTTGGTGGTAGTATGTGAATTCTTAGCGAAGGGAAGACATGCTAATGGCTATATCGCGCATTATACTCCGTGTTATTGCTTTATTTCGTTGATCAGGCTCAGCCTATATTCTCGTATGTTGTATTAATTATTATGCACAATTGGACCCTCGTCGACCTATGCACATCTATATCTTCGTAGTGTTGAATAATTACGGAACACAATTGGACAATAGTGCTTGACTTGTCAGTATCTTTATCCTCGTAGTGCTTAATAATTGAAACAGGACATTCGATTGATCAAAGATCTCCATGCAAGACCGAGGAATTTACGCATGATTATTGACCCGTTATGCTTTGAAGGATCATACTATAACCAATCTCCATTATCTGTTAGAAAAACCTTTGCTTTAACCATCTGCTGTTTTTATATTCTTTAGTTAAATAGATAAAGCTAGTTATAGTCCTTAGAGAACGACACTCGAGGTCATTCTACTGCTACACTACGGTTTTCGTTGTAGTTGAGAATTGTCTTTGGCTAAATAACAAATTTATTTGATTTGCTCGGAGCACGACATCCGCGCGTTCATCATCAGCAGCTGCTTGTTCAGCATTGCCGGTTTGAGATAACTCATCAACAAACACATGAAGCTGCGTAGTTTCAGCAACATCGAGAGCAACTGATGAACGTGTATTTTACACTTTCATTCGAGTCTTTTTCACAAATTTAGCTATCCTCTAGGTTAATTTAGCTTATATTTTAGGGCATTTTATTAGAATAGTATCAAGTTTCCATTTCCTTTGCATTTTTCAGGTTTTAGGTGAAAAATGTGTTTTTATGGGCAATATTGATGAAGAGGACGAAGTTTTGCTGTTTCGAGGACATTCGTGGTGTATCTAGAAGGTTCCGGGTGAGATTTGAGGCCTAGGGGACGAGTTTCAAGGCTTAAAGGTCACTAGAAGGCAAATCGAGTCCAAAAAGGTAACCAACTCAAAAACTCGATGTTCGTCGATTCTGCCGGTCCCTGGCGGTTCGCCCGGCGATTCGCCTGGTGCCAGGCGTTTAGCCTGGCACCGAGGGCGGTTCGCCCCGGAGATATCGTAGCTATATATATGTTTTGGCTATTTTGTTCGTTTTTCATACCTTTTCACCTTATTCTGAGAGACAAATTCTCCAGAGCCTGTTCTGGGAATTATTAGCATAGAAGACTCTTTTTCTTATTGATTTGGAAGATTAAGCATAGAGATTGGACATCTTTGATTCTCGATTCTTGCTTGTGAGTTAGCAATTCATCAGAGATTTACAACCTTCGTTGGTAACTTGTATCTCACGATTTTTCTACTTTTATTTATTTCATTCAACATGTTTTCATTCAATCTTGTTTTGATTCTTGTTGATTGCAATTTATCTATGAGTAGCTAAATCTATCGTTGGTGATAGTGTGTGATTTCTTAACTAGGGTTCTTAATTATGCATGAGTGGCTTCGCGCGTTTAACACTTGATTTATTGTTTTATTTCTTTAATCTATCTAAGCCATCTATCTTCGTAGTGTTGAATTGAAAGGAACACACAGGACGATTCACGATCATAGATTTCTATACAAACTTCAAGTACTTCATGCACGATTATTACCCGTTGCTTTGAATGATCATACTATCACTAACTTCCATTATATTGATAAGAAAAATCTGTGCTTTGCTTGATTTCTGATTTATAGTTTAAGTTAAATTAGATAAAGCTAGTTATAGTCCTTAGAGATCGACACTCGAGGTTATCTTACTTCTACACTACACGCCTTGGTTTTCGTTGTAGTTGTGAGTTGCCTTTGGCTAAAAACAAATTTATTAGATTAATTGAGTCTGACAATCTCGTTCATCAAATTGGCGCCGTTGCCGGGGACTATACTCCTTTTTTCTCTTTAGCTTATTTATATTTTCAGCATTCAATTCCTAGATTTATTAAGTTTAGTTAATTTGCTCTCTTTTTATACTCTTTTCCATTATTGTTACATATAGTGTATGCCACGTACGCGATCTAGTGGAATACCTCTTGCTGAACCTATCGAAGAAATTGACAGGGTTTACTATCAAAGAAGGCGGAATCTCGCTCAAGGTGACATAGAGGAAATTGATTTCTCTGAATATCTTCGAGCACTCTTTGAAGATCCCGTGATGGCTCGCCCACTATTGAAATCATGGGTTCAACCCAACAAGGAACGAATGAAGGGTCCAGCGATGGTCCTTTCGCCTGTGACTCGTGACTTGGAAATCAAAAACCACATGTTCCAGCAACTCCCGAGGTTCAATGGCTTGGCTAGGGAAGACGTGATAGGGTATTTGCATGATATCGATGACTTTGTCAACCAACTCCCAAGACTGGGCACGGAGGTGACAGACGACGAGCTGAGAATGAAGGTTTTTGCGATGGGGCTTGGCGATAAAGCCAAGGCATGGTTAGCTTCTCTGGAAGCCGGTTCGCTTAACACTTGGGAAAAGGTCTTTTCAACATTTATGGAGAAATACTTCCCTCACACATTGACTACCGCGCTTAAGGCGCAAATCACTGGTTTCAAACAAGACTATGATGAGACGATCTACACCGCGTGTAACGACCCGGCCCACTAACGGGTCGAGACCTAGCCCAACGGGCCGGCAAGGTCACTCATGGGCACTCTCCGGGGTGATATGTTGGCCCACAGACCAACACCGATTCTCATCCGCGCACTTTGTCCTCACTCGTGCGCGCACCGGAAACTTCCCAGTTGGTCACCCATCCTAGAATTGCTCTAGAGCAAGCACGCTTAACTCTGAAGTTCTTATAGGTGGATTCCCGAAAAGAAAGGTGCACCTTGTTGGTATGAGTAGCGTTCTCAACCCTTTTAAGCCTCTGAAATCTGGGGCGTTACACCGCGCTTGAGAGGTTCAACGACCTCTTGAAAAAGTGTCCACACCATGGTTTTGAACTTTCGGATCCTGTCCAACACTTCTACAGTGGACTCATGATGAACCAGAATTTGTCAGATTCTAATTAATCAAATAAATTTGTATTTAGACAAAGGCAATTCACAACTACAACGAAAACCGTAGTGTAGTAGTAAAATAACCTCGAGTGTCGATCTCTAAGGACTATAACTAGCTTTATCTAATCTAACTTAAACTATAAAATCAACAGACGACTTAGCACAGGTTTTTCTTATCAGATAATGGAACTTAGTGATAGTATGATCATTCAAAGCATAGCAGGTTAATAATCATGCATGAAGTACCCGATCGTTTTGCATAGAGATCTTTGATCAATGAATTGTCCAATTGTGTTCCGTTATTATTCAACACTACGAAGATAGAGGTTTTAGATAGATCAAAGAAATAAAGCAATAACTCAAAGTCTGATTCGCTTTACCGCCATCACCATAATTATTAACCCTTCGCTAACAAATCACATACTATCACCAACGATAAATTTAGCTACTCATAGATGACATGCAATCAACAGAACTCATAGCAAGATTGAATGAAAACATGTTGAAAGATAAATAAATATGAATAGAAAAACTGTAAGATACAATGTTACCGAAGGTTGTCAATCTCCGACGAATCACGATCTCACAAGCTCCAAAACGATAAGAAAAAGTTTCTCCTAAGCTAAGAATTCCTAGAACAGGCTCTGGAGAATTCTTCCCTAAAACTAATGAGAAAGGTATGAAAAAAGGTCTGAGAAAGTATGAAAAACGGAGAAAACTGAGCAACTATATATAGGGGTTCGGCACGTGTGGGGCGAGTCGCCCCACACACCGGGCGAATCGCCTGGTGTGGGGCGAACCGCCCCACGTCCCAGGCGAATCGCCCGGGACCTCCAGCCGGCCTTTGACGCGTTTTCGACGCGTTTTTGGATTTCTTTTCCTTTCCGGACTCGGTTTTTGCCTTCTAGTGACCTTTTAGCCTTCAGACTCGACCCCTAGACTTCAAATCCTATCCGGAATCTTCTAGATACTCCAAAAATGCCTTCGGAACACCAATTCCTCGTCCACTTCAATATAATTGCCCGGAAAACCTCATTTTTCACCCAAAACCTGTAAAATACAAACTAAAGGGAAACGTGACACTATTCTAATAAAATGCACTAAAATATAGCTAAATTAATATAGAGGATAGCTAAATTGGTGAAAAAAGACTCGAATAAAAGTGTAAAATACTCGCTCATCAAACTCCCCAAACCGAACCTTTGCTTGTCCTCAAGCAACTAAGCTAGACTCTAATGCAAAAAACAATGCAACACAAAAATGAAGTCTCATGCCAAATGAAATGAACTAATCTATCGAATCTATCAAATAACATATGAACAAAAACCATATAAATCATAACATGAATATAGGTTGAAGAATGCCTCGATTGACTCATACACATTCACATAAGCACTTATGTCAAGCAAGATAGTCTCTCATAACATTCTCTACCTAGACCTAGTCAGTGACGACGTAATGAAGCATGTTAAGATGCGAATGGTTGTTCCGTGCCTATGAAACTGAGGACTTACTACTGTTCACCAAGTCAAGACTTGGTGACCTAATCAGTGACGACGTAATGAAGCATGTTAAGATGCGAATGGTTGTTCCGTGCCTATGAAAGTGAGGACTTACTACTGTTCACCAAGTCAAGACTTTTCCTCAAAGAGGTCGAATCAATACTGGCTCTCATCAAACGAAGGAGGGTTCCCTAAAAGATAACACTCCCCTATTCTACCCATCTCTCAAGCAAAGCCTTAAGCTATTCACCACTTCCGGAATGGAAGGACGAGGGTGGTCTAGAACAGATGACACTTAAACAAACAAAAGACAAAAAATTACAACACGATTACGAACATTACATGAATTGAAAAATGGGAGAACACTTTGCTAAACTGCTTTTTGGCTCTCATCAAACGAACGAGGGTTCCCTAAAAAGATAACACTTCCCTATTCTATCCATCTCTCAAGCAAACCCTTAAGCTATTCACCACTTCCTGAATGGCAGGACGAGGGAGGTCTAGAACAGATGACACTTAAACAAACAAAAGACAAAAAATTACAACACGATTACGAACATTACATGAATTGAAAAATGAGACAACACTTTGCTAAACTGCTTTTTGGCTCTTTTTTGGTCCCTTCCTTGCTTTTTTGGGGTCTTTTCTTTTTCTCTTTTTTTTTTTATTTTCCAGTCTTTTTTCTTTTTTTTCCTGGAATTTTTTCTCTTTATTTTCGAATTTTTTTTTAGCCAGCAGTAGCACAACGAAAAAGAAAAAAATGAAACACAAACGACCTCCCCAAACCTATTCGAAAGAATAGGTTGGAGTACAAAATTTACGAAAAAGAAAAATAAACTCACAACACACACTCAAAATCCAAAAAAAACAAGTCTAATGAAAGCGTAACCCCCTCCCCAAACCTATTCGAAAGAATAGGGTGCAAACAAAGGATCACACAATCTCACACTACCTCCTTCCTAGGCATTTAGCAATCTCAAAGCAAGGCGAAGACTTGTTGCCACTTAGGTACATAATTACTCGGGAAAACATCCATAAGATCCTAACATGCATCATCCTATTATAAAGGCCTTCGTGAACCGCAGTAGAGAAAACACCACTAAGTGATGTCGAGACTACCAAGCTTAACTAAGTGCAGTACATAAATGTGACAAGCCAAGCGAGACAAACCTCAAACAAATTCATTGAGATGAAGCATATGATTAATGTCATAATTAGTTAATCTACCCAATAAAAAAGTTCAAAAAATTTGGCAATAAACTACACACAAAAACATGCAAGACTATCCTAGGATGAATGTAGTGTATGCAACTAAATACTAAGAAAGCGGTAAACGTGCAAATGCAAATGCAAACGGATAAACATATAAGGTACTATACTCATCCTACTAATGCCAGGCTCTAAACCATCAATGGCAAGCTCCAAACTAACAACACTAGTTCACTTAAATCCCATCACCCCTCATGAATTTAAAGCTAGTCCCTAGCAGTAAGAAAAAGAGGAAATAAGATGTGATACTAGATGTTACCGCATGGTTTGGCCTCGGTCGGCTGAGTACGCTAGATGTAAGGTATTGAGATTGCTCGGGGGCCCTTATTGGTGATCATCGGAGCTCGTGGTGGTGGTGGTAGTTCCACTAATAGACTGGATAGGACCAACTCCTCCATCAGTGTTCAGGGCATCCTCATTGTCCCTATTGTCTTCATTGTCACTACTGTCACCACCATCATCACTAGTAGAGTTGCATTGTCGAAGAGAATCCTCAAGATTAGCCGCTGCAGTTACGGGATCTTCCATCCGGTATCTCTCTAATAGCCTGTGAACTGTTGAAGGGAAAAAAGTTGTGCTCTTAGAGTCTCCCTCTCCAACGTTTTACACCCCGGGGAAGTTACAGTAAGCTGCTCGGATACTCAGAGGTCTTCTTCCATTTTTTCCAATGTCGACCACATTCTCTACGGTTGATGCTCCCGATGTCTATATGGCGATCCCTTTAGAGGCAGTCGAGGGGCACCCCAAAGAGGGGTTGGGTGTCCATGTCATTATGTTTTGGAATCAAGTTAGCGATTCGGAACTTCATCACCACTGTCGACTCAAGACTGAATCCGTTGTGGTGAGGTCGCCCCGGTACCTTCCTATTCACTCGAACCTTGCAGTCCTTGTGACAGATTGCTGTCGTAATATTGGTTTCAATCCCTTCGGTGGTGCATGAATAGACATAAGAGTGCTCACTCCTGATGGATTCTAGTCCCTCATTTTGGATAAACCGCGACGTTATTACAAGAGCTCGTGGCTCGAACGCACCTCTAACGAGATCACTCTCCTTGACATGGTTGTAATCGATCCGCCTCCAATACTTCATTGTAGCCAAACGGGAGTGCTCCTCTCCCTTTGTGGCATGGTTCCTACAAGTAGCAATTAGTACCTCGTATGACACAAAACAGATTTATGCATATGCAAATGTAAGAGTGAAATTCACGAGTGATAATCAACAATCAAATTCCTCAAAATCCTCCATGTCTAGTCTAGCTACCAATCATGCAACACACCAAAATAACTTCGATATGTTCATATCACAATTTGCTCGTGCTAGACAAGCAATAGCCTTAAATCATAAGGCTCAATTCATACCATAGTAGCGAAAATTCTAGCATCTTAAATCCTCAAACTCATCAATCATGCATTCTTCCATTATGTTCATCATTATCACATTAGTAAACACAATCATATGTACGGAATGGAAGAAAAAGAAACATTGCATAACGACATATAGACATCTAGTAGAAAAAATCTCAAACCAACACACCAAGCATAATTAAACATGCAATTGATAGTGAATAACGTTTCTAATTACACAAACAACCAACCCACACATCATACAAGCCTAATTGAAGCATAAATCATAAAAGCCCCAAATTTGAAATATTAGGGTTCATGTGAAGATACCTCAGATCTGGAAAACGAATGCACTAGTGTGAAAGTTGTTCGGATGAAATGAAAGAGCACGTAATGGGCTTCGATTGAAGCTAAAGAATACAAAATTTGATGGAAGATTGTAGAATTTTTGATTTTTTTCAGATTTTGGGGAGTAAGAAGTGAACACGATGAAGAAAATGAGGAAAAACGGGGGTTTCCCAATTTTGGTACTCTCAGACGGTGTGGGGCGAACCGCCCCGTGTGTGGGGCGACTCGCCCCGTGCGGGGTGAATCGCTCCACGTGTGGGGCGAATCGCTCCCCACGTCCAGAGAGTTTCACGCTCTCTGGACATGTGGGGCGACTCGCCTTCCATGGGGGGCGATCCGCCCCCCACCTTCAGAGTTAGCGAGATGAATTTTTTCAAAAAAACTCAGTTTTTAATCCCCGAAAACCATTTTACTCATAAAACCACTTGAAAAAGTTCACTCAAACAAAAACATAAGCACAAACGACAAAGAGACGAACAAATTCACATATGAAAAACAAATTGTTCAATGAATGAATGCAAGCAATAAAGCGGTAAAAAAGCGATAAAAACTCCGGGTTTCCTCCCGGATAGCGCCACTGTTTATAGTCTTTGACTCGACTCCTTCTTGCGCCTAGCTCTTCTTCTTGAGGGTACTAGACTTCCCCTTCATGGATCTTCTCCTCATGCCGCGAACCTCTGAATAAGAATGAACATAGACAGCAAGACCACAGTAGTTAATGGTGTGAGAAGCATTGAAGTGATCAGGTGGATCAGATATGGTTCGCAACACATGTCGCTTGCCATCCACCTCAATGGTGCAAGTCCTTCGGTAGATGTCTATCACGGAGCGTAGTTTAGTCAAGAACGTTCGCCCCAAGAGAACAACATCCCCCATCCCAGGTGTAGACGCCGGCATAACTACAAAATTGGTGTACACAGAAGCTTCACCAATCTTAACCAATACGTTCTTCACAACGCCTTTGGGTCTCACAAAGGATCCATCCGCCAATTGCACAATAGCCTTATGCTCAGATAGTTTTCCAAGGCTACTCCTCTCAAACACATTCATTGGGAGCACATTAGAGTAAGATCCTGTATCTAGTGTAGCACGGACATATTTGAGGGATTGGCTCGGGATCCTCTTGCTCCGCTTCACTCTCATCAGAACCAAGGTCCTTCTCTTCTTCCTTGGCTAGTGGGGGTTCTTCATCCTTGCAACGCTCACACTTAGCAACCTGCTTGATGGTGATTTCAACAGGAAGATCACCCACCAAGGTAATGGACATCGACTTCTCAGTGTTGCTAGGTAGCTTCCCTTGCTCCCTACTTGCTCGACGGTCAATCAACTCTTGCATCTTCTGATGGGCAAGCCTAGTGCTCTCTTCCAATCGATCAAGCCTCGCCCTAGTCTTCTCAGAGTCTTCTTCATAACGCTTGAGAAAACTTTGGGTGTGATCAACCATCTTTTGCAAGTTCTCCATCAATAGAGCTGTCTTCGACTACGGTTGCTCTTTCGGAGCGGGATTTTCGCAGTGATCATTACCATAGTTAAGCCTACTACGGTCTTGGTTAGGGCCATAAGTTTGGCTAGCCGGTGCATATCCTTGATTGTTCCGGGACCCTCTTCTCCAAAATCCACCTCGAGGATTCCTACCATCTTGTCCGTAGCTAGCTTCTTGAGTACCGAATTCTGTAGCAAAAGCTTCCTCTTTGCCTCCTTGAACCCAATTTCCATCATCATATGCAAGCTCCGATCTACACATATGAGCTCCATGCCCATAGTTCTTGCATATTCGGCAAACCTCGTTTGACATAGTTGTTCCTGCGGAGTTCTTGAGGACTTGTTTCAATTCGTTGGTAAAGCACTCTTGAATCTATCCCCATTACCCCCATACATAGGGGCCTCTTGAGTAGGTGGAGCTTCAGGTCCACGTCTCCTAACCATTTCTCTTGGATCCTTGAATTGCGAACCCTTAGCAATCCTTTCGAAAATCGCCCAGACGGCTTCCGCGGTTTCCTCCCAAATATTGCCACGGCATTGGAAATCCACCACTTGTTGGTTCTCGAAGGTCAGTCCATTGTAGAAGTGTTGGACAAGATCCGAAAGCTCAAAACCATGGTTAGGGCACTTGTTCATGAGGTCTTGGAACCTCTCAAACACGGTGTAGATGGTCTCATCATAGTCTTGTTTGAACCTAGTGATTTGCGCCTTAAGCGCGGTAGTCAAGGTGTGAGGGAAGTATTTCTCCATGAAAGCTGAAAAAACCTTCTCCCAAGTGTCCAGCGATCCCGCCGGTAGAGAACTCAACCATGACTTGGCTCTGTCGCCAAGCCCCATAGCAAAAACCTTCATCCTCAACTCATCCGTTGTTATTTCAGCTCCGGGTCGTGGGAGTTGGTTGACGAATTCATCGATATCGTGCAAGTACCCCATCACATCTTCCCTTGCTAAGCCATAGAACCTCGGAAGTTGTTGGAACGCGTGGTTCTTGATTTCCAGATCACGAGTTGCACACGAAAGAACAATCGTCGGTCCCCTCATACGATCCTTGGAGGGTTGAACCCATGCTTTCAGTGGTCTAGCTTCTGCCATTCCGTCGATTTCCTTGAAAAGACTGTAGAGATTCAGAGAAATCGGTATCCTCTATTTACTCTAGTTCACGTCTTTGAAGTAATCGCCTTCTTTGGTGGTAGACTCTGTCGATCTCAGCAATTGAATCAGCAAGCGGTGTTCCTCTAGATCGTGTATGTCGCATACACTATCTGTAATAAGCTAGGAAAGGAGTATTAGAGAGAGATTAAATAGAAAAATAAAAACTACTAAAACTAGGAATTGAATGCTAAAAATATAAATAAGCTAAACAGAAAAAAGGAGTATAGTCTCCGGCAACGGCGCCAATTTGATGAACCGAAATTTGTCAGATTCTAATTAATCAAATAAATTTGTATTTAGTCAAAGGCAATTCACAACTACAACGAAAACCGTAGTGTAGCAGTAAAATAACCTCGAGTGTCGATCTCTAAGGACTATAACTAGCTTTATCTAATCTAACTTAAACTATAAAATCAACAGACGACTTAGCACAGGTTTTTCTTATCAGATAATGGAAGTTAGTGATAGTGTGATCATTCAAAGCATAGCAGGTTAATAATCATGCATGAAGTACCCGATCGTTTTGCATAGAGATCTTTGATCAATGAATTGTCCAATTGTGTTCCGTTATTATTCAACACTACGAAGATAGAGGTTTTAGATAGATCAAAGAAATAAATCAATAACTCAAAGTCTGATTCGCTTTACCGCCATCAGCATAATTATTAACCCTTTTCTAAGAAATCACATACTATCACCAACGATAAATTTAGCTACTCATAGATGACATGCAATCAACAGAAATCATAGCAAGATTGAATGAAAACATGTTGAAAGATAAATAAATATGAATAGAAAAACTGTAAGATACAATGTTACCGAAGGTTGTCAATCTCCAACGAATCACGATCTCACAAGCTCCAAAATGATAAGAAAAAGTGTCTCCTAAGCTAAGAATTCCCAGAACAGGCTCTGGACAATTCTCCCCTAAAACTAATTAGAAAGGTATGAAAAAAGGTCTGAGAAAGTATGAAAAACGGAGAAAACTGAGCAACTATATATAGGGGTTCGGCAGGTGTGGGGCGAGTCGCCCCACACACCGGCGAATTGCCTGGTGTGGGGCGAACCGCCCCACGTCCCGGGCGAATCGCCCGGGACCTCCAGCCGGCCTTTGACGCGTTTTCGACGCGTTTTTTGATTTCCCTTCCTTTTTGGACTCGGTTTTTGCCTTCTAGTGACCTTTTAGCCTTCAGACTCGACCCCTAGACTTCAAATCCTATCCGGAATCTTCTAGATACTCCAAAAATTCCTTCGGAACACCAATTCCTCGTCCACTTCAATATAATTGCCCGGAAAACCTCGTTTTTCACCCAAAACCTGTAAAATACAAACTAAAGGGAAACGTGACACTATTCTAATAAAATGCACTAAAATATAGCTAAATTAAAATAGAGGATAGCTAAATTGGTGAAAAAAAGACTCGAATGAAAGTGTAAAATACACGTTCATCAACTCACTTTTGAGAATCAGCAAGTGGTGGATTTCCAGTGCCGTGGTAATACTTGGGAAGAAACCGCGGAGGCTATTTGGGCGGTTTTCGAAAGGCTTGCTAAGGGATCTCAATTCAAGGATCCAAGAGCAGTGGTTAGGAGGCGCGACGCTCCACCAATCAGGAGGTTCCAATGTATGGAGCGAGTGGGGATCGATTTGAGTGCTTCACCAATGAGCTGAAGCAAGTTGTTAAGAGCTCAGTTGGAACATTCGTTTCTAATGAGATTTTCCGGATTTGCAAGAACTATGGGCATGGGCTCATATGTGTAGGTCGGAGCTTGCACACGATGGTGGCAATTGGGTTCACGGAAGCGACGAGGAGGCCTTTGCTGCGGAATTTGGAGTTCAAGAAGCTAGCTATGGTCAAGATGGTAGGAATCCTCATGGTGGATTTTGGAGAAGGGGGTTCCGAAACAACCAAGGATATGCACCAGCTATCCAAACTAATGGCCCTAACCTAGACCGTAGCAATCTTAGCTATGGTAATGATCACTGTGAAAATCCCACTCCTAAGGAGCAACCGAAGTCGAAGACGGCTCTTCTCATGGAGAATTTTCAGAAAATGGTTGATCACACCCAAGGTTTACTTAAGCGTTATGAAGAAGATTCGGAGAAGACAAGGGCGAGACTTGATCAGTTGGAGGCAAGCACTAGGCTTTCTCATCAAAAGATGCAAGAGTTGATTGACCGTGGAGCAAGTAGGGAGCAAGGCAAGTTTCCTAGCAACACTGAGAAGTCGATGTCTATTACCTTGGTGGGTGATCTTCCTGTTGAAATCACTATCAAGAAGGTTACTAATTGTGAGTGTTGCAAGGATGGCGAGCCCCCACTAGCCAGGAAGAAGAGAAGGACCTTGGTTTTGATGTTAGCGATGAGGATCAAGAAGATCCCGAGCCAATTCCGGATAGTTTCGATGTGAAGGTTGGGATTGGTGAATTTGAAGATGTCCGTGCTACACTTGATACGGGATCTTAATCGAATGTGCTCTCTATGAATGTGTTTGAGAAGAGTGGCCTTGGAGAGCTTTCGGGGCATAAGGCTATTGTGCAACTTGCGGATGGATCATTTGTATGACCCGAAGGCATTGTGAAGAACGTATTGGTTAAGATTGGTGAAAATTCTGTATACACCAACTTTGTTGTGATGCCGGCGACTACACCGGGAATGGGGGATGTTGTTCTCTTGGGGCGAAAGTTCTTGACTAAGCTATGCTCCGTAATCGACATCTACTGAAGAACTTGCACCATTGAGGTGGATGGCAAGCAACATGTGTTGCGAGCCATATCTGATCCTAGTCCTCACTTCAATGCTTCTCATTCTATTAACTACTTTGGTCTTGCTGTATATGTCCATTCTCACTCACAGGTACTAGGCATGAGAAAGAGATCGATAAAGGGGAAGTCTAGTACCCTCAAGAACAAGAACTAAAGAGCAAGAAGAAGTCGAGTCCGAGACTTTATAAACAATGGCACTGTCCGGGAGGCAACCCTGAGTTTTTATCGCTTTATTGCATTGCATTGCATTCATACATTGAACAATTTGTCCTTATTAATATTCATTTGTCGGGTTATGTGATGTTTTGTGCTTAGGTTTATGTTTGAGTTAAATTTTTCGAGTGTTTTTCATGAGGAAAATGCTTTTCGGGGATAAAAACTGAACTTTTTCGGAAAAATTTCTTCTCCCCACCTCTGGAGGTGGGGGGCGAATCGCCCCACATCGCCAGAGAGCTTCACGCTCTCTGGCAATGGGGAGCGATTCGCCCCACATACAGGGCGATTATCCCCACATCGCCAGAGAGCTTCATGCTCTCTGGTAATGGGGAGCGAATCGCCCCACATACGGGGCGATTCGCCCCCCGTAGTCAGAGAAATAAGAGACGGGATTTCTCCCCAATCTCCTCATTCTCTTATCTTCTTCACCTCTCTTACTCCAAAACACCCAAAAACTCAAAAAATCTTCCATCTTACATAAAACCTTCAATTCTCCATCAAATTTTGTATTCTTTAGCTTCAATCGAAGCCCATTACGTGCTCTTTCATTCCATCCAAACAAATTTCATCCTAGTTCATTCATTCTTCAGATCTGAGGTGACTTCACATGAACCCTAATTTTTCAAATTTGGGGGTTTTTTGATTTATGCTTCAATTGAGCTTATATGATGTATGGGTTGATTGTTTGTGTGATTAGAAACGTTATTCACTATCAATTGCATGTTCAATTTTGCTTGGTTTGTTGGTTTGAGAATTTTGCCTACTAGATGTCTATGTCTTAATGTGCATTGTTTCTTTTCCTTTCATTCCATGTTTATAGTTGTGCTTATTGATATGATAATGATGGACATGATGGTAGAACGCATGATTGATGAGTTTGAGGATTTTTTATGCTAGATTTTTTGCTACTATGGTATGATTTGAGCCTTATGATTTAAGGTTAATTGTTGTCTAGCATGAGCTTAATGTGATATGTTACATGTCTATGATGTGTTGGTGTGTTGCATTTTAGTTCTAGAAGTGGCTAGATTAGACAGGGAGCTTTTGAGGAGTACGATTGTTGATGTTATCACTCGTTTGTTTCACTCTTGCATTTGCATATGCATGAATCTGTTTTATGTTGTACAAGATACTAATTGCTGCTTGTAGGTACCATGCCACCACGTGACAAGAAGAAAGCTGGCTCATCTAGGGGCAAGAAGGGTAAAGGGGTAGCTTCAAGCTCCCAACCTTCTCATGAGTTGTTTGAGTCGTCGTTTTCCGCTATCGACGTCCGTTTAAGGCTCCAAGCGGAGCTTGCTCAAGGTGGACGATCGACCGTTCCTGATCGGAGGATTGAGATTCCAGAAGACCATGGTAATCGACCGGGTTATAAGGTGCTCTCTCGTTTGGCTAAGAAGAGGAATTGGGGTTGGTTTACTTCCAACCGTTTCAAGGGGTATGATAAGAGCCTTCTCTATGAGTTTTATGTTGGGTATGCGGATCTTGAAGAGAAGGAGGGTGTTCTTGTTAGAGGCGTAATCGTGCCATGGACTCCTGCCTCAATTTCTCATTTTATTCATATGGGGGAACGGGAGTTCATCGGAAGTGACCATTTTTATGAGTATTCCAGGGCTACTAGGGGGATTGGAAGCGATATCACGGATGAGATTTGCAACAAGCAATATGTGTTTCTAGAATCCGGGGCACAACCAGGACGGATCCATCAGAGTGACCTTAGTCTTGAGTCTAAGGTGGTGATGAAGTTTTGTATTGTCAATCTCATTCCTAGGAAGAATGAAACATGGATTCAACCGAACTATGCTGAGCTCCTCTACTGCTTGTTGGGCAAGCATCGCATAGACATCGGGAAGATCATGTATGAAGAATACGAGCGTCATTGGGAGAAGAAGAAGAATCCCTTCATTTTTCCAAGTTTCATCACGGCTTATTGCAAATATCATGGGGTTGAGGACATTGTTGAGGGGAATCCTGAGGTCGCGGCTCTTTCCCCATCAACTATTGATGTGCAATTGAATAGGTATCATATGAAGAACCCCACAGCTGCTGCTGCTGATTTTGAGGCTTCCCTTCGACAGCGTGATTTTGATGATGATGATGAGGAGGAGGAAGATGAGGATGCTATGGATACTGATGATGGAGCTGGCCCAGTTCCTGATATTCCTTCTGTTAGTAGACCGTCACCACCGCTTCGAGCACCACATGGGTCTAGAGGTATTGATTTCTCTGATTTTCGGTCCTACCTCGATGACCGTTTCGGTAGAGTTGATACTAGTTTTGCATCCTTGACCATTTCTTTCCAAGGGTTGCAACATAATCTTGATGGATACGTTGCCCAACGCAACCGCGATTGGGAGATAGCTGAGGAGCATCGCCGGAATGAGAGAGAGATTATGTGGGAGCAGCAACAGCTCATCAGTCATCAACAGGAGGCCCTACAACAATCCAATGATCTTCTGTCTGACCTGTGGAGGGACTATTATGGGGATTACGATCCTAATAATTAGTCTTTTCACAACTCCATTCTTGTATACTCAGCCGACCGAGGCCAAACCATTCGGTAACATCTAGTATCACTTTTTATTTCCTTATTCTCTTTTGCTAGAGACTAGCTTGAGTTTCTTGAGGGGGGGTGGGATGTGAACCATGATGTTAGTATTGTTTGGCTTTTTGCATGTTGAGTATGGTATCTTGTATTTTGTTTGCATTTGCTTTTGCACGTTTACCGCTTTCTTAGTATTTAGTTGCATACACTACATTCATCCTAGTATAGTTTTGCATGTTTTTATGTGGAGTTTATTGTCAAATTTTTTGAACGTTTTTATTGGGTAGATTAACTAGTTATGACCTTTGACCATGCGTTTCATCTCTATGAATTTGTTTGAGGTTTTTCTCGCTTGGCTTGTCACATTTATATATGCACTTTGTTAAGCTTGGTAGTCTCGACATCACTTAGTGGTGTTTTCTCTACTGCGGTTCACGAAGGCCTTTATAATAAAATGATGCATGTTAGGGTCTTGTGGTTGTTTTTCCCGTGTAATTATGTACCTAAGAGGCAACAAGTCTTCACCTTGCTTTGAGATTGCTAAATGCCTAGGAAGGAGGTAGTGTGAGATTGTGTGTTCCTTTGTTTGAAACCTATTCTAACGAATAGGTTTGGGGAGGGGGTTATGCATCATTATGACTTGTTTTTCGATTTTGAGTGTTGTGAGTTTGTTTTCCTTTTTCGTAAAGTTTGTGCTCCAACCTACTCTTTCAAATAGGTTTGGGGAGGTCGTTTGTGAGTCATTGTAATTTCTTTTTCGTTGTGCTACTGCTGGCTATATACAAAAAAAAGAGAGGACAAAAAAAGAAAGAAAAAATCGAAAGAAAAAGGAATAAGAAAGAATTCCAGAAAAAAGAAAAAATCTGGGAAAGAAAAAAGAAAAAAAGAAAAGACCCCAAAAAAGCAAAGAAGGGTCCAAAGAAAGCCAAAAATCAGTTTAGCAAAGTGTTTGTCTCGTTTTTCAGTTTTTTTGATGTTCGTAATCGAGTTGTAATTTTTGTCTTTTGTTTGTTTCGTGTCATCTGTTCTAGACCACCCTCGTCCTGCCATTCAGGAAGTGGTGATTAGTTTATGACTTTGCTAGAGAGATGGGTAGAATAGGGGAGTGTGACCTTTTAGGGAACCCTCCTTCATTTGATGAGAGCCAGTATTGGTTCGACCTCTTTGAGGGAAAGTCTTAACTTGGTGAACAGTAGTAAGTCCTCAATTTCATAGGCACGGGACAACCATTCGTATTTTAAAATGTTTCATTACGTCGTAACTGACTAGGTCCAGGTAGAGAATGTTACGAGAGACTATCTTGTTTAACATAGTGCATATGTGAATGTGTATGAGTCAATCGAGGCATTCTTCAACCAATATCCATGTTATGATTTGTATGGTCTTTGTTCATACGTTTTTGATAGACTCAATAGATTAGTTCATTTCATTTGGCATGAGACTCCATTTTGTGTGTTGCATTGGGTTTTTGCATTAGAGTCTAGCTTAGTTGCTTGAGGACAAGCAAAGGTTCGGTTTGGGGAGTTAGATGAACGTGTATTTTACACTTTCATTCGAGTCGTTTTCACCAATTTAGCTATCCTCTAGGTTAATTTAGCTTATATTTTAGTGCATTTTATTAGAATAGTGTCACGTTTCCCTTTTCTTTGCATTTTTCAGGTTTTAGGTGAAAAACGTATTTTTATGGGCAATATTGATGAAGAGGACGAAGGTTTGGTGTTTCGAGGACATTCGTGGTGTATCTAGAAGGTTCCAGATGAGATTTGAGGCCTAGGGGACGAGTTTCAAGGCTTAAAGGTCACTAGAAGGCAAATCGAGTTCAAAAAGGAAACTAACTCAAAAACTCGTTGTTCATCGACTCTGTCGGTCCCGGGCTGTTCGTCCGGGACGCCGGGCGATTCACCTGGCACCGGGGGCGGTTCGCCCCGGAGATATCGTAGCTATATATATGTTTTGCCAATTTTGTTCGTTTTTCATACCTTTTCACCTTATTCTGAGAGACAAATTCTCCAGAGCCTCTTCTGGGAATTATTAGCATAGAAGACTCTTTTTCTTATTGATTTGGAAGTTTAAGCATAGAGATTGGACATCTTTGATTCTCGATTCTTGCTTGTGAGTTAGCAATTCATCGGAGATTGACAACCTTCGTTGGTAACTTGTATCTCACGATTTTTCTGCTTTTATTTATTTCATTCAACATGTTTTCATTCAATCTTGCTTTGATTCTTGTTGATTGCAATTTATCTATGAGTAGCTAAATGTATCGTTGGTGATAGTATGCGATTTCTTAGCTAGGGTTCTTAATTATGCATGAGTGGCTTCGCGCGTTTAGGACTTGATTTATTGTTTTATTTCTTTGATCTATCTAAGCCATCTATCTTCGTAGTGCTGAATTGAAAGGAACACACATGACAATTCACGATCATAGATTTCTATACAAACTTCAAGTACTTCATGCATGATTATTACCCGTTGCTTTGAATGATCATACTATCACTAACTTCCATTATATTGATAAGAAAAATATGTGCTTTGCTTGATTTCTGATTTATAGTTTAAGTTAAATTAGATAAAGCTAGTTATAGTCCTTAGAGATCGACACTGGAGGTTATCTTACTTCTACACTACGTGTGTTGGTTTTCGTTGTAGTTGTGAGTTGCCTTTGGCTAAAAACAAATTTATTTCATTAATTGAGTCTAACAATCTCGTTCATCAGCAACTGCGTCCTTAGCCGGAAATTCTTTATCATGAACTACATTTATCTTGTCATGACTTGGAGTAGGAATGTCATTGTCAGAATCATCATTAAGTTCAATAGATTTGACATTTATAGCATTAGATTCAGTTATTTGCTCGTGTATCAGTAATTTCTTCATACATTCTGATATCTCTTCTTCAGCAGGGACTCCTTGTGATTTTTCATAGAATACAACATGCACTGATTCTTCAATCTTTTGTGCCTTTTTGTTGTAAACTCTGATTCATCTGCCTTTAATTGAAATGTTCTTAAGTATTCTCTACCATTGTTAAGAACAAAGCATTTGCAACCAAATACTCTTAGATGAGTGATGTTAGGAGGTCTTCCAACAAATAACTCATAGGTGAGTTTTGTTGTATTCCTTAGTTATCAAGCATCTATTTTGAGTATAGCATGCGGTATTAATCGCTTCAACCCAATAGGCTTCACTTATTTCAGTGTCAGCAAGCATTGTTCTAGCTGCTTCCTTAAGGTTACGATTCTTCCTTTCAGCAACACCATTTTGTTGAGGTGTCCTTACTGAGGATAACTGATGTTGTATGCCTTTGAAGTGTGTTGGTCCCTTTAAACAATAAGAAAAGACTAGGGGGGTGAATAGTCTTTTCAAACTTTTCGTCGTTTAAAACTTTCTCAGCAAGTGCTTATTTGTATAACCTTGTTCTCCACCAAACTTGGGACTTATAATTAGCAACACTATGCTTGATTAATTCCCCCTGAATTTCACGCCTGAAAAGGTGTTTATCAGTTTGAGAGGTTTGGGATGAGATGACTTGAGTATAACTTTTCAGCTATAACAAGTTAACTAAAGAAACACAACTTGTAATACTTTGCAGTAAGCAAGTTTGTTGTTTCTGGTGTCAAGACTTGTTCTTGTTCCAAAGGAAGAACACTTAACTAATTTCTTATCCGTGAATATTCTACTTCTTCACAAGTAGCTTTTGTTTCAAGCTTAAATATTGGAACGGATCAATAAGCAGTAAAGAGTAGAGAAGGATTTGAGTGTTTAAAGCACAAGTGAGAGTTTGATCACATTGTTGACACACCTTCTACTCTTGCCTTTTGACCTCTATTTATAGTGTCTTCAGGGAGCCGTTTGAATTTCAAATTCTAAGGCTTTGTACCTTAAGATGTCACTATCTTGCTTTTGTACTTTCAGCAGCATCCTTCATTTGTCTTCTTGTCTGCATGTTCTTCGCGTGCCTACTTTGCATTTAATGTTCTTTTGAATCAAATTCAAATATGAACGTTGGGGCCAAAATGCAAGTACTCTTCAACAAGGAGGTCACATATGTTGTCAGCAAGTGGTCAGTCTCAGTTTCAGCAAGCACAACCTACTCTGTCATATAGATTTTCACTTATTCAAGTTGTTGCTGAATATCTCACTTTCAGAGCAATATGTGCCTTTGTAGATACCTTTCTCAGAATTCTTCTAAGTCTTCAGTCTTCGAATC
>CM051455.1:83511598-83550794 GCA_028274465.1 Plantago ovata | reverse complement strand
AAGGAAGAATCACACCCTAAAAGAAGCTTCAGAAACAATGCTTGCTGACACTGAATACGTGAGCTTACTGGGTTGAAGCGATTATACACTTCCTGTTACACTCAAAAAGATGTCTGATTACTAAGGAATACAACAAAACTCCTTATGAGTTTGTTTGGAAGACCTCCTAACATCACCCATCTAAGAGTATTTGGTTGTAAGTGTTTTGTTCTTAACAATGGTAGAGAATACCTAAGAACATTTCAACCAAAGGCAGACGAAGCGATATTTCTTGGTTACTCCTTGAATAGTAAAGCTTATAGAGTTTACAACAAAAAGGCACAAAAGATCGAAGAATCAGTGCATGTTGTATTCTACGAAAAGTCACAAGGAGTTCCTGCTGAGAAGAAATATCAGATTGTATGAAGGAGCTACTGATACACGAGCAAAGAACTGAATCTGATGCTAGGAAAATCAAGTCAATTGAACTAAATGATGATTCTGACAATGACTCTCCTACCCAAGTCATGACAAGATAAATATAGTTCATGACAAAGAATTTCCAGCAAAAGACGCAGTTGCTCCGGATGTTGCTGAAACTATGAAACTTCCTGTGCCTGCTGATGAGTTACCACAATCTAGCAATGCTGAACAAGCAGTTGCTGATGAACAGATCTCAGCAGAGACACAACAAAATACCAGTAGTACTGAACAAGTACATGCTGATGAGCAAACTTATCCAGATCCAAAGAGCAGAAAACCTGTTAATAAATGGATTAGAGATCATCCCTCTACGGATATGATTGGTGATATTGACAAACGCCAAGTGACTAGATCCAAAGTATCTGCTACTCATGGACTTGCTGAAGAAGCAAATGTCGTAGAAGTAGAAGCTTTGTTCTCTTGCTTTGTTTCAGAAATTGAACCCAAGACCATAGAAGAAGCTTTGAAGCATTCTGAATGGATCAAGGCAATGCAAGAAGAACTGGATCAATTTGAAAGGAACAAAGTCTGGAAACTTGTACCTCTTGCTGAAGGCAAGAAAGGTATTGGTACAAAGTGGGTGTTCAGAAACAAGTTGAGTGAGTCTGGTGAAGTAACAAGGAACAAAGCACGTTTAGTTGCTCAAGGTTACTGTCAGACTTAAGGATTGGACTATGATGAGTCTTATGCACTAGTTGCAAGATTGGATGCAATTAGACTTTTCTTGGCCTTTGCTGCTCACAATGACTTCATTGTTTATCAATTGGATGTTAAAAGTGCATTCTTGAATGGTGAACTTGCTGAAGAAGTCTACTTGGAACAACCCCCTGGCTTTGAACTTCCCTCAGAAACCAAGATGGTATACAAGCTTCAGAAGCTGTATATGGTCTAAAGCAAGCACCTAGAGCTTGGTATGATACCTTAGCTAAATTCTTGCTGGATAATGGTTTCAAGAAAGGTGAAGTTGACAAAACTTTGTTTACCATGAACCATGATGGTAAAATACTCTTAGTTCAGATTTATGTGGATGACATAATATTTGGATCTAAGGACAAGCAACTTTGTGATGATTTTGCCAAACTCATAACAAACAAATTTGAAATGAGTATAAATGGGTAAATTGAATTATTTCCTAGGATTGCAAGTCAAGCAACTCAAGGATGGAATATTCATAAATAAAGCAAAGTATGCGAAAGAAATGTTCATAAAGTTTAGGATCAAAGAGGAAGAAAAAACCTTAAAAGATCCCTATGAGTGTTGGTACCAAATTGGGCTATAGTAAAGAAGATAAATGTGTTGAAGAACACAAGTATAGGAAGCTCATTGGTTCCTTGTTGTATTTAACAGCAAGTAGACCTGACATTCAATATGTTGTTTGTGTGTGTGCAAGATTCCAATCTGATTCAAGAGAATCACACTACAAAAAGGCACTTAAGATACTGAAATATGTCAAATGTACAATCAATGTTGGATTATGGTATCCTAAAGATTTTGTACTTGAATTGGTTGGTTATTCTGATGCTGATCATGGAGGATCAACTCTGGATAGAAAATGTACTTCTGGAACTTGTCAGTTTCTAGGTACTAGATTAATATCATGGTTCAGAAAGAAGCAAACCTGTGTTGCCAATTCATCTACTGAATCTGAGTACATTGCGGCTGGTTGTTGCACATCTCAAATTCTATGGATTCAGCAACAATTGAGAGATTATGGTATTTCTGCAAAGAAAACACCCATCTTTTGTGATAATACAAGTGCTATTGCTATCACGCAAAATCCAAAGTTCCAGTCAAGGACAAAGCACATTGATATTAGACATCATTTCATTAGAGATCATGTGGAAAAAGGAGACATTGAGGTTGTAAAAGTATGTACTGATGATCAACTTGCTGACATCTTTACCAAGCCCCTACCAGATAATAGATTCGCAATGCTAAGGTATAACATTGGGTTGATTGAATTACCTCAATAGTAAGGGATACAATTGGCTGATTGCTGAAACAGACATTTAGCAAGACAAAGTATGCTTACTTAAATAAAAGCTCCTTCCACTGATTTTTTCGAAAAAGAAATGATAAGCTCACTACATGATTGCTGAAACAGGCAATCAGCAAGTAACTCCTTCAAAACGGTTATTTGTTAGGAAACTTGATCACTTGCTGAGACGGGCACTCAGTAAAAGAAAAACCTTAAGGATTGCTGAAACGGGTATTCAGACAATCAAAGATACTGAAACATGTATTCAAGTATCAAATGAAAATTCTGAGACGGGAACTCAGCAAAGAGCAAACAAACTTCTCAGATTTTACCAAAAGATATCTCAAGACAAAAAGAATTTACTGAGAGAGGAACTCAGAAATGTCTTTTAATTTAAGGAAATATGAGATATTTGATTAAGGGGGAAATTTCAGCAAATAACAAGGCTTATTACCCAAATTCGCTGAAAAGATTCTTGTTTACTTCAGCAAGCAACCAAATCCCATAAATCTAGGTAAAATCAATTTGTGACGTTAATCAGGCACAAATAAACTCGCTATTAATCATGACATGAAATACAATCATGGCCATTGATTTAAAGTAGTTTTTTATCTGACAGTTAATATTGCAAAGAGAAAGAGTGCTCTGACGGTTTTTGTTAGTGGACCACTACGCATTTAATGCAAAGGCTCCACTAACGCTGTTGAATCTCTGTTATACCCTTGCTGAGAACTCAAAATCGATTGAGCTTCTTGCACACCAGAGATACTATATAAACAAAGAGTTAGAGAAAGACAAAATTCTTTAACTCACATTTCCTTTCTCTGCAAATTTTTATAGCCTGTGCCTGAATTCACAGTACCTCCGGTCAAAAAGCAAGTTAATCTTTTTTGTACACTTCTACCGCTCTATAAAAGAAATGTCCCCAAAGAGACAGTCCTCCAAGACCTCAAAATCCTCAAAGGCTGATAGTGCTGGAAAAAGCACTACTCCGGTTATAACTCCGGCAACCAACACAGTGAAAATTGTGTTGAAGAACGACCGCATAACGGAGAGACCCATGCCGCCTGCATATCTTGACACTGCAAAGTGTGAACAGATGATGCAATGGGGCGGATTTGCCAAAGAGAAGTATATAAGATACTTCTATGAACAAGAATTAGATGGAGAAAATGAAGAGGCACTAGAGTTGATAAAACAACAAGGCCTTCTTTTCTTCATAACTGCTCGCCCTAAGAAAGTGAGTATGTTAGATGCCATGGAATTCTACAATGTAGAAATCCAAACTCTGACTGATGGACAAGGAGTCACTGAAAAAGTGATTTCTACCACAGTTCAAGTTGTGCAAATCATCCTGAAATGGATTGATTTGGCCAACATCTTTCAGATTCCAACCACTAGAACTGAAGATGACATCACTGCCAATGATGAAGAAATTGAAGCCTTCTACAGTGATGTCAGAAAAGAGAGAATGAAGAAAGGAGAGATTGCTCCCGTGACTTGGACAAAGCACGTAAAAAGGAAGAATCTTTGCCATTCACTTAGTCTAGTAGCTCTGCTACTCATCAAAGTCCTAGACTCCCAAGTTGGAGGAATTGACCAAGTAGGCTTGAGAAGGTGGCCGCTGCTGATGCATGTACATGAGAACATAACTGAGCTAAACTGGGCAAAGTACATTTTCAACAGACTTGTTGATTGTGTTACTAAATTTAAGGTCAAGGTTGAAGACAACAAGGTCTCACCTACTTTCCCAGTCATGTATGGACTAAAAATATGCTATATCCTTGAACACTTTAGGATTCAGTTGAGAAACCCATTGCCGATTAAGAAATCAGTATGCAATGTGGGAAGAGCCTTCTACAAGAAAAATGGACCTAAGCTTGCTGACAAGAAATCAAAGAAGGCAACAGCTTCAAATGTTGTCAGCACAAGTCAGCAAGAAAGGTATACTACAGCTGCAGATGTTGTCACCACTAGTCAGCAAGACAAGACTCCAACATCTGAAAAGTTGTTGATGAAACTGCTGTTGATGGTGATCAACAAGGTACGTGTACAACAGCCGTTGCTGAAAATGCAACTACTGCAGATGCTGCTGCTGAAAAGCAACTGGAGAAATCCAAGAAGCAAAAGAAGAAAGCTGATGATGACACTCAAACTGCAGCGTCCCAGCTGACCCCATCCCTAAGAAGAAACGGACAAAGAACCCAAGAAAGAAAACACTGGCTCACAAGTCAGTTCCAATTGTCCATGATCTTTCGGATGATACTCTAGGAGTTGCTGAAACACAAGCCACTCCAGTAGATGTTGATGAAGTGCTTGCGGAAGCCTTCAACAGTGTTGAAGTGTTTGCAGAAGCCTTCAACAATCAACTAAATGTTGGTACATCTGCTGAGATAAGACCACAAGGCAGTTGAAACGAAATTCCTGCCCCAATGCCAGATATCTACATTGTAGATAATCTAGATGATCAGACTCTGCAACCAGCAGTGATATTGCTGCTGATCTGAGAAACGAGACACTTGCTAATGCTTCTGAAAAGATGGTTGCTGAACAAGCAATTCATCAAGTTCTTGAAACCGCAGTTACTGAGACTATGATTGCTGAAGAACCAGTTGTTGAGACTACAATGGTTCAAGTCCCAGAAATTGTTGAAACACCACAAGAGACATTATTCGACGATGCATCTCGTGATGCTGAGAATACTGGACCTAGTTCACCGAAAACATCCATTGACAAAGTTCAGCTAGTGCTGACAGAACCGAGCCAGCAAATGGATTTGGAGATTGATGACAACTCCAACAAATCAGTAGATGTTTTCATGACCAGCAGTGAACTCAAAGGTCAAGATGTCTCTGCTCAACTTGTCATTTCAGAGACGAGGGAGATTGCTGAATCTACACACCCTTCTAAATTAGAGCAAGAGAAGAAGTCTGCTGAAGAACAAGTCCCAGATATTGAAGAAGTTGTCATTGCTGAAAGGACTGAGTCACCACCTGCCCTTCTTCAGCAGGTAGTTAACTCAGACATAAGCAAAACTTCACTATCTGAAACTCATTCTTTTGCTTATATAATTATTTCTCTACAGACTTCTCAAGATACCAGTCAGAAGATTGCTGAAACTTCTGCACCAGAATCCACACCTCATGTTCAGCAGGTAGATGAAGTTTTTGGTAATTCAACTAAGTTTGAAAACTTAGTACTTGTATCTAACTTCAAATTATTTCAGGATGAACATTCAAGGATGCTTCTCAAGCTCCTGAAGCAATGGAAATAGTACCAACACAACAAAGTGTGCAACATGAGCTTGCTGAATCTCAGCAGGTAAATCATGTTCCAACTTTTGACTCTAAAACTATTCTCCAAAACTTTCCTGAACATAATTTTATTCTTTTTCAGGCTCAAAAGGAGACCACTGAAGTGGTTCACATCACTAAAGATCTGAAAGAAAGTTCAGAGGAACTTTACTCGGACTTCAAGAGAACTACCTTCACCAGAGTTGCTAAATCTATCAACAACTGGCAAAGGTACAGAAGGATGGACTTTTCTGATCTTCACCTTCATCTGTCCAATGAGAAAAAGAGACTTTCTCTGCTGAAACTCGAGACGTATGTGCACTCTATACTTCCAGAAGAGTTGACATATTCTCAGCTCATGAGCTCAAGTCTGATTGCTCTAATCAGAGAGAATATGAAAGCCAAATTCAAGAGTGCCTCTCCAGCTGAACAAGCTGTGATGCTCAAGGGTTCCTTTGTACCCGTGGTGGCTGATCCCCACAAAATCAATGAAGAAGAGGAAGTTACAAGTGTAGCAATGTACAAACATCTTGAGTTGGTCATACTGACGGACATGATGAAGAAGAAGAGGATGAGAACATTTCCAAAGATCCAAGTGATGATGAAGGAAAAGATTCTAAGGACAAAAAAAATGACGATGATGATAATCAAGGTCCTAGTCCTGATGCTGATGGACTTAAACTGACAGTTGCTGAGTCTGAACGTCATGATACTGAAAATAATCAAGCTGATCACACAACAAGTCAGCAACAACAATCCAATCCTGCTCCTGCTGAGACAAGTACTCAAGCAACTGAACAAGTTGCTGAAACTGAAGAAGAGTACGCCAGAAAGCGTGCTGAAATGAAATTAGGCAAAAGTAAGCTTTCTGATGCCGAGTTATCTTTACTCGATACCAAGGTCACTGAACCAAACCTTGATGATGAAGAAATGGATGATGATTATCAAAGAGAACTTCAAAACAGTCTACAGATTCATGCAAGGCATACGCAGAATCTAGACATTGCTGAATCTTCAGAAGTGAAGCACACGGAAGTCCCCTCCCTTCCACTTACTACTGGTAACACTCCAGTTGTTGAGTCTGAAGAGTTTCCCTCAACAACCACTCAACCCAAAAGGAATGAAGCTATAGATTTAGGAACCAAGGTTGCTGGCCTTGATGAATCTGATGACGAAGAAGATCTCTTAGCAAACGAAGAAGATCTAACAAAGAAAGCTGAACCCGCAGTGGTTACAATTCCTCCTCCTGATGATGAACATGATGTAGGAGATTATATAAGATGCCGTTTGCTGACCAATGACGATCAATTCGCTACTGAGATCAAAGTTCATTCCGTAACTCCTTCTTTAGTGCCATTTCCTAGTGTGGAGGATTTTACTCCATGAATTAAGGCACTAATGGAAGTCCACAAAGCCTGCAAAGAAGAGGACGATGCACTGCTTGCTGAGAGTCCACTTGACATAGGCAAAATACTGGCTACTGTGCTGAAACGCACTACTTCTCTTACCATAGCTCAAAAAGACATAAGTCTACATCATAAAAAGCTATGAAGAAGATGTCAGTCAAGCACTCAAATTGGCAAAGACTGCATTGAAAAAGGCTCAGACTTTCATTGAAGAAAAAGTCGACAATGAGCGCAGACATGAGGAGAACTTAGTGAGTATAAAAGAAGAAATGTCCAAGCTGACTGCAAATCAGCAAGACAGAATTCTTAAGTACAACAGCCTAAGTAAACTTGCTGAAAATTGCAACGAATTTTTCTCTCTGCACATTCACCCAATGATGCAATCCATGTCTAATGGGGAAGATAAACAAAGAAAATCTTCAAGAAAGAAAACCCCTGCTGAAGCGCCATTGACAATAGAACCTCTTGCTGAAAGAGAGCAAAGTTCTAAGAGACAAGCTGAAACAGATTCTGAGTTAAATTCAGCAAATCCGAAAAGGAGAAGAACATCTGCTGAAACTCATGAATACTGTCACACTGAGAGTCATCAAGATCTGAATGAAGATGATGATGATGATGACAATCAAACAATAGCTCAAGCAATAAGAGCTAGACCAATCACATCCCTAACTCCGTCTGGCCACTCAAAACATTTCTCTTCTAACTCAAGATCTTCAGCAAGAGATCAAGAAAATGCAAAGTCAAGAAGAAGAAGGCAAAGACAAGAAGAAAAGAGGCTAGCCAGCATTGCCATTGGCTCCGGCATTGATTACACAAAGACCAACAATGAGGAAACAACTCAAAATGTGATCAGAAATGTTCATGGTTGTTGGATCTTAAAGCTGGACGATGTGTTGGTAAATGATTTATTTCCAACTGCTGTACTGAATCAAATGTACACTTGGATTGAATTAAAGGTGAAAAGATAAGAAAGGATCCTCCTCCCTACCCAAGAAACATTGCTGCAAGATGGTTGAATCTGGAAGTCTTGGTAAGAAGAACATCTATTGGCAAGCTAATGAAGCAAGAGCCCGATTTAATCAAACCAATTGATGTTGCTTACTATTCTGACCCTTTAACCAAGAAGTCAAAGAAGAAATATGGCTTGATTTCTTATGAGTATTTCTATCTCACTGCCAAGGATCAAGAAGAAGATCTTCTCTGGTTAAGAAAGATTCATTCTAACAAGGGAATTTCAGATACACAACTTCTCCATGCTAGGAATTGGGGCATGCACTTGTGGGTGTTGCACTACAAAGAAATGAATGATGAAAACCATCATTATACCGCCTGCAAAAACGCAATGATCATTCAGCTAGAAGTCCGTAAGCTACTTGAAGATTACGAAAAGGACTGTGTTGAATTTTCTACGCTTGCTGAGAAAAGTGTAAGGGAGATTCTGAGGAAATCTTCTGCTGGAATAGCTTAAGTCCCTTGTAAAAGCTATGTTTGTTTTGTTTGTTGATTTGTGTAGTTATCTCTAAACTTTCTTGTAAACTTACTGAAAGATAACTATCAGCAATAAAGCTTTTGACTCTTACTGGTTTTTGATTATGCAATCTACTTATGCTTACTGTTTTATTATTCAAGTATGCTTGCATTAATCAACTGATTTATTCAACATCAGAAACCTGTGAAATACATATGTGACCTCCTTGCTGAAAGTACTTGCATCTGCGTTCCAACGTTCATATTTGAATTCCATTCAAATGAACATTAAATGCAAAGTAAGCACGCGAAGAACATGAAGACGAGAAGACAAATAAACGACGCTGCTGAAAGTACAAAAGCAAGATAGTGACATCTTAAGGAACAAAGCCTTAGAATTTGAAATTCAAACGGCTCCTTTGATTCACTATAAATAGAGGTCATCCGGCAAAGAGTTGAAGTGTGTCAACAACGTGATCAAACTCTCACTTGTGCTTAAACATTCATACCCTTCAATACTCTTTACTGCCATTGATCCGTTCCAAGAGTTAAAGCTTGAAAAAGCTACTTGTGAAGAAGTAGAACATACACGGCTAATAAATTAGTTAAGTGTTCTTTCTTTCGAACAAGAACAAATCTTGCCACCAGAAACAATCAAACTTGTTTACTGCAAAGTATTCATAGTTTTGTTTCTTAGATTACTTGTTGTAACTGAATAAGTTATAATCAAGTTATCTCATCCCAAACCTCTCTAACTGAAAAACACCCTTTCAGGCGTGAAATTCAGGGGCAACTTAATCAAGCATAGTGTTGCTGATTATAAGTCCCAAGTTTGGTGGAGAACAAGGTTTCGTTCTCTAGTTAGGTTGGAAATGAAGCAAGTGTGCTTTGGTTTCTGTCGAATCGCTCTAGATAGGTGTTGTAAGGAACCTCAAACTTATCTTAGTGGATTCAGTCCTAGAAAGGACAAAGTGGATTATTTGAGAGATTACGCCACACTCAGATGCCACTATAAAAGTGTTTGTGTGATTTACTTACTGCATTTAGTTTTCAGCAAAGCATATCTATCTGTACACTGTCACTCTGCTCACTTGCTGAAACTATCACTCTCTGTTAAAGCACTTATTGTACAAAGACTTCCGCTCTCTGAATTGAAGTATCAGTAAAACTCATTACTGAAAAGTAACTAGTACTTGCTGAGAAAGTTAAGTATCAGCAAACTCATTACTGAAAAGTAATAAGCCCTTGTTGAGAAAGTTTTTAAACGACGAAAGTTTGAAAAGACTATTCACCCCCCCCCCTCTAGTCTTTTCATGTTGTTTAAAGGGACCAACATAAACGTTGGACCAATCAAGATCACTAAACTTGAGAGAAGTTTTCCTCACAAAACCACTGATACTGATGGAAAGGAAACTATCTTAGGTGAACCGGTCGATACCGTCGTTCCAAAACCAAGAGAGGAATGGACTTCAGATGAAGCCAAAAGATTCCGTCTTGATGTCCAAGAAAGAAACATCATTATTCAATCTACTCCAGATACTATACAGTGCAAACTGTGGGGTGCCAAAACTGCTAAGGAAACTTGGAAAATGGTTCAAGATCTTTGTGCCGGATCTGACAAAACCAAGAAAAACAAACTCGAAGTGCTAAAGTTGAAGTTTCGAAACTTCAAACAAGGTGTCAATGAGTCACTAGAAGACTTGGATTTCAGATTCACAACTCTAGTGAGTGAGAGGGCTGCCTTAGGAGTTGGAAACTTCTATTCAGATTCTGAAAAGGTGAAAACCATTATTAGAAGTCTGAATCAAGAATGGATCCACACTCAGAATTTCTACTATAATCAAGGAATGCCAAATATCACTCCAACCGAGTTGTTCTCTCATCTTGCTACTATCAACTATGAGACAAAGCAATGAGAAAGTGTATTTGCTGAAAAATCACAAAACATTGCTCTTGCTGCCAAGCCGTCATCTTCTGAAAAGAAGAATGATAAAGAGCCTACTGATGAAAATGCTGTTGCAGTTAGAAACATGAAGAAATTCATCAGTAAGGAACTTGAAAGGCGAAAAGCAAAAGAGAAGCTGAAAAAGCATCTTGGTAACATCTACCATAAATACAAGAATGAAGCTAGCTCGGTGAACAAGCAAGCTCAGCAAGCAAACTCCTCCGGAGAACCAGCAGTTGGCAAAGATCTTTGCTTTTATTGCAAAAAGCCTTGACACTTCAAAGCAAATTGCCCCTTACTGAAAGGGAAATCTGCTTAAAAGAAGCAGAAGTTCAAGAAGGCTTTGATTGCTGAAGAAAAGAAAAAGCATCAAACAAAAATCGATGCTCTTTGCATTGAAACAAGCTCTGAAGACAGTGAGGTAGAAAGTTCAGACAATGAAGAAGAAGAAGCCACTCTGGACGTAGAGATAGGCAAGGAAGTATGTGGAATAGCTATGGAAGCTTATCAAGATGTGTCAAATTACGAGTTCTGCCTCATGGCCGATCAGGTAAATTGTCCTACCTCTGACTCTGATTCATAAAGTGAAGATGACATTGACCTTTATAGAATTCAAGGAGAAAAATCGAAAGATTTGAGAAAACTCTGAGCAAACAGCAAGAGAAACTACAAAATGCTGAACTTATGACTAAGCAAACTACGGAAAAGTACGTCTCGCTGAGCGTTGAGTCAGAAAAGAAGGATGCTGAATATTGCATCTCAAGAAGTTAATTGCTGAAGCTACAGAGAAAAATACTCAAATGGCAATAGAATTGGAAGAGTAGTCCTCAATTCTAAAGTTACTTGCTGAATACAAGAAATGAAAAAGATGAAAGTCAATTTCAAATCTTATGCGGATGTTAGTAACACGCTGACTGAACTAAACTCTTATCTGAGAGATCCATCTCAGAAAGAAGGTTTGGGTGCCACGTATGAAGGTGATGATGTAATACTCTTGAGTAAAGATAAATCACCAATCACCTTTGTTAGTGCAACTGATAGTGGTCAACCAGAACTCTATCAATTTGGTCAATTTAAGGTTGCTGAAATAAGCAATCAAGTACCTATGATCGAAAAGCACGTTGTTGCTAGTCAAAGTAACAAGACTTTAAAGGTAAAACAGGTTGCTGAAAAGCAAACTGTTCAGAAAAAGGATGTTGTAAAGCATTCTGCCAAACAAGTTGCTGAAAAGCAATTTGTTAACACTAAAGGCAAGATTACTAAAAGTAATCAGAAGACCGTTGCTGACAAACCTGAATCATGTAAGGTTGCTGAGACAAAAGCTCATCATACTCCGAAAAGTGGACTTGGGTTCAAAACCAAGCAAAATCAACTTTTTCATGAGTATAAGCAAAGTCAGCAAAGATACTTCAAAGAGTTGAACAAAACCAATCCTAAGAGTACTGACAATACTCAAAATGCTAGGACTAGAAGGAACCTTGCTAGAAAAGAACTTACTGAAAAGTATGTTCAGCAAAAGGGTCAACCAAGCAAGACACCACATCAGAAAGTGGACTTGATCAGCAATGATCAAAAGTCTTTTGGTTCTAAACTCTCTAGTTCCTCAGCAAGTAGAAAACAAGTCAAGATTGAAAAACTCAAGACTTGGGTTTCCACTGGACGTTTTATTGAACATGTTAATGGACATCCAATATTGGATAATTAACTTGTTTACTCTTGATTGTGCAGACTTCAGTCATGGAGACAAACAATGCAATTTGGCACTTTGACAGTGGTTGCGGAAAGCACATGACCGGCAATAAGAAAAACATTATAAACTATAGACGGTGTTCTAAAGGTCCAACAATAAGGTTTGCTGGTGGAGGCTTTGGTTCTACTAAAGGTTATGGTGACGTGAAGTTAGGATGCATTACCATTTCGGGAGTTCTTTATGTCACAAATCTTAAGTTTAACCTTTTCAGCATAAGTCAATTTGCTAACAAAGGCTACTTCATCAAAATTAAAAGTGATGAATGTAAACTTATTGACTTTGAGACGAAGAAGGTTATCATGGTTCTAGAAGATCAGGAGGTCTCTATAGCGTAGATTGGTCTTCAACAATCGTTGAAAAATGCCTTATCTCAGATCATGATTGCCTTGCTGAAAAAGCATGGTTATGGCATAAATGAACAAGTCACCTAAACTTCAAGACGCATAATAAGTTGTCTAAAAAGGCACTTTCCGTTGGATTACCTAAGGTTACTTTTAAGAAGGATGGTGTTTGCACTGCATGTCAGCAAGGAAAGCAAACCAAAACTTCTTTCAAGAACAAGGCAGTACCGTCAACTACAAAATCTTTACAACTCTTGCACATGGACTTGTTTGAATCTTCTTCAACAAGCTATGCTGGCAAGAAGTATGGTCTGGTGGTGGTAGATGACTATTCAAGATTCACTTGGGTAGTTTTTATCAAACACAAGTCTAAAACAAGGACTGAAATACCTAACTTGCTGAACAAGCTTGAAGTCATGAAAAATGACAAGGTAAAAGTCATAAGAACAGACCATGGTACTGAGTTTGTAAACCAGTACATAACTGAGTATTGCACTTCCAAAGGCATACAACATCAATTATCCTCAGTAAGGACACCTCAACAAAATGGTGTTGCTGAAAGGACGAATCGTACCCTTAAGGAAGCAGCTAGAACAATGCTTGCTGACACTGAAATAAGTGAAGCCTATTGGGTTGAAGCGATTAATACCGCATGCTATACTCAAAATAAATGCTTGATAACTAAGGAATACAACAAAACTCCCTATGAGTTATTTGTTGGAAGACCTCCTAACATCACTCATCTAAGAGTATTTGGTTGCAAATGCTTTGTTCTTAACAATGGTAGAGAATACTTAAGAAGATTTCAACCAAAGGCAGATGAAGCGATATTTCTTGGCTACTCCTTGTATAGCAAAGCTTATAGAGTTTACAACAAAAAGGCACAAAAGATCGAAGAATCAGTGCATGTTATATTCTATGAAAAAGGCACAACAAAAAGGCACAAAAGGAGTCCCTGCTGAAAAAGGCACAAAAGATCGAAGAATCAAGCATAGTGTTGCTGATTATAAGTCCCAAGTTTGGTGGAGAACAAGGTTACAGTTCTCTAGTTTAGGTTGGAAACGAAGCAAGTGTGCTTTGGTTTCTCAGAGTCTTTAGTTATAGGATTTGTAAGGAACCTCACATCTTATCATAGTGGATTCAGTCCTAGAAAGGACAAAGTGGATTAGTTGAGAAATTACGCCACTCTCAGATACCACTACAAAAGTGTTTGAGTGATTTACTTTACTGCACTTAGTTTTCAGAAAGTTACATTTCTCGTACACTGTCACTCTGCTCACTTGCTGAAACTAGATCTCTGAGAAAAGCACTTATTGTGAAAGACTTCCGCACTCTATTTTAAGTATCAGCAAACTCATTGCTGAAAAGTAATAAGTACTTGCTGAGAAAGTTAAGTATCAGCAAACTCATTATTGAAAAGTAATAAGCACTTGCTGAGAAAGTTTTAAACGACGAAAAGTTTGAGAAGACTATTCACACCCTAGTCTTTTCTTGTTGTTTAAAGAGACCAGCACACTTCAAAGGCATACAACATCAGTTATCCTCAGTAAGGACACCTCAACAAAATGGTGTTGCTGAAAGGAAGAATCGTAACCTTAAGGAAGCAGCTAGAACAATGCTTGCTGACACTGAAATAAGTGAAGCCTATTGGGTTGAAGCGATTAATACCGCATGCTATACTCAAAATAAATGCTTGATAACTAAGGAATACAACAAAACTCCCTATGAGTTATTTGTTGGAAGACCTCCTAACATCACTCATCTAAGAGTATTTGGTTGCAAATGCTTTGTTCTTAACAATGGTAGAGAATACTTAAGAAGATTTCAACCAAAGGCAGATGAAGCGATATTTCTTGGCTACTCCTTGTATAGCAAAGCTTATAGAGTCTACAACAAAAAGGCACAAAAGATTGAAGAATCAGTGCATGTTGTATTCTATGAAAAATCACAAGGAGTCCCTGTTGAAGAAGAGATATCAGAATGTATGAAGAAATTACGCATACACGAGCAAAGAACTGAATCTAATGCTTGAAATGTCAAATCTATTGAACTTAATGATGATTCTGACAATGACATTCCTTCTCCAAGTCATGACAAGATAAATGTAGTTCATGATAAAGAATTTCTGGCTAAGGACGCAGTTGCTGATGAACGAGATTGTCAGACTCAATTAATCAAATAAATTTATTTTTAGCCAAAGGCAACTCACAACTACAACGAAAACCAAGGCACGTAGTGTAGAAGTAAGATAACCTCGAGTGTCGATCTCTAAGGGCTATAACTAGCTTTATCTAATTTAACTTAAACTATAAATCAGAAATCAAGCAAAGCACAGATTTGTCTTATCAATATAATGAAAGTTATTGATAGTATGATCATTCAAAGCAACGGGTAATAATCATGCATGAAGTACTTGAAGTTTGTATAGAAATCTATGATCGTGAATTGTCCTGTGTGTTCCTTTCAATTCAACACTACGAAGATAGATGGCTTAGATAGATCAAAGAAATAAAACAATAAATCAAGTCTTAAACGCGCGAAGCCACTCATGCATAATTAAGAACCCTAGCTAAGAAATCACATACTATCACCAACGATAGATTTAGCTACTCATAGATAAATTGCAATCAACAAGAATCAAAGCAAGATTGAATGAAAACATGTTGAATGAAATAAATAAAAGCAGAAAAATCGTGAGATACAAGTTACCAACGAAGGTTGTCAATCTCCGATGAATTGCTAACTCACAAGCAAGAATCGAGAATCAAAGATGTCCAATCTCTATGCTTAAGCTTCCAAATCAATAAGAAAAAGAGTCTTCTATGCTAATAATTCCCAGAACAGGCTCTGGAGAATTTGTCTCTCAGAATAAGGTGAAAAGGTATGAAAAACGAACAAAATAGGCAAAACGTATATATAGCTACGATATCTCCGGGGCGAACCGCCGCCCGGCGTCCCGCAGTTCCTCCCGATGTTGCTGAAACTACGCAACTTCCTGTGTCTCCTGACGAGTTACCTCAAACCGGCAATGCTGAACAAGCAGTTGCTGATGAACCAATTTCAGCAGAGACACAACAAGATACCAGTAGTACTGAACAACTACATGCTGAAGAGTCACATGCTGAAACTCAAACATATCCAGATCCAAAGAGCATAAAACCCGTTAATAAGTGGATTAGAGATCATCCTTCTACGGATATGATTGGTGATATTGACAAACGCCAAGTGACTAGATCCAAAGTATCTACTAATCAAGAACTTGCTGAAGAAGCAAATGTTGTTGAAGTAGAAGCTTTGTTCTCTTGCTTTGTTTCAGAAATTAAGCCCAAGACCATAGAAGAAGCTTTAAAGCATTCTGAATGGATCAAGCCAATGAAAGAAGATCTGGATCAATTTGAAAGGAACAAAGTCTGGAAACTTGTACCCCTTGCTGAAGGAAAGAAAGCAATTGGTACAAAGCTGAGTGAGTCTGGAGAAGTAACAAGGAACAAAGCACGTTAAGTTGATCAAGGTTATTGCCAGACTGAATGATTGGATTATAATGAGTCTTATGCACCAACTGCAAGATTGGATGCTATTAGACTTTTCTTAGCCTTTGCTGCTCATAATGACTTCATTGTTTATCAAATGGATGTTAAAAGTGCATTCCTAAATGGTGAACTTGCTGAAGAAGTCTACCTAGACCAACCCCCTGGCTTGGCTTTGAACTTCCCTCAGAAACCAAGATGGTATATAAGCTTCAGAAAGTTGTATATGGTCTAAATCAAGCACCTAGAGCTTGGTATGATACCTTAGCTAAGTTCTTGTTGGATAATGGTTTCAAGAAAGGTGAAGTTGATAAAACCTTATTTACCATGATGGTAAAATTCTCTTAGTCTAGATTTATGTGGATGACATAATATTTGGATCTAAGGACAAGCAACTTTGTGATGATTTTGCCAAACTCATGACAAACAAGTTTGAAATGACTATGATGGGCAAATTGAATTATTTCCTAGGATTGCAAGTGAAGCAACACAAAGATGGAATATTCATAAATCAAGCAAAGTATGCAAAGGAAATGCTCATAAAGTTCAGGATCAAAGAGGAAGAAAAACCTGAAAAAATCCCTATGAGTGTTTGTACCGAATTGGGCTATACTAAACAAGACAAAAGTGTGGATGAACACAAGTATAGGAAGCTCATTGGTTCCTTGTTGTATCTAACAGCAAGCAGACCAGACATTCAGTATGTTGTTTGTGTGTGTGCAAGATTCTAATCTGATCCGAGAGAATCACACTGAAAAAGGCACTTAAAATACTTAAATATGTCAAAGGCACAATCAATGTTGGATTATGGTATAAAAAGATTCTGGTTTAGAATTGGTAGGTTATTCTGATGCTGACCATGGAGGATCAACTCTTGATAGAAAAAGTACCTCTGGAACTTGTCAGTTTCTAGGTACAAGATTAATTTCATGGTTCAACAAGAAGCAAACATGTGTTTCCAATTCATCCACTGAATCTGAATACATTGCAGATGGTTGTTGCACTGCTCAAATCCTTTGGATTCAGCAACAAGTAAGAGATTATGATATTTCTGCAAACAAAACACCAATCTTTTGTGATAATACAAATGCTATTGCTATCACGCAAAATCTTAAGTTCCACTTAAGGACATAGCACATTGATATTAGACATCATTTCATTAGAGATCATGTGGAAAAAGGAGACATTGAGGTTGTAAAACTAGGTACTGATGATCAACTTGCTGACATCTTTACCAAGCCCCTTCCAGATAATAGGTTCGCAATGCTAAGGTATAACCTTGGATTGGTTGAACTACCTCAATAAAAAGGGATACATTTGGTTGGATTGCTGAAACGAGCATTGTGCAAGCCAATAGTTGCTTAAAGGTTTATTCATTCATTGAAAAGTCCCTTTTCCACTGACTCCTCTAAAAGGAGATGATTGTACGCGAAATGTTTGCTGAAACAGGCATTCAGCAAGTAATTCCTTCAAATCGGGTATTTGTTAGAAAACTTGATCACTTGCTGAGAAGAGTACTCATTAAGAAAAATTCAAAGATTGCTGAAACGGCCATTCAGACAATCAAAGATACTGAAACAGGTATTCAAGTATCAAAAGATAAATCTGAGACGGGAACTCAGCAAAGAGCAAGATTTTTTCTCACTAAAAGAGAATTTACCTAAAAATATCTCAATATAAAAAGGATTTACTGAGACGTGAACTCAGAAATATCTTTGACCCTTAGAAATATGAGATATTTATCTTTGACCCTTAGAAATATGAGATATTTGATTATGGGGGAACTTTCAGCAACTACAAGGCTTGTTACTTAAAAAGTAGTTGCTAAAGTCAGAAGGATTAAAATTGCTGAAAAGATTCTTGTATACTTCAGCAAGCAATTAGCTTTGAAATAAAAGAGATCAAATCCCATGAATCAAGGTAAAATCAATTGTGACGTTAATCGTGGCACATATAAACTCGCTGTAAATCATGACATCAAATACAATCATGGCCATTGATATTAAAGAAGTTGATGATCTAACGGTTAATATTACAAAGAGAAAGCATGCTCTGACGGTTTCGTGTTAGTGGACCACTACGCATTTAATGTAAAGGCTCCACTAACTCGTTGAATCTCTGTTTTACTCTTGTTGAGAGCTCAAAACCATTGAGCTTCTCACATAACAGAGATACTAGATAAATGAAGAAAATTCTTTAACTCACATTTCCTATGCTCTGAATTATTGTACCTCCGGTCTATATGAAAAGTCTCATTTTCGTACTCCCCCAGCGTTACCTACTATATAAAGAGATGGCTCCCAAGAGACAATCATCTAAGAAGACCAAGTCCTCAAAGGCATACAGTGCTGAAAAAAGCACTGCACCTACTCTGGTATCAACTTCGGTGAAAAACACGGTGAAAATCGTGTTGAGAAACGATCGAATCACAGAGAGACCCATGCCTCCTGCATATCTCAACGCTGAAAAGTGTGAGCAGATGATGCAATGGGGTGGATTTGCCAAAGAGAAGTATACCAGATACTTCTATGAACAAGAACTAGACGAAGAAAATATTGAGGCGTTGAATTACATAAATCAACAAGGCCTACTTTTCTTCATCACTGCTCGCACTAAGAAAGTGAGCATGTTAGACACTATGGAGTTCTACAATAATGTAGAAATCCAGACCCTTACTGATGGACAAGGAATCACTGAAAAACTGATTTCTACAACAGTTCAGGGAAAGCAAATCATCCTGAAATGGATTGATTTAGCAAAGATCTTTCAGATTCCAACTACTGGAACTGAAGATGACGTCACTGCCACTGATGAAAAATAGAAGCTTTCTACAGTGATGTCAGAAATGAAAGGATGAAGAAAGGAGAGATTTCTCCTGTGACTTGGAATAAGCACACAAAGAGGAAGCATCTCTGCCATTCACTTGGTCTAGTAGCATTGCTACTAATCAAAGTTCTAGACTCCCAAGTTGGAGGAATAGACCAAGTAGGCCTGAGAAGATGGCCATTGCTGATGCATATCTATGAAAGCAAAACAGACATCAACTGGGCCAAGTACATTTTCAACAGACTTGTTGATTGTGTTACAAAGTTCAAGGTCAGGTTGAAGACAACAATGTCTCACCTTCGCTTCCGGTGATGTATGGACTGGAAATATACTAAATCCCTGAACATTACCAGATTCAGCTAAGAAACCCATTGCCGATTAAGAAATCAATATGCAATGTGGGAAGAGCTTTCTACAAGCTGAATGGACCCAAGGTTGCTGATAAACAGTCAAGGAAAGCAACAGCTGCAAATGTTGCTGAGACTGATAACCAGTCTAGGAATGCAATAGCTGCAAATGTTGTTGAGACTGCCAAACAGTCTAGGAATGCAATGATGAATGTGTATTTTACACTTTCATTTGAGTCTTTTTCACCTATTTTAGCTATCCTCTATGTTAGTTTAGCTATATTTTAGTGCATTTTATTAGAATGGTGTCACGTTTCCCTTTAGTTTTTATTTTACAGGTTTTGGTTGAAAAATGAGGATTTCAGGGCAATTATATTGAAGTTGACAAGGAATTGGTGTTCCAGAAGCCTATTTGGAGTATCTGAAAGTTTCCGGATAGGATTTGAAGTCTAGGGGTCGAATCTGGAGGTTAGAAGGCCACTAGAAGTCAGAAACCGAGTTCGAAAAGGGGAAGAAATCCAAAAATGCGTCGAAAACGCGGAAATTCTGGAAAAATGCTCCCGTGCGAATCGCCCGGGATGTGGGGCGAATCGCCCCACAACAGGCGACTCTTTCGGAGAAAAACTGAGCAACTATATATAGGCTTCGAATTTGTGTGGGGTGAAGGGCCCCACACAAATTCGAAGCCTATATATAGTTGCTCAGTTTTTCTCCGAAATTCATACTTTTCCAGACCTATTCTCTCAGTTTTCTCTGTAGTTTTAGGTAGGAACTTCCTAGAGCCTGTTCTGGGGGTTCGTAGCTTTGGAGATACTTTTTCATAGCAGTTTGGAGCTTGTAAGATCGCGATTCTTCGGAGACTGACAACCTTCGGTAATATTGTATCTTACGGTTTATTCTACTTATTTTTATATATCTTTCAATATGTTTTCTTCTATGATTTCTGTTGATTGCATGACAACTATGAGTAGCTAAACTTATCGTTGGTGGTAGTATGTGAATTCTTAGCGAAGGGTTGATAATCATGCTAATGGCTATATCGCGCATTATACTCCGTGTTATTGCTTTATTTCGTTGATCAGGCGCAATCTATATCTTCGTATGTTGATTAATTATCATGCACAATTGGACACTAGACGACCTATGCATATCTATATCTTCGTAGTGTTGAATAATTACGGAACACAATTGGACAATAGTGTTTGACTTGTCACTGTCTATATCTTCGTAGTGTTTGATAATTACAACAGGACAATTGATTGATCAAAGATCACCATGCAAAATCGAGGAATTTACGCATGATTATTAACCCGTTATGCTTTGAAGGACCATACCATCACCAATCTCCATTATCTGTTAGAAAAACATTTGCTATTCTGTCTGCTGTTTTTATATTCTAAATTAGATTTGATAAAGCTAGTTATAGTCCTTAGAGATCGACATTCGAGGTCATTCTACTGCTACACTACGGTTTTCGTTGTAGTCGTGAATTGCCTTTGGCTAAATAACAAATTTATTTGCTTGTAACTGAGTCTGACAAATTCCGTTACATCAAATTGGCGCCGTTGCCGGGGACTATACTCCTTTTTTCTGTTTAATTTGTTTATATTTCCAGCATTCAACCCCCAGAACAACTCTTGGATTGTCTCTCAAAAATTTCACCTTCTTACCCTATTTCTTTCCTTCTATCTTCTTCAGTAAATTCATCTAATCTGATCTTGGTTACCTTGCGTGTTTGTGCTCTCGGAATTTTTGGTGATATTGTGTTTGATTACGCTAATAGAACTAATTTTTAGTTTGAGTTGCTCTTACTACAGAAATACAGATATGATGTCCATGCGCGCTCGCATGACACCCCAATTCTCGCAGGTGAGGAGAGGATCTTCCGTATACCTGGAAGATGAGTTAAGGAGGTATGAGGTGACGGAGTCCATGGTGAGGTACTTACCAAGGTACGAAGATGGAGTAGGGATGGACCCATGGAGTTTCATTCGATCCTATGAGGAGGAAATAGAAAGAATTCCAGCAGAAGGGTTTACTAAGGACCAATTGTGCAGGAAATTATTTTCTTTTACTCTGGGGTATGAGCCGAGGCGTTGGATTGCAAGGTTAGAACCAGGATCGCTGAAAACTTGGGGCCAAGTAGTAGAGGAGTTCTTGGTGCGGTTCATGCCCTATCATGAGACAATTGCCTTACGTGATAGGATCCAATATTTCAAGCAAGGAGAGTATGAGCAGTTTTGTGACGCCTACGAACGTTTTGAGCTGTATAAACGTGAGTGCCCCCATCACCGTTTCGAAGATGGGGAGTTGATTTGGTGCTTCGTTGGTGGACTTTGTGAAGAGGAACGACTTAGAGTGGATGGGTTGAGCGGCGGTCTGGGAGAATGTACGGTCGACGAGGCAGAAGAAGTCCTCCGTAAGTATGCCAGAGGTTCAACACAATCCGATGAGGTCATACCAATTCACATCACCGCAAAGGAAGTAGATCGAGGTGAAGCAGGAAGCTCTTCCGAGGAGTATTTTGAAGCCGAAGAAATCAGTAAGGAAGATGCACATGCCGAGCAAGTTGAAGATGACCTTCATATAGCAAAAGTTGTTGAAGAAGTTGAAGTAACTGAGCATCTTACGGAAGAATTCAGCTTGTTGAATTGTGATGAAGTAGAAGAGGTCCGAGAACTTGAAGAGGACAAAGGATTGGAAGCCGACGCCCCCCTGGAGGTGGGGGGCGAGTCGCCCAGCATGGGGGAGAACCGCCTCCCATGACCAGTGAGCTGGATGACCCCTGCTCCCCTGTTTCTTTACTCGCAGACATTCGCATCAATCCAAAGCCACTTCCTTCCGTTACTACTGAGGTTCTTAAGTACAAAGAAGTGAATCTACTCCTCCGAGGTGGAAAGCTTGACAAGCAAGATACACAGGAGCCACCTCTAAACAAGCACCTCGATGAAGTCAAAGTGAATGTCCTCCTATTGATGAAGTCCTTATTGGATATGCATGCAAAGCAAACCAGTCCATTCACCATGGTGAGATCTTTGAAGCTTCCTAGGTCTCTTTGCTACATCGGACCAAGAGAATGGCGGCCACCGTGGGGAGGTACTCTTGAGTTCATTCTTGAATACTCAGCCGACCGAGGCCAAACCGTTCGGTAACATCTAGTATCACTTTTTATTTACTCATTCTCTTTTGCTAGGGACTAGCTTAAGTTTCATGAGGGGGATGGGATGTGAACCATGATGTTAAGTATTGTTTGGCATTGTGATGTTGAGTATGGTATCTTGTTTTTTAATTGCATTTGCACGTTTACCGCTTTCTTAGTTTTTTAGGTTGCATTTACTGCATTCATCCTAGGATAGTCTTGCATGTTTTACATGGAGTTTACTGCCGAATTTTTTGAACTTTTTTATTGGGTAGATTAATTAACTATGCCATTAATCATATGCTTCATCTCTATGAATTTGTTTGAGGTTTTTCTCGCTTGGCTTGTCACATTTATGTATTGCACTTAGTTAAGCTTGGTAGTCTCGACATCACTTAGTGGTGTTTTCTCTACTGCGGTTCACGAAGGCCTTTATAATAGGATGATGCATGTTAGGTCTTATGGTTGTTTTCTCGAGTAATTATGTATCTAAGAGGCAACAAGTCTTCACCATGCTTTGAGATTGCTAAATGCCTAGGAAAGAGGTAGTGTGAGGTTGTGTGATCCTTTGTTTATAACCTATTCTTTCGAATAGGTTTGGGGAGGGGGTTACACCATCGTATACTTGTTTTTCATTTTTCATTTTTGTGTTGTGAGTTTATTTTTCCTTTTCCGTAAAATTTGTACTCCAACCTATTCTTTCGAATAGGTTTGGGGAAGTCGTTGTGAGTCATTTTGTTTCTCTTTTTGTTGTGCTACTACTGGCTAAAAAAATCGAAAAAAAAGAAAGAAAAATTCCAGAAAAAAAAGGAAAAAAAAAAGGAAAAAAAAAGGAGAAAAAAATAAACTGGAAAGAAAAAAAGAAAAAAAAGAGAAAAGACCCCAAAAAAGCAAAGAAGGGTCCAAAAAAGAAAGCCAAATAGCAGTTTAGCAAAGTGTTGTGTCTCATTTTCCAATTCTTGTAATGTTCGTAATCGTGTTGTAATTTTCTATTTTTTCTCTTTTGTTTTTGGGTGTCATCTGTTCTAGACCACCCTCGTCCTGCCATTCAGGAAGTGGTGAATAGCATAAGACTTTACTTGAGAGATGGGTAGAATAGGGGAGTGTTATCTTTTATAGGGAACCCTCCTTCATTTGATGAGAGCCAGTACTGGTTCGACCTCTTTGAGGAAAGTCTTAAACTGGTGAACAGCAGTAAGTCCTCACTTTCATAGGCATGAGACAACCATTCGTATCTTAGCATGCTTCATTACGTCGTCACTGACTAGGTCCAGGTAGAGAACGTTACGAGAGACTATCTTGTCTTGACATAAGTGCTTATGTGGATGTGTATAAGTCAATCGAGGTATTCTTCAACCTATATTCATGCTTTGATTTATATGGTTTTTGTTCATATGTTTTTTGATAGATTCAGTAGATTAGTTCATTTTATTTGGCATGAAACTCCATTTTATGTGTTGCATTGTTTTTTGCATTAGAGTCTAGCTTAGTTGCTTGAGGACAAGCAAAGGTTCGGTTTGGGAAGTTTGATGAATGTGTATTTTACACTTTCATTTGAGTCTTTTTCACCTATTTTAGCTATCCTCTATGTTAATTTAGCTATATTTTAGTGCATTTTATTAGAATGGTGTCACGTTTCCCTTTAGTTTTTATTTTACAGGTTTTGGTTGAAAAACGAGGATTTCAGGGCAATTATATTGAAGTTGACAAGGAATTGGTGTTCCAGAAGCCTATTTGGAGTATCTGAAGGTTTCCGGATTGGATTTGAAGTCTAGGGGTCGAAGCTGGAGGTTAGAAGGCCACTAGAAGTCAGAAACCGAGTCCGAAAAGGGGAAGAAATCCAAAAACGCGTCGAAAACGCGGAAATTCCGGAAAAATGCTCCCGGGCGAATCGCCCGGTATGTGGGGCGAATCGCCCCACACTAGGCGACTCGCCCGGTGTGTGGGGCGAAGGGCCCCACACAAATTCGAAGCCTATATATAGTTGCTCAGTTTTTCTCCGAAATTCATACTTTTCCAGACTTATTCTCTCACCTTTCTCTGTAGTTTTAGGTAGGAACTTCCCAGAGCCTGTTCTGGGGGTTCGTAGCTTAGGAGATACTTTTTCATAGCAGTTTGGAGCTTGTAGGATAGCGATTCTTCGGAGAGTGACAACCTTCAGTAACATTGTATCTTACGGTTTATTCTACTTATTTTTATATATCTTTCAATATGTTTTCTTCCATGATTTCTGTTGATTGCATGACAACTATGAGTAGCTAAAATTATCGTTGGTGGTAGTATGTGAATTCCTAGCGAAGGGTTGATAATCATGCTAATGGCTATATCGCGCATTATACTCCGTGTTATTGCTTTATTTCGTTGATCAGGCGCAATCTATATCTTCGTATGTTGATTAATTATCATGCACAATTGGACACTAGTCGACCTATGCATATCTATATCTTCGTAGTGTTGAATAATTACGGAACACAATTGGACAATAGTGTTTGACTTGTCAGTATCTATATCTTCGTAGTGTTTGATAATTACAATAGGACAATTGATTGATCAAAGATCTCCATGCAAAACCGAGGAATTTACGCATGATTATTAACCCGTTATGCTTTGAAAGACCATACTATCACCAATCTCCATTATCTATTAGAAAAACCTTTGCTATTCCATCTGTTGTTTTTATATTCTAAATTAGATTTGATAAAGCTAGTTATAGTCCTTAGAGATCGACACTCGAGGTCATTCTACTGCTACACTACGGTTTTCGTTGTAGTCGTGAATTGCCTTTGGCTAAATAACAAATTTATTTGCTTGTAACTGAGTCTGACAAATTCCGTTATATCATGCAGCAGCTGCAAATGTTGCCGATACTGTTGCTGATACTGCTGCTGTTGCTGACACTACTACACCCAACAAAAGATGTAAGAAAAAGAGGAAAGCTGATGATGATACTCAGACTGAAGCTTCATCAGCTGATCCTATTCCTAAGAAGGCAAGGACAAAGATCACATTCCCAAGAAAGAAAACAACGGCAAGAAAATCCGTGTCGGTTGTCTATGTCATTCAAGATGATGATACACCAGTGGTTGTTGAAAAGCAAACCATTGTAGTAGATGTTGCTGAAGTGCTTGTGGAAGCCTTTGCAAATCCAATTAACTTGGATCCATCTAATGAAGCAAGACCACAAGGCAGTGGAAATGAAAATCCTACATTACAAAGAATAGAAGATGTCTACATTGTAGATAATCTTGATGATACAACTCTGGAACCAGCAAGTGACATTGCTGCAGACCTTAGAAAGGCTGCACTTGCTGAAAATGTTGCTAGCAAAGCAACAGAAGTAAAAGAGACAGTTGTTGAAATAGCAACTAGTCAAGACCAAGAAGTTGCTGAAGCTGCAACTACTGACGAACCAGTTGCTGAAACTGCAACAGTTCAAGTCCAAGAGTTTGCTGAAACTCACCAAGAAACATCATTCGACGACGCATCTCATGATGCTGAGAATGTTAGACCAAGTTCACCAATTACATCTATTGACAAAGTCCAACTGGTGCTGACTGACCTAAGCCAGCAAATGGATATGGAGATTGATGATAACTCCAACAAGTCAGTAGACCTATTCATGACAAGCAGTGAACTTAGAGGTCTCGATGTTTCTGCTCAACTTGTCAATTCAGAGACAAGGGAGATTATTGAAGCTGCACAACTTTCTCAAATAGAGCAAGAGAAGAAGTCTGCTGAAGAATAAGTCCTAGATATTGAAGAAGCTTTCAATGCGGAAAGGACTGAGTCACCACCTGCCATTCTTCAACAGGTAGTTAACTCATATATAAGCAAAACTTCACTATCTGAAACTTTATCTTTAGCTAACACAATTACTTCTTTACATACTTCTCAAGATACAAGTCAGAAGGTTGCTGAAACTTCTGCACCAGAATCTACAACTCCTGTTCAGCACGTAGATGAAAGTTTTGGTAATTTTACTATGTTTAAAAAATTAGTACTTTTATCTAACAAAGTGTTATTTCAGGATGAACAATTCAAGGATGCTTCTACAGCTCCTGAAGCAATGTAAATAGTTCCCGCACAACTCAGTGTGCAACATGAGCTTGCTAAAAATCAGCAGGTAATTCATCTTACAGTTTTAGACTCTAAAACTATTTTTCAAAACCATCCTGAAAATAACTTTACTCTTATCCAGGCTCAAAAGGAGAATAATGAAGCGGTTCTCATCACAGAAGTCCATGAAGTAAGTTTTGAAGAACTTTACTCCAATTTCAAAAGTGTTAGGCAACTTGTAATTTTGATGAGCAATTAACCATGCTAAATTAAGGAAAGTCCAGTAACTAGTACTCTTAAGGTCCACATGAATTTAGAATTTTAAGGACATTATAAAAGAAGAATGTTTGCTGAAGACTTAGAATAGGTGCTAGTTAGGTTGGTTTTACCGCTTATGATGTATCAGATAGTGTATATGTCCTAGAGACAGTCCTTACTAAGGGCATGGTGCCCTTATAGAGGACATATATGTACTATTACACAGGTCAACGTAATATGATATATGTTTGTCGTTTTACTATTGAGTATCGCTTTCATATTTATATTACACCGGGCATGCAGCATGTCATATCTCTATTACTGTCTGTATTGATATTAAACATGTCCCCTCGGATAGATGACCGATCACAAAGATAGTGGGAGCTATGTGAGTTATCATCTATCCCAAACTCTCCCTAGTCGAGGTTCATCTCGGATGTAGGGGTTTGAATGAACCAGACAAGACTAGTATGCGTGGAGGTTATACTTGTTGGAGAAAGTGTGAGCCGATCCCACGACCACGAAACGGATTGTTGGACAATCGAGAAACGTTCCCATAACTGCGCATAGTTGTTCGAAGAAGCTTTATCGAACAATGGAAGTGCCCACCGAACACTCCCATCGATGTATACTCTACACCGAATTGTCTATGGGAACCGGTGAGTTATCGAAGTGATGCCAGTCGTCCTTTGGACTTACATGACTTTATCATCACATTTGTTGCCCCATATCCTTGGTGGACCCGTCGATGTCAGCTCTTATTAAGCAGTTGACCTAAGACACGATCCAGGATTATGGCTACATACAAATGGGGATGATAAGTGATTCTGTGAAGGATTCATCTCTCAAGTGTAGCACAGGAGAGCACTGGCCAGCGTATCAATATTATTATGATGGTCATAATAGATATTGGATTCACCATGCAACTCACTGAAGACGCACGTGGATGTATTATTGGGATAGACACTTCATCGATCCTAGATACATTCGAGCAAGTCAGATGAAGGGACGTTACCATCGCCGCGTTGAGCGCAACAGACTTCGCAACGAAAGGGTTAGCTTTGAGAAACCTCTCAAACGTCCTCATGTATTAATATTGCAAATGGAACAGTCTAGGAATTCCATGATGCCTAGTCTAGGACTTGCTTAATACGATGAGGCCCTATGGGTCACACTATGTGGTGATTCAGCCTATCAGAATATCATTGAAGATGGAATCGCAATTAATTTGGAATTAATTGTGATTGATGGATTATAATTGATTTGGAATTAATTATAATATCTAGTGGCTCAATTAATGATTTGGAATTATTAATTGAATTGGCTAATTAATTGTATTTTATGTAAATACAATTAAAGATTATATTTTGGAAATATAATAGAGGTTTGATTTGAAAGGATATGTTAATTTAGAATTAACATATGCACATGGGAAAAATCTACTTGGAGTTTGAATTGCCTTAGAAATATAAGTGGGTCCCAAAATTGGGACCCACCTCCCGTAGGACAAGGCGCGCGCGCGCGTGGCTGGATAAGGGGAAGGAGTTCGACTCCTTTCTCTATTAGAAGTCCAAGGGATAAGTTAGATTTTCCTGATTGAGTTTTGATTTGATTGGGAATGAATCTAGACTTGATATTGGTTTCCTTGTGCGATAAGAATTAGATTCTTATTCCTTTACGAAGTCTAATTGCTTATGCTTTAGGCTTCTATAGACTACTATATATAGTAGACTATTAGAGAGCTTTTGACACACAGTTTCAAACATAGATTTTCACACAGTTGAAGAATCAAATTCTTAGAGAATTATTCTACCCAGTTTTCTTAGAGAAAATAAAAAAGCTCTCCCCTCCTCTATAAGCCACACGCGCGCGCCACCTACCGGAGGAATCGCCGCCCCATCTTCTTGGTCACACAAAGAATATCCTAGCATTCTTTCTGATAGGTTGTTCACCCGTGGATACCAAGGTTGAGGTTCTAGGAGCTGGAAACTAACTTTTATTGTCTTGCAGATAATCAAAGTATTGCAGATATCTTCGACTTCGACGAAGGAGAAGATACACCGGATTATTACGAAGACTTGGAAGCTGCTTTGGAAGTAAGGTTAGTCTTCTAATTGACGTGTTTAAATATATACGGCATATACATAATCAATTAACCTGTATGTTAAGCAAATTTTTGAAATTCCGCTGCGTACCCTAGGGGTAACTCTGACCGTATTTTCTTACAGTATCTTGTTTTCTGAAAAGAAATACAACCTATTGAAGCATTTGCTGATGATGTACTTTGTTTTCACAAACAAACTATTGAAGCATTTAGAACCGCTCAGAATCTTGAAGATTTCGAAGACTGAAGACTAGAAGATTTCTGAAGACTGGTATCTACAAAGGCACATGTTGCTCATAAAGTGGAAACTCGAGCAACAGCTTGCATAAGTGAAAATCTGAACGACAGAGTTAGGTTGTGCTTGCTGAAACTGAGACTGACCACTTGCTCATGGAACATATGTGACCTCTTGCTGAAAGTACTAGTATTTGCGCTCCAATGTTACTGTTTGAATTTTATTCAAATAAGCATTAAATGCAAAGCATGCACGCGAAGGACATGAAGACTAGAAGACAAACAAGGACGCTGCTGAAAGTACAAAAGCAAGATAGTGACATTTTAAGGAACAAAATCCTTAGAATTTGAAATTCAAACGGCTCCTTATTTCACTATAAATAGAGGTCATCCGGCAAAGAGTTGAAGTATTCAAAGTTTTGTTTCTTAGATTACTTGTTGTAACTGAATAAGTTATAATTAAGTTATCTCATCCCAAACCTCTCTAACTGAAAATACACACTTTCAGGCGTGATATTCAGGGGGAACTTAATCGAGCATAGTTTTGCTGATTAAAAGTACCAAGTTTGGTGGAGAACAAGGTTACGTTCTCTAGATTAGGTTGGAGACAAAGCAAGTGTGCTTTGGTTTCTGTTTGGATTGCTCTAGATAGGTGTCGTAAGGAATCTCAAACTTATCTTAGTGGATTCAGTCCTAGAAAGGACAAAGTGGATTAGTTGTGAGATTACGCCACTCTCAGATACCACTATAAATGTGTTTGTGTGATTTACTTACTGTACCTGGTTTTCAGCAAATCATATCTATCTGTACACAGTCACTCACATCACTTGCTGAAACTTTCATTTAATGAAAAAACACTTATTGTATCAAAGACTTTCGCTCTCTGATTTTAAGTATCAACAAACCTAATTACTGTGAAATAACTTGTGCTTGCTAAGAAAGTTAAGTATCAGCAAACTCATTACTAAAAAGTAATAAGCACTTGCTGAGAAAGTTTTAAACAACGAAAGTTTGAAAATACTATTCACCCCCCCCCCCCTCTAGTCTTTTCTTGTTGTTTAAAGGGACCAACAAGTGGTATCAGAGCTGGAGGTTCTTTAACCTTCAACACTGAACCTAGATCCCCTTAGGTGCTTTCCGTAAATCACTCTCACTTGATCAGTTTGGTAGTGCTTTGCTGACAGGATGTCTTTAGGAGACGCTCCCTTGCTGAAGCTGGAAAACTATGAAAAATGGCGAAACAACATGATGCTACATCTTGAGGCCATTAGTGATGAGATGGTCACTGTCGTTAATGATGGACCTATCAAGATCACTAAGGTTGAAAGAAGTTTCCCTCACAAGACCACTGAAGCTGGAAAGGAGACTATCTTAGGCGAACCGGTTGATACTGTCGTGCCAAAACCGAGAGAGGAATGGATTTCCGACGAAGCTAAGAGATTCCGTCTTGATGGCCAAGCAAGAAACATCATCATTCGATCAACTCCGGATACCATACAGTGCAAACTGTGGGGTGCTAAAACTGCTAAGGAAGCTTGGAAAATGGTTCAAGATCTTTGTGCTGGATCTGACAAAACCAAGGAAAACAAACTTGAAGTACTGAAATTAAAGCAAGGTACAAACGAGTCACTAGAAGACTTGGACTTTAGATTCACAACTTTTGTTAGTGAAATGGCAGCCTTGGCTGTTGGAAATCTTTACTCAGATTCTGAGAAGGTGAAAACCATAATCAGAAGTCTGAATCAAGAATGGATCCACACTCAGAATTTCTATTACAATCAAGGAATGCCAGATATTACACCAACAGAGTTGTTCTCTCATCTTGCTACTGTCAACTATGAGACAAAGCAAAGAGAAAATTTGTTTGCTGAAAAATCGCAAAACATTGCTCTTGCTGCAAAGCCGTCATCTTCAGAAAAGAAGAATGATAAAGAGCCTGTAGATGAAAACTCTTTGGTTGTCAAAAACATGAAGAAATTCATCAGTAAGGAACTTGAAAGGCGAAAAGCAAAAGAGAAGCTGAAAAAGCATCTTGGTAACAACTACCATAAGTACAAGAATGAAACTAGCTCGCTGAACAAGCAAGCTCAACAAGCAACTTCATCAGAAGAACCAGCAGTTGGAAATGATCTATGCTTTTACTGCAAAAAGCCTGGACACTTCAATGCAAATTGCCCTTTGCTGAAAGGCAAATCTGCTGAAAAGAAGAAGAAGTTCAAGAGAGCTTTTATTGCTGAAAAAAAGAAGAAGCTTCAAGCAAAGATCGATGCATTGTGCATTGATACTAGCTCCGAAGACAGTGAGGATGAAAGCTCAGACACTGACGATGAAGAAGCCACTCTAGACGTGGAGATGTGTCAAACTACGAGTTCTGCCTCATGAAAGCTCAGACACTGAGGATGAAAGCTCAGACACTGACGATGAAGTTTGTGGAATAGCTATGGAAGCTTATCCAGATGTGTCAAACTACGAGTTCTGCCTCATGGCCGGTCAGGTAAACAACCCTACCTCTGACTCAGACTCAGAAAGTGAAGACGAGATTGACCTTGACAAGATTCAAGGAGAAATCGAAAGATTTGAGAAAACTCTGAGCAAACAGCAAGAGAAACTACAGATTGTTGAAACTCCGACCAAGCAGAGTACTGCAAAGTATGTCTTGCTGAAGGAAGAGACAGAAGAAAAGAATGCTGAAATAAGGCATCTTAAGAAGTTGATTGCTGAAGCTACAAAGAAGAATTCTCAAATGGCATTAGAATTGGAAGAATATCAGTCCTCAATTCTAAAGTTACTTGCTGAAATCCAAGAAATGAAAAAGATGAAAATCAATTTCAAATCTTATGCTGATGCAAGTAATACGCTGACTGAACCAAACTCTTATTTGAGAGATCCATCTTAGAAAGAAGGTTTAGGTGCAACGTATGAAGGTGATGACGTAGAAATCTTGAGTAAAGACAAATCACCGATTTCCTTTGTACGTGCTACTGATAGTGGTCAACCAGAACTCTATCAGTTTGGTCAATCTAAGGTTGCTGAAACATGCAATCAAGTACCTACTGTTAGGGTTGAAATATGTCCAGTCCGCATGTACGAACTGGAGCGGTCTAAGAGCGCGACAAAGCATCATAGGCCGTCCCTCAAGGGGCACGACCACACCCAAGTATGTCACTAAGGTGTGGATCGACCAACACAGGGTCCGACCATCACTGGGAGGACAACCCTCAAAATAAGCTCCTCACAAGGACAAAGCTGCCAGTGGGCTCGAGGAGCATCTCCCGGGCTCGAGGAGACCTTACGTCAAGGTAACGCTCCTTGACAGAAACTGAGCAGGACACTACGCGCATCATCCACGCACAAGGAAGGCACGAGGACCCCAGAGCGACCAGCCATGGTTGCTCTCTTGGGCCAAGGCCCACGGACCTCCTTAATGGGCCTGGGCCGAGGAAGGCCTCAATCCTAACCGTACACGTGGCGTGATCCTACGCGACCGGAAGTTGAAAGGCCTCAAGTATATAAAGGCCTCATTTACTCCTCAACAGTAAGCATTAATGACACCACACGAGCACCACTTTCACTACTCATACTAGGGAAGCCTCACAACTCCCTACTCGTAAAGTCGCCTCTCCGGTCTGATACCTTACAGACCGGGCAAGAGACACTAACCCCCCCCCCTCTAGTCTATTTCAGGTACGAGGAAGCTACAAGAAGGCTCATTTCCTATCTTAGAGGAACACTACAAGATGAAGAACTAGAATGACTTAGACTAGCGACTCATTGCGAACTTAGAAAGAAACACGAATTACCCTTCAACATTTGGCGCCGTCTGTGGGAATCGACACGAAAGGTCATTCCTTGCCCTACTGGTCGAGCCACTTTCCTCCTCGTGACACATCACGAATATGCCTCCCAGAAGAAGCAACCGTCTTGCTAATGCACCACCCGGAAATCCTCCTCGACCTAGAGGCCGTCCCTCTAGTAACGGTCGCGGAGGAGAAACGGATGGCGTTCCGGGGGAACCACGAAACAACAATGTTGCAAGGAACCGGGATTACACGGAGGGGGCATTTACTAATGTCACTCGCTCCCAAAATGAAAGATCGGGGGAAAATAACCCGCAAGGAGTCCCGGTGGGAAACGCCTATGGAGCTTTGAGAGTCGCGAACAACGCCGAGTCTAGGGGGCAGCCTCATCCGGTAGCAATTAACCAACCTCCCGTGGCAGTGAACCCTCCTCAACCGGCCGCATTGACCTTCACCCTTCCTGATGGACGTGTTGTCCGACCATCAGATTTCGGGATGGGCGAAGCTCAATACGGTCTATTCCTTCTTACTTTACAAGGATATGTCGGAGGTAATGAGGCTATTAGGGTTAATACCGAGATACAAGCCCAAGGAGAACCACAGGCACCGGTGCAAGAGCAACCTCGGGCCACCCTGGTCGCTCCTCGTCAATCCCAAGGAAGAGCACCTGTTGCACAAGATGAAGCACATTCGAGAGCCAACACCAGGCCGATCCAATCTCGACTTGGACCATCAAGAATCCAATCGAGGTTAGGACCGCAAGGTGCCCCGGATGACTTGAGAGACTTGATTGACAGAAGAATACGGGCATCATTACAAAATGTAGCGCAGCAAGAAAATAGAGTTCAGGTGGTCGCTACACCACCCGCTCTCCCCAATCAAGTTACTCCCAACCAGGTAACTCCTCAAAACCAACAAGAAGCAGTGGAGGAAAACCAAGCATTGAGAACAGTAGCTGAGGTAACCCCCCTGGTCGATCCGATCACGGGGAGGAGGCTCACTCTGGAGGAACTCAACGCGAGGAAATCCGCACTTGATGCTCAGATAGAGACTCTTCGAGGAACCGTCCAAGAGAGAGAGCAAGACCAAGATCCTAGCCCTTTGTGTGATGAGATCAGAAACCACCAAGCCAAAATTGAAAGAGGGTTCCCCACCTTCGAAAGCTATGATGGAACAAGTTGTCCGAAGGACTACTTGGTAAGATTTGGCACCAAAATGGATGCGTACGGTCATGACTCAAGGACTAAGGCACTCCTCTTCCCGGCTAACCTTTCCGGGGAAGCCATGAAATGGTGGTCGCGCCTCCCTCACCGATCCATCAAATCATATAGGGATCTCTGTAAGGAGTTCTCTAAACGATTCGAGAAGGTAATGAACGCCAAGAGACGGGTGAGGTACTTGGCCGAAATTGTCCAGAGAAACAATGAAGACTTGAGGGACTTCATCAATCGCTTTCATGAAGCAGCCCTCCAAGTCGAAGATCACTCGATCAATGAGAGGAAAGAATACTTGTATGGTAACACTACCAACATCAGATTCCAAGACGTGCTCTCAGCATCGTGCGTAGAGAACGAAGCACAACTTGCCAAAGTTTGCAAGGACTTCCTCGAAGCTGAGGAATTCCGAAGAACGGTCACCGTGAGAACCAATCTTCCCAAGGAAAAAGGGAAAGAAAAGAAAAAGAAAAGGAGTACCCTCCTCGCCCCCAAAATCCCGGGAAGCAGAGGAAAGAGCAAAAATTTGGGTTGATCAAGGAGGGCAACTCAAGAAATGATTTCAGAGACAAGAGGTCTCCTCCCAGAAGGTCACCTCCAAGACGATATAGCAACTACACAGACTTGAATAGGCCAAGATCCGACATCTTGAACTATATAGTCTCGAGGAAGCTAGACGTCTCGTGGCCACCCCCGATTAAGGAAAACCAAAGGAACAAGAGCTCGGAAAAATTTTGTAAGTTTCACAAAGGGAAAGGGCACACCTCAGATGAATGCGTCGAGCTCAAGAACGAAATTGAGAGGATGATACGTAACGGTCAATTGGTTAACTACATCCGGAAGGAGGAACCCCTGGCACTACTGCCCCCACCTCCTCAAAGCGGGAGTGAGCACCCCTACCAAGGAAACCCTCAGGACGACGACATTCATAATTACAACAATTATGAGAACCGCCCTGTAAATGGAAGCATCCGCACTCTCACAATTGCGGGAGGACCCTCCGGCGGCGACACTCGTAATCAAAGGGAGATTACTGCGGACAACCTCAGGGTCCGAGATGTGAAGTATGCTCAAGCCGCGCGACCGGGCACCAACGTTATCTCTTTCGATGATAGCGAGATACCTCTGAAGCATGCCGGAGGAGGCAACATCTATGATCCTTGCGTCCCACTTGTAGTTTCCTTGGATGTTCAATCCTACAAGTTGGGTAGAATCCTCGTTGACACTGGGTGTTCGGCAAACTTGATTTTCACCGGAACCTTGAAGAGGATGCACATGAACCCAAGGGAAGGGCTCAGAGAAGTGAGGAGCGCATTGGTAGGATTCGGAGGACAACCTATCATGCCGCTCGGAATGATCAACCTCACAGTGTCAATGGGTAGCGCTCCTAGACGGGTAACCCAACAAGTTCCTTTTGTGGTGGTCGATATGCCATTTGATTATTTCGCAGTCCTAGGCCGACCCGCTCTCTCTCAATTCCGAGCCGTAGTGTCCACGGTCCACAACAAGCTAAAATTCCCCACTCCTTTGGGAATCGGACAAGAAGTAGGAGACATACGAGAAGCATGGGAATGCTACACCTTGTCAGCCAAGTTCACTTCAAGGGTTGCTATTGGAGAACCCAACCCCGGGCAATCACCCGAGGAGACATCCCTTGTTCACAATGCGCCTTATCGCTTCTACACGGTTCGGCGAGTGAAGAGAAAATCAAAAAAGCCAAGTCCGTCACTTAGGCGAAGAAAAGCAATCATGAAGAAAGACAAAGATACTCTAGTAGGAGCTGTTAAGGAGCTCGAGGAGTATCAAGTGATTCCACCAGTCCCACCCTCTTCCAAAAAGAAGAAATTCTTTGAGGAAAACAAAATTGAAGCAAGAGAAGCCCTAGAAGAAATCCAAATTGTCGAAGGAAGTGCCGACAAGGTCACAAAAATTGGCACAGAGATGGCCACTGAAGTCAGGATGAAACTCATCCAATGTTTGAAGGATAACAACGATATCTTCGCATGGAGTACCGAGGACCTGAAGGGAATCGACCCACGTGTCGCCGTTCACCGTCTGAACGTAGACCCATCGATCACCCACATCAGAGAAAAGCGAAGAGACTTCAGTGCGGAAGATAATGCCATCATAGAAGCGGAAGTACAAAGGCTTCTTAAAGCTGGCCACATCAAAGAAGTGAGATACTCAGACTGGGTACACAATGTGGTCCTCGTGGAGAAAGGTCCGGGGAAATGGCGAATGTGCAACAATTTTACAAGGCTCAACAAGTTTTGCCGAAGGATCCATACCCTCTCCCACGGATCGACCAGCTTGTTGATTCCACCGCTGGATGTGCCCTCCTGAGTTTCATGGATGCATACCAGGGCTTCTACCAGGTCAAAATGGCCAAAGATGATGTGCCTAAAACTGCCTTCTTCGCTAACGGCAATGTGTACTGCTTCAACGTGATGCCATTTGGTCTTAAGAAACGCCGGAGCGAGCGACTACCAAAGGTTGGTTAACAAGATGTTCAGGAAGAGCTAGGTAAAACAATGGAAGTATATGTCGATGACATGTCGTCAAGAGCAAGACCGAGGAGCAACATGTAGGTTACCTGGCGAAGTGCTTCTCCAATCTTGAGAAAGTATGGCATGAAGCTCAACCCGGCGGAAGTGTACCCTTTGGAGTCAAAGGGGGGAAGTTCCTGGCTACATGGTGACAGAGAGAGGAATCGAAGCAAACCCCGAAAAGATAAAAGGCCATCTCGATCTTCCCCAACCTCAGTCCATCAATTGCGGTGCAACAATTGGTCGGAAAATCAATTGCATTGAGTAGATTCATCTCAAGGTCTGCCGAGAAAAATCTACCTTTTTTCAAAGTATTAAGAAAGAGCAGCCACTTCGAGTGGACAAAGGAGTGGCCGAGAGGAAGCCTTCGCGAACTTGAAAGAATACTACTACTCGCTCCTCTCTATTGTCAAAGCCCGTGGACGAGAGGTACTCTATTTGTACTTAGCAGCGACCGGTGGGGACGGGGAAGCTATCACTCGGTTTTGTGCGAATCAAGGAAAACCACTTGCCATCTACTACTTGAGCAAAGTTACTTGCCGGGGTGGGCTGGAAACGCGGTACATGGATATCGAGAGGCTTTCCTTTGCCCTCGTTTAAACGGCAAGGAGGCTAAAACCCTACTTTGGTGCTCACAAGGTTGTGTTTTGACAAAGCAACCTCTCAAGCAAGTCCTGGGAAGCCCGAAAATTCGGGAACATGGAAGAATGGCAGGTGGGCGATGAACTAAGTGAGTACGACATCGACTACCAAGCACCCGTAGCCAAGAAAGCACAAAGTCATAGCCGACTTCCTCGTGGAGTATCCCTCAAAGGAACTTCGGAGGAAAAAATCTTCGGCTCAAAGAGTGCTATGATGATGGTCGAAGAGCAACCCCATCAAACAACCCCAATGCAAGCTCTGGAGGGATGCTTTAAAAGAGCTTAAGGCGATGTCCCAAACCAAAGGAAAAGGCATGAATGTTCCTGACAGAGGAAAACCGAACGAGCCAGGATGCGGAGACCGTCTCTCCAAAACCCAAAGAAATAGTCGACCATGGAGACGTCTGGATTCTTCATGTTGATGGATCCTCTTCAGGAAAAAAATGGCGGGATAGGAATATACTTCAAGAGTCCCGGAGGGGCTGAACTAGAGTACGCCGTTACTCTTAGTTTCCCGGTCTCCAAACAATGAAGCAGAATATGAAGCCATCCTCATAGCTCTACGTATGGCAAAGTCATTCCAAGTGAAGAAGCTACATCTTTCACCGATTCCAACTGGCCGAGAAGCAATCTCGGGGAACATTCAGAACCAAGAAAGACTCATTGGCTGAGTAAAGAGTGCATCACGGAAGAATTCAAAAAGTTTGAAAGTTGTGTGAGATTGAAAAGTTCTCAAGAGATCTCAATCAAAGGGCAGATGCCCTATCAAAGTATGCTTCAGCCTCCGGAGGAGTTGATACCCGGAACGTGATACTCATGAGAATCAACGCATCATCTTTGTGGTCATCAAAGCCAAACGTCTTGGCACTTGACGATCAACCGAATTGGATGCAAGAGATAACAACATATCTCAAAAATGGAAGCTCCTCGTGACAAGCTGAGCAAGGAGAATCAAAGGAAAAGCTCATCGATACATCATGCAAGGAGACTACTTGTACAAAAGGTCTTTCGAGGGAGTTATTTGAGATGCGTCGCCGAGTGAAGTTCAAAAACTTCTTGGAGAAGAAAGAAGTGCACGAGGAAATGTTGCGGAGGCAATTTGCCGGAGGAAGACACCTCGCCAAAAAGTCATTCGACAAGGTATATGGGCCCACTGTTCGCAAGACGTCCGCCCAATTTGTGAGAAAAGTGCGCGGCGGAGTGTCAATTGCACGCCAATTGATCAACGTCCCGGCGAAACCCCTCATGCCCATCGCCATCACTTGCCCTTTCGACATATGGTGCATCGACATAGTCGGTCCCTTTCCAAGAGGCACGGTTCAAAAGAATTATCATAGTTGCGGTCGAATACTTTAGCAAGTGGGCGGAAGTTGAGGCTGTATTACCATCACCGAACAAAGTATTGATGAACTTCGTATGAGGAAATGTGTGTCGATTGGTTGCCCAACGAGTCCTCATCTCGGCTACATGTGCTCAATTTTGCGGCCACATATTCACATGACTGTTGCCAGGCAATGAAGAGGTTGAGAGGAGGGAGGTATACTATGTAGGACACCTCAATCCAATGGGCAAACGGAAGCGTCAACAAAACTCCTTGTCAACCACTTGCAGAAGAGGTTCGCTACCCAACAAGGACTGGTGACGAGCTGATTGGAGTGGTGTGGGCATACCGACTACTCAAAAACACAGCTACAAAGTAGAGACTCCCTTATCGTAGTTATGTGTCGAGTCGGTCATAAGCAGAAGAAGTGGCGGTAGAAACCCTCAGATCCAAGGGTATCAAACCCGAGGACAATCCATACAGGGAATCTTCGATCCTAGAGACAATCGTGAATTCGAGGACCAACGCCTTGGCCCATATCCTC
>CM051455.1:83392446-83511498 GCA_028274465.1 Plantago ovata | reverse complement strand
TTAGAGAAATTTTACAACACAAAGAATGAAGAAAAGTACCTGGATCGGCACAGCTCAGCTACTGTGCCCTCTCGAGGTCGCTCATTTGTATGAGCCGTTCACTTCATCACCAGCGCGGCCACCTACCCTTTTCCGGGCCGGTCATGGTTCAACCGCGGTAGCTCCTCGCTCCTTCTCGCCGCGGGCCTCTCATGCCTCTTCTCTGCCCGATAGTATTAAGGCTCCTCCTCTGCCCCTTAGCCACTTGGTCCTCTTCGCAGCGGCCTCCTCCTCGGCCCTTTGATGGCCTCCACAGGGTTCTCTGGGTATCGAGCCCCTCCTGACTAAAGCATCGCCGATGGATGCGCGCATTTGCATCGGCCTTTCTCCTCTGTTCCTCCTTGGCGGCCAGAGTCTTCGACATGATCCACTGGAACCAATAAGCTGCAAGAGAATAAACGCAAGTCAGTACGATCGAGGAGCAATAAGAAATCGACGAGAAGTAAGAAAGCGAGGACATATCACAAACAAGCAAAGCAAGCAAAGAAAAAAATACAAGTGCAAAGCGAGAAAAAAATGCGAAGACTTATTACCGAAGAGGACTTTCTAGTATATCGGTTCCCGATATACCCGGTGTGCGTAAGGCGAAAGGCCCGCCAAAAAGGGAAGTGGCTGAGGACCAACCCCCAGTAGAAAGTACTTCTCGGGATGGGTCCCCGATTTTGCTCCTCGAGCTCCATCACCCCGGATCAGACTCCGCGGGTAAAGGATGTTTGTCCGCTATCTTTCCCGGACATAAGTTTGGGCACTCCCCACTCCAATTCCTCTCGGTTCATGTTAGGCCTCTTCCTCTTCCTGATGTAGAAGTACTAGAACCATTGTAGCCGAGGACTGGGAGCGTCCATGATGAAGCAACCCGGGCCGAGCATTGACGTAATAAAAGTACTTGTTCCCGGAGCTCATCGAGACTCGGAACAGTGGTTGAAGTTGTGAAAATTTAGTCGATCCCCTTCTTCATGCAAAAGATCCGAAGCATACCAAGGTTCCAAAGGCACTTGGCACCGTTGCCAAGGAGCGTCCCCAGCGTGTTGAAGATGTCGCGGAAAGCATCACAGAATGGAAGTATCATCCTCGATCCAAGCTCAGACAGTGGACGGCCATGTACCCAGGAGGAGCGTTGTAAAAAGTTTGATCCTCCTTGGGCACGAGGATGTTCAAACTTATTCTCAGGGAGAGAATACTTCCACCTAAGTGTGGGAACCTCCTCGACTTTAACAGTAGAAGCGGTGGTCGGGATAATGCCATCCCTTTCTGTTCTTCTCGCCTGAGATCGGGGAGGTCTACTGTGCGGGCACTCTTGGTGAACTTCTTCTCAGCCGCCTTAGTGTTTTAGGCTCTTACCTCTCGACCACCTTGGCCTTCTTTGACTTTCCAGACTTAGAGCGCTTGCTCGCTCTCTTCTTTGCCTTCTTCTTATCCGCAGCCATCTGAGCAAGGCGCATCTCATACTCCTGCTCTCGAGTGGATTGGGTGCCTCGAGTCCCACTCGGAAAAGTGAACTCTTCGTCGTCGGATCGATAGAGTGTAGCTGGTCTCCTCCTGCTCGCGAACGACCTCTTCGCATCTCTGATAGCACGCCTTTGCCCCTCCGAGAAGGAAGGAGATCTAGTGCTCGAACCAGCTTCATCCTGTTAGTGTCCCCGATCATCAGAGGAACTTCATCCTCCTCTTCATCGGTAATCACGGCCCTCCTAGTAGTCTGGCGGAGAAATCTAACCTCTTCGAAGGGGGACTAGTCCGAGGAGATGTCGCTTCGTCATCCTCCTCGCTCTCATCTTCCGTCTCATCGCTGTCGATGATCTGAACGGGAATTGGGGCCTTCCGCGCTTGGGTCGAGTGTTCACCCTCCTCGTAAAGGGCCAAGGCTAACTCCGGCCTTCTCCGTGTCATCCATCTCCCTCGATCCTGATATCGGCAGGAGGGACCACATAATGCCCCATAGTTACGCCCATGTACTTGGGCAGCGCGAGTAATTAACTCCGCGGAACACCAGGATAGAAGGGCCACCTTCTGCCTCTGTCCGGTCGTCGATAAAGTCATCGTCCTCGGTACGACGCCTCTTCCTGGCAACCAACTGATAAAGATCCTCCCGCTTTCAGTCTCTTCATCATCCTCGGCAGCCCGACGCCACCTTGCTCAGTATGGAGGCTCCTCGTCGGCCTGTTCCATAGTATCATCGAGAAAGGTCGACGATCCCTCTGACGTATCAGGCGACGTAGTATGGTCGCTCCCATACTCCCAGCGGCCCGATATGTCTGGCTGTCGTCGCTCCTCTCGGACATCCTAAGGTGGGCAAAGGATAAGTTAGGATGGTTGGTGATAGTCCGGAGAGGTCCTTTTAGGTATATTCATTACGTTCGACCTCCCGACGGAGAAAAATCTCAAGCGAGAAAGAAAGAAGTTACTCTACAAGTAAAAATACGCGAGCGACAGGCATACAGGAGCGACCAACCGCTCAAAGCATAAGTAAAAAATCGAGCAGCATGTCCACATGATATAAAACAAAACGGAGCGAGCATGCGCATACAAACAATCGAAGAGCAACGAGCGACCAACCGCTCGAGGAAACGGAGTAAACCTACAGTACAATTACATCCTTATTCTAAGGAGGAAGCGACAAGGGGTACACAGCAAAGAACAGGGAACTATCCTACAGGCATGCAAGTCAAATCGATCCAATTCGATTCCATTAATTCCGTTTACAATCCGTTTACAGTTTTATTAGGTCCATGGCCGTTCTCATGCATCAATCCACCGGTAATCATTCAGAAAATTCATTCCGGGAAGGCGAAATCAGAAAGAGAAACAAAAGAGCAAACCGAAAAGCAAGAAAGCAACAAGCAGAAAATATAAGGCAAAAAGAGGCAAAAAAGAAGCGATTAAAAGCAAGTAACGGCAATGTGAGTGAAGAAAACTATTTGTTGTACGTAGATGAAGGTTTGAAACCGGAAAGAAGGCCGGAAACGTCAGAAACTCGCCTGAAAATCGGATTCTGCTCACCGAAAAAGCTCCTCGCGCATCACTTGGCTCGATCACTCACACTCGTCGATCACTAAAATTCTCCTCGCTCTCTCTTGTTAGCTCTGAATATTCGGATTGCGAAAAGTGTGGAATGACCGAGTGTTGACCTATTTATAGAAGGGTATCTCGGGGATACGAAACGACGCATGCCCTCGCGCCATCCGGACCGACCACGTACCCAAGATCAACGGTCCAGATCACGGCCGCCTGGCGAAATACCAATTATGCCCTCCACGCTCCCGCTCTGGAGCGGGCACAGTTCCCAAGGTCGGAGCGAATTACCTAACCACGGCAATTAATTCGCGACGAGAGCACAAGGCTCCTCGAGACACGCAGAGACAGATCGACGACCATGATCTGTCCTACTCGAGACAACATTGAGAAAAATGTCAGAAAAGCGAAAAATCGACGGACACGTCTCAAGGGATCGAGGAGAACTCTCCTCGAGATTCCTTTACACAAGTATCTCTCCGCGAGATACTTTGCAAGCAAAAAGCGGCAGGAAGTCATTCCATTCCTTTTACACAAGTATCTCTCCGCGAGATACTTTACAAGCAAAAAGCGGCAGGAAGTCATTCCATTCCTTTTACACAAGTATCTCTCCGCGAGATACTTTGCAAGCAAAAAGCGGCAGGAAGTCATTCCATTCCTTTTACACAAGTATCTCTCCGCGAGATACTTTGCAAGCAAAAAGCGGCAGGAAGTCATTCCATTCCTTTTACACAAGTATCTCTCCGCGAGATACTTTGCAAGCAAAAAGCGGCAGGAAGTCATTCCATTCCTTTTACACAAGTATCTCTCCGCGAGATACTTTGCAAGCAAAAAGCGGCAGGAAGTCATTCCATTCCACCAAGGAACACTTACCCGGATCCGATCTTTTCCCAGCAAAAATACCTCTTTTCATACGGTCCGAGCAACGTCTGCTCGCACCCTATAAAAAGGGGGGGAGGGAGAGATAGGAGGAGGGAAAGATACCAAGGTGCGAATACGGAAATCTTTTTTCGCCCACTACTAGTCGAGGCTCTGCTCGACCTCTACCTCAACATAGTTCCTCAACTATCTTCTACAAAGATACTTGGAAACTAGGGGGACATATATTAGTGTTGAAATATGTCCAGTCCGCATGTACGAACTGGAGCGGTCTAAGAGCGCGACAAAGCATCATAGGCCGTCCCTCAAGGGGCACGACCACACCCAAGTATGTCACTAAGGTGTGGATCGACCAACATAGGGTCCGACCATCACTGGGAGGACAACCCTCAAAATAAGCTCCTCACAAGGACAAAGCTGCCAGTGGGCTCGAGGAGCATCTCTCAGGCTCGAGGAGACCTTACGTCAAGGTAACGCTCCTTGACAGAAACTGAGCAGGACACTACTCGCATCACCACGCACAAGGAAGGCACGAGGACCCTTGAGCGACCAGCCATGGTTGCTCCCTTGGGCCAAGGCCCACGGACCTCCTTAATGGGCCTGGGCCGAGGAAGGCCTCAATCCTAGCCGTACACGTGGCGTGATCCTACGCGACCGGAAGTTGAAAGGCCACAAGTATATAAAGGCCTCATTTACTCCTCAACAGTAAGCATTAATGACATCACACGAGCACCACTTTCACTACTCATACTAGGGAAGCCTCACAACTCCCTACTCGTAAAGTCGTCTCTCCGGTCTGATACCTTACAGACCGGGCAAGAGTCACTAACCCCCCCCCTCTAGTCTATTTCAGGTACAAGGAAGCTACAAGAAGGCTCACTTCCTATCTTAGAGGAACACTACAAGAAAAAGAACTAGAATGACTTAGACTAGCGACTCATTGCGAACTTAGAAAGAAACACGAATTACCCTTCAACAGATCTATCTAAGCCATCTATCTTCGTAGTGTTGAATTGAAAGGAACACACATGACAATTCACGATCATAGATTTCTATACAAACTTCAAGTACTTCATGCATGATTATTACCCGTTGCTTTGAGTGACCATACTATCACTGACTTCCATCATATTGGTAAGAAAAATCCGTGCTTTGCTTGATTTCTGATTATAGTTTAAGTTAAATTAGATAAAGCTAGTTATAGTCCTTAGAGATCGACACTCGAGGTTATTTTACTTCTACACTACGTGCCTTGGTTTTCGTTGTAGTTGTGAATTGCCTTTGGCTAAAAACAAATTTATTTGATTAATTGAGTCTGACAATCTCGTTCATCATATGCTTGCATTATTCAACTGATTTATTCAACATCAGAAACCTCTAAAAGGGTTTTGGATTTCTAACATCAAAAAGGGGGAAATTTGTTAGGAAACTTGTAAATTTTGATGAGTAATTAACCATGCTAAATTAAGGAAAGTCCAGTAACTCGTACTCTTAAGGTCCATAGGAATTTAGAATTTTAAGGACATTGTAAAAGAGGAACGTTTGCTGAAGACTTAGTGTAGGTACTAGTTAGGTGCTTTAGTTTGATGATGATGTACTTTGTTTTTACAAATGAACTATTGAAGCACTAGAACCGCTCAGAAACCTGAAAATTCGAAGACTGCAGACTTAAGAAGATTTCTGAAGATGGTATCTACAAAGGCACATGTTGCTCAGAAAGTGGAAATTTCAGCAACAACTCGCATAAGTGAAAATCTATATGACAGAGTAGGTTGTGCTTGCTGAAACTGAGACTGACCGCTTGCTGAAAAACATATGTGACCTCCTTGCTGAAAGTACTTGCATTTTGGCTCCAACGTTCACATTTGAATTCCATTCAAATGAACATTAAATGCAAAGTAAGCACGCGAAGAACATGAAGACTAGAAGACAAATGAAGGACGCTGATGAAAGTACAAAAGCAAGATAGTGACATCTTAAGGAACAAAGCCTTAGAATTTGAAATTCAAACGGCTCCCTTGATTCACTATAAATAGAGGTCATCCGGAAAAGAGTTGAAGTGTGTCAACAACGTGATCAAACTCTCACTTGTGCTTAAACACTCAATCTTTCATACTCTTTACTGCCTATTGATCCGTTCCAAGACTTAAGCTTGAAACAAAAGCTACTTGTGAAGAAGTAGAACATTCACGGCTAAGAAATTAGTTAAGTGTTCTTTCTTTCGAACAAGAACAAGTCTTGACAACAGAAACAATTTAACTTGTTTACTGAAAAGTATTCCAAGCTGTGTTTATTTAGATAACTTGTTATAGCTGAATAAGTTATACTCAAGTCAGCTCATCCCAAACCTCTCTAACTGATAAACACCCTTTATCAGGCGTGAAATTCAAGGGGAATTAATCAAGCATAGTTTTGCTGATTAAGTGTTCCAAGTTTGGTGGAGAACAAGGTTTCGTTCTCTAGTTAGGTTGGAAACGAAGCAAGTGTGCTTTGGTTTCTGAAGATTCATTATAGATAGGTGTTGTAAGGAACCTCAAGCTTATCTTAGTGGATTCAGTCCTAGAAAGGACAAAGTGGATTAGTTGAGAGATTACGCCACTCTCAGATACCACTATAAAATTGTTTGTGTGATTTACTTTACCGCATTTAGTTTTCAGCAAGCTTAACTATTTGTACACTGTCACTCTGATCACTTGCTGAAACTATCACTCTCTGAAAAGCACTTATTGTATAAAGACTTCCGCACTCTGTTTGTAAAGTACCAGTAAAACTCGTTACTGAAAAGTAACTAGTACTTGTTGAGAAAGTTAAGTATCAGCAAACTCATTTCTGAAAAGTAATAAGCACTTGCTGAGAAAGTTTTTAAACGACGAAAGTTTGAAAAGACTATTCACCCTCCCCCCGTCTAGTCTTTTCTTGTTGTTTAAAGGGACCAACAATATATATACACACGTAAGGGGTGGCGAGCCGCCACCCCTGCCGCCTGCGAGACGGATAAATAGGAATCCCGCCCCGTTTTGGTGTATATGTGTATTTATATAATTATATTTATTTACGGTTTGACTCGAAAATCAAATTTTGAAAGTTTTGACATTGAATTTTATATTTTGAATATAAATTGGACTTAATTGTAATCAATATTAAGTAGAGAATTAAGAATTAATTAGTATTAAGTTGAAGGGTTGTTTTCAATTTATCAATTTATTGTTTATTCGAAATAGATCCTTCTACTTTCGAAAATTATACTTAAGCCCTCCAAGTTTTGAAACTTATAAATAAGTCCTCAAGGTTTTTGAAAATTGCTAATTGATCACTAGAATTTTCGAAATTTCAATCTAATCCAAAATTTTCAAATTATTACATAGAGATCATAAGTATGAGATTATAATTTTCATAATGAAATTATGAAGTCTTTTGTCATCCACATAGGCTAATGTTTGTTTGTATGTTTGTATGTTTATATGCTATTGTATGTCTATAATGCCCCGCATCCCACATGGCTTAAGAATGAGTGGAATAAAGGGTATATATGTTAGACCACCACTCTCACATGGTATCAGGTCTTTTGGTGATTCCAAAATCAAATCCGTGCGGGCTCAGGCCCAAAGCGGACAATATCATATTGTTGGGATGTGTGTGGGCCCGTCCAGGAGTAACCACGCTGGCCGGATTGGTCAGGTCGTTACAAATGGTATCACAGCCTTGATCAACCCAAAGCCCGCACCGGGTGGACAGTTGGTAAAGGTTATTGTCAGTTTGTCACCCCCACCACTTAAGGTCCTCGACGAGGACGTCGAGGCTTTAAGGGGGTAGTTTGTAATGCCGCGCATCCCACATAGCTTAAGAGTGAGTGGAATAAAGGGTATATATGTTAGACCACCACTCTCACATGGTATGAGGCCTTTTGGATTATTCCTAAATCAAATCCGTGCGGGCTCAAACCCAAAGCGGACAATATCATACTGTTGGGATGTGTGTGGGTCCGTCCAAGAGTAACCACGCTGGCCGGATTGGTTGGATCGACAATGTCAATTCATGTTTAAATACCACGCATATTGTATTTAACTTTATGTTCCAGCGGATTGCATGCGAGGGTAGACGACGTCCTCTTATTTGTCGGACCACATTTTATATGTATGTATGTATGGGTAGGCGGCGCCCATTGTATGCTTGATCGCATCTTAGAATTAGAATGGATAGGTGACCTCCGTTATGTGTAGACCGATCATGCATGTTGGGTATGTAACGGTATCGGTTTTTAAAAATAAAATATTTTTCTTGAAAATAAAATATTTGAAATAATTCAAAGGCAACGGTCGACACTAAATGCAATAACAGGCCTTGACGCCACAACGCTTACAAAATCAAAGAGTAAAGGTTCAACGGTAACTAAAATAATTCAAAATAACCAAACCAACAGATAGTGAAGAATTTAAATAGTTTTTCGTCTTATTTCGAAAGAACATAAATTCCAATAACACCCAATTCCAACTCTCAGTCGTTGGACGCCTAGTCTTGTTTGCCTTCAAAAGAATCTACAAGGAAGGAATTTTGAAAACAGAAAGAGTGTGAGATAAAGGATCTCAGTGAGGTTCGAATTTTAACAGACATAAAAAGATTAACAGTTTTTAAAAGAAAGCGTAACACATAAGACAACAGATAGAGACAAACAACAGAACAGAGAAGACAGACAGATAACAGAACAGAGCAGATTTCGTTGGTGCAGCCCGCCTTATTGCTCCTACTCCCATATTTCCCTTGTAACTCCCTCCAAAGATGGCCTTCTCTAGACAGAAACAGAGCTCCGTGTACTTTGGGGAAACAGATCCTACGACCCTAATAGACCTCAGCGACTTCTGCCTCGCGTCTAAAAGGGAATAGACTAGGAAATAATAAAAAAAACCCGATAGTCCTCACTACCCAAGTCTACCTAATTACAACCTAATCGACCGGCCGCACAGAAAACAGACAGAGCAGACAACAGAGCATATAACAGACAGAATACAAACAGAACATCACAGATAAAGTGCTCGAATAACCGAGTTACATTCATGCAGAAGACTCAGTACAAACAGAACAATACCATACAAAGAAGTAAAATAGTCATACATAGGACGTATTTACTTTTAAAGCAATAGCATACAAAGTACAATCCACATATGTATATATCCATGCATATCACATTGCCTTCCAGGTTTTAAAAGCAAACAAACTTTGGGGTGAACACTCACCTTAAGCTTGCAAGCAGAAGTCCACGAAAGCACAGCGAACTAAGAGCTAACAGGCGGAGCACCTAATATAAAAAAGTGTCTAGTTACTAACTAGAAGTCGAACAAAAGTTAAACGAATAAAATTAAAAAGGTCGGTTGATAGTGGCAGAGGTAGGGCTTGAACTTGAGACCTCTACATTAGTCACACAACCCTTAACCAACAAAGCTAGAAGGTAATTAGTTACTCAATTCGACCAAGACAGAAAGAAATAACTTCACTAGCTTTTTGAAAACATTTTTAAACCGAGATTTTAGAATTATCAAAATATCCTTAACAGTAATTTGCAAAACAGTACTACAGTTTCAACAAACTTCCGAACCGTCCTCAAAAGAAATTCGTTTTAATAGTTTAGTCCAGAACAACAAAATTACCAATTTACCCCTCAAAGTAAAATTACGAAAATCCCTTTTTAAAATTCAGAACACAAACAAGTCCCACAACTTTCAGAACATGCAAAACAGCCCCCCAGAAACCACTAAAACTCCGTCCAAGGTCAGTCAACACTGGTCAAACATAACTGTAATTTGGTCCGTCAAGTTTCCAGACTTCATAAATTTACCCCCACAGATTTGAAAACATAGTAATAAAATCCAAACGAAACCAAAACGAAGTCAAACGAACTAAGGTCAGGCCCAACATGCAAATTCAGTCTAGGTCAGTCTTACAAGTTCGATTCGATCAATACATAACAATTTCAGAATCTGAAAGTATCCAATGGTCAAACCAGTCAACCCACAGTCAAGTAATCCATCTGAAAATAAATCAAAACGAAGTTAAAAAAACATCAACTACGCTACTATTTAAAAAAAATTATACCTGGATCACGCTTATGTGAATATGGGTTGGGTTAAGCTGGGTAGCTGACCCAGCTGAACTAGGCCCGGCCCAGTAATTATATGTAATATTCTTAAATGTTTGTCAAAACAATACTACTTGACCGAACTGAAATTAATGTTCTTCTCTCCTAGTGGTCTGGGTGTGGCGCTACTACTTTGGAGGCGAGAGTTCGATACCTGGTTTCCCTATTCTCCTCTATTCAGTTTTTCCCAATTCTTTTACCTCTACTTTTCGAAATTCTTTTGCGTCTACTTAACTCATTTTTCTCGAGTCATTTGTCATTATTATTATTGTTTTTTTTTCTTTTTTCAATTTGTTCCTTATATGTTACTTGCTCATTTAAAAAAGTTCCCAATTCTTATACCTCTACATAACTCATTATATATATATATATATATATATATATATATATATATATATATATATATATATATATATATATATATATATATATATATATATATATATATATATATATATATATATATTCATGTTGTTCCTTATCCTTGTGATTTGTAATTTTCTTATATGTTACTCGTTCTTTTTTTAAAAATTAATGTTACAAAAATAGGTTATGTTATGCAATATTATACAACTAATTAATGAGAGTTCATGTTACGATGTGTATAGAGTATTAATGATTGTTTTCAAGGAGTCGAACCCTTTTAAATTATATGCATCTACCAAACAAGTTGTGATGCATTTAAAAAAAATGAAAAGAAAAATAAAAAAAGATGTTCATAAATAGATATTTTTTGGTTTTATTTCCGATATTAATATATACTTGTATATATTTTTCTTTATTGCTAAATTTACTACTACATATTACTATATATTTTATGGAGATATCGCATATGTAAACTTCGACCCCCGTGAAATATGTCGCTTGATTCGCCATTGCGCTTATACAGAGCGGAATGATAAGTCATGTCACGTGTTGCCCTATGAATTAACAAGACACTTAATGAATTACTAAGGTACATACGTACGATATTCAAATAAATATGATGCTTACTTTGTTAAAATTAAAAAAAAAAAAAGTGGCTTAGAGTTCGTGTAAAGCGGCTGACTACGGTGAAAATACTTACTTTTTTTCTCCTATTTGAATTAGTCGGTACATCCTTTTTTTATCTTCTTAAGTTTTAGAACTTGTAATTTTGCTAGGGAGTTATGGAGGAGCGTTGAGGATTGGTGTGGGTTCACCTTCTTGCCTTGTGATTATGTGGGAGAAAATTATTAACGGTGAATTTTTGTTGTCTAACTTTAGCAACAAGAGGCTGAAATCGGTGATTATTCAATCTGTGATTTGGTGGATTTGGAAGACGAGAAACGATGTAATCTTTAAGAATGAGATTTGGAAGGTTTGTCAAGTGACTGATAAAGTTAAAATCTCGGTGAATTGGTTGAAAGGTAGAGGAGTTATTGTGTAGGGGTATAACTTAGGGGATTAGCTTTTGCGCCCGGATTGGTGTTGGGTTTCCAAGTGAACATGGTGGTTGTATGATTGAGGCTTAGGTGAAGATTGTATTTGTTGAGTACTGCGCTGTTGAGCGTGTGGTTTGTTGCTGTTTGGGAGGTGTATTTGGTGGCCTTTATTGCGGCTGGCTACTGCCTCATGGGGCTGGTTGGTGTGTTTTATTTCTGTTTTGATTTTGTTTGGTCTTCTTGCATCTTGGGGATAACATGTGCCTTCCTCTTTCTTGTGATTTTTATGTACACTAATAGAGTACATCATCTTTCGTCTAGTGCTAAGTTCCCTAAACTTGGTTATTCGATTCCATTGGACTTAGCTAGGATTGGTTTGTCAATCCGTCACCCTCTAACTCTTGGATTCTTGCTAGTAAGATGACATACTAGACGACGAGGGTGGCTAAGTTGTGGTTCGGACATGCTTTTATACTCTTGGTGCTTGGAGATTAAACGTGGTCTTTGTATGCATCACTTATGCATCTCACTATCTTGTATCCTTTGTTTTGTTGATGAATTTTTTTTTTTGCTGTTTCAAAAAAAAAAAAAAAAAAAGTTTCAAATAGTTTGGTTATTCAAAACTCTACTAGGAGACCGTTTGGCTCTCTTTTCATTTTGGGGAGTTTCGTTCTATTTCTAAAAATGTAAATTAGTTTTGCCTCTCTTTTTGAGCCACCTCTCAACACTATTTACGTTTTTGATTTTTAGGCTTTTCCTTTTTTTTTTTTTTTATCTCACTATATTATTTCTCTTTCTATAACTCATTATCTCACTTTCTCTTTCTATAACTCACTTTTACACATCATCATTTTACTTTTACTTATTTACTAAACTATCCAAAATAATACCAAATACTAATTTTCTCTCGCTCTCAATTTTTTTTCTCTATTCACCTCCCTAACCACCCATCCTATAAAAAGGAAGCATGAAAAAGAGCCAAACGTGTTCCGTAGGAAGTCATGGTGATGTAACGACCCGGCCCACTAACGGGCCGAGACCCAGCCCAACGGGCCGGCAAGGTTACTCATGGGCCCTCTCCGGGGTGATATGCTGGCCCCACAGACCAACACGGGTTCTAATCCGCGCACTTTGTCCTCACTTGTGCGCGCACCGGGAACTTCCCAGAGGGTCACCCATCTTAGAATTGCTCCAGAACAAGCACGCTTAACTCTGAAGTTCTTCTAGTTGAATTCCCGAAAAGAAAGGTGCACCTTGTTGGTATGAGTAGCGTTCTCAACTATTTTAAGCTTCTGAAATCTAGGGCGTTACAATCACCCCCTCTTAAATTGCGCAACGTCCTCGTTGCGTGCTATCCCGAGACCAACCATCCGTGCAGGATTCTAGAGGTGGCTAGAGTTGCTCCAGAACAAGCACGCTTAACTCTGAAGTTCTTCTAGTTGAATTCCCGAAAAGAAAGGTGCACCTTGTTGGTATGAGTAGCGTTCTCAACCCTTTTAAACTTCTGAAATCTGGGGCGTTACAGGTTACATAGTCAATAACAAATTATTTGAATCCAAACATGCCCATAAATTAACCAGCACATTAGCGGGAAATCAAAATTACGAATAGGACACGTGGCGTGAGCGCAAGAATGTGACTGACGGCAGAAAAAGGGTTTCATAATCAGGGAAGTTAGGTCCCCTCAACAAATTACCGATAGACTAGGTCGATAGGGATAATTTCCCCTCTCTCCCCCCGTAACTGTTTTTGCCACCGGAGAATGGCTTTAGGTTCAATTCAGTTTCGTTTCTGTTATCGCCAGTTACCATTTCTGTTTCGCTTCTCTTCTAGAATCAGTACAAATACAGTTTCTCAGGTGTTTGATATGAGAATCAAAGCAAATCCAAAGCTCAGCACAATCTTCCAGCTCAAACCACAACTCTAACCACCTACCTGCTCCAAACGCCTTTCTATGGAGGAAAATCGTCAAGCCGAGAGTAGTAGCAGCGGAGGAGGAGGAAATGTACCGGAAACTACTTCGATTCCTTCCGGCAGTGAACAGGTATCGATTGAAGCAGCTGAGAGTAGTAGTGGTGGTGGCGATTCAGCACCGAGCAATTTCGTAGAATGGCGTGATTTCGCCTCTATCATCCGCCGCGATTGCAATGGTGTTGATCTCTCTCTCTCTCTCTAGTTGTTTAGGTTTTGGCGTTGGTTTTATGTATTTGAATTGTGCAATTGATCGTGTGTGTTTGTTTACGTGTGGTTGAAGTATCCGTACAAGCCGAGAGCAGTAGTGGAGATGTACCGCCAACCACCACGGTTCCTGGATCAGATGCCACACCTGGCATGGTCCGAGCCAGCGAAGGTAGATTTTCTATCTCTTTCATGGAGCCTAAAATTATTTTGTACTAGTAATTTCTATTTGTTGATGTGCTTTCATTCTTCCATACTTATTCAATTTCAGCAAGTTACGGCAAAACTACATAGTTACCTTATTGTACCAATTTGACTATTGGAAGATGATTTCAATTTATTGCGAAAATAAGTAAAGTTGATGTTCAAAATGTTGTTGAATCTGGAAACAATTGTTTCCAGGTCTAAGTTCTTAGTTATGGTTATGTGATCCAAGGATAATTGAAGTAAGCCTGTTTTAGGAAAATTTCTACATATTGACATATTAAGAGTCATCGTATATATAAATTTATAATAATGCCTGTCTTAAAAAAGACTGCCTCATGATGACTTCCATGCTAGGCACTATTGTCCGATTCCAGTTTCAAATCTGTAGTAATGGCAAATAACAGTTTTAAATGGCTTGATATGCAGATCTTGGTAATGATGAGCTCATACATGGAGAGGATTACAATCTTTTCGATGTCATGTCTGCTCTTGAGGTTATCTTTATGAATATAAGTAATCCAGTGCGTGGATCAATAAATTAGGAGTTGAATTATTTATGCATTGCTGTATGGCATATTAATCATTTACTCTCCATGAACCGCTTGAAATGCAAAGGGCTGTAGACTAATGATGGAGTGACTTACAGACTTAGATGAACCCTATTCATTTGAATAATTGCATATGATAAGCCACAATATATGAGCTATTGTTTAAAAACTTATACTGTGCATGCACACGTGTGGTTACGAATCTGGTGTCTTTTTTTTTTTAATTATCTTAGCATTGTTTTACATTGAAAAGTATTCTCCAAAACTGGCTATGGATCCTCTTATATGGGCAATTCTTTGTCTGCGATGGTGTCAAATTAATTGTGTCAATCACATACCTGAGAAGCAACTAACTTAGGAAATGGTTTATTCATAAGCTTCTTCTACAGATGAGCTATATGAACTGACGGGTGAAGCTTTACAGATTATGATTTAAGGTAGAAGGTATATGTTGTCATGTGTTTATTTGAAGGGAAAATATAACACTATCATAAGCATATATTTTACTGTTTAATATAAAATAAACCGTCAAGTTTCTTGTCCTTCATAGATGCATATCTCTGTTTTTCCATAATAATCTCATATTACAGTAACATTCTGCATTTATAGAGATTCTGGATAATGATGGATGGGTAGCATAGTCCTGGAGACTTTCTTCTATTTATAGTATAAACTAGATTTTTTATACTGTTTAGAAGTTAATAGACAAACGATTCAACAAAGCATGACACAGTTAAACAGCTACTGCTTTTGGTGTCAAACCAAGATTTTGGTCGGTCATGATAGATGTTTTCCACCATGCTTCATATTAGAATTTCTATCTTCGTCATACGTTCTAGTGGATACTTTGAAAGTCAGATATTTTATCAATTATCTTGTTTGCATTAATATGTTTGTTTGTTTGCTAATGTGATGTAAAAATGGTTATCCTCCTTGACAAATCAAATTCATGTTGTCACTCTTCTACCCACATGAGTAAACTGTAAAAAAGTATCTGTAAATTGCTTTCAACTTCAATGGTAGGCAGTATACAGTCATTCCCTCCACCCCTCCCCTCCAAAAGTATATCATTAATTTGTTTGAAACTAGAACGACCTTTCGTTTATCTTGAAATGCATATAGTATATCTTAATTGAAGAATTGGAATAAAAGAAAGCGACCTTCTGTAAACTATTCTTCAGTCCATTCAGAAAAGAACACTTCGCATTTAGTGTAGATTGTAAAATATGTGCAGCTCATGATGTATGTTTATTTAAACCTATCTCTTTGTTTATCTTGTTTTGTGTTTTGACCATGCTATTCATTACATATTTATTAGGAAACGGAACAAAAGACGAACCCAGATTTGATCTCGATGAACTATTGCGTTGATGAAGCCATAAAAAATGGTGACGTTCCTGTTCCTTTGAGTTCTGATAGAACACTTGATATTCAACGTCTTATTGATGTGATGGATCATTATCTAGCTTGCGAGGTAAAACAGTGCTACATTTACAAGTGATTCAGGCATCCATGAAACTGATGACAGTTTCTGTCCCTTCTCTGATCATTTACTGTTGTTGCAGGCCACATGGCATGGAAATGGGAACTTACTACAAACGGTTGCTTCTTGCTTCTACATATGGAGGCCTGAGATATTGTCATCTCATCTTCTGCTAGATTCTTTCTGCAGAGTTGTGACAATGACTTGTGATGTTGTTGTTTCACTTGCTTCCAGTTCTGATACAAATACTGTACTTCCAATCTCTATCCTTTTAACTCTACTGTTTGTTAAGTATCTCATCAACAACCGTGAAGCATGTCAGCACACAGTTATTAGAATGTCAAAATTTGTTTGTTGGGGATTTATTATTTTGTTTATTATTATTATTATTTTTATTTATCTTGTTTACTACTTTATGGAGGCATCTGTTGGCTTGAGAAGGAATTAGTTAGTATATTATAAACATGCTCATGACATGTTCTGAGTCAGAATGATTGCTCCCTACTGGCAATATATGTTCGCCATTCCTTTTATTTCTTTTTAAAATTATTTTTGCTTGTTAAGTGAGTTTCTCAATATGCTTTTAATTGTGGCTTCATTTCTTCTTCTTCTTCTTTTTTTCTTCTCATAATTTGCAGGAAGATGATCGTAATTCATATTATAGATCATCAGAAACCAATGAAGAAAAAAAGTCTTTATCAACTTTACAAGCAGCTGAGAAATCATTATCTGACCAGTTAAAGGCTTGTAAGGCACGATCTTCCAAAAGGAAAAATTTTAAAGGTGTTTCCTCCTTGAGTATTCATGTTCCGAGTATTCTTCTGCACATACCTTTTTAAACCAGAATCTGGCACTGCAAACTCATGCACCATTTGAAACCCAAGTGTCAGCAACTGGAGTTCTCAACCAACCATGTGAATCCTGAAATGCTGAAATTATGCATTTGCGAAACTTTATATTTTTTCATAGGGTATGAGGTCAAGGATCATTTACAAAGAAAAGATGAAGGGAAAGATTAAAAAACAAAGAAATAAATGAAACAGAGCAGAATTTCTAATTATGGGATAAGGGGACAGTAAACCCTTTCCCTCCTTTCTAACTATTTAACTTTATCTGACCATAATAGTGTAGACCTACATCCGTATCTTGGTTGCCATACTGTTTGAAGCTTCAAATTTCTTTGAGATTTTGTTGCTTTCTACTAAACAGTTGTTCGATCTACTATGCAGTTGTAGAACCACTGCAGACCAATCTTGATCTTGAAGAAGGGCTTTGCAAAGCTGTATTATGCCGCCTGCTGTTCCGCAAGGTTTTAGCTTTCAATTTCTATTTTTTGTTGTTGTTGCAATTAAGATGTACATTTATATTTTAAGAATGAAGTCCAATTACCTCTTTTTTTTTTCTTTCCCCCCCCCCCCCCCCCCTATTTTAACCTAATTAGCAAAATAACTACGGCATTAACAAAGTACACACCACTCGGAATAAAAGATAAGATGCTGACAATAATTACTGGACTAAGTTGAAAAACAGCCACATAGAACGTAACTTTGTGTACTTTACTTGTACTTTCTTTGACAATGTCTGTTCTTCCTAGAGATTTTATCTGAAATATTCGAGCTTGTTGTAAGTTGTTATGTTATTAATATCACATACTACTAAAGTATTCAAGGGTAACCTACTGAATTGCTCACTGCAGTATTATAATAGATAAGAGGGCTTGTTACCTAACTTAGCATGATAGACAAAAGGCCTTATTACCAAATTTAACTTTATCATGGATATAATGACCCCACAACCAAAAGATTCATGGGGACACTATAGGAAATATAATTGATTGATTGCAGGTGAATGAATTGTTGTTAACAGTCAAAACAACATAAAATATAAGATAGAGAACTGATCCCATATGCAATTTTCATTGCATTTATCTGAAAAATGATGGGTTGCACACTGATATCATGATTTGATGATAACAGTGGTTAGTTAATATTTGGTCACTTGACCAAAGAGTATATACTCCAAGGAAATTCTCTGCTGTCTTATGCCCTGATAATTGTCTTCTTTCATAAGAGCGATTTGTTAATATTTGGAGTACTATGAAAATGTTATCATTTGCCACTAGTTCTTCTCTAGTAACACTGGACCAACGTTCTGTGTCATCAGCACTTTTACAGTGTCTTAGCATGTATGAGGAGGCCTCAAGGAGATGGCTTGAATCTGGCTTTGAAACATATTGATTCCTGCTTGTCTGAGCTAGCTTCCATGCTCAAATCCGAAGAATTTCTGCGATCATCCAGCAATCGCTGTAGAGTTTCCAAGGACAATTTTGAACACTTAACAACTGCCTCAGGTTACCAACCAGTTGGTTTTGGTTCTCCTGCTCGTGCAGTTAAACTACTTAGCTGGACAAAGGTACACACCTAGACATTTCTGATAGAGGTTTTCTATTCATCCATTGGTAGGATACTATAATTAATGGTTTCTTATATTCTCTGGTTCAGGCTGTTGCCTATTTCATGAAGCTTCTTAATGATCTACGGGTTATATGTTCCACTGCCTTGTCCACTGTTCTGGAAGATGCTTTACGCTTCGTCACTGACTTTCATAAGCTTAAACCGGGTTGGATTGCTACAAGTCATATTCAAGTTCAGTAAACTTTGTTTTCTTGATGTTTTATTTGGTTATTACAAGTTTGATCCCTTTATTGTCCCATTAGATTCTTGCAAACTCTATCCTCTAGAGGAATTGTGCTTATAAAGCTAAATAAGATGATATAATTTACAGATGTATAGTAAGATCCTTTTTCTTTTAGTTGGCTGACAATCAGTTAATAACTTTCTCCATGGGCAGCTTCTGCTGGTTCAAGATGGGAAGCTATATGGGCTTGTACCTATCTTTGCCATTATCTGCAAAGCCGCTCTGCTACCTGAAAATGCAAAGTATCATGTTATCCAGAAGAACACAACTGTTGAACGACTGGAAATGGTTAGATCTCTGATGTCTTTCTTTCAATGGAAAAATGCCCAATGATGCTCTAAATTTATGTACATCTAGTTAGCACCACATGCCTGCCTTCTTTCGTGAGCTGTACTGTATATTCCCTCGCCATGGATATTCAGGGCAGACTTTGTTCTATCTCTGCATTAGCCTTTTCTATGAGAAAAAATCTTATGAATTCATGTTTACTCCAATGCAGCTACTGATCAACTTGCTTAGAGCCCTTGGCACAAGCATATCACAGCAAAGGATTATACTTGAGAAGATTTTGCGTATGTGGCACCAAATACATAAAGAGGTTCGACAAAGATGATGCACAGATAATCTGTGTCTGCAAATTCTGGGGCTATCATGTTTATGCTTGTTTATTTGTTTATGTTGCTTTGTTGTTTTCGTTATTTCCTAAGTTGAGTCCAACAGACACTTCACCTGCTCATGCTGGGAGAGTCGGTTTAAAGTATAGAAAAATAATTTAGCGGATTACTTGTGCAGAAAAAGGATACTATCTCAAGTTTCAGTACAATGGATAATATGATAGCATTCTTGTGTACAAAATCTCTCTTTAGCAGAGCTGAAATCTAGTGATGTTGGATCAAGACTGTTTCTCTCCTCTTTTGAGTCAAATTATTTTAAAAGGATTTGGCTTGAGATTTTTGACACGTGAAGTATTATGACTTGTACAAAGCCACGAATTGCTTTGTGAGAAAAAGATGATTTTACGCATCAATAAATGATGTTTCACTTTTCTGGATATCGGCATTGCAAAGCAATTACATGCATGTTGCACCAAGAGTTTAGTTGTTTCAGTGACATCAGCCATTTTACTTTACCCAACAGTCCAGTAGTCCACTGCTTGATTCCCAGTTGACTAGTTGATGGAGTCCCATTGTTAAGAATTTTGTTTGTGCTTCCACCATTATGCTAGGAATTCATTTCAGTTGGATATTAAGGTTTGTTTCTCTTTCTTTGACCGAGTGAAATATCAGCCCTGGAGAATACATATACAGAGGTGTTTAAATGTACTTGGGCATCAAATAGTGCTGAGGTCATTGCCACTAAGATATTATCATTACTGTGGGTGTCATTTTTGCTTGTGAATCAGTCTTATTTGTGAATCCCAAAATATGCATTGATAAAGGGAAATCAAGTCCCTTCTTATGTTGATAAACCCCTTGCTTTAATAATTAGCTTTTCACTTCTGGCTCATCTACGTTTGAATTTTCTGCATCATTTCGGGCAGCTCCACTCCGCTTTTACAGAAGAGTTTGGGGATCTCACAGGAACTCCAACTGTTGAAGTAAGTATTTATAAATCTTTTTGTTTGTCAGTGCCATGGTTCAATTTGCTTTTATCTTCTGTCAGATAATTCACTTGTTCATTGAGAAAGAGGATTTTATTCTGGGACCATCTCTAATGTAAGTTCTTGAGAAGATTCCATTCTTTATGTCCTATTACATTATTTACATCCATAATTGGATGAGCCACATTCACATATTTGATCCAGGTACAATTGATTTGGGCAATTGGGCCTACAATTTTGCAGATGCACATCATTGTATATTTCCTTTCTTGTCAGAGGTTTACAGTCAGGCTGTCAAGGCACATTTATAGCTTAAATCCACAACAATAAATCAATTTCAATGCTTCCGCATGCATAATAGAGAAACCACATTACATATATATTTTCTTCCTCCTCGAGCACTGGCAGAAAACTGCTAACATTTGGCTTGGATTCCTTACATGGAGAATACTTACCATAAGGTTTATCTGGAGGGGGACATCTGTAGCTTAAATGTTTAAGAATAAGTCAAATTCCAATGTTACACATGCATACTTAGAGAAACCACATTACATCCTTGCTCCTCAGACACTAGCAGAAGTACCCCATAATGGTGCTCAAAATGTTTTCAGAAATTGAATTATTACATAAATAATATTTGATTCCATACCCCCTCCCCCAATCCCACAGCAAAATAAATAAAATAAGAAGTATATTAGCTTCATGAACTTGACCAAGAGTGAAGTACTCCAGGAATGATTTCTAATAAGCTCGAATTTGGGATTTTGAACTGTCAAGTGTGCTATGGGCTAATGTACAGTCCTTTAGAAACGCCATTGTTGTTGACTATGACTAAGATAATTACAAGAGCAACCTCCTTAGGCATGTGTCTAGAGACTGGCCGGGCTACATCACATAATCATAATAAAGGTTCTAGTTTCCTCCCGTGCATTGAATTTGGGACTTCTCGATTTCCCACTCATGTAAAAGCTTACACTTCCAGATATTGGCAATTCCATTATTCATTTAGTAGCTCTAATATTACAGTTCTTATATCTGCAGAATGCATCTAACGTGAGTGCCTGCAAACGCATCCTAGAGTGGGTAGCTGAGCAAAAACATTGGATTGCTTTGCGGTTCCTTTTGCTGGGCTTTGAACTGCAATTATATTCTCCCTGTGATTATTGCATGGTTTATTGGTACATTTATGTCATCATGCTCAATCTTGCTGACAAGATGCGGATGAAAACAGTGTTGAGGAATACCGGTAAGTATCAGTTGATAGTACCTTCTATTGCTTGTTATATCATTAAAGCATACTAGGGATTACAAGTCCTGGTCATTTATGATGATTCCACGATTTAGCTGTTATAAACTATACTACTTTGTAAACATTTTGACTGTTGAAGAACTATACTTATTTTGCTTATAATGCTGTGAGCTTGTGAGTATCTGCCAATGCATCCTAGAGTGGGTAGTCAAGAAAACTCACTATGTACTTGCAGAAATATATGACATTCACTCACATATTGATGGCTTTACTAGTTTATTATGCAAAAGAATTTGGATTTAAATCTTCATCTGAAATCATGTTCACATAATTTATCAAGGATTCTCAATTTCTCATGTCTTTCCAGTTTTGCTATGTGCTGCTTGCCCTGTGAACAACTCTTTCCTAGCTACATATATGTTATTCATATAAGTCAATTTATTCGACCTGTGGTACCTCCGTTTTATGGCCTTAAATTGTCCTCGGTCACACTCATGATTACCTTAACAATTTGCTTCGATATATGTGATCGATCTTCCATCTGAATTCAGCAATGTATAACAATGAACATATAGTTTCTTGAAGACTTAGTATAGATTGTGCTGCTTCCTCTTCAGTTAAAATAAAAGCTAGAAGTAGAAGACAATCAGGGAATGACCAGAAAGAGGATATTCCACCTGAGGTGTCATTGCTTTTCTCTCATACCCAGCTTGCTGAAGGTCTTTACACGGTAATTTCCGTCTTCTGATCTCAAAATACCCCCACATGATGTAAACTGATGCCAACTGATATAGGGTGTAAACTAAGTACTACTGTACTGTAGAGGACATTATTGGGAGAGGAAAGCATGGGAACGTTTATTTATTTATTTATTATTATTTTTTATTTTTTTTTGGGGGGGGGGGGGGGGGGTGACGAAAGTTAATCTCTAACATCTACAACCATTACTTGCAGATGCTTGGTATTTTAAGGAATCAATGTGGAGTCTTTAAATATAAAGATGATGTCAAGACCGAGGAGGAGGTACCTTTCTTTTGCTGCTTTTGTTGCATATGTGAGTTATTTTGTAGGAACATGAAGCCAGACCTACATTCTTAGAGAACCTCATCATGCATATACAACGCTACGACTTTCCGTCACTGAACTTGGTACCTCTGTGGACCTTCTGTTGTTGAATTTTTCTATAACGGTTTACATGAAGTAGGGAATATTGGTTTGCATGTAAAGTTTCTCGAGTTTCACTTCATTGATATTTACTTTGAGTCACAAACTATAGACAATCCCAGCATTGATGTTGTTTGCTATATTCCTAGTTGGTTCAGCGCATCTCTCCATGTTATGGTAGTAGTACTCACACTTGTTCCTGTAGGTGACATTTAACCATACTCTTTTGCAGAGATTTATTGAGCTCTTTAGGCAGTTGCAGAATTCTGGTTATTTGTCTTATTCTTACTTCAAGGATGCTACGGCTGATTCTAATCTTTCAGTAAGTATTTCCAGAAACTTTGGTCAATCTCATGATCTTTTTCCTTTTCCCCAATTTTAATCTGTATTTCTTCCACTTGACAGATTAATGCTATGGCCAAGAGACTCTTGGATGCTCAACAGACTGCCAGAATGCTCCTGGAAAAATTTGGAAACGATCAAGACAGACTGAATGAGCTCAAGCGGATAGAAGTTGTTACACTTCGCAATGGTTTGGCCATAAACATTCTTCGCAAATTAGTGGCTCCTGATCCGTCTCTTCAAATTTCCTTGGACTTAAGCTACCATCCACACTTTGCTGTTGTTTCTTTGAAGAGGTCCCGAATGAAATTTTAAAGATCTTAACAATTTTGATGCACCGGAGCATGTGTGCCATTCAGATTAGGTTGTATAGCGAACTGCTTTTTGCATTAGAACATTTGATTTTTTTTATCAACCCATTTTTACAGGTATAAGCTGCGAAAAAATATATTGGACCCAGTATCAACTATGCGTGTTGATGTTAGTTTTACGCAAAAGCTCAATCGGAGTCACATTCGGATGGTGATCCAATTTGCTACTCTAACTATACAGAGAATGGGCACCATATGCATCTAATCACCATTCTGTTTATAAGCGGCATCATTTTCAAATTATGATATGCTTACTTCAAGGATTAACATGCATCACTCACAAGTCACAACTACACTTGAATAAGAAACACAACATTTAGACATAGGGATATAAAAAATACACAAGGAGAATATAATTGCATAACAATTTAATGTCTGATGCAGTTGCTTCCTAAGGGAGCTCAATGATCCTAGATCGCTTTTTTGGGTTTTGTTTCTTTGATGCCTTATATGAATCTTTTTCAACATCATCTGCCCCAGATTTTGAGGGAGCTTCATCCTCACCATTGTCATCTTCTTCATCGCTGCTATCGTCAGTTTCTGACCCACTGCTACTTTCGGCGAATGGAAATGCTGGTGGATTACCGGCTAATGCAGATTCTGCAACAGCAACAGCCTCCGGTGTATGAAGATCAGCAATACCCAGCATCAAATCTTGTGGATACATGTACTATTAAATCAATATAAACATAATATTCTGTGTTTTCTTCTCCTTTGAAAGTTTGTATTTTGAAAACCAACAAATGCCATGTTATGGCAATTAGCAGGGTTACGTCCATAATTATCCAAGGGTGTGGGTTGGTCATGGGGATTTTAATGCACTCCATATTTCAATAACTAAAAGAAAATTAATGAGTTTAATAATAAACTTGATGATTACCATTTCAATGTATTCAGATTCTTTTCCATTGAGTACTTCAGTATCGTAACTATCAGATTGTTCTGCAATTTGTCAGGAGTTAAATAAGACTTGGTTCAAGAACTAATTGATAAATAGAGGCTTAAGAGCTAAAATCAGGACTTGATTCATACCTTTGCCTCAGCCATCAGTTTCTTATTCGATTCTGCCATGACACCTAAGAAATCCTTCACTTTTCCTAGCACTACAAGCAGATGTCGAGTAATCAAATAATTCTGAAGCTTAACAGAATGAACACCACTCTCAGTCTTAGGCAAGACTTGAGAGCATGGACACATTTCTAGCATGTTCAATTGAATTTAAGCCACCATTAACTAATCTAGAGATTGCAGCTAACAAGATAGGCTAGAAATACAAAGAAGCAATAACAAATTCAGTTTAATTCAAATAAAAGTTACATACTCATAGCACCAAAAGTAAAATCACAGAACCAAATATTACCACAGCTTGAGATAAGCAGAATTATGAACTTGGGACTGCATCTTCTAATGATACAGTATAACATAGTATACCTTGACAACATAAGAATCTAACTTGTAATGAGCATCATATAAAAAAGGTCACATTATTGAACAAAATTATACCACTCAGAATCTCAGATTGTGAAATTAACTCATTTCTTGATTGACAGAAACAAAGTAAATGTTAAACTTAGACCTAATAAAGAACTTAAACAAAAATAAATCCTGTAACCTGAAATAAACGAAGAAGAAACTAATGTGGACTTCCATAAAAGTTAATAATCAGGTCAAATAACAAGGAATTATCCCAAAACAGGGAGCTAACAAAAATATCTCAAAAACAATATCACCCCGCAAGTAATATAAATTTCAATTGTACATATGGAACAAAATTTATCAGAAAAAATGATCTAGCCTTAGTGTTCCTAATACTTATGGCTAGCTCAGGGAAGAGTTATGGAACCCTTTTTCACATCCGTTTCGTACTGGTTCAATCATTCTTAACATACTACTACTAATTTTATTTTATTTTTAAAAAAGCATCTCTGTCTTATATTCTACAAAAATTCGCCATTGCTAATTTTCAGCGAGCTAAATTTTCAATAATTTCCAACACAAGCATATTCACATCACAAGAAAATAAATCACCAAGGAGGCAACAAAGGCACATAGCAACTATATATATTTTCATCAATGAAATTCAATAAACAAACACACACAAGGGTAAAAAAAACTAAAAACAAAGAATCATAATAATTTAGTGACTAACAAAGATACCTTGGCTCTTGGGAACAGGAAACATGGGTGGCCTTTGAACTGGGTTTTCCGGCAAGGTGTTTTTCTTGCAAACTAAGAGCTTTGATTCTGCAAAACCAACCCCATCAAAATAAAAATTGAATCTTTCTTTATCATACCCAATTAGAAAAACAAGAACCAAGAATAAAATAGAAAAGGAGACCTAAAGTGGGATTGGCCTCCAGGTGCAGTAGGTCTTTGCTATTGGGTCCCGACATCTTCCGGCCGTGTATGTATTTCCGGCGAAGACTGATAAACGAGCTGCTCAAATTAGTTTGTCTACTGAATGAAAAGTTTGCTCTGTCTCCTGGGGTCTGGCCTAGGTCAGATAATTCTCCGGAACAGACCAACGCGTCCCGTTAAGTTCACGCTCTGACTAATCCAAAGCGAAACATGCATATTGGCACACTTTAAGTATCTTACGTTCGTGACTTACGAATATGTAATTCGTATTTTAAGTATTTCAAGGAAAATAGAGAAGAAGATGTGATGTGCGCTCTGAGATGTGAGAAAGAGAGATGAGAAGAAGTTGACTGCCACGGTTTCATTTTGTTACTGGATTTTAAAGGCCCAGTAGTTGAATCCAGACCCAATTAAAATAAGCCCAAAAATACTATAATCCCCGATTTTTTAATTTTCGCGAATTATCGCTATCGCTTTCAAATTTACTTCCGCTTTCGAATTATGTAATCTAGGTCTGGGCTTTAGCACTTGGTCAGCTAAGTCGACAGAAAGGGGAAGCTCTTTGCTCGATCTGGGAACTATAGATTTCAAAATGTTATTAATGCATTATTAAGAATTAGATATGTTAGTTCGTGAATTAGGGTCCATAACTTTTTAATAGTGTCCCTAATATCATAATACACCCTACTAGACTAACAATTACGTAGTACAATCTAATTCGTGAATCGGAGTGTGGGGGACTGTATTTGCATTTTTTAAAATCATTTGACACCGTATTTGCGTGGAGCGTCTAGTTAGGGGACCAAATATGTAATTTTCCTATAAAAGCGGTTCTATTTATACAACGATGGTAGAATAATAAAGTATTGGATCCAAGTTTAATACGGATTAGTAATTTCGACTTTCCTTATTAACACTACAAGGAAGAGCGACTTTAGCGACGGAACAATCTGTCGCTAAAGAAGGCCGATCGGTCGCTAATATTCGCTAGCGACCGATCGGTGTTTTTAGCGACGGATAAATTCATCGTCGCTAAACCAATAGTCGCTAGCGAATTAGCGACCGATGAGTTTTCCGTCGCGAATTTGCGACAGATTAGCGATGAAAAATGAGGTTGACTTTTATACAATTTTCATTATAATAACTACTTACAATATACTATAATTACATATATTTATCTATACTTCCATTATAATTATACAATTTCCATTATTATAACTACTTACAATACACAATAATTTCCTCATATTTCCATTATACTTATACAAGTTCCAAATCTAATTAGTAATTAGTATATCCGAAACAAAACTACACTAATTGAACAAAACTAACTACGTAATCCAAATCCAACTCAATTCAAATACCAAACATACTCGAACTAAACTATAAAATACCCAATTCATACCAAATCTATCAATTCACCAACTAAAACTTGTTCATCCCCCCTAATTTGAGCTACACAACATGATATATACTAGTAGAATGCATACAATTCAATGAATTGAAAAAAAAATGAAGAATACTAAAATTTAGACAAGTTAGGGTTCGAAATATATACCTCTGATTGTGGAAGAAATGGGGAAATACTCACGCAATTGAATAGCTACACTTGTTCCTTAAGGGAAGAGCTTTGAAATGACTATAAGATTGATTGAAATGGTGAAGAAATGAAGAAAATAGGGGAGGAGGAGTATCTGCCGCGAGAGAAGAGATGTGCGTGTGTGTGTTTTCTGTCCGCCGGCCGTGAGGAAGACGATGATAAAGAAAAGTTAGCGACGGATGGTGATCCGTCGCTAAATTAACGATCGGTTGCTAAATTAGCGACCGATAACCATCCGTCGCTAATAATGTTGACCGACAAAAAAAAAGAGAAAAAACTTAAAAATCGGCGACGGATTTTATCATCCGTTGCGAAAATAACCATCCGTCGCTAATTAGCGACGGATCATCCATCCGTCGCTGAAAAATGGACGCTCTAAGGGAATATTTCCACGTTTTTCATTATCCGTCGCTAATGGCTCCCATCCGTCGCTAAAAGACCGATCGGTTGCTAAAATTAGCAACCGATCGATCGGTTGCTAAAATTAGCAACCGATCGATCAGTTGCTAAAAGTGGTGGCTAAAATGTTGTTTTCTTGTAGTGTAAGCTCGCTATAGGATAACTTCGCGGCTTAATTTTTATACTTCTAAAGTTTAGGGCCTTCTGGCCCATTAATGTTAGTAGACGTTCTTTCTCTAATTCTCTATATTAGGCTAATTTATAGAGGTTAGTCAAAATCTCCCAAAGTTTACTCAAAATTATATTGAATCAATACTATATTATAACTCATGTGAGAGATATATAAAGTAATTGGAGATAAGTTAATTACTGATTTATATTTATATTGATATTTATATTAATCGTGAGGTTTGATTATAGTTTTTAATGAGGATTATTATAACCAATGAAAATCCAACTCTAATCAAATCAGATGTCCAAAATGGTGCAACTGTTGTTATGAAACGGTGAGAGTTTTTTTTTTTTTTTTTTTTGAAACGGCAAATATTACAATTACTCCTACACTAATATTATAAAAATTTCCTAACAATTTTGATGCACCGGAGCATGTGTGCCATTCAGATTAGTTTGTATAGCGAACTGCTTTTTGCATTAGAACATTTGATTTTTTTTATCAATCCATTTTTACAGGTATAAGCTGCAAAAACATATATTGGACCCAGTATCAACTATGCGTGTTGATGTTAGTTTTACGCAAAAGCTCAATCGGAGTCACATTCGGATGGTGATCCAATTTGCTACTCTAACTATACAGAGAATGGGCACCATATGCATCTAATCACCATTCTGTTTATAAGCGGCATCATTTTCAAATTATGATATGCTTACTTCAAGGATTAACATGCATCACTCACAAGTCACAACTACACTTGAATAAGAAACACAACATTTAGACATAGGGATATAAAAAATACACAAGAAGAATATAATTGCATAACAATTTAATGTCTGATGCAGTTGCTTCCTAAGGGAGCTCAATGATCCTATATCGCTTTTTTGGGTTTTGTTTCTTTGATGCCTTATATGAATCTTTTTCAACATCATCTGCCCCAGATTTTGAGGGAGCTTCATCCTCACCATTGTCATCTTCTTCATCGCTGCTATCGTCAGTTTCTGACTCACTGCTACTTTCGGCGAATGGAAATGCTGGTGGATTACCGGCTAATGCAGATTCTGCAGCAGCAACAGCCTCCGGTGTATGAAGATCAGCAATACCCAACATCAAATCTTGTGGATACATGTACTATTAAATCAATATGAACATAATATTCTGTGTTTTCTTCTCCTTTGAAAGTTTGTATTTTGAAAACCAACAAATGCCATGTTATGGCATTTAGCAGAGTTACGTCCATAATTATCCAAGGGTTTGGGTTGGTCATGGGGAATTTAATGCACTCCATATTTCAATAACTAAAAGAAAATTAATGAGTTTAATAATAAACTTGATGATTACCATTTCAATGTATTCGGATTCTTTTCCATTGAGTACTTCAATATCGTAACTATCAGGATTGTTCTGCAATTTGTCAGGAGTTAAATAAGACTTGGTTCAAGAACTAATTGATAAATAGAGGCTTAAGAGCTAAAATCAGGACTTGATTCATACCTTTGCCTCAACCATCACCTTCTTATTCGATTCTGCCATGACACCTAAGTAATCCTTCACTTTTCCTAGCACTACAAGCAGATGTCGAGTAATCAAATAATTCTGAAGCTTAACAGAATGAACACCACTCTCAGTCTTAGGCAAGACTTGAGAGCATGGACACATTTGTAGCATGTTCAATTGAATTTAAGCCACCATTAACTAATCTAGAGATTGCAGCTAACAAGATAGGCTAGAAATACAAAGAAGCAATAACAAATTCAGTTTAATTCAAATAAAAGTTACATACTCATAGCACCAAAAGTAAAATCACAGAACCAAATATTACCACAGCTTGAGATAAGCAGAATTATGAACTTGGGACTGCATCTTCTAATGATACAGTATAACATAGTATACCTTGACAACATAAGAATCTAACTTGTAATGAGCATCATATAAAAAAGGTCACATTATTGAACAAAATTATACCACTCAGAATCTCAGATTGTGAAATTAACTCATTTCTTGATTGACAGAAACAAAGTAAATGTTAAACTTAGACCTATTAAAGAACTTAAACAAAAATAAATCCTGTAACCTGAAATAAACGAAGAAGAAACTAATGTGGACTTGCACAAAAGTTGAATAATCAGGTCAAATAACAAGGAATTATCCCAAAACAGGGAGCTAACAAAAATATCTCAAAAACAATATCACCCCGCAAGTAACGTAAATTTCTATTGTACATATGGAACAAAATTTATTAGAAAAAATGATCTAGCCTTAGTGTTCCTAATACTTATGGCTAGCTCACGGAAGAGTTATGAAACCCTTTTTCACATCCGTTTCGTACTGGTTCAATCATTCTTAACATACTACTACTAATTTTATTTTATTTTTAAAAAAGCATCTCTGTCTTATATTCTACAAAAAATCGCCATTGCTAATTTTCAGCGAGCTACATTTTCAATAATTTCCAACACAAGCATATTCACATCACAAGAAAATAAATCACCAAGGAGGCAACAAAGGCACATAGCAGTAGAGCACCACTATATATATTTTCAGCAAATGAAATTGAATAAACAAACACACACACAAGGGTAAAAAAAACTAAAAACAAAGAATCATAATAATTTAGTGACTAACAAAGATACCTTGGCTCTTGGGAACAGGAAACATGGGTGGCCTTTGAACTGGGTTTTCCGGCAAGGTGTTTTTCTTGCAAACTAAGAGCTTTGATTCTGCAAAACCAACCCCATCAAAATAAAAATTGAATCTTTCTTTATCATACACAATTAGAAAAACAAGAACCAAGAAAAAAATAGAAAAGGAGACCTAAAGTGGGATTGGCCTCCAGGTGCAGTAGGTCTTTGCTATTGGGTCCCGACATCTTCCGGCCGTGTATGTATTTCCGGCGAAGACTGATAAACGAGCTGCTCAAATTAGTTGGTCTACTGAATGAAAAGTTTGCTCTGTCTCCTGGGGTCTGGCCTAGGTCAGATAATTCTCCGGAACAGACCAACGCGTCCCGTTAAGTTCACGCTCTGACTAATCCAAAGCGAAACATGCATATTGGCACACTTTAAGTATCTTACGTTCGTGACTTACGAATATGTAATTCGTATTTTAAGTATTTCAAGAAAAATAGAGAAGAAGATGTGATGTGCGCTCTGAGACGTGAGAAAGAGAGATGAGAAGAAGTTGACTACCACGGTTTCGTTTCATTTTGTTACTGGATTTTAAAGGCCAGTTAGTTGAATCCAGACCCAATTAAAATAAGCCCAAAAATACTAGAATCCCTGATTTTTTTAATTTTCGCGAATTATCGCTATCGCTTTCAAATTTGCTTCCGCTTTCGAATTATGTAATCTAGGTCTGGGCTTTAGCACTTGGTCAGCTAAGTCGACAGAAAGGGGAAGCTCTTTGCTCGATCTGGGAACTATAGATTTCAAAATGTTATTAATGCATTATTAAGAATTAGATATATATGTTAGTTCGTGAATTAGGGTCCATAACTTTTTAATAGTGTCCCTAATATCAAAATACACCCTACTAGACTAACAATTACGTAGTACAATCTAATTCGTGTATCGGAGTGTGGGGGACTGTATTTGCATTTTTTAAAATCATTTGACACCGTATTTGCGTGGAGCGTCTAGTTAGGGGACCAAATATGTAATTTTCCTATAAAAGCGGTTCTATTTATACAACGATGGTAGAATAATAAAGTATTGGATCCAAGTTTAATACGGATTAGTAATTTCGACTTTCCTTATTAACACTACAAGGAAGAGCGACTTTAGCGACGGAACAATCTGTCGCTAAAGAAGGCCGATCGGTCGCTAATATTCGCTAGCGACCGATCGGTGTTTTTAGCGACGGATAAATTCGTCGTCGCTAAACCGTTAGTCGCTAGCGAATTAGCGACCGATGAGTTTTCCATCGCGAATTTGCGACGGATTAGCGACGAAAAATGAGGTTGACTTTATACAATTTTCATTATAATAACTACTTACAATATACTATAATTACATATATTTATCTATACTTCCATTATAATTATACAATTTCCATTATTATAACTATTTACAATACACAATAATTTCCTCATATTTCCATTATACTTATACAATTTCCAAATCTAATTAGTAATTAGTATATCCGAAACAAAACTACACTAATTGAACAAAACTAACTACGTAATCCAAATCCAACTCAATTCAAATACCAAACATACTTACTCGAACTAAACTATAAAATACCCAATTCATACCAAATCTATCAATTCACCAAATAAAACTTGTTCATCCCCCCAAATTTGAGCTACACAACATGATATGTATTAGTAGAATGCATACAATTCAATGAATTGAAAAAAAAAATGAAGAATACTAAAATTTAGACAAGTTAGGGTTCGAAATATATACCTTTGATTGCGGAAGAAATGGAGAAATACTCACGCAATTGAATAGCTACACTTGTTCCTTGATAGAAGAGCTTCGAAATGACTATAAGATTGATTGAAATGGTGAAGAAATGAAGAAAATAGGGGAGGAGGAGTATCTGCCGCGAGAGAAGAGATGTGCGTGTGTGTGTTTTCTGTCCGCCGGCCGTGAGGAAGACGATGATAAAGAAAAGTTAGCGACGGATCACCATCCGTCGTCAAATTAGCGATCGGTTGCTAAATTAGCGACCGATAACCATCTGTCGCTAATAATGTTGACCGACAAAAAAAAATTAGAAAAACTTAAAAACCGGCGACGGATTTTATCATCCGTTCCGAAAATAGCGACGGATCGCTAATTAGCGACGGATCATCCATCCGTCGCTGAAAAACGGACGCTCTAAGGGAATATTTCCACGTTTTTCATTATCCGTCGCTAATGGCTCCCATCCGTCGCTAAAAGACCGATCGGTTGCTAAAATTAGCAACCGATCCATCGGTTGCTAAAAGTGGTGGCTAAAATGCTGTTTTCTTGTAGTGTAAGCTCGCTATAGGATAACTTCGCGGCTTAATTTTTATACTTCTAAAGTTTAGGGCCTTCTGGCCCATTAATGTTAGTAGACGTTCTTTCTCTAATTTCCTATATTAGGCTAATTTATAGAGGTTAGTCAAAATCTCCCAAAGTTTACTCAAAATTATATTGAATCAATACTATATTATAACTCATGTGAGAGATATATAAAGTAATTGGAGATAAGTTAATTATTGATTTATATTTATATTGATATTTATATTAATCGTGAGGTTTGATTATAGTTTTTAATGAGGATTATTATAACCAATGAAAATCCAACTCTAATCAAATCAGATGTCCAACATGGTGCAACTGTTGTTATGAAACGGTGAGAGTTTTTTTTTTTTTTTTTTTTTAAACGACAAATATTACAATAACCCCTACACTAATACTATACAAATTTCCTAACAATTTTGATGCACCGGAGCATGTGTGCCATTCAGATTAGGTTGTATAGCGAACTGCTTTTTGCATTAGAACATTTGATTTTTTTTTATCAACCCATTTTTACAGGTATAAGCCGCTAAAACATATATTGGACCCAGTATCAACTATGCGCGTTGATGTTAGTTTTACGCAAAAGCTCAATCGGAGTCACATACGGATGGTGATCCAATTTGCTAGTCTAACTATAAAGAGAATGGGCACCATATGCATCTAATCACCATTCTGTTTATAAGCGGCATCATTTTCAAATTATGATATGCTTACTTCAAGGATTAACATGCATCACTCACAAGCATCATTTTCAAATTATGACATGCTTACTTCAAGGATTAACATGCATCACTCACAAGTCACAACTACACTTGAATAAGAAACACAACATTTAGACATAGGGATATAAAAAATACACAAGGAGAATATAATTGCATAACAATTTAATGTCTGATGCAGTTGCTTCCTAAGGGAGCTCAATGATCCTAGATCGCTTTTTTGGGTTTTGTTTCTTTGATGCCTTATATGAATCTTTTTCAACATCATCTGCCCCAGATTTTGAGGGAGCTTCATCCTCACCATTGTCATCTTCTTCATCGCTGCTATCGTCAGTTTCTGACCCACTGCTACTTTCGGCGAATGGAAATGCTGGTGGATTACCGGCTAATGCAGATTCTGCAGCAGCAACAGCCTCCGGTGTATGAAGATCAGCAATACCCAGCATCAAATCCTGTGGATACATGTACTATTAAATCAATATGAACATAATATTCTGTGTTTTCTTCTCCTTTGAAAGTTTGTATTTTGAAAACCAACAAATGCCATGTTATGGCAATTAGCAGGGTTACGTCCATAATTATCCAAGGGTGTGGGTTGGTCATGGGGATTTTAATGCACTCCATATTTCAATAACTAAAAGAAAATTAATGAGTTTAATAATAAACTTGATGATTACCATTTCAATGTATTCGGATTCTTTTCCATTGAGTACTTCAATATCGTAACTATCAGGATTGTTCTGCAATTTGTCAGGAGTTAAATAAGACTTGGTTCAAGAACTAATTGATGAACTAATTGATAAATAGAGGCTTAAGAGCTAAAATCAGGACTTTTGATTCATACCTTTGCCTCAGCCATCAACTTCTTATTCGATTCTGCCATGACACCTAAGAAATCCTTCACTTTTCCTAGCACTACAAGGAGATGTCGAGTAATCAAATAATTCTGAAGCTTAACAGAATGAACACCACTCTCAGTCTTACGCAAGACTTGAGAGCATGGACACATTTGTAACATGTTCAATTGAATTTAAGCCACCATTAACTAATCTAGAGATTGCAGCTAACAAGATAGGCTAGAAATACAAAGAAGCAATAACAAATTCAGTTTAATTCAAATAAAAGTTACAGACTCATACCACCAAAAGTAAAATCACAGAACCAAATATTACCACCACAGCTTGAGATAAGCAGAATTATGAACTTGGGACTGCATCTTCTAATGATACAGTATACTTGACAACATAAGAATCTAACTTGTAATGAGCATCATATAAAAAAGGTCACATTATTGAACAAAATTATACCACTCAGAATCTCAGATTGTGAAATTAACTCATTTCTTGATTGACAGAAACAAAGTAAATGTTAAACTTAGACCTAATAAAGAACTTAAACAAAAATAAATCCTGTAACCTGAAATAAATGAAGAAGAAACTAATGTGGACTTGCACAAAAGTTGAATAATCAGGTCAAATAACAAGGAATTATCCCAAAACAGGGAGCTAACAAAAATATCTCAAAAACAATATCACCCCGCAAGTAACGTAAATTTCAATTGTACATATGGAACAAAATGTATCAGAAAAAATGATCTAGCCTTGGTGTTCCTAATACTTATGGCTAGCTCAGGGAAGAGTTATGGAACCCTTTTTCACATCCGTTTCGTACTGGTTCAATCATTCTTAACATACTACTACTAATTTTATTTTATTTTTAAAAAAGCATCTGTCTTATAATTTTCAATAATTTCCAACACAAGCATATTCACATCACAATAAAATAAATCACCAAGGAGGCAACAAAGGCACATAGCAGTAGAGCACCACTATATATATTTTCAGCAAATGAAATTGAATAAACAAACACACACAAGGGTAAAAAAAACTAAAAACAAGGAATCATAATAATTTAGTGACTAACAAAGATACCTTGGCTCTTGGGAACAGGAAACATGGGTGGCCTTTGAACTGGGTTTTCCGGCAAGGTGTTTTTCTTGCAAACTAAGAGCTTTGATTCTGCAAAACCAACCCCATCAAAATAAAAATTGAATCTTTCTTTATCATACACAATTAGAAAAACAAGAACCAAGAAAAAAATAAAAAAGGAGACCTAAAGTGGGATTGACCTCCAGGTGCAGTAGGTCTTTGCTGCTATTGGGTCCCGACATCTTCCGGCCGTGTATGTATGTGTATGTATTTCCGGCGAAGACTGATAAACGAGCTGCTCAAATTAGTTTGTCTACTGAATGAAAAGTTTGCTCTGTCTCCTGGGTCTGGCCTAGGCCAGATAATTCTCTGGAACAGACCAACGCATCCTGTTAAATCCCGTTAAGTTCACGCTCTGACTAATCCAAAGCAAGACATGCATATTGGCACACTTTAAGTATCTTACGTGACTTACGAATAACATATTAGTATTTTAAGTATTTCAAGGAAAATAGAGAAGATGTGATGTGCGCTATGAGACGTGAGAAAGAGAGATGAGAAGAAGTTGACTGCCACGGTTTCATTTTGTTACTGGATTTTAAAGGCCCAGTAGTTGAATAGACCCAATTAAAATAAGCCCAAAAATACTATAATCCCTGATTTTTTAATTTTCACGGATTTCAAATTTGCTTCCGCTTTCGAATTATGTAATCTGGGTCTGGGCTTTAGCACTTGGTCAGCTAAGTCGACAGAAAGGGGAAGCTCTTTGCTCGATCTAGGAACTATAGATTTCAAAATGTTATTAATGCATTATTAAGAATTAGATATGTTAGTTCGTGAATTAGGGTCCATAACTTTTTAATAGTGTCCCTACTCTACTGTGAGTCCCAATTTCGAACAACGTCAAAGCTAGGGCCGGTTTAGGGGAATTGATTAATTCTGGCAAGGGAAAAAAATCGTCCAAAATGAAAAAGAAAACAAAACTGCAACCTTTACCTTCGAATGGTTTAAAATCGAAAGAGTCAAAGAGATCAACGAACACACCTACAGTTAACAAGATTCACGAACTGATTTGAGTCCAATCAGAAATGAATGGAAGTCGAAGAAGAAGATAAAAGGTAAACGAAGAAAACAGAGCATATCGAGATCTTACCAAATATGAAACGGAGAAGATGAGCAAAACGAACAGAAATTGAGCCGGACGGAGATGAATCGGAGCAGTACGGACAGAAATGGAGCCGATAAGCAACCGAACGGAAAGAAACCGGTTACAAACTGCGTATCAACGAAAAGAGAGAGATTAAGATCAAGATCTTAATCAAGATTTGAATTCACGAGCAAGACGGAGACTTACCGGACTGTTCGAAACAAAAACGGAACCGGCGAGAGCGTGGACGGAGATGACGGCACGGCTGAACGGAACAGAGATGGCTCCGGTCGATGATGATGATTATGATGGAGATGACAATGGTGATGAAATGAAAATGGGGTTTGGTGAAGATGGGGAGCGAGAGAAACAAGAAACAAGAGTAGTAGTAGTTTGCTTTTCTTTCTTCCTTTTGTCAGATAGTAACGTGAGGATGAGAAAAAGTGGGGAAGTGGGAAAAGTGAGGCAAGAATGGTAGGTGTAGGGTTTTGACAACTTGGGCCATCACATGGGCTTCACACACTGGGCCACGAGACTTGGGCCAAGGGAAGAACAAAATCAGATTGTTAGTTGGCCCAAATTGAAACGGGACGAAATAACTCTACGCGAACTTTCTAATGTCGAATTCGATTGTGCGGGAAAGAAATTAATTAAATTACCAAATAAAATAAATTACTTGGATAATTAATTAATAAAAAATATAATTAGGAAATACGAGATGTTACAGGGTACGCGGCGCCCGTGTTTGTAGATAACTAAGTTAACAACCCTCGAAGCTTAAATCCCCATTCCATATAAGTCTTGAAGTATGTATGCTTTAATATATGTTTTCATGATGCCTTCCACGAGGAATTATGGGTGAACTTTGTCCATTCTAAATAGACATAATTACATTTGGTACCCCCACTAAACAGCTACTTTGCATCCAAACCCAACTATCGCGGAAAATTACAAATAAACCCAAGTCACCGTCCGACATTAACTCTGGCGTCCTCTCTCTATCTTCCAAACTTAACATCCAAACAGGCCCTTAACCATTTTGTTTCTCCTTTTTCTTTTTTTTTTTCTTTTTCCCTTGACCCTTTTATTTTTCTGATTTTATCATCATCTTCACCATTGTTCTTCATCATCTTCACAACAACATACATACGAAACCATCACCATCATTATCATCTTCACGGCCTCCATCATCATTAACATCAGTTATCGTCAACTGACATCATCCTCCATGAATCTACATCACGAAACCATCACCATCATCTTCACCCCCCCCCCCTCCCTTTTTTTTTCTTTTGTCAAAATTTTTGAGGAAGATGATGAATAGTACCCGCGGGTACTATTCATCCGCCATTGATGAGGATGAAAGAGCTTTTGAGTTCTTTCACGTTTCTTCATCTTTCAAGGGGTTCTATATATCAATCTTCTCCATTTTTCTCCCTCTTTCTATTGGACCCATCAAATTCGAGCTTAGAGATTCGTTGAAGAAGTTTGATTTAGGGTTCATGGAGCTTGAAACTCCATTGATGGGTTTCTTCCAAGCTTTGTGTTCTTCATTCAAACTAAACCAAAATTGGGTGCAGTAGATTCATGGAAATATGGAGAACAACACAGGATGTTGAACGGATCGAATTGGGCAACAAATGCTCAAGGTCGATGATGACCGAATCCAAAAAAAACAAAAAAAATTGCTTAATCTGTTTTGAACGGATTCATTGATGTTTTAATTCGTGGATGATTGAAGAATGATGTTTAGAACATAGTTTAGAACCCTAGTTTAGATTTGGGATTGATTCTTCGAGTTTTGGAAATCCTCCATTGTTATAGGGACTTGTTTAAGGTTTTTCAGAAAATTTGAGATCTAAATTAAAAAGTAAAGAATACTTTAGTACTGATTTTGAAATTCAATTTGTGTAGGGGTTTGTTTTAAAATAATTTTGTAGACTATTTTGAATTATAGTTCAATTATGTGGGCTAATTTCTAAATATTTTGTCTCAGTATTGTAAAAATTAAAATATTTGGGGTAAATGTGTAATAAATAAACTTCATGTTGTTTTGATGATTTCAAAATTAGAAATTCCGACAGGGGCGAAAAGGTCATTTTCTGGGCTTAGAGCGCCGAAAGTCAAAGTCGTGGGTCAATATGTAATTAGGTTTTTATCGCAGGGGAGGTTTACGTAATAAAAAATATAGATGGGCTAATTATCTGTAATAACGGAAAATAGCAGGGGTATCAAATGTAATAGCCCCTATTAGTTAAGATATTAGTTGATATATTATGATATCTTATAATAATTACGTAATTTGCAGAAACGGTCACAAACCAATAAGGAGAATCGTGGTAAGATGCCATTCAATCAAACAACTGGAAGAAAACCTTTATTGACAAGATTCCTTTTTTTTTTTTTTTTTTTTTTTTCCTAAAACAGCTAAAAAATTTATTAATTAGAAAATAAGAGCATAAGTAATGCTCGAGAACAATTACAAAGACAATCGAGACCAACACCTCACCCAGGTAACCAAACGACACCGAAAGTCACAACCAAAACCTTACCCAAACATTGTGGTATAACACAAAACCTACGCATACAACCAAAACCTAACCAACACCTTAGACTAAAACCCAAAACCCACACAAAACCAATACCTCAACGATCACATTGCCACTACCACCACAATTCCTTCACCTTTTCTGGAGCACGGTCATAACCTCCACTGATTCTCCATCCTCACGCTCATCACTAATTTTCTTCACACCTCAATGACCTTCACCAAAGTTCAAAATTGTTCAAAATCTCCAAAAACATGAACCTTTACAGAACCAAGTTAGTCCAGTATGCTTGATACAAGAACCTTTCTTGACAAGATTCAAAAACATGGTAAACTACTGATTCAATTGATAATTTAATGTCATTTTTCATAATGTGCACATTAGTACGTTTCAATGTTCTGGAGTTGTACGATAGATTGGCTGTGTAAATTTTGCGATATATATTATTCTGAAAATAGATGGATTCATGTTGCTCTACTGGCATTCAGATCAACAAGAAGTTGGAGGAGTTGGATAGCGCCAACGTGAAGATCGCTCAACTGAGTAAAGAAAATGAGGACATGAAGTTATGGATGGAGACTCTGGAGAAGATGATCTTAAAGAATATCTAAGGTGCTTCTGAAGCAACTGATGGTAAGTCATACGCTTGTCTACTAGCTTTTATACAAATATAGAGATGCCTTAAGTAGTTTGGTGTGATGCCTTTATTACTGGTCATAATGTGTGTTCGTTGTTTGTGACTGAGCCCATGTTTTGAACGGCTCACTATACTTTTTGGTCACGTGAATGAATGTTATGCTATATATGTGTATCTTGCTTGGATTTGGATTAATAAAGAGTGTTTTGTTTCATAATACTGCTTGTCAGCAGCCTTAGCACGTGTTTGTCCCTTTAAACAACAAGAAAAGCCTAGAGGGGGGGGGGGTGAATAGTCTTTTCAAACTTTTCGTCGTTTAAAACTTTCTCAGCAAGTGCTTATTACTTTTCAGTAATGAGTTTGTTGGTACTAAACTTTCTCAGCAAGTGCTTATTACTTTTCAGTAATGAGTTTGCTGATACTTAAAAACAGAGTGCGAAAGTCTTTTACAATAAGTGTTTTTCTCAAAGAGCTAGTTTCAGCAAGTGAGCAGAGTGACAGTGTACGAGAAATGTAACTTGCTGAAAACTAAGTGCAGTAAAGTAAATCACACAAACACTTTTATATGGTATCTGAGAGTGGCGTAATCTCTCAACTAATCCACTTTGTCCTTTCTAGGATTGAATCCACTATGATAAGATATGAAGTTCCTGACAAATCCTATCACTAATGATTCTCAGGAACCAAAGCACACTTGCTTCGTTTCCAACCTAGACTAGAGAACTAAACCTTGTTCTCCACCAAACTTGGGACTTATAATCAACAACATTATGCTTGATTAATTCCCCCTGAATTTCATGCCTGAAAAGGGTGTTTATCAGTTAGAGAGGTTTGGGATGAGATGACTTGAGTATAACTTTTCAGCTATAACAAGTTATCTATGAAACACCACTTGTAATACTTTGCAGTAAGCAAGTTTGATTGTTTCAGGTGTCAAGACTTGTTCTTGTTTCAAAGAAAGAACACTTAACTAATTTCTTAGCCGTGAATGTTCTACTTATTCACAGGTAGCTTTTGTTTCAAGCTTAAGTCTTGGAACGGATCAATAGGCAGTAAAGAGTAGAGAATGATTTGAGTGTTTAAAGCACAAGTGAGAGTTTGATCACGTTGTTGACACACCTTCTACTCTTTCCTGATGACCTCTATTTATACTGTCTCAAGGAAGCCGTTTGAATTTCAAATTCTAAGGCTTTGTACCTTAAGATGTCACTATCTTGCTTTTGTACTTTCAGCAGCGTCCTTCATTTGTCTTCTTGTCTTCATATTCTTCGCGTGCTTACTTTGCATTAAATGTTCTTTTGAATCAAATTCAAATATGAACGTTGGAGCCAAAATGCAAGTACTCTTCAGCAAGGAGGTCACATAAGTTGTCAGCAAGTGGCCAGTCTCAGTTTCAACAAGCACAACCTACTCTGTCATATAGATTTTCACTTATGCAAGCTGTTGCTGAAATTCTCACTTTCTGAAGCAACATGTGCCTTTGTAGATACCTTTCTCAGAATTCTTCTAAGTCTTCAGTTTTCGAATCTTCAAATTTCTGAGTGGTTCTAGGTCTTCAATAGTTCGTTTGTAAAAATAACGTACATCATCAGAAAGTTTAAGAACTGATGACAGTGTTTTTTACACTATCATTCAAGTCTTTTTTTCACCAATTTAACTATCCTCTTGCGTGCATTTTAGTGCATTTTGTTAAAATAGTGTCACGTTTCCATTTCTTTTGTTCTTTTCAGGTTTTAGATGGAAATCGCATTTTTGGAAGTAATTCATGGCGAAACAATGATGTTTTGGTGCAACGAGATCACCCGTGGTGTGTCAAGGAGTACCGAGACGAGTTTCAAGGCCAAAAGATCAAGTTTCAGAGCTCAAAACCGTGCAAGGGGCCGAAATCGAAGATGCGGAGGAGGAATTCCACACGGGCCGCATTCTGCCCGTGCGGGGTGCACCGCCGGGCGCCTTCCGACAGGAACTATATATATTTCCAAAATCTACGAATTTTCATATCTTTCATCATTATTTTACAAACTTAAACCCTAGAGCTTGTTCTGGGTATATTTTCTCTTAGAACCTTTGTAACTTAGCGATTTTGGAGCTAGAGGAGAGATTTGGACACCGTTTATTCTCACCTTGCTAGATCTTTGTGAATTTTAGCCATTCACCGGAGATTGACAACCTTTGGTGGTAACTTTGTATCTCACAATTCTGCTATTTATCCTTCAATTAAACATGTTTTCATTCATTATTGCTTCGATTATGATTGTTGATTGTGTTATTGATATGAGTAGCTAAGCATCTATTTGGTGATAGTATGTGAATTCGTAGCTAGGGTCCGTATTATGCATGATTTGAGTTTCTGAGTCTTTATCTTAATTCGATTCTTTGATCCGACTAAGCCATATATCTTCGTAGAAAAGTGTTAGAAACACTAGGACAATTATAGATCATCGATTCAATTATATATAATTTGCAAGTACTGCTTGAACTAAGACTGACAACCTTAGCCAAGTATTAGTATAGATAGGAAGCTTTCAAAATACAAGTCTACAAATCTGTCTTTGGTGTTTGTTAATTCGAATTACTTTTAAGGCAGTACGAGTTGCACTTTCATGCATAATTAGAACTTGATGCTTAGAACGAGCATACTATCACCAGCTCTCTCCATATATTGTTAAGTCAAGTTAAGATAAATTTGTTTTCTGAAATTATATATAGTTATTTAGTTAAAGCTAGTTTAGTCCCTGATGAATGTGTATTTTACACTTTCATTTGAGTCTTTTTCACCTATTTTAGCTATCCTCTATGTTAATTTAGCTATATTTTAGTGCATTTTATTAGAATAGTGTCACGTTTCCCTTTAGTTTTTATTTTACAGGTTTTGGTTGAAAAACGAGGTTTTCCGGGCAATTATATTGAAGTTGACAAGTATTTGGTGTTCCAGAAGTCTAATTGGAGTATCTGAAAGATTCCGGATAGGATTTGAAGTCTAGGGATCAAATCTGGAGGCTAGAAGGTCACTAGAAGGCAGAAACCGAGTCCGAAAAGGGGAAGAAATCCAAAAATGCGTTTTGGGCCGAAATTTACTCCCGGGCGAGTCGCCCGGGATGTGGGGCGAATCTCCCCACACCAGGCGAATCGCCCCGTGTGTGGGGTCCTTCGCTCCACACAATTCGAAGACTATATATAGTTGCTCAGTTTTTCTCCGTTTTTCATACTTTTCCAGACCTTTTCTCTCACCTTTCTCTGTAGTTTTAGGTAGGAATTTCCCAGAGCCTGTTCTGGGAGTTCTTAGCTTAGGAGATATTTTTTCTTAGCAGTTTGGAGCTTGTAAGATCGCGATTCTTCGGAGATTGACAACCTTCGGTAACATTGTATCTTACAGTTTTTCTACTTATTTTTATATATCTTTCATCATGTTTTCATTCATTCGTGGTATGAGTTCTGTTGATTGCATGACAACTATGAGTAGCTAAACTTCTCGTTGGTGATAGTATGTGATTTCTTAGTGAAGGGTTGATAATTATGCTAATGGCTATATCGCGCATTATACTCTGAGTTATTGCTTTATTTCTTTGATCTATCTAAATCTCTATCTTCGTATTGTTGAATAATTATTGAACACAATTGGACAATTCATTGATCTTTGATCTATCTAAATCTATATCTTCGTAGTGTTGAATAATTACAACTGGACAACTCATTGATCAAAGATCTCTATGCAAAACCGAGGAATTTATGCATGATTATTAACCCGTTATGCTTTGAATGACCATACTATCACCAATCTCCATTATCTGTTAAGAAAAACCTTTGCTAAGTCGTCTGCTATTTTATATTCTCAAGTTAAATTAGATAAAGCTAGTTATAGTCCTTAGAGATCGACACTCGAGGTTATTCTACTGCTACACTACGGTTTTCGTTGTAGTTGTGAATTGCCTTTGGCTAAATACAAATTTATTTGATTAATTGGAACACGACAATCCAACGTTCATCAAATTGGCGCCGTTGCCGGGGACTATACTCCTTTTTCTGTTTGATTTGTTTATATTTTCAGCATTCAATTCCTAGTTCTAGTAGTTTTAGTTTTCCTATTTAATCTCTTTCTAATACTCCTTTCCTAGTTTGTTACAGATAGTGTATGCCACATACACCATCTAAAGGAACACCGCTTGCTGATTCAATTGCTGAGATCGACAGAGTCTACCACCAAAGAAGGCGACTACTTCAAAGGCGTGCACTAGAGGAAATAGAGGATACCGATTTCTCTGAATCTCTACACAGTCTTTTAAAGGAAATTGACGGAATGGCAGAAGCTAGACCACCGAAAGCATGGGTTCAACCCTCCAAGGATCGTATGAGGGGACCGGCGATTGTTCTTTCGTCTGCAACTCGAGATCTGGAAATCAAGAACCACGCATTCCAACAACTTCCGAGGTTCTATGGCTTAGCAAGGGAAGATGTGATGGGGTACTTGCACGATATCGATGATTTCGTCAACCAACTCCCACGACCAGGAGCTGAAATAACAACGGGTGAGTTGAGGATGAAGGTTTTTACTATGGGGCTTGGCGACAGAGCCAAGTCATGGTTGAGTTCTCTACCAGCAGGCTCGCTGGACACTTGGGAGAAGGTTTTTTCAGCTTTCATGGAAAAATACTTCCCTCACACCTTGACTACCGCGCTAAAGGCGCAAATCACTGGATTCAAACAGGACTATGAGGAGACCATCTACACCGCGTTTGAGAGGTTCCAAGATCTCACAAACAAGTGCCCTCACCATGGTTTTGAGCTTTCTGACCTAGTCCAACACTTCTACGTACAATGGACTAACCTTCGAGAAACAACAAGTGGTGGATTTCCAATGCCGAGGCAATATTTGGGAGGAAACCGCAGAAGCCGTCTGGGCAGTTTTCGAAAGGCTTGCTAAGGGTTCGCAGTTCAAGGACCCAAGGGCAATGGTTAGGAGACGTGGACCTGAAGCTCCACCTACTCAAGAAGCCCCTATGTATAGGGGTAATGGGGATCAATTCGAGTGCTTTACCAACGAATTGAAACAAGTCCTCAAGAGTGCCACTGGAACAACTATTTCGAACGAAGTTTGCCGAATATGCAAGAACTATGGGCATGGGGCTCATATGTGTAGATCGGAACTTGCGTATGATGATGGCAACTGGGCTCAAGGAGGCGAAGAGGAAGCCTTTGCTACATAGTTTGGTACTCAAGAAGCTAGCTACGGACAAGATGGTAGGAATCCTCGAGGTGTATTTTGGAGAAGAGGGTTCCGAAACAATCAAGGATATGCACCGGCTAGCCAAACTTATGGCCCTAACCAAGACCGTAGTAGGCTTAACTATGGTAATGACCACTGCGAAACCCCGCTTCGAAAGAGCAACCGAAGTCGAAGTCGGCTCAACTGATGGAGAACTTGCAAAAGATGGTTGATCACATCCAAAGTTTTCTCAAACGGTATGAAGAAGATTCTGAGAAGACTAGGGCAAGGCTTGATAGGATGGAAGAGAGCACTAGGCTTGCCCAACAAAAGATGCAAGAGTTGATCGTCCGAGGAGCAAGTAGGGAGCAAGGCAAGCTGCCTAGCAACACTGAGAAGTCGATGTCCATTACCTTGGTGGGTGATCTACCTGTTGAAATCACCATCAAGAAGGTTGCTAAGTGCTAGTGTTGCAAGGGGGAAGTGCCCCCACATGCTAAGGAAGAAGAAAAGGACCTTGGTTCTGACGAGAGTGAAGAGGAGCAAGAGGATCCCGAGCCACTCCCTCAAAGTTTCGATGTTAAGGTCGGGATTGGGGAACTTGAAGATGTTCGTGCCACACTAGACACGGGATCCTACTCTAATGTGCTCCCAATGAATGTGTTTGAGAAGAGTGCCCTTGGAAAACTATCTGAGCATAAGGCTATTGTGCAACTGGCGGATGGATCCTTTGTGAGACCCGAAGGCGTTGTGAAGAATGTATTGGTCAAGATTGGTGAAACTTCTGTGTACACCAATTTTGTAGTTATGCCGGCGTCTACACCTGGGATGGGGGATGTCGTTCTCTTGGGGCGAACGTTCTTGACTAAACTACGCTCCGTGATAGACATCTACCGAAGGACTTGCACCATTGAGGTGGATGGCAAGCGACATGTGTTGCAAGCCATATCTGATCCACCTGATACTTCTCACACAATTAACTACTGTGGTCTTGCTGTTTATGTTCATTCTTATTTCACAGGTTCGTGGCATGAGGAGAAGATCCATGAAGGGTAAGTCTAGTACCCTCAAGAAGAAGAGCTAGGCGCAGACAGGAGTCGAGTCAAAGACTTTAAACAATGGCGCTATCCGGGAGGCAACCCGGAGTTTTTATCGCTTTTTTACCGCTTTATTGCATGCATTCATTCCTGAACAATTTGCTTTTCATATGTGAATTTGTTCGTCTCTGTGTCGTATGTGCTTTTGTTTTTGTTTGAGTGAGCTTTTACGAGTGGTTTTATGAGTAAAATGGTTTCGGGGATTAAAAACCGCGTTTTTAGTAAAAAATTTCGTCCCCCCACCTCAAGAGGTGGGGGGCGAATCGCCCCACAAGTCCAGAGAGCTCCACGCTCTCTGGACGCGCGGGGCGATTCGCCCCGCACGGGGCGACTTGCCCCGCACCAGGGGCGACTCGCCCCGCGGACTCTTCAGGCTCAAAAACGCGGAAATCCTCCATTCTACTCATTTCTTCATCTCTTCACCCTTCTTACTCCCCAAAAAACCGAAACTCGCGAAAATAGCTTCAAATCTTCATAAAACCTTCATTACTCCACCAAATTTAGTGTTCTATAGCTTCAATCGAAGCCCTTTACGTTCTCTTTCTTTTCATCCGAACAGATTTCACCCTAGTGCATTCGTTTTCCAGATCTGAGGTATCTTCTTATGAACCCTAATTTTTCAAATTTGGGGGTTTTCTAATTTGAGCTTCAATTTGGCTTATATGATGTATGGGTAGGTTGTTTGTGTGATTAGAAGCATTATTTACTATCAATTTCATGCTCAATTATACTTAAATAGTTGATTTGGGAATTTTGCTACTAGATGTTTTTATCTTGTTATGCAATGTATCTTTTTCTTCAATTCCTTACATATGATTGTGTTGACTGATGAAATAATGATGGATGTGATGGTAGAATGCATAATTGTTGGGTATGAGGGTTTATGATGTTAGAATTTTTCGTTACTATGGTATGAATTGAGCCTTGTTATTTAGGTTATTGGTTGTCTAGCAAGAGCATAATGTGATGTCTTGCATGTAGTAGTTACATTGGGATGTTGCATGTTGAAGAAGCTAGACTAGACAAAAAGGATTTGGGGAGTTCGATTGTTGATTTTATCACTCGTGTGTTTAGTTCTTACATTAGCATATGCATGAGTCAGTTTTGTGTCATACAAGGTACTAACTGTTGTTTGTAGGAACCATGCCACAAAGGGAGAGGAGCACTCCCGTTTGGCTACTATGAAGTATTGAGGGGGATCGATTACAACCATGTCAAGGAGAGTGATCTCTCGTTAGAGGTGCGTTCGAGCCACGGGCTCTTGCAACAACGTTGCGGATTATCCAAGAGGAGGAGCTAGAGCACACCTGGAGTAAGGACTCCTATGCCTATTCATGCACCACCGAAGGGACAGAAACAATTATTACGTCAGCAATCTATCACAAGGACTGCAAAGTTCGAGTGAATAGGAAGGCACCGGGACGGTCTCGCCACAACTGGTTCTGTCTTGAGTCAACATTGGCTAGAAGGTTCCGAAGCGCTAGCTTGGTTCCAAAACATAATGACATGGGTACCCAACCCCTCTTAGGGGTGCCCCTTGACTGCCTCTAAAGGGAGCATCATATAGACATCGGGGGCATCAACCGTAGAGAATGTGGTCGACATTGGAAAAGATGGAAGAAAACCTCTGAGCATCCGAGCAGCTTGCTGTAACCTCCTCGAGGTGTAAAACGTTGGAGAGGGAGGCTCTGATACCACTGCTCTTTCCCCTTCAATAGTTCACAACCTATTGGAGAGATACCGGGTGGAAGATTCTATAATAGTGGCGGCCAATCTTGAAGATTCTCTTCGACAATGCAACTCTACTAGTGATGATGTTGGTGACAGTAGTGACAATGAAGGCCATACGGACAATGATGATACAGATGGAGGAGTTGTTCCTATCCGGCCTATTAATGGAACTACCGCACCTACCACAAGCCCTGATGATCACCTATAAGGCTCCCAGAGCAGTCCCAATAACTCACAAACAGCATACTCAGCCGACCGAGGCCAAACCATGCGGTAATATCTAGTATCACATCTTATTTCCTCATTTTCTTACTGCTAGGGACTAGCGTTAAATTCATGAGGGGGGATGGGATTTAAGTGAACTAGAGTTGTTAGTTTGGAGCTTGCCATTGATGGTTTAGAGCTTGGAATTGGTAGGTTGAGTGTAGTACCTTGCATGTTTTATCCGTCTGCATTTTCATTTGCACGTTTACCGCTTTCTTAGTTTTTAGGTTGCATTCACTTCATTCATCCTAGGATAGTCTTGCATGTTTTATGTGGAGTATTATTGCCAAATTTTTTGAACTTTTTTATTGGGCAGATTAACTAACTATGCCATTAATCATATGCTTCATCTCTATGAATTTGTTTGAGGTTTTTCTCGCTTGGCTTGTCACGTTTATGTATTGCACTTAGTTAAGCTTGGTAGTCTCGACATCACTTAGTGGTGTTTTCTCTACTGCGGTTCACGAAGGCCTTTATAATAGGATGATGCATGTTAGGGTCTTATGGTTGATTTCCCGAGTAATTATGTACCTAAGAGGCAACGAGTCTTCACCATGCTCTGAGGTTGCTAAATGCCTAGGAAGGAGGTAGTGTGAGGTTGTGTGATCCTTTGTTTGCAACCTATTCTTTCGAATAGGTTTGGGGAGGGGGTTACACTATCATTAGACTTGTTTTTCATTTTTCATTTCTGTGTTGTGAGTTTATTTTTCCTTTTTCGTAAATTTTGTACTCCAACCTATTCTTTCGAATAGGTTTGGGGAAGTCATTCGTGAGTCATTTTTGTTTCTTTTTCGTTGTGCTACTGCTGGCTAAAAAATCGAAAAAAAGAAAAAGAAAAATTCCAGGAAAAAAGAAAAAAGAAACTGGAAAAGAAAAAGAAAAAAAAAAGGAAAAAAAGGAAAAGACCCCAAAAAAGCAAAGAAGGGTCCAAAAAAGAAAGCCAAATAGCAGTTTAGCAAAGTGTTGTGTCTCATTTTCCAATTCTTGTAATGTTCGTAATCGTGTTGTAATTTTTTATCTTTTATTTTTGAGTGTCATCTTTTCTAGACCACCCTCGTCCTGCCATTCAGGAAGTAGTGAATAGCTTAAGGCTTTGCTTGAGAGATGGGTAGAATAGGGGAGTGTTATCTTTTATAGGGAACCCTCATTCGTTTGATGAGAGCCAGTACTGGTTCGACCTCTTTGAGAGAAAGTCTTAACTTGGTGAACAGTAGTAAGTCCTCAGTTTCATAGGCACGGGACAACCATTCGTATCTTAACATGTTTCATTACGTCGTCACTGACTAGGTCCAGGTAGAGAATGTTACGAGAGGCTATCATGTCTTGACATAAGTGCTTATGTGAATGTGTATGAGTCAATCGAGGCATTCTTCAACCTATATTCATGTTTTGATTTATATGGTTCTTGTTCATATGTTTTTTGATAGATTCAGTAGATTAGTTCATTTCATTTGGCATGAGACTCCATTTTATGTGTTGCATTGTTTTTTGCATTAGAGTCTAGCTTAGTTGCTTGAGGACAAGCAAAGGTTCGGTTTGGGGAGTTTGATGAATGTGTATTTTACACTTTCATTTGAGTCTTTTTCACCTATTTTAGCTATCCTCTATGTTAATTTATCTATATTTTAGTGAATTTTATTAGAATAGTGTCACGTTTCCCTTTAGTTTTTATTTTACAGGTTTTGGTTGAAAAACGAGGTTTTCCGGGCAATTATATTGAAGTTGACAAGGAATTGGTGTTCCAGAAGCCTAATTGGAGTATCTGAAAGATTCCGGATTGAATTTGAAGTCTAGGGACCGAATCTGGAGGCTAGAAGGTCACTAGAAGGCAGAAACCGAGTCCGAAAAGGGGAAGAAATCCAAAACGTCGAAACGCGTTCTGGGCCAAAATTTACTCCCGGGCGAGTCGCCCGGGATGTGGGGCGAATCGCCCCACACTAGGCGAATCGCCCGGTGTGTGGGGCGCTTCGCCCCACACAATTCGAAGCCTATATATAGTTGCTCAGTTTTTCTCCGTTTTTCATACTTTTCCAGACCTTTTCTCTCACCTTTCTCTGTAGTTTTAGGTAGGAATTTCCCAGAGCCTGTTCTGGGGGTTCTTAGCCTAGGAGATACTTTTTCTTAGCAGTTTAGAGATTGTAAGATCGTGATTCTTCAGAGATTGACAACCTTCGGTAACATTGTATCTTACAGTTTTTCTACTTATTTTTATATATCTTTCATCATGTTTTCATTCATTCGTGGTATGATTTCTGTTGATTGCATGACAACTATGAGTAGCTAAACTTCTCGTTGGTGATAGTATGTGATTTCTTAGCGAAGGGTTGACAATTATGCTAATGGCTATATCGCGCATTATACTCTGAGTTATTGCTTTATTTCTTTGATCTATCTAAATCTCTATCTTCGTATTGTTGAATAATTATTGAACACAATTGGACAATTCATTGATCTTTGATCTATCTAAATCTATATCTTCATAGTGTTGAATAATTACAACTGGACAACTCATTGATCAAAGATCTCTATGCAAAACCGAGGAATTTATGCATGATTATTAACCCGTTATGCTTTGAATGACCATACTATCACCAATCTCCATTACCTGTTAAGAAAAACCTTTGGTAAGTCGTCTGCTATTTTATATTCTCAAGTTAAATTAGATAAAGCTAGTTATAGTCCTTAGAGATCGACACTCGAGGTTATTCTACTGCTACACTACGGTTTTCGTTGTAGTTGTGAATTGCCTTTGGCTAAATACAAATTTATTTGATTAATTGGAACACGACAATCCAACGTTCATCAGTCCCTAGAGATCGACACTCGAGGTCATCTTACCTCTGCATTATGTGTTTTGTTTAGTTGTGAGTTGCCCTTTGGCTTTCAAACAAATTTATTTGATTGTTCGAGTCCGACAATCTCGTTCATCAAATTGGCGCCGTTGCCGGGGACTATAACTCCTTTTTACTCTTTAGCTTGTTTATTTTCAGCATTCAATTTCCAGGACATAGTAATCTAGTTGTCTAGTGTAGAAGTTGAGTTCCAAATTTTGGTCAGAACTAACAGGAGTGATTTTTGGTTTTGAGTTATTCCTTTCCCAGATATCCAGGTAGGACATCCATGAGGGCTCGCATGACCCCACAATTCTCGCAAGTTAGGAGAGGATCAACTATATACTTGGAGGATGAGCTAACGGGGTATGAGGTGACAAGTTCTGTGGTAAGGAGCATACCAAGGTTTGAGGAAGGAGTAGGGATGAATCCACTGAGTTTTATTCGATCCTATGAGGAGGAAATAGCTAGAATTCCAGCTAAGGGGTTTACGGAGGACCAAATATGCAGGAAATTATTTTCTTTTGCCTTGGGGTATGAACCAAGACTTTGGATTACAAGGTTGGCACCGGGATCACTAAGGACTTGGGACCAAGTAGTAGAGGAGTTCTTGGCGCGATTTATGTCATACCAAGAGACAATGTCCTTGCGAGGAAGGATTGGACACTTCAAGCAAGGAGAAGACGAGCGGTTTTGTGACACCTACGATCGGTTTGAGAGGTATAAACGAGAGTTCCCCCATCACCGTTTCGACGATGGGGAGTTGATTTGGCATTTTGTTGGTGGGTTTCGCGATGAGGTTAGGCTTAGAGTGGATGGGTTTTGCGGAGGGTTGGAAGATTTCACGGTTGAAGAGGCAGAAAAAGTCTTCCGTAAGTACGCCAGAGGATCCGCACAGTCAGAGAGACTAACACCAAGTCACATCGCCAGTGAGAGGCTAGATCAAAGTGGAACCGAAAGCTTATCTGAGGAGTTCCGAGAGGATGATATCAGTGAGGAGGATGAACTTGCGATTTATGTAGGAATTAAAGCCAGTGAGAGTATATTTGAGATCGCACATGTAAGGCAAGTTGAACAGAATCTCCGTATAGCACATGTTTTTGAAGGGGTCGCAGTAACCGAGCGACTAATGGAGGAAGTCAGTTTGTTAGAGTGTGAAAATGTCGAAAAAATCAACACACAGGGACAAGCAAGGAGAATGAAGTAGGTGAAGGCTCCACAGACCCTCCAGTGCAAGACAATGAAGACGGGGGATAAAGGGGACACACCCAATATCGAGGAGGGACTTCATAAGTCTCCCAACCCTTATGTGCCCCCAAAACCTCACATGCCATTCCCTGGTAGGATCAAGCCAGCCAAGAAAGATATACAGGAGTCACCGCTATTCAAGCGCCTCTCTAAAGTAGAAGTTAATGTTCCCGTATTGGAGCTCATTCAGAATGTTCCAGCCTATACAAAGTTCTTTCGGGAGGTAAAGAGCAACAAGAAGATTGCACTAGGGCGAGACGGAACAGGTATGGAGACGGTAAATTCTATAGCAGGGCTTCCCGCGAAGCAAAGAGACCCAGGGATCTTCATCATAGATATCACCATGGGGAATGGAAGGTCCACCAAGGCCATGCTCGACTTAGGCGCTAGCATCAACCTGATGCCCTTCTCAGTATACAAAGCCCTAGACCTTGGGGAAATGCAGCCAACCGAGATGGTTGTACAAATGGCAGACCAAAGTGTGAAACGTCCCGAAGGAATAATTGAGGATGTCCTCGTAAAGGTAGACAAACTAATAATTCCTGCAAATTTTGTAGTGATGAAGTCAGTCGAGGAAGGAAAGAGCCATGTCCGCGAACACGTGGTACTGCTTGGAAGACCATTCATGGCCACTACCAACACATGCCTTGAACTAAAAGGCAAGAATATCACCATGGAGGTAATGGGTGAGAAAATTGAATTGGTAGGATGTAGCATAGTTGATAAAGAAGTCATAGAAGAATTAAAATTTATTGATTGCTATGATTCTGTGATTTCTGAATTTCACCATTGCCATGATAATATTGAACCTCTTGAAGAGGCACTACCCATGCAGGTGGAGACTTGTTACATGTCTGAGGAAGCAAGAGAACTAGTCGAGATAATGGATAGCACACCCGAAATCCCATTCGGAGAAGAGGTCCTTGAACCCATAGAAGAAGAAGCGGGAGATAACCGACTTCCAGAAGAGCCTAGCTTAGAACTAAAACCCCTTCCTGGGCACCTTAAGTATGTTTACTTAGGAGAAAATGAGAAAAAGCCTGTAATAATTTCTTCACACCTATCTAGCATAGAAGAAGACAGGCTAGTCCAAGCCCTTAAGGAAAATTCTGCAGCTATAGGACGGGGAATTAGTGACATTAAGGGGATAAGCCCTACACGGTGTGTACACAATATCACTCTAGAACAAGATGCCAAACCCGTTAGGCAACCTCAACGTAGGATAAACCCAACCATGCAAGAAGCTGTGAAGAAGGAGGTGATTAAGTTTCTAGATGCCGATATGATCTATCCCATTCCTGATAGTAGGTGGGTGAGCCCCGTACATGTTGTGCCTAAGAAATCGGGGATTACAGTAGAAGAGAATGAAAAGGGAGAGCTAGTGCCAGTGAGGAAAACCACAGGGTGGCGGATGTGCATTGACTATAGGAGATTAAATGCCGCCACAAAGAAAGACCACTTCCCTCTCCCATTTATTGATGACATGCTAAACCGCCTCGCGAGGCGAAAATTTTATTGTTTCCTTGATGGTTTGTCAGGTTTCTATCAAATTCCGATTGTGCCAGAGGATCAGGAGAAGACAACATTCACTTGCCCTTTCGGAACATTTGCCTACAGGAGAATGCCTTTTGGGCTATGTAACGCCCCCGCCACTTTTCAAAGGTGCATGCTTTCTGTTTTTTCTGATATGGTGACTAAGTTTGTTGAAGTTTTCATGGATGATTTTTCCCTCTTTGGTGACTCTTTTGATGAATGCTTGCATAGATTAGATCTTGTTCTCAAAAGGTGTATTGAATGCAATTTAACTCTAAGTTGGGAGAAAAGTCATTACATGGTTAGGGAAGTCATTGTTCTAGGACATGTTGTCTCCGAAAGGGGGATCGAAGTAGATAACGCTAAGATAGAAATAGTTGAGAAACTTCCCCCACCCACTTGTGTCAAAGAACTTCAGTCTTTTCTTGGTCATGTAGGATTCCATAGGAGGTTTATCAAAGATTTTTCGAAAATTGTAAAACCATTAAGCAACTTGCTTGCAAAAGATGTGATTTTCCACTTTTCTAAAGATTGCTTAGAAGCCTTTAACACACTAAAGGCCAGATTAATCACTGCTCCTATAGTTGTGCCACCTAATTGGAAACTTCCCTTCGAGATAATGTGTGATGCCTCAAATTTTTCTATGGGGGCAGTCTTGTGCCAGAAAATAGATAAGCAGTATCGTGTGATTTACTATGTTAGTAAGACCCTAGACTCAGCTCAAGTTAACTATACAACTACTGAAAAAGAATTTTTAGATGTTGTCTTTGCTTTACAAAAGTTTAGGTCTTATTTGTTAGGACACCTTGTGAATGTCCACACTGATCATGCTGCTTTAAGACATTTAATAGCTAAACAAGATTCTAAGCCAAGATTAATCTGTTGGGTCTTATTGTTACAAGACTTTGATTTGACTATAGTGGATAGGGCTGGTAAGGAAATCATATAGCTGATCACTTGTCTAAAATTTCAAATATCCTTGTAGATGAAATTCCTGTTAATGAGGATCTCCCCAATGAACACTTGATGAGAGTAGATGAAGAGCCATGATATGTTGATATTGTGAATTATTTGGTTACGGGCATTTGCCCAACTAACTACTCAGCCTCCGATAGGAGAGCACTCTCAAAACAGTGCAGGTTTTACATATGGGATGATCCGAACCTTCTTAGAGAAGGGGCTGATGGAATCTTGAGGAGTTGTGTTCCACATGGAGAACAACGAAGTGTACTGAGTCATTGTCATGAGCTTCAGTGCGGCGGACACTACAGTGGGGATAAAACAGCCCGTAAGGTGTTACAAGCAGGATTTTTGTGGCCATCCTTGCACCGAGATGCGAGAGAATTTGTGAAGAACTGTGACCCATGTCAGCGAGGGGGCAATATCGGCAAGAAGCAAGAAATGCCCCAGCAAGGGAATCTCGTAGTAGAACCTTTTGATGTATGGGGAATTGATTTTATGGGACCATTCCCATCGAGCTCGGGATATGAGTACATTCTAGTCGTAGTGGACTACGTCACTAAGTGGGTGGAGGCAGTCCCCACTAGGAAGAATGATGCTTCGGTCATCTTAAAATTCCTAAAGGATGTGATCTTCACCCGGTTCGGAATTCCTAGAACAATTATCAGTGATGGAGGTTCCCACTTCGTCAACCGTTCCTTTGCCTCACTACTGAAGAAGTACGGCGTTACTCATAATGTTGCTACACCATATCATCCACAAACTTCTGGGCAAGTAGAGGTTAGCAACCGGCAAATTAAGAAGATCCTTGAGCGTGTAGTGAAGCCTAGCAGGAAAGATTGGGCTGGAAAACTGAATGATGCACTTTGGGCATATAGAACCAGCTACAAAACAATAATTGGTACCACACCGTACAGACTAGTGTTTGGGAAATCATGCAACCTTCCGGTTGAGCTCGAGCACCAAGCTTATTGGGCAATAAAGGAGCTCAACCTTGATATGGAAAAAGCTGGGGAAGAAAGGTTGATGCAGCTCGACGAGCTTGATGAACTACGCCTCGGTGCCTATGAGAACTCCAAACTTTACAAGGAACGAACCAAGAAGTATCACGACCGTGGCATTGTGCGGAAAGAGCTGATCCCTGGCCAGAAAGCCTTAGTATTCAACTCCCGACTTTGCTTATTTCTCGGGAAGCTCCGTACTCGATGGGATGGACCATACGAGATTGTCCAAGTTGCTCCCCATGGATCTGTAGAACTCTTGGACCCGAAAACTGAAGACACCTTCAAGGTGAATGGGCAACGTGTTAAACCATACTTTGAGCTTCCCGGTGATCAAGTGAAGGTTGATCATCTCGACCTCACCACTCCCACCTTCACGTGAAGGTATGTAGCTTGTAGGTTTTCTATTTTTTGGAGTCTTTAGTATTTTTTCTTTGTGTTAAAGTGTGTTTTAGGTGATAAAATAGGTAAAAGGTTGATAGTTTTAGTATTCAGAAGTAAAAAAACAAGGACCCAGGAGTTTGCAGCTCCCGGGCGGACAGCCCCACACGGGGCGGTGCACCTGGGAGCAGCAGAACGCCTGGGCATTTTCTGCCACTCCCAGGCGGACCGCCCCACACCTGGGGCGGTGCGCCTGGGAAGGGCAGAACGCCCGGGTGTTCTGCCACTCCCAGGCGGACCGCCCCACACCCGGGGCGGTGCGCCCGGGAGTAGTAGAAGCCTGGGTGCCCCCTGGGCACCCCAGGCGGACCGCCCCACACGTGGCGGTGGCCTGAGGGCGCCAGTGACCCGGATGCCCGGATTTGACCCCGGACACCGCAAATCACCTCCGAATGCAACCGTATCAACCCTTTTTACCCCTTTTCTCACCCATTTTGATTTCTCACGAGTTTGATTGAGTAATACAAGTTATAGGTATACGTCTAGCTCTTACCTCATGTCCACTTTCGACGTTCGGGATGAATGACGAAGTTCAGGTTGGGGGGGGGGGGTTATCGCTGTGTATTTCTATAACTTATTCTTCTTATGATAACTCGTGAAAACCTTTGCATTGCACGTCTACTGCTTTCTTGCTTTCTTAGGATTTAGTTTGTTCACATGCATTTATCCTTAGTGTAGTCTTTGCATGATGTTGTGTGGAGTTTATTACCAAATTTTTTGAAATTTTTTATTGTATAGACTAAGTGTTTATGACCATTGCCCATGCATTGCATCTCTATGGAATAGTTTGAGGTTTGTCTCGCTTGGCTTGTCATATTTGTATATGCACTAGTTAAACTTGGTAGTCTCGACATCACTATGTGGTGTTTTCTCTACTGCGGTTCGCGAAGGCCTTATAAAATGTTGCATGTTAGAGTCTTTAGTTGTATTCCTGTGTAATTATGTACGTAAGAGGCAACAAGTCTTCACCTTGCTTATTGAGATTGCTAAATGCCTAGGAAGGAGGTAGAGTGAGGTGTGTTATCCTTTGTTTGAAACCTATTCTAACGAATAGGTTTGGGGAGGGGGTTACTATCATTATGACTTGTTTTTTGTCTTGTTGAGTCATGTTGGGTTTGTTTTTATTTTTCTTGTGAGTTTGTGCTCCAACCTATTCTTTCGAATAGGTTTGGGGAGGTCGTTGTAGTGTCGTTGTTATTTCCTTTCATTGTACTTCCATTGTGCTACTGCTATACAAAAAAAAAAAAAAAAAAAAGAAAAACAAAAGAGAAAATTTCCAGAATCTGGAAAAAGAAAAAAAGAAAAGAAAAAAAGAATAAAAAAAGAATAAGACCCAAAAAAGCAAAAGAAGGGTCCAAGCAAGCCAAAAGCAGTTTTAGCAAAGTGTTGCATTATTTTTCAGCTTTTGTAGTAGTTCGTAATCGAGTTGTAAATTCTTCCTTGTGTTCTCGTGTCGCCTAGTCCAAGGCTTGTTCTAGACCACCCTCGTCCTGCCATTCAGGAAGTGGTGAAGAGGTTTTCTTTAAGAGTCGGGTAGAATAGGGGAGTGTTGTTTTTTAGGGAACCCTCCTCCGTTTGATGAGAGCCAGTATTGGTTCGACCTCTCTTGAGGGAAAGTCTCACTTGGTGAACAATAGTAAGCCCTCGGTTTCATAGGTACGGGGCAACCATTTGTATTTTTGACATGCATCATTACATCGTCATGACTAGGTCCAGGTAGAGAATATTACGAGAGACTCCCTTGTTTAACAAAGTGCATATGTGAATGTGTATAGGTTCAATCGAGACATTCTTCAACCTACTTACATATTATGATTTGTATGGTCTTTGTTCATAAGTATTTGGTAGATACAATCGATTATTTCTTCTTGTTTGGCATGAGACTCCTCTTTGTGTTGCATGTAAGTTGCATAGAGTCTAGCTAGTTGCTAGAGGACAAGCAAAGGTTCGGTTTGGGGAGTTTGATGACAGTGTTTTTTACACTATTAATCGAGTCTTTTTTCACCAATTTAGCTATCCTCTTGCGTGCATTTTAGGGCATTTTGTTAGAATAGTGTCACGTTTCCATTTCTTTTGTTCTTTTCAGGTTTTAGGTGGAAATCGCGTTTTTGGAAGTAATTCATGGCGAAACAATGATGTTTTGGTGCAACGAGATCACCCGTGGTGTGTCAAGGAGTACCGAGACGAGTTTCAAGGCCAAAAGATCAAGTTTCGGAGCTCAAAACCGTGCAAGGGGCTGAAATCGAAGATCCGGAGGAGGAATTCCACACGGGCCGCATTCTGCCCGTGCAGGGCGCACCGCCGCGTGGCGGGCGCACCGACGGGCGCCTTCCGACAACAACTATATATATTTCCAAAATCTGCGAATTTTCATATCTTTCATCATTATTTTACAGACTTAAACCCTAGAGCTTGTTCTGAGTATATTTTCTCTTAGAACCTTTGTAACTTAGCGATTTTGGAGCTAGAGGAGAGATTTGGACACCGTTTATTATCACCTTGCTAGATCTTTGTGAGTTTTAGCCATTCACCGGAGATTGACAACCTTTGGTGGTAACTTTGTATCTCACAATTCTGCTATTTATCTTTCAATTAAACATGTTTTCATTCATTATTGCTTCGATTATGATTGTTGATTGTGTTATTGATATGAGTAGCTAAGCATCTAGTTGGTGATAGTATGTGAATTCGTAGCTAGTGTTCGTATTAATTATGCATGATTGAGTTTCTGAGTTTTTTACTTGTTTAATTATCTTAATTCGATTCTTTGATCCGACTAAGCCATATATCTTTGTAGAAAAGTGTTATAAACACTAGGACAATTCAAGATCATCGATTCGATTATATATAATTTGCAAGTACTGCTTGAACAAAGACTGACAACCTTAGCCAAGTATTAGTATAGATAGGAAGCTTTCAAAATACACGTCTACAAATTTGTCTTTGGTGTTTGTAAATCGAATTACTTTTAAGGCAGTACGAGTTGCACTTTCATGCATAATTAGAACTTGATGCTTAGAACGAGCATACTATCACCAACTTTCTCCATATATTGTTAAGTTAGAGATAAATTTGTTTTCTGAAATTATATTTAGTTAATTAGTTAAATCTAGTTTAGTCCTACAAAATTTACGGAAAAGGAAAAATAAACTCACGATACGGGAATGAAAAACGAAAACAAGTCTAATGATGGTGTAACCCCCTCCCCAAACCTATTCGGAAGAGTAGGTTATAACAAAGGATCACACAACCTCACACTACCTCCTTCCTAGACATTTAGAAATCTCAAAGCATGGTGAAGACTTGTTGCCTCTTAGGTACATAATTACTCGGGAAAATTACCATAAGACCCTAACATGCATCATCCTATTATAAAGGCCTTCGTGAACCGCAGTAGAGAAAACACCACTAAGTGATCTTGAGACTACCAAGCTTAACTAAGTGCAATACATAAATGTGATAAGCCAAGCGAGAAAAACCTCAAACAAATTCATAGAGATGAAGCATACGATTAATGGCATAGTTGGTTGATCTACCCAATAAAAAAGTTCAAAAAATTCGGCAATAAACTCCATGTAAAACATGCAAGTCTATCCTAGGATGAATGTAGTGAATGCAACCTAAAAATCTACGAAAGCAGTAAACGTGCAAATGCAATTGCAGACGGATAAAACATGCGAGGTACTATACTCATCCTACCAATACCAAGCTCCAAGCTAACAACACTAGATCACTTAAATCCCATCCCCCCTCATGAAATTAACGCTAGTCCCTAGCAGTAAGAAAATGAGGAAATAAGATGTGATGCTAGATGTTACCCCATGGTTTGGCCTCGGTCGGCTGAGTGTGCTGCTTGTGAGTTATTGGGACTGCTCTGGGAGCCTTATATATGATCATCGGGACTTGTGGTAGTGGCGGTAGTTCCATCAATAGACCAGATAGGACCAATTCAACCATCTGTATCATCATTGTCCCTATTGTCTTCATTGTCACTACTGTCACGCACATCGTCACTAGTAGAGTTGCAGTGTCGAAGGGAATCTTCAAGATTGGCCGCCTCTGTTATGGAATCTTCCACCCGATATCTCTCCAATAGGTTGTGAACTGTTGAAGGGGAAAGGGCAGTGGTATCAGAGCCTCCTTTTCCAATGTTTTACACCCCGTGGAGGTTACAGCGAGCTGCTCGGGTATTCAGAGGTTGTCTTCCATTTTTTCCTATGTCGACCACATTCTCTACAGTTGATGCTCCCGATGTCTATATGATGCTCCCTTTAGAGGCAGGCAACGGGCACCCCAACGAGGGGCTGGTCACCCATGTCATTATGTTTTGGAACCAAGCTAGCGCTTCGGAACCTTCTAGCAACTGCGAACTCAAGATTGAATCCGTCGCGGCGAGAATGTCCCGGTGCCTTCCAGTTCACATGAACTTTGCAGTCCTTGTGATGGAATGCTGACGTAATAATGGTTCTGTCCCTTCGGTGGTGCATGAATAGGCGTAGGAGTCCTTACTCCAGGTGTACTCTAGCTCCTCCTCTTGGATAATCCACGACGTTGTTGCAAAACCCCTTGGCTCGAACGCACATCTAACGAGGTCACTGTTCTTGACATGGTTGTAATCGATCCCCCTCCAATACTTCTTAGTAATCATACGGGAATGCTCCTTTCCCTTGGCATGGTTCCTACAAAGAACAGTTAGTACCTCGCATGACACAAAACTGACTCATGCATATGCTAGTGTAAGAACGAAATACACATGTGATAAAATCATCAGTCGAGCTCCCCAAACCTTTAATGTCTAGCCTAGCTTCTTCATTATGCAACATACCAAAGTAACTACTACATGCAATACATCACATTATGCTCTTACTAGACAACCAATGTCCTAGATAACAAGGCTCAATTCATACCATAGTAGCGAAAAATTCTAGCATCATAAATCCTCATACTCAACAATTAAGCATTCTACCATCAAATCCAACATCATTACACCAATAAACACAATCATATGCAAGAAATCAAAGATAAAGACATACTACATAACAAGATATATCATCTAGTAGCAAAATTCCCAAATCAACGATCCAAACATAATTGAGCATGCAATTGATAGTAAATAGCGCTTCTAATCACACAAACAACATACCCATGCATCAAATAAGCATAATTGAAGCTCAAATTAGAAAACCCCCAAATTCGAAAATTAGGGTTCATAAGAAGATACCTCAGATCTGATAATCTAATGCACTAGGGAGAAATCTGTTCGGATGATAAGATAGATCACGTAATAGGCTTCGATTGCAGCCAAAGAACACTAAATTTGGACAAGAAATGAAGAAGTTATGATGTTTTGAAGTAATTTTCGCAAGTTTCGGATTTTGGGGAGGAAGGATGATGAAAATATGAAGAAATGAGGAGAAAGGGAAGAAACTCGCGTTTTTCAACTACTGGGACCGTGGGGCGAGTCGCCCCATGGGGGGCGATTCGCCCCCCGCTCCCCGATGCGGGGAGACGGTCCTTTCGTCAGAAAACGTGGTTTTTAATCCCCGAAACCAATTCTTTCAAAAATCACTCGAAAAATATCACTCCAACATAAGCACGTACGACACAGACATGAACAAATTCGCATACGAGAAGCAAATAGTTCAAGAATGAATGCATGCAAAAAAGCGGTAAAGAAAGCGATAAAAACTCCGGGTTGCCTCCCGGATAGCGCCATTGTTTAAAGTCTTTGACTCGACTCCTGTCTGTGCCTATATCTTCTTTCTGCGGGTACTAGACTTCCCCTTCATTGATCTCCTCTCCATGCCACGAACCTGTGAATAAGAAAGAACATAGGCTGCAAGACCACAGTAGTGAGTAGTGTAAGAAATATCAGGCGGATCAGGTGGATCAGATATGGCTTGCAACACGTGTTGCTTGCCATCCACTTCAATAGTGCAAGTTCTTTGGTAGATGTCCATTACGGAGCGTAGTTTTGTCAAGAACGTTCGCCCTAAGAGTATGATATCCCCCGTTTCAGGTGCAGACGCCGGCATAACTACAAAATTGGTGTATACAGAAGCTTCACCAATCTTGACCAACACATTTTTCACAACGCCTTCGGGTCTCATAAAGGATCCATCCGCCAGTTGCATAATAGCCCTATGCTCAGATAGTTTTCCAAGGCTACTCTTTTCAAACACATTCAAAGGGAGTATGTTTGAGTAGGATCCCGTGTCTAGTGTGGCACGGACATCTTCAAGCTCACAAATCCCTACCTTAACATCGAAACTTTTAGGGAGTGGCTCGGGATCCTCTTGCTCCTCATCACTTTCGTCAGAACCAAGGTCCTTCTCTTCTTCCTTAGCCTGTAGAAGTTCTTCCTTCTTGCAACACTCGCACTTAGCAACCTTCTTGATGGTGATTTCGTCAGGTAGATCACCAGCCAATGTAATGGAATTCGACTTCTCAGTGTTGCTAGGCAGTTTGCCTTGTTCCCTACTTGCTCCTCGGTCGATCAATTCTTGCATCTCTTGATGGGCAAGCCTAGTGCTCTCTTCCAACCTATCAAGCCTTGCCCTAGTCTTCTCAGAATCTTCTTCATAACGTTTGAGAAAACTTTGGGTGTGATCAACCATCTTCTGCAAGTTCTCCATCAGTTGAGCCGACTTCGACTTCGGTGGCTCTTTCGGAGCGGGGTTTTCGCAGTGATCATTACCATAGTTTAGCCTACTACGGTCTTGGTTAGGGCCATAAGTTTGGTTAGACGGTTCATATCCTTGATTGTTTCGGAAACCTCTTCTCCAAAATCCACCTCGAGGATTCCTACCGTCTTGTCCGTAGCTAACTTCTTGGGTACCAAACTCCGTAGCAAAGGCTTCCTCTTCGCCTTCTCGAGCCCAGTTGCCATCATCATACGCGAGCTCCGATCTACACATATGAGCCCCATGCCCATAGTTCTTGCATATTCGGCATACTTCGTTCGAAACAGTTGTTCCAGTGGCGCTCTTGAGGACTTGCTTCAATTCGTTGGTAAAGCACTCGAATTGAACCCCATTCCCCCTATACATAGGGGTTTCGTGAGTCGGTGGAGCTTCAGGTCCACGTCTCCTAACCATTTCTCTTGGGTCCTTGAACTGTGAACCCTTAGCAAGCCTTTCAAAAACTGCCCAGACGGCTTCTGCGGTTTCCTCCCAAATATTGCCTCGGCATTGGAAATCCACCACTTGTTGGTTCTCGAAGGTTAGTCCATTGTAGAAGTGTTGGACTAGGTCAGAAAGTTCAAAACCATGGTGAGGGCACTTGTTCGTGAGATCTTGGAATCTCTCAAACGCGGTGTAGATGGTCTCATCATAGTCCTGCTTGAATCCAGTGATTTGCGCCTTTAGCGCGGTAGTCAAGGTGTGAGGGAAGTATTTCTCCATGATTATTTTCTTGCCCTTAAGTTCAAGGCATGTGTTGGTAGTTGCCATGAATGGTCTCCCAAGTAGTACTACGTGCCCACAGATATGGCTCTTTCCCTCGCCCGCGGACTTCGTTACTACAAAATCAGCTGGGATTATCAATTTGTCCACTTTCACAAGGATGTCTTCTATTATCCCGACTGGCCTCTTCACACTTTGGTCTGCCATTTGGACGACCATATCAGTTGGTGTCAATTCTCCGAGTTCCAGGGCCTTGTATACTGAATACGGCATTAAGTTAATGCTAGCTCCTAAGTCAAGCATTGCCTTCGTAGTTCGTCCATTCCCTAAGGCGATGTCGATGATGAAGCTTCCAGGATCCTTTTTCTTCATGGGTAATCCGGCAATCGAGTTGACCGTTTCAACCCCATTCACTTCCTTTCCTGAAGTGATCCTTTTGTTCTTGATCTCGCGAAAGAATTTCTTATAAGCTGGAATATTCTGGATTAACTCTAAGAGAGGTACATTGACTTCCACTTTTGACAGGCATTGGAATAGGGGTGAATCTTGAATATCCTTCTTGGCCGGTTTGATCCGACTCGGGTATGGCACATGTGGCTTCGGAGGCACATATGGATTGGAAGATTTGTGAAGTTCTCCTGGCATACTAGTTCCTACCTCGACTTCGTCATCATCTATGTCTATTACAGATGGTCTTGGTTCATCATTCCTTTCCGGAACTTCTTGAGGTTCTTTGGAACTTCCGCTAACCTCTTGTTCTGTGCTTGGTCCTGTATTATCGATCTCAGTAGATTCCACCCGTTTAGGACGTACGAAGTTAGGAATTTTGGTCATCTTGCCTCCTCGGAGTAGTAGATTCATCTCTTCGCACTCATTCTCCTTAGTAGCAACAACTGGAGGTTGCTCGGGATCAGTTTCATGTGTCTCATCGGGAGGACTAGGATTGATCGGTTCCCTGGAGTTGGGGGGTGATTCGCTCCTCACCTCGGGTGGTTTGCTCACTACTTGGGGGGTATCCTCGACTGCTTTACCGCACCTTCCACACTTCAGTAGGCTAAGCTCTTTGATAAGTTGCTCAGTTAGTTCGACCCTTCAAAATCCTTCTTGATGCGAAGATTGTTCTCGGCTTGCCCTGCGTGTGCTATCTCGAAAACACTCTCAATGGCTTTAATCCCTGCGTAAAACGCAAGTTCCTCCTCCTCACTGATGTCTTCGTCCTCAGAATATCCTTCGTATAACCCGTCAGTTTCATCTTGATTTGAGTATATGTTGGCGACTTCATTCGACATTATTTTCTCGGATTGTGCGGATCCATTGGCGTACTTTTGAAAGACCTTCACTGCCTCTTAAACTGTACATTCTTCTAAACCTCCACACAACCCATCCACTTGAAGCCTAACTTCATCTCGTAGTCCTCCAACAAAAAACCAAATCAGCTCCCCATCGTCGAAACGGTGGTGGGGGCACTCACGTTTATACAGCTCAAAACGTTCATAGGTGTCACAGAACCGCTCGTATTCTCCTTGCTTGAAGTATTCGATCCGATTCCGTAGTGCAATCGTCTCATGGTAAGGCATGAAACGTGCCAAGAACTCCTCTACTACTTGGCTCAAGGTCTTCAGTGATCCTGGTGCTAACCTCGCTATCCATATCCTTGGTTCGTATCCTAAAGCAAAAGGAAATAATTTCCTGCACAATTGATCCTCGGTGAACCCCTTTGCTGGAACTTTTGCTGTTTCCTCTTCATAGGACCTGATGAAGCTTATCGGATTCATATCCTCTCCTTCTTCGAACCTTGGTATCCTTCTCACTATGGTGCTTGTTACCTCATACCCCGATAACTCTTCTTCCAAGTATATAGCTGACCCCCTCCTGACTTGCGAGAACGTAGGTGTCAAGCGGGATTTTAAGGTCGTCATACCTGGAAATTTGTATCAGGAGTAACTCAAAACTGAAAATTAGCCTCGTTAGAAATTTCGAAAATCGAGAATATTTCTAGATATCGAATACTACTAAGGCTAGGAAAGGAGAATTAGAAACAGACTAGGAAAGCAGTATCAGAGAGAGATTAAAAGGAAAACTAAAACTAATAGAATTAGGAACCGAAAGCTGAAAATATAAACAAATTAAACAGAAAAAAGGAGTATAGTCCCCGGCAACGGCGCCAATTTGATGAACGGAGATTTGTCGGGTCTCGATTCAAGCAAATAAATTTGTTATTTAGCCAAAGGCAATTCACAACTACAACGAAAACCGTAGTGTAGCAGTAGAATGACCTCGAGTGTCGTTCTCTCAGGACTATAACTAGCTTTATCTATTTAACAAAGAATATAAAAACAGCAGACGTAATAGCAAAGGTTTTTCTAACAGATAATGGAGATTGGTGATAGTATGATCCTTCAAAGCATAACGGGTCAATAATCATGCGTAAATTCCTCGGTCTTGCATGGAGATCTTTGATCAATTGAATGTCCTGTTGCAATTATTAAGCACTACGAAGATAAAGATACTGACAAGTCAATCACTGTAATGCCCCGCATCCCACATCGTTTAAGAGTGAGTGGAATAAAGGGTATATATGTTAGACCACCACTCTCACATGGTATGAGGCCTTTTGGGTGATTCCAAAAGCAAATCCGTGCGGGCTCAGGCCCAAAGCGGACAATATCATACTGTAGGGATGTGTGTGGGTCCGTCCAGGAGTAACAATGCCGGCCGGATCGGTCGGGTCGTTACAAAATTTATAACGACCTGACCAATCCGGCCGGCGTGGTTACTTATGGGCGCTCTCCGGGGTGATATGCTGGCCCCACAAACCAACACGGGTTCTAATCCGCACACTTTATCCTCACTCGTGCGTGCACTGGGAACTTCCCAGTGGGTCACCCATCCTAGAATTGCTCTAGAGCAAGCACGCTTAACTCTGAAGTTCTTCTAGGTGGATTCCCGAAAAGAAAGGTGCACCTTGATGTAGGCTTGTAATCGAATCGAGCTTTTTTCGAGCAGTTCGAGCTCGACTCGAAAAAAGCTCGAAAATTCGAGCTCGAACTCGAATTCGATCATAATTTATAGTTCGATATACTAAACGAGCCGAGCTTGAATATGTGTAAACTCGGCTCGTGAGCTCGTCGAACTGCTCGATATATATATATATATATATATATATTAGTATTAGTATTAATAAATATATATTTATATACATATATATAATATACCCTAAACCCTTTCTTCTTCATTTCCCCTTTTCCCCTTTTCTTCTCTAGTCTTCACACACAAGACACAACAACAGTACAACACCACCGCTCATCGCCCGTCCACCTGCTACCACTGGAAATTTGAGATCCGACGTCTATTCACCACCATTATCGGCTCATCGCCCGCGACGCTCCCCTAAACACCAACCAAAGCGGGCCGAGCTTACCCGCTTCGCCTGCCTATTCACCACCATATCTACGGCGCGTGAGGGTCAAATCCGGGCTGGTTCGTCTCCGAGGCTCCGACTCTCCACTCACCACCCCCATTCCGATCTGCTCTGTTCCACTCCTCTCAGCAAATATCTGGTTAGTTTGCTTCTTATTTAAATTAAACGGCCGGTCGTTATACTTGGAATCAACCCTTGCCGAGTTGCCGGAATCTTTCAATACTAGTAGTAGTAGCAGAAAAATCATTGTCCACTGACAAATCGGTGTGACCAGACTAGAGAATCAACCCTTGCTGGGTTTGATGGGTTTAATGGATAATTTGTTGAATTAGTAAATTATTCGAATGTTATTCTCATGAGTAATTTGATAAGTTGTGATAATTTTTAGTCTGGTCACATCGATTTGTCAGTGATTCTTATGATTTTTATATTGAATCTAATTTTACATCTAGTTTGCTTCTTATTTAAATTAAACGGCCGGTCGTTCTATCTTTATATGTTTTCTTCTAAAGTTTTTGTTTTTTATTTTAATCCTAGGTTGAATGATGGATGAAAATAATATATTGGATAACAATGACGCAATGATGGAAGAAGATGAGGATGATATGGATGATGAGTTCATGACAGGTGACATAAGTTTGAATGAGGTGAATGCAAGTGATGGGTGATAAATTTGGATGTTGATGGTGAAGCTGAAACTGCTGAAGGTGAAAGTGAAGTTGAAAAGAATGATGGTGAAGAAGTGAATGATGAAGATAAGGATGTCTTTCAAACGAGAAAAAGAAAGAAACATTCTCCTGCGTGGGAAGATTTTCAGGAAGTTACTGAAAATGGTGTTAAAAAGGCTCAGTGCATCCACTGCAAAAAGAATCTCAAGATTAATAAGACAAAAACTACAAGCTCTTTCAATAGGCACATGGATGCTTGTATGGCTAAGAAAGTACATGATCGGAAACAGAACATGCTGAATTTTCAGCCTAAGAAATGCAAAGTTGAAATGCCTTTGATGGTGACATCAGGAAAGTATGATCATGCTAAACAGAGGGAAGCCATAGGGCATTGGATTCTTATGAATGAGAAGCCCTTTAGTGTTGTGGAGGAAGTCGGGTTCAATTTTATGATGGGCATCAATCAGCCAATGTATGAGAAATATTCCCGAGCCACTGCCAAGAAAGATTGTTTCACTATCTATGAGCGGGAGAAGAAAAAGTTGAAATCCATGTTGAAAGGCATCAACAAAATTTCATTGACAACTGATGTGTGGAAGTCTGACGATCAAAAGTCATCTTATATTTGTATGACTGGGCACTTCATTGATTCTGATTGGGTTTTGCAGAAGCGACTTCTCAATTTTGTTAACTTCCCTCCTCCACATTCAGGTATTCACTTAAATTTTAAATCTATGATGTATGACCAACAAAACTCATCTCTTGATCTCTTGATCGTTCTTCTCAGTTTGTTTATAATTCCATTACATATGTGTTTTAGGTGTTGAAATTGCATCATAGATGTTAATTCCATTACATATATGTTTTAGGTGCTGAAATTGCAAATGTTTTACGCAAATGTGTGTTGGATTGGGGCATAGAGAGTAAAGTGTTCACTGTTTCTGTTGACAACGCTGGGTGTAATGATGTGGCTATTAACATAATGAGGGGTACATTTACTAAGAGTGGGAGGTTACCCTTACGGGGTGCTTTATTTCATGTGCGATGTTGTGCTCATATCTTAAATTTAATAGTGCAAGATGGCTTGTCAAAGATTACTCTCATTACTCAAAAAGTGAGGGACAGTGTTAGATATTTGAATGTTTCAGAAACTCGTCTTTTGAAATTTGGAGGTATTGTGCAAGAAATGGAACTTGGTAAAAGAAAACTAATTCTTGACTGTTCGACACGTTGGAATTCCACATATGAGATGTTAACCACTGCCTATAGTGTTAGGGATGTGTTTACAGTTTATGCTCAAGTTGATGATGATTATAAATACTGTCCTAGTGAGGAAGATTGGGTCAAGGTTCAACAAGTTACTAAAATTCTTGAAGTGTTCTATGAGGCCACCCAAATGATTTCTGGATCTGACTATCCAACTTCAAACAAATTCCTTCCTGTTATTTGGAGGATCAAAGAGGTGTTAAATGATGCAGAGAAAGATACCAATGAATTTGTGAGGGAGATGGCTAAAAAGATGAAACTGAAATTTGACAAGTACTGGGGTGAGTGTAACACGCTGATGTCTATAGCTTCTGTTTTAGATCCTAGGTGCAAAATGAGACTAGTTGAATTTGCATTCGACATTATTTACCCAGATCGTGTAGCCAAGGATAGTATCTTCAAGGTTAAGAACATGTTGACTTCTCTTTATGATGAGTATAATGTAAACCAAAAGAGTTCCCCAAATACCCAATCTAATAGGTCAACTGAAAATGATTTGTCAAACTCAAGTGCTGATGTTCCGGAGTCCTCTGGTTGGTCAAGATTCGATAGTTATGTGAAATCTGTTGAAAATGAGCCTCCTGAAAAATCAGAGTTGCAAGTGTATCTGGAAGACGGGGTGCATAGAATGGACAAAGACAATAGTAATTTTGATGTTTTAGGATGGTGGAAGGACAATAGCGGCAAGTATAAGATTCTGTCAAAAATGGCCAGTGATATTTTGGCCATACCGTCAACTACTGTAGCATCAGAGGCTACTTTTAGCGCTGGAAGTAGAGTCATTGATCCTTACCGTGCATCTTTAGCCCCTGATACCGTCGAGATGCTAATGTGTGGGAGGGACTGGATTCGGCGTCTACATGGAATCAAGGGACAAATAAGAAATGTAAGTAAATATTGCATTATTTTATTATATTTTTTTAATCATTATATACTGATGCAAATTTTATTTGTTCACATTTTATTTAATTTTTTCAGCAGATTGGAGATGAAGCTGTGGAGATTACTATTCCACTTCCTGTCCAGAAGAATCAGTGAAATGTAAGTCTTCATTTTTTTTTTTTTTTTTTTGTGTTTACTCTGTCATCTGGTTTCCATGAAACAAATTCTTAGTTAGAAGTAGTAATCATTTGAACTTTGATCTTTAATGGCAAATTATGTAGCTAATTCCCTTCTTTGTTGGTTTTCTTTTATTTTTACCCATTCCAGGTATCCATGGATCCATGGGATGGAGTTGCATTTTGTTGCATATGAAGATTTAAGAGTGTGGATTGTGGAGTTTGATGAGAACCGAGTCAAATATTGCGTTTTGTTCAATTTCAAGAGTGATGTTTAGCTGAGTTTAAACATCTAATGGAATTTGAATTTATGTTTCTATAATTTATGACTTATATTTGATTAGGTGGATATCTATCTATTTTGTTGGTTTGTACTATGTATTTGCCAAGCAGCTTCATGCTCATGGCTTATTTTCCATGTTGAATTCAGTTTGTTGGATATTGAAATTGGTGATATGGTATGTATTTCTTATATGCTAAGTTGACAGAAATTGGAGCTTTGAAGAGTTGTTAACTGTTGTATTATAGTATTTTTCGAGCTAAGAATCGAGCTTTTTTCGAGCTTGGTAATTTTCGAGCTCACGAGCCGAGTCGAATTCGAGCTTTATTGCGTTTCAATCGGAAAATTTTGTAAAACTTAAAGTTCGCGAGCCGAGCTCGTTTAGCAAAAATGACCATCGAACTCGAACTCGAGTAAAAAAATTGAAGTTCGACCGAGCTCGAGCTCGAACTCGAGCCCATGTATACAATTGGAAAACGAGCCGAGCTTTCATAAAGTTCGACTCGGCTCGGCTCGATTACAGGCCTACCTTGATGGTATGAGTAGCGTTCTCAACCCTTTTAAGCTTCTGAAATCTGGGGCGTTACAATCTACCCCCATTAAAGCCTCGACGTCCTCGTCGAGCGCCTTAAGTGGTGGGGGTGACAAACTGACAATAACCTTTACCAACCGTCCACCCGATGTGGGCTTTGGGTTGATCTAGGCTCTGATACCATTTGTAACGACCCGACCAATCCGGCCGGCGTGGTTACTCATGGGCACTATCCGGGGTGATATGCTGGCCCCACAGACCAACACGGGTTCTAATCCGCACACTTTGTCCTCACTCGTGCGCGCACTGGGAACTTCCCAGTGGGTCACCCATCCTAGAATTTCTCCAGAGCAAGCACGCTTAACTCTGAAGTTCTTCTAGGTGGATTCCCGAAAAGAAAGGTGCACCTTGATGGTATGAGTAGCGTTCTCAACCCTTTTAAGCTTCTGAAATCTGGGGCGTCACAATCACTATTGTCCTATTGTGTTCCGTAATTATTCAACACTACGAAGATATAGATGCGCATAGGTCGACGAGGGTCCAATTGTGCATAATAATTAATACAACATACGAGAATTTAGGCTAAGCCTGATCAACGAAATAAAGCAATAACACGGAGTATAATTCGCGATATAACCATTAGCATGATTATCTTCCCTTCGCTAAGAATTCACATACTACCACCATCGATAAGTTTAGCTACTCATAATAGGCATGCAATCAACAGAAATCATAGAAGAAAACATGTTGAAAGATATATAAAAATAAGTAGAATAAACTGTAAGATACAATGTTACCGAAGGTTGTCAATCTCCGAAGAATTGCGATCCTACAAGCTCCAATCTGCTATGAAAAAGTGTCTCCTAAGCTACGAACCCCCAGAACAGGCTCTGGGAAGTCCTTACCTAAAACTACAGAGAAAGGTGAGAGAATAGGTCTGGAAAAGTATGAATTTCGGAGAAAAACTGAGCAACTATATATAGGCTACGAAAAAGTGTGGGGCGATTCGCCCCACACACCGGGCAGTTCGCAACCGCCCGGTGTGGGGCGATTCTTTTTTTTATGCCCCACGTCCCGGGCGGTTCGCCCGGGAGTAATTTTCGCGGAATTCCGCGTTTTCGATGCGTTTTTGGATTTCTTCCCCTTTTCGGACTCGGTTTCTGACTTCTAGTGGCCTTCTAACCTCCAGATTCGACCCCTAGACTCTAAATCCTATCCGGAAACCTTCAGATACTCCAAATAGGCTTCTGGAACACCAATTCCTTGTCAACTTCAATATAATTGCCCGGAAATCCTCGTTTTTCAACCAAAACCTGTAAAATAAAATCTAAAGGGAAACGTGACACTATTCTAATAAAATGCACTAAAATATAGCTAAATTAACATAGAGGATAGCTAAAATAGGTGAAAAAGACTCAAATGAAAGTGTAAAATACACATTCATCAAGTACTAATCACTGGACTTTCCTTAATTTAGCATGGTTAATTGCTCATCAAAATTACAAGTTTCCTAACAAATTTTCCCCTTTTTTATGTTAGCAATCCATGGATAAATTAATTGTTACCCTTTTAGAGGTTCCTGATGTTGAATAAATCAGTTGATTAATGCAAACATACTTGAATAATAAAACAATAAGAATAAAATAATTTGCATAATCAAGAACCAATAAGAGTCAAAAAGTTCATTGCTTATAGTTATCTTTCAGTAAGTTTACAAGAAAGTTCATAGATAACTAAAGTAATCAGAAAGAAAAACGAAGCTTTTCAAGGGACTATTCCATTCCTGCAAAGGATTCTCTAAGAATCTATTTTACACTCTTTTCACCAAGAGCAGTGAATTCAACACAATACTTCTCGTAATCTTCAAGTAGCTTACGGACTTCAAGTTGAATACTTCTTGCATTCTTGCAGGCAGTATAGCGATGGTTTTCACCATTCATCTCTTTGTAGTGTATTACCCACAAGTGCATGCCACAATTGCTAGCATGTAGTAGCTGAGTGTCTGAAATTCCCTTGTTGGCATGAATCTTCCTTAACCAGAGAAGGTCTTCTTCTTGATCCTTTGCAGTGAGATAAAAGTACTCATAAGAAATCAAGCCATATTACTTTTTGGACTTCTTGGTATGAGGATCATTAAAGTAAGCAGCATCCATCGGCTTGATTATATCAGGCTCTTGTTTTATCTTTTTGCTGATGGAAGTTCTTCTTACCAAAATTTCAATGTTCAACCATTTATAGCAATGTTCCTTGGGTAGGGAGGAGGATCCCTTTCTTTCTTTGTGACTTTTAGTTCAATCCAAGTGTACATTTGATTCAGTACAGCAGTTGGAAAGAAGTCATTGGCCAAAAGGTCTTCCAGCTTTACGATCCAGCAACCATGGAGGTTTCTGATCACATTCTGAGTGGTTTCCTCATTGTTGGTCTTTGTGTAATCAATGCCAGTGCCTATGGCAATGTTAGCTAGTCTTCTTTCTTCATGTCTTTGATTTCTTCTTCTTGACTTAGCATTTTCATGATGCTTTGCTGAAGATCCGGAGTCAGAAGAGAAATGTTTGGATTGTCCAGATGGAGTTAAGGCAGAAAGAGGCTTGGCCCTTATAGCTTGAGCTATTGTTTGGTCATCATCATTATCATCATCTTCATTAATGCCTTGATGACTTTCAGTATTACAGAATTCTTGAGTATCAGCAGAAGTTTTTCTCCTTTTAGGATTTGCTGAACTTCTCTCAGAATCTGTTTCAGCTCTTCTTTTAGAACTTTGCTCTATTTCAGCAAGAGGTTCTCTGGGAGGCGGTCCAGGCAACTTTAGTGGAGCTTCAGAGGGAGTAGTTGATTTGTCTCTTGAAGACTTTATTTTTCTAGAATCTTCCCCCTTAGACATGGATTGCATCATCGGCTTGATGTGAATAGAGAAAAACTCATTGCAATTTCAGCAAGAGTATGAATGTTGTTTATTTAAGAATCATGTCTTGCTGATCAGAAGTCAGTTTAGACAATTCTTATTTAATAAAAGTCAAGTTCTCCTCATGTCTTCGCTCGTTGTTTACGTTTTCTTCAAGTATAGCCTAAGCCTTTGTCAATGCGCTTTTGGCGAGCTTGAGTGCTTGAATGACATCATCTTCATAGCTTTTGTGATGTAGACTATGTCTTTCTGAGCTATGGTAAGTGTAGTAGTGCGTCTCAGCACAGTAGTCAATATCTTTCCAATGTCAAGTGGACTCTCAGCAAGCAGTGCATCATCCTCTTCTTGACATGCTTTGTGAACAGCCATTAGTGCTTTAATTCTTGGAGTAAACTCCTCAATATTTGGAAATGGCACTAAGGAGGGAGTAAGTGAGTGGGCTTTGATTTCTGTTGCAATTTGATCATCGTTTCTCAGCAAGCGACTTCTCTCCATATCTCCTTCATCATTAATGAGAGATGCTGGAGGAATTTCTACCAACTTGGGTTTATCTTTCTTGGTCTTTTCTTCGTTATTTTCTGAGAAATCAGATAGATCTTCTTCTTCATCAGGTTCATCAAGGCCAGCAACCTTGATACCTAAATCTTTAGCCTCAGTCACTTTGGGTTGAGTGGTTGCTGAAGGCAACTCTTTTGACTCAACAACTGGAGTTTCACCTGTAGTAATTGGAAGGGAGGAGTCTTCCTTGTTGTTCACTCCTGAAGATTGAGCAATATCTAGATGTTGAGTATGTTTGTCGTGAATCTGTAGACTATTCTGCAATGCTCTTTGGTAATCTTCATCCATTTCTTCAATTTCTCCAAGGTTTGAATCAGTGACCTTAGCTTCGATTAATGCTAACTCAACATCAGAAAGCTTAGCTTTGCCTTTAGGTATTTCAGCACGCTTTCTGGCGTACTCTTCTTTTGTCTCGGCAACTTGTTCAGTTGCTGGAGTACTTTTCTCAGCAGGAGTTGGAGCAGATTCCTGTTGCTGACTGGGAGGTTGTTCAGCTTTCTGATTTTCAGCATCGGCTTGATTTACTTGATCAGCAACTGACAATTTTACTCCGCCAACATCCGAACTAGGACCTTGATTGTCATCATCATCGTCCTTGCTGTCCTTGGAATCCTTGGATTCATCATCACTTGTGTCTTTAAGGATATTTTCATCATCCTCTTCTTCATCATCATCCGTTAGTATTACCAACTCAAGATGTTTGTACTTAGCAGCGCTTGTAACCTCTTCTTCCTCATTGATTTTGTGGGGATCAGCCACCACGGGTACAAAGGAACCCTTGAGCATCACAGCTTATTCAACTGGAGAGGCACTCTTGAACTTAGCTTTCATATTCTCTCTGATTGTGGAAATCAGATTGGCACTCATTTGCTGAGAATATGAGAGTTCTTCAGGAAGTATGGAGTGTACAAATGTCTCAAGTTTAAAGAGAGAGTATCTCTTCTTTCATTTGATGGATGGATGTGAAGGTCTGAGAAGTCCATCCTTTTGTACCTTTGCCAGAGTTGCTGACAGACTTAGCAACTATGGTCAAAGTATTTCTTTTGAAGTTGGAGTATAGTTCTTCAGAACTAACTTCATGGACTTCTGTGATGTGAACCGTTTCATCATTCTCCTTTTGAGCCTAAATAAGAGTAAGGTTATTTTCATGAAGGTTTTGGAAAATAGTTTTAGAGTCTAAAACTGTAACATGAATTACCTACTGATTTTCAGCAAGCTCATGTTGCACACTGAGTTGTGCGGGAACTATTTCCATTGCTTCAAGAGCTGTAGCAGCATCCTTGAATTGTTCATCCTGAAATAACACTTTGTTAGATACAAGTACTAAGTTTTTAAACTTGTAAAATTACCAAAACTTTCATCTACCTGCTGAACATGAGTTGTAGATTCTGGTGTAGAAGTTTCAACAACGTTCTGACTTGTATCTTGAGAAGTATGTACAGAAATAATTGTGTTAGCTAAATATAAAGTTTCAGATAGTGAAGTTTTGCTTATATCTGAGTTAACTACATGCTGAAGAATGGCAGGTGGTGACTCAGTCCTTTCAGCATTGAAAGCTTCTTCATATCTGGGACTTGTTCTTCAGTAGACTTCTTCTCTTGCTCTATTTGAGAAGGCTGTGCAGATTCAGCAATCTCCCTTGTCTCTGAATTGACAATTTGAGCAGAAACATCAAGACCTCTAAGTTCACTGCTTGTCATAAACAGGTCCACTGACTTATTGGAGTTGTCATCAATCTCCATATCCATTTGCTGGCTTAGGTCAGTCAGCACCAGTTGGACTTTGTCAATAGAAGTGATTGGTGAACTTGGTCTAACATTCTCAACATCATGAGATGCGTCGTCGAACGATGTTTCTTGTTGAGTTTCAGCAAACTCTGGGACTTGAACTGTTGCAGTCTCAGCAACTGGTTCTTCAGTAATTGTAGCTTCAGCAACTTCTTGGACTTGACTAGTTGCTATTTCAGCAACTGTCTCTTTTACTTATGTTGCTTTGCTGGCAACATTCTCAGCAAGTACAACCTTTCTTAGGTCTGCAGCAATGTCACTTGCTGGTTCCAGAGTAGTATCATCAAGATTATCTACAATGTAGACATCTTCTATTCTTTCTGAGGCAGGATTTTCATTTCCACTGCCTTGTGGTCTTGCTTCAGTAGATGGATCCAAGTTAATTGGATTTGTGAAGGCTTCTGCAAGCACTTCAGCAACATCTACTACAGTGGTTTGCTTCTCAGCAACCACTGGAGTGTCATCATCTTGAATGACATGGACAACCGACACGAATTTTCTTGCCGTTGTTTTCTTTCTTGGGAAAGTGGTCTTTGTCCTTGCCTTCTTAGGAATAGGATCAGCTGATGAAGCTGCAGTCTGAGTATCATCATCAGCCTTCCTCTTTTTCTTTGATCTTTTGCTGGGTGCAGTAGTGTCAGCAACCGCAACAGTATCAGCAGTAGTCTCAACAACATTTGCAGCTGTTGCATTCCTAGACTATTTGTCAGTCTCAACAACATTTGCAGCTGGTGCATTCTGATGAACGTATTTTTGACGCGTTCATCTTGTCTTTTTTACCTTCTTTTGCTATCTTCTAGCCTTGTTTTTTGGTTATTTTTGTAGAATAGTGTCACGTTTTGTGTTTTCTGCATTTTCAAGCACTTAGGTACGAAACGGCGTTTTTGGAGCTAAAAATGAGCCTTTTTGATGGAAAAGATGGCCCCGTTGAAGTTTCCCAATCCCCGTGGCTTGTTCGTAAGTGTTTGAGCATCAATAAGCATCGAGAAGGATGAGTCCAAGGCACCCGAGGGCCATGCGAGGGCAAAAAGATTGAGTTTGAAGACAAAAATCTGCCCAGGAGCCAAGCTAAGCGCCTGGAATAGTGAAGCGCTCCGCTTCAAATTCCAGGAGCTTTGGCACAGAAGCCAAGCGAAGCTTTTGGAGTGCCCAAAGCGCTTCGCTTGCCAAGCGCTCCGCTTGGCTTCTCCAAGCGATCCGCTTGGCAGCGGTTACATTTTCGGATTTTCCTTCTTAGATCTGATCTTTGGTCATTTTTTGGATATCTTTTGGACTGTAACTTGGTTTTGGAGAGCTCCTAAGCCCCAAAACTCAGAGAAAATTCAGATTACATTGTATTTTAGCTTGGGATTCAAGGTTTTTATTGAGATTCATCCTTTGTAATCATCTACGGAGAGGTTTTCTTTGCTTTCCACCGATTAGTGACAGCGTTGGTGGTAACTTGTATCACTCTCTTGTCTTGTAGTTTTATATGATGTATTCTGATTATTATTCATATGAATTGATGTCTATGTTGATGAATATGAGTAGCTAAATCTTTTGTGTTGGTGGTAGAATGTAGAATATGCATGCTATGGGTTATGTTTTTGCTTACATGAGATTGTGATTCAATCTTGCTGCAAATCCCTTCATATGATTCTTAGTTGCCTATAAAATATATTCGAATTGAGTATAGTGACAAACTCTTGGTCAATGAAAGCTATAGGATTGTATGTTAGAGATTTGCAGCATGCTAGATAAATGGTGTTGGTGACAAGCACCTCTAAAGTATTGATAGTGATCTTTTATGATGTGTGTCTTAAAGTTGCCTAGACGAGTTGCTTAGCAGACTTGCTTGAAGGTTTTACACACTGAACTTGTGAGCATATTCGTAACCCATGCATGTGTATTTGATTTCTACCACCAACCGTTTTTCAAACTTGATTACAACAATCTGATTTCTCGTTGCTTTGTTCAAAGGAAACCATTCTATCAACATTGAACTCGTTGACTGAAATTACTAGCAAAAACCTCAAACAAAGCCACGTTAGGTCCCGAGAGAACGAATTCAAATGTTTATAGAATCGTTCTCTCGGGACCTAACGTGGCTTTGCTTGAAGTTGTTGCTAGTAATTTCAGTCAACGAGTTCAAATGTTTATAGAATCGTTTCCTTTGAACAAAGCAACGAGAAATCAGATTGTTGTAAACAAGTTGGGAAAACGGTTGGTGGTAGAAATCAAATATACATGCATGGGTTACGAATATGCTCACAAGTTCAGTGCGTAAAACCTTCGAGCAAGTCTGCTAAGCAACTCGTCTAGGCAACTTTAAGACACACATCATAAAAGATCACTATCAATACTTTAGAGGTGCTTGTCACCAACACCATTTATCTAGCATGCTGCAAATCTCTAACATACAATCCTATAGCTTTCATTGACCAAGAGTTTGTCCCTATACTCAATTCGAATATATTTTATAGGCAACTAAGAATCATATGAAGGAATTTGCAGCAAGATTGAATCACAATCTCATGTAAGCATAAACATAACCCATAGCATGCATATTTTACATTCTACCACCAACACAAAAGATTTAGCTACTCATATTCATCAACATAGACATCAATTCATATGAATAATAATCAGAATACATCATATCAAACTACAAGACAAGAGAGTGATACAAGTTACCACCAAAGCTGTCACTAATCGGTGGAAATCAAAGAAAACCTCTCCGTAGATGATTACAAAGGATGAATCCCAATCAAAACCTTGAATAAGCTAAAATACAAAGTAATCTGAGTTTTCTCTGAGTTTTGGGGCTTAGGAGCTCTCCAAAATGAAGTTACAGTTCAAAAGATATTCAAAAAATGACCAAAGATCAGATCTAAGAAGGAAAATCCGAAAACGTAACCGCTGCCAAGCGGACCGCTTGGAGAAGCCAAGCGGAGCGCTTGGCAAGCGAAGCGCTTTGGGCACTCCAAGCGCTTCGCTTGGCTTCTGTGCCAAAGCTCCTGGAAAATGAAGCGGAGCGCTTCACTATTCCAGGCGCTTAGCTTGGCTCCTGGGCAAATTTTTGTCTTCAAACTCAATCTTTTTGCCCTCGCATGGCCCTCGGGTGCCTTGGACTCATCCTTCTCGATCCTTATTGATGCTCAAACACTTACGAACAAGCCACGGAGATTGGGGAACTTCAACGGGGCCATCTTTTCCATAAAAAAGGCTCGTTTTTAGCTCCAAAAACGTCGTTTCCTACCTAAGTGCCTGAAAATGCAGAAAACACAAAACGTGTCACTATTCTACAAAACTAACAAAAAAACAAGGCTAGAAGATAGAAAAAGAAGGTAAAAAAGACAAGATGAACGCGTCAAAAATACGTTCATCAAACTCCCCAAACCAAACCTTTGCTTGTCCTCAAGCAACAAACTATCCTAAATGCAACACAAAAGGAGTCTCATGCCAAGTAAAGTGAACTAATCTGTTGAATCTACCAAATGCTTATGAACAAAACCAAATGAGCATGACATGCAAATAGGTTGAAGTATGCCTCGATTGCGAATGTACACGTTCTCAAGGGCACTTGGTTAAACAAAGGAGTCTCACGTAACATCTTCTACCTGGACCTGGTCAGTGAAGACACAATGATACATGTTATCATACTACAATTTCCCCGTGCCTATGAAACCGAGGGCTTACTACTTTTCACCAAGCGAGACTTTTCCTCAAGAGAGGGCGAACCAATACTGGCTCTCATCAAACGAAGGAGGGTTCCCTTAGAAAGATAACACTCCCCTATTCTACCTAGACTCTCAAGAATGAGCCTCTTTCAACCACTTCTTGAATAGCAAGACGAGGGTGGTCAAGAACAGGCCTTGGACAAAGGCGACACGAAACGAAAGATAGAATTTACAACTCGATAACTTCAATAACAAATATTTACATGACACTTGACACTTCGAGACTGCTTTTGGCTTGTAACGACCCTTCTTTTGCTTTTGGGTCTTATTCTTTATTCCCCTTTTTTTTCTTTTCTCTTTTTTTTATATTTCTTTTTCTTTTCTCTTTTTTTTCTCTTCTTTTCTTTTTATATAGGGGCAAGCAGCAGTACTAAGTGTCAAAAACACCTCCCCAAACCTATTTGAAAGAATAGGTTGGGACGCAAAACAAAAAGAAAAAGAAAAAGGAAGCTTTACAATGACTCAAAGACGAAAGACAAGATCAACGAAGCAACCCCCTCCACAAACCTATTCGATAGAATAGGTTTAATACAAGGAATCGCGCACCTCACACTACCTCCTTCCTAGGCATTTGGCAATCTCTAATCGAGGTGAAGAACTTGTCGCCTCTTACGTACATAATTACACGGGTTACAACCCTAGACTCTAACATGCATCATTTTATAAGGCCATCGTGAACCGCAGCAGAAGAAACACCACTCAAGGTGATGTCGAGACTACTAAGCTTAACTAGTGCACATGCGAATGTGACAAACCAAGCGAGACAAGCCTCAAACTACTTGCAAAGTGATGCAACATATGATCAATGGTCATAAACACTTAGTCTACTCAATAAAAAAGTTCAAAAGACTTGGCAATAAACTCCACACACAACAACGTGCAACAACTAATCTAGGGATGATATGCATGCAAAAATTTGAAAAAACACGACAAATCACATGAACTTGAGTAATATCAGGCCTGTACGAACCACACAAGCATATAGTACTGAAAATCCAATACCCCCTCCCCAAACCTAAACTTTTGCTCGTCCTCGAGCAAAGAAAAGTTGAATGAAAAGGAAAAATTGGATTGAAATTACACTTCCCTGAGATAAAGGTTCGTGTCCAATCTCCTATATAAGAGTAGTACCTGAAAGGACTCAAGAAACAAGTGAAAACGGGTGCGCAAAGGTGAGAAGAATGGAAAAAACGAGGAAAATCTGGGTACAGGGTCCAAGCGGACCGCTCGGCGGGAGCCAAGCGGTTCGCTTGGGAGTCTCCAGGCGCTCCGCTTGAATTTCCAGGAAGTTGCAAAACTTCCTGGAATTTCAAGCGGACCGCTTGGCCCTTCCAAGCGCTTCGCTTGGCCCTGTTTCCAGATTGTCGATGTTTTTTCCATTCTTAATCACCTAAGGCACCAAGACAAAAACTAGACTAAACTAATCACGACAAAAGGCACACATGCCTCAACTACAAAAGCAAATAAAGAAGTACAAGAGTCGTAAGTCATAATATCAATTAAGAGTATCAAAAAGGAGTACCACCACCGCAAAATCACTCGAATTCGAACCCTTGCTCTACTTCGAAGCGGTGGAGTATCAGATCGTGTCTCTCTATGCCGATTGGTTCCCTCGATGCCTCGGTGAGCCGGATATTTGGCACATTTTCTTTCTCACACATAGCAGTGATCAGATGTGGGAAGACTAGTGGGTGGACGGGTTCTCGTTTAATCTCGAATTGCTGGAAAATGATGTCCCCGGGAGTGATGGGCAAGTTCGCCATGAGGAATAGACTAAGATCCCGACTTCCGGCGTTATCTCTTCGGTTATGAGTCCCGGGATCAGATTAGCTGCCAAGAAAGGTAGGATCATGCGGGCGTGCAAGTGCAAATCTTTATACTTCAAGGTGTTATCGAGACGCATCTTCCTCGGCTTGTAGTCCTTGGTTGTCAGAACCCCGGCTATCCTCCTCAGAAACTTCTCAATCATTGGGTCATAGACATAGTGCACATAGGGATCACTCACATAGCATGCTACCTTATTCTTGTCTTCCCGCAAGGGTTCCTCTAGTCCCATAATGAAACTAGTGATACTCAAGGGTGAGAAAGAGACCATCACACCACGAATAGGTACTGCTTCGGCCTTATAGTTATAGTCCTCGAAGGCAATGTGGAACTCCTCGACAAGGTCTCTATCCCATCCGGAGAGTTCTTTCCCATAGAAGATCCATCCTCTCGCCGTTATAAGCCTGGTAAGGTGAGCATAGGGTGCATAGGGTACATCAAAGAAAAGCCCCTTGTTCTCATATTTTATCCCCTTTAGTACGTCCAAATCCTTTGAGGCAAAGGAGATGCTACGGTCCCAAATCACTGACCGTTCTCCTCCCCTATAGAAGTTGTATCGGAACCTCCGCAATGCGTCCGATTCTTTGTATGGGTCACGGTCGCTTTCATCACGGGGAATCTCCTTGGAGGTTGAAGCTCCATCCTTCCTTGCTTTCTTCTTGGCTCTTGTGTCCATGGTACCTAGAAAAATCTTATTAGATAACTTCAAGAGACAATGAGACTTAGAATCGAGTCCTAGACTCCAATACTCACTCAAGTAATCTGATGGTGAGTTTGAAGGCTTGCTAAAGTTCATATGAACAAATCGAGAAGCTTTAACACTTCGTTACGATAAATCCATACGAATCTAAACCAAGCAAACAAACTCTCCAATTGAATCACCCAACCAATCCAACACATTTTCATGCAATCACAACATCACCATAATCATAACATAACTCAAATTCAAGGCTAACAATCATCAAACAATTACATAGCAAAAATTCGAATCATAACATAACTCAAATTCAAGGCTAACAATCATCAAACAATTACATAGCAAAAATTCGAATCACTAGAGTTCATCATAAATTAAGAGGAGCAAAATTCGAATTTAGACATCACATCTAGTAAGAAACATGCTCAACAATCACCATCAAACTCTAATTCACCAATGCATAACACAATTGAAGCTAATTAAGATAAAATCCCAAATTCAAGAAAGTTAGGGTTCATGAGAGGTACCTTTGATTCCTTGTTATGGATGCTTCAAACGTGAAATTTGATCGGTTTAGATGATAGAGGGGGTGATGGGCTTTGTAAAATGCACAAGATTGCAAGAATTGGTGGAGAATTGATAGAGATTGAGATTTTTGGGGTGCTAAATCGGCAATGGATAAAAAAACGAAGTGGGGGGCTTTAAATCTCAAGTGCCCGCTTAGCTTTCTTAAGGAAAGCCAAGCGAAGCGCTTGGGCGTCCCAAGCGAAGCGCTTGGCAAGCGGTCCACTTGGGAACTCCCAAGCGCCCCACTTGGATTTCCAGTAAGAATTTTCATTCTTACTGGAAATTCAAGCGGACCGCTTGGGGGTGCCAAGCGCTTCGCTCTGATTTCCAGTAAGAATAGAATTCTTACTGGAAATCCAAGCGGACCGCTTGGGCTCTCCAAGCGGTTCGCTTGGGACCTGAAGCTCCCAAATCCATTTTTTTTCAACTTTTTGCTAAATTTTCACCCAAAAACCTTATCTAAACAACGAAACAAAATTTTAAACGTGCTTCTAATCTATATGCAATTACCTACAACCTCGGGTTGCCTCCCGAGAAGCGCCTTCGTTTAAAAGTCGTTGGCTCGACTCGTCTTAGCTCATGCGGGATGAATTTTGCATCGGGTACTAGACTTCCCCGTCCAAGTGCTCTTCAAAGCACCAAGTCCCTGCACATCTTGACGAACATAAAGAGGACCAAAGAATCCTACAAGTTCGTTAGTATCAACATAAGCACATGAATTTATCATGGCTCGCAACGTATGTTGCTTGCCATTTACCTCGAAGGTACATGTACGACGGTACATGTCTATCACCATATGTACTTTGTTGATGAAGGCTCTACCCAAAAGAACCACATCCTTGAGCTTTGCGGAGGATGTAGGCATGACGATGAAGTTCGTCTTGACCTCTACACCGGCGACTCTTACCACTAGATTCTCGATCACACCCAATGGCTTCTTCATAGACCCATCCGCCAATTGCACCATGCACTTCATTGGTCTTAAGCCAGACAAACCTGACTCTTCGTACACGTTCAAAGGTATGGCATTCACGCCCGCTCCCGTGTCTAGAGTTGCCACTATTCCATCCTTCTTACCCAAGCCGATTTCCACATCAAAGCTCTCTTGGATAGGCACTTCCACCATATCCACCAACTCATCCTCAGACGATGAGTTTTCATTCACTCCTTCCACTATCGCATCAGATTGTGCGACCACTTTCTCTTCCACAACTACCTTAGGAGTCTCAAGCTCCTCACTCACCTTGCAAGTTTCAGTTATCTTGCAACTTGGCACCTCAACTAGTGCATTGTCTCTCACAACCGTGATCTCCACGGGCAAATCAGTCACCACGGTTATGGCCATAGCCTTCTCCGTGTTTCCGGGAAACTTCCCTTGCTCTCTACTAGCCCCCCGATCTATCAGCTCTTGCAACTTCTTATGGAGGTTTCTACTACTAGCCTCAAGCTTCTCAAACCGCTGATTGTTAGTAGCTTCATTACGATAGTAATGCTCTATAAACTTATTTGTTTTCAACACAAGATCGTTGAGAGAAGAGACAAGAGGTGAAGGAAGCACCCCTCCACCTTGTGGTCCCGAACTAGCAACCTGAGGTGGAGGTGTAGGATTAGAAGGTGGTGCTCCTTCATACCAATTGTTCCCATAGTTGAGAAGACTTCTATCTTGATTGGGCCCATAGGCATTTTGATCCGGGTTATGAAGATAACCACGGTTGCCTTGATTCTGGTACCCACCTCGGGGTCCACGGTTTTGTGGCCTCACATTGCCATAACCTTGCCCGTAGTTCACATCTCCAACTACTTGCTCTCCCTCAGCAGCATATACTTCTTGACGGACATCGTTCATGATATATTGCTCTCTAGCAAATTCAGAACGACATAAGTAGGCCGGGTGCCCATAGTTCTTGCACACACCACAAACTTCCATAGAAGGAGAAGGAACGCTTTGCCTCAAAGCTTGCTTCATTTCATGGGCGAACCCATCGAAGGCATTTTGTTCCACTACTACCTTGGCCTCACCTCTTTGTTCCTTTTGGAGCACACGAGCCCTCACATTCCGGTTTTGGGAATTCTGGTACATCATGTCCAGCTTCACTTGGGCTTGAGAAGGAAGCAACTCCCCCATACTACCTCCACAAATACTATCCACTTGAGATTGAATCTCAGGATGTAAACCATTGTAAAAGAATTGGAGAAGCTGACCTTTATCATACCCGTTATGTGGGCATCGATGATGCAACCCCATGAATCGATCATAGGCCTCGTGGAAAGGCTCATCATACCTCTACTCGAAGGAGCTAATTTGGCTCTTCGTAGCCATTGTCTTGGAAGCGGGGTAGTAACGCTCCATGAACTTATCGAAACATAGATCCCATGTTGTCAAAGACCCGGCCTCCAAAGTATTGAGCCAAGCCTTTGCTCGATCGCCTAGCCCCATAGAAAAGACCTTCATGCGGAGATCATCATCCGTAACACCAGCTCCTGGTCGCCCAAGATGGAGAACAAAGTTCTCGAGCTCATTCAAGTACCCTATCACGTCCTCATTAGCCATCCCATAGAATTTGGGAAGTTGTTGGAACATGTGATTCTTGATCTTTAAATTCCTGGTGGCATCATTGAGGACAATTGCTGGTCCTCTAGCCCCAGCCGTAGGCTTAGTAAGTGTACGTATAGGCCTCTCCGCCATTTCACCTTCCAAGTAAACAGATTCAAGTATTGGCTCCAAAAGATAAGAAGAAGACTCTTCCCGAATACCAGAAGTGGAAGCTCTAGATGCTACTCCTTCAAACTCGAGATTCAAATTCCTCCTTCTCCTTTGAAACAAACGATCGATCTCGTCTACAAAAGGTTCAATAATAGGTCCACCCGTTCGGGTTCTAGGCATGCACTCACCTGAAATACAAGATAGTGAGTATCTCAAGCAAAAAGAAACAAAAACAGAAATGAGACAAAGAAGAGATGTTGGCTGAAAAAACCAAAACAAAAACACCAACCAAAGGAGTTAAGTCCCCGGCAGCGGCGCCAAATTGATGATGTCGTTCTCTCGGGACCTAACGTGGCTTTGCTTGAGGTTTTTGCTAGTAATTTCAGTCAACGAGTTCAAATGTTTAAAGAATCGTTTCCTTTGAACAAAGCAAAGAGAAATCAGATTGTTGTAATCAAGTTTGGAAAACGGTTGGTGGTAGAAATCAAATACACATGCATGGGTTACGAATATGCTCACAAGTTCAGTGCGTAAAACCTTCGAGCAAGTCTGCTAAGCAACTCGTCTAGGCAACTTTAAGACACACATCATAAAAGATCACTATCAATACTTTAGAGGTGCTTGTCACCAACACCATTTATCTAGCATGCTGCAAATCTCTAACATACAATCCTATAGCTTTCATTGACCAAGAGTTTGTCACTATACTCAATTCGAATATATTTTATAGGCAACTAAGAATCATATGAAGGAATTTGCAGCAAGATTGAATCACAATCTCATGTAAGCATAAACATAACCCATAGCATGCATATTTTACATTCTACCACCTACACAAAAGATTTAGCTACTCATATTCATCAACATAGACATCAATTCATATGAATAATAATCAGAATACATCATATCAAACTACAAGACAAGAGAGTGATACAAGTTACCACGAAAGCTTTCACTAATCGGTGGAAATAAAAAAAAACCTTTCCGTAGATGATTACAAAGGATGAATCCCAATCAAAACCTTGAATCCCAAGCTAAAATACAATGTAATCTGAGTTTTCTCTGAGTTTTGGGGCTTAGGAGCTCTCCAAAACGAAGTTACAGTTCAAAAGATATTCAAAAAATGACCAAAGATCAGATCTAAGAAGGATAATCCGAAAACGTAACCGTTGCCAAGCGGAACGCTTGGAGAAGCCAAGCGGAGCGCTTGGCAAGCGAAGCGCTTTGGGCACTCCAAGCGCTTCGCTTGGCTTCTGTGCCAAAGCTCCTGGAAAATGAAGCGGAGCGCCACACCCGGCGAGTATCGCCAATCGGGGAGGGCAAGGCAATTCGAAGCGAGTTTCCATGCCCACAAGCACACTTACATTTCTGAGAGGAGCATTCGCTTCACGGCTGGTCAGAGCCAGTTGGATGGTGCCAGAGAGCTCAACAAGCTCATTACTGAGCGAGGCTGGAAGTACTATGGCGAGGTCATGCCAAATTGGGACCAAGCAGTAGTGGAGGATTTCTACATTGCCTTCACGGACTACAATGAACGGACCGGTGAGGTTCCCGTCCGCGGTGTTGGGGTCGATTTTACTCCTTTGAGCATCACTAGCTTCATCATGCGATTGGATAGGCCACTGACGCGGGATCCAAACCGCCGGCCTGCAATCCACGAGAGATTTGATCCCGCGGAGCTATATGTCTACGACCGGGAGTCTGATCATTACCCCATGGAGGTACTGAATGGCATTACCGTGGAAGATTATGAATTGCCTGATGAGCCACCCCGGATTTTGCGCCACAACGATCTCACCTTCGAGGCAAGGATGATGTTGAAGTTCGTTCAAGCCAATCTGATCCCTAGCACACATGATTCCGAGGTCCATTCCTATTACGGAGTCTTAGTCCATGCTCTCTTGCATGATTTGCCTCTCACTCCTGGCATCGTCATCTTCGAGGAATTCAAGCGCCGCCGTAATGCAAACCGGAAGCTTGCCTTTGGTAACTTGATCACGGCCATGTGCAAGGAAGCCGGAGTTCCCGACCTCGTACTGGACAAGAAGCCGAAGAAATCCATCAACATTGATACGTACAATGAGATGTACGGGACTTGGTGCGCTCAGCAAGGAGAACCCATGCAACCGAGGGTTACGCGCCATGTGACACCTCCTCCACCTCCGCCTACGCGCCATGTGACACCTCCTCCACCTCCAAACATGGTGGTATATTATCGTTATTTTGGCTTGTTTACTATTGTTGGTTGAAACTCTTTTCATTTCGATTTGGTTGTATGATGTTATGACTTATGACTCTTGTATCTTTTTATTTTGCTTTTGTAGTTGTGGCCTGTGTGCCTTTTGTCGTGATTAGTTTAGTCTAGTTTTTGTCTTGGTGCCTTATGTGATTAAGATTGGAAAAAACATCGAAAATTTGGAAACAGGGCCAAGCGAAGCGCTTGGAAGGGCCAAGAGGTCCGCTTGAAATTCCAGGAAGTTTTGCAACTTCCTGGAAATTCAAGCGGAGCGCTTGGATCCTCCCAAGCGCTCCGCTTGGCCAAGCGAACCGCTTGGCGCAAGCGGTCCGCTTGGACCCTGTACCCAGATTTTCCTCGTTTTTTCCATTCTTCTCACCTTTGCGCACCCGTTTTCACTTGTTTCTTGAGTCTTTTCAGGTACTACTCTTATATAGGAGATTGGACACGAACCTTTATCTCAGGGAAGTGTACTTTCAATCCAATTTTTCCTTTTCATTCAACTTTTCTTTGCTCGAGGACGAGCAAAAGTTTAGGTTTGGGGAGGGGGTATTGGATTTTCAGTACTATATGCTTGTGTTGTTCGTACATGCCTGATTTTACTCAAGTTCATGTGATTTGTCGTGTTTTTTCAAATTTTTGCATGCATATCATCCCTAGATTAGTTGTTGCACGTTGTTGTGTGTGGAGTTTATTGCCAAGTCTTTTGAACTTTTTTATTGAGTAGACTAAGTGTTTATGACCATTGATCATATGTTGCATAACTTTGCAAGTAGTTTGAGGCTTGTCTCGCTTGGTTTGTCACATTCGCATGTGCACTAGTTAAGCTTAGTAGTCTCGACATCACCTTGAGTGGTGTTTCTTCTGCTGCGGTTCACGATGGCCTTATGAAATGATGCATGTTAGAGTCTATGGTTGTAACCCGTGTAATTATGTACGTAAGAGGCGACGAGTTCTTCACCTCGATTAGAGATTGCCAAATGCCTAGGAAGGAGGTAGTGTGAGGTGTGTGATTCCTTGTATTAAACCTATTCTATCGAATAGGTTTGGGGAGGGGGTTGCTCCGTTGATCTTGTCTTTCGTCTTTGAGTCGTTGTAAAGTTTCATTTTCTTTTTCTTGTTGTTTTGTGTCCGAACCTATTCTTTCGAATAGGTTTGGGAAGGTGTCTTTGTAAAAGAGTCTTTCCTTTTCTTTTTCGTCTTTGTGCTCAAAGCTATTCTCTCGAATAGGTTTGGGGAGGTGTTTTTGACACATAGTACTGCTGCTTGCCCCTTTATAAAAGAAGAAAAAAAAAGGGAGAAAAGAAAAGAAGAAAAAAGAGGAAAGAAAAAGAGAAAATAAAAAAAAAAAAAAAGAAAATAAAGAATAAGACCCAAAAGCAAAAGAAGGGTCGTTGTAAGCCAAAAGCAGTCTAGTAAAGTGTCAAGTGTCATGTAAATATTTGTTATTGTGAAGTTATCGAGTTGTAAATTCTATCTTTCGTTTCGTGTCGCCTTTGTCCAAGGCCTGTTCTTGACCACCCTCGTCTTGCTATTCAAGAAGTGGTTGAAAAAGGCTCATTCTTGAGAGTCTGGGTAGAATAGGGGAGTGTTATCTTTCTAAGGGAACCCTCCTTCGTTTGATGAGAGCCAGTATTGGTTCGCCCTCTCTTGAGGAAAAGTCTCGCTTGGTGAACAGAAGTAAGTCCTCGGTTTCATAGGCACGGGGCAATTGTAGTATGATAACATGCATCATTGTGTCGTCACTGACCAGGTCCAGGTAGAAGATGTTACGTGAGACTCCTTTGTTTAACCAAGTGCACTTGAGAATGTGTATATTCGCAATCGAGGCATACTTTGATGAATGTGTATTTTACACTTTCATTCGAGTCTTTTTCACCTAATTTAGCTATCCTCTATGATAATTTAGCTATATTTTAGTATATTTTATTAGAATAGTGTCACGTTTCCCTTTAGATTTTATTTTACAGGTTTTGGTTGAAATTCGGAGATTTCGGGGCAATTATATTGAAGTCTACAAGGAATTGGTGTTCCAGAAGCCTATTTGGAGTATCTGAAGGTTTCCGGGTAGGATTTGGAGTCTATGGGCCGAATCTGGAGGTTAGAAGGCTACTAGATGTCATAAACCGAGTCCGAAAAGGTGAAGAAATCCAAATCCGTGTCGAAAAACACGGAAATCCCGCGAAATACTGGGGGGCGAACCGCACCGGAGTTTTTTCGGGCCTATATATAGTGCTCAGTTTTCTCTCCGAAAATCATATCTTTCCAAGCCTACTTTCTCACCTCTCTCTATAGTTTTAGGTAGGAACTTCACGGGGCCTGTTCTGGGAGTTCCATAGCTTAGGGGACACTTTTTCATAGCAGTTTGGAGCTCGTAGGACCGCAATCATCCGGAGATTGACAACCTTCGGTAACTTTGTATCTTACAGTTTTAACTACTTATTTTATTTATCTTTCAATATGTTTTCTTCTATGATTTCTATTGATTGCATGCCTATTATGAGTAGCTAAACTTATCATTGGTGGTAGTATGTGAATTCTTAGTGAGGGAAGATAATCATGCTAATGGCTATATCGCGCATTATACTCCGTGTCATTGCTTTATTTCGTTGATCAGTTGTAACCAAAATTCTCGTATGTTGTATTGATCATTATGCACAATTGGACACTAGTCGACCATCAGACCAATTATATTCGTAGTGTTGAATAATTACGGAACACATTAGGACAGCAGTGTTGACTAGTCAGGCCATATTATCTTCGTAGTGCTTAATACTTGCAACAGGACCCTAGATTGATTCAAAGATCTCTATGCAAGACCGAGGAATTTATGCATGATTATCGACCCATTATGCTAAGAAGGACCATACTATCACCAATCTCCATTATCTGCTAGAAAACCCCTATTGCTGTTTATCTGCTGTTTTATATTCCCTTGTTAAACAGATTAAGCTAGTTATAGTCCTGAGAGAACGACACTCGAGTCATTCTATTACTACACTACGGTTTTCGTTGTAGTTGTGGATTGCCTTTGGCTAAATAACAAATTAATTTGATTGAATCTGACACGTTCATCAAATTGGCGCCGCTGCCGGGGACTATACTCCTTTTTTCTGTTTAATTTGTTTATATTTACAGCTTTAGATTCCTAATTCTATTAGTTTTAGTTTTCCTTTTTAATCTCTCTCTGATACTGCTTTCCTAGTTTGTCTCTAATCACTTTTCCTAGTCTATCACAGATAGTGTATGCCGCATACACGTTCTGCAGGAACATCGCTTGCTGATTCAATTGCTGAGATCGATAGAGTCTACCACCAGAGAAGGCGACTACTTGAAAGGCGCGCACTAGAGGAAATAGAGGAAACCGATTTCTCTGAATCTCTAATTAGTCTATTCAAGGAAATCGACGGAATGGCAGAAGCTAGACCACTGAAGGCATGGGTACAACCCACCAAGGATCATATGAGGGGACCGACGATAGTTCTTTCGTCTGCAACCCGAGATCTGGAGATCAAGAACCACGCATTCCAACAACTTCCGAGGTTCTATGGCTTATCAAGGGAAGATGTGATGGGGTATTTGAACGATATCGATGATTTCGTCAACCAACTCCCACGACCCGGAGCTGACATAACAACGGATGAGTTAAGGATGAAGGTTTTTGCTATGGGACTTGGCGACAGAGCCAAGTCATGGCTGAGTTCTCTACCAGCCGGCTCGCTGGACACATGGGGAAAGGTTTTTTCAGCTTTCATGGAGAAATACTTCCCTCACACCTTGACTACCGCGCTTAAGGCGCAAATCACTGGATTCAAGCAAGACTATGATGAGACCATCTACACCGCGTTCGAGAGGTTCCAAGATCTCACGAACAAGTGCCCTCACCATGGTTTTGAACTTTCCGACTTAGTCCAACACTTTTACAATGGACTAACCTTCGAGAACCAACAAGTGGTGGATTTCCAATGCCGAGGCAATATTTGGGAGGAAACCGCAGAAGCCGTCTGGGCTGTTTTCGAAAGGCTTGCTAAGGGTTCACAGTTCAAGGACCCAAGAGCAATGGTTAGGAGACGTGGACCTGAAGCTCCACCGACTCAAGAAGCCCCTATGTACAGAGGGAATGGGGATCAATTCGAGTGCTTTACCAACGAATTGAAGCAAGTCCTCAAGAGCGCCACCGGAACAATTGTTTTGAACGAAGTATGCCGAATATGCAAGAACTATGGGCATGGGGCTCATATGTGTAGATCGGAGCTGGCATACGATGATGGCAACTGGGCTCGAGGAGGCGAAGAAGAAGCCTTTGCTACGGAATTTGGTACTCAAGAAGTTAGCTACGGACAAGACGATAGAAATCCTCGAGGTGGATTTTGGAGAAGAGGATACCGCAACAATCAAGGATATGCACCGACTAACCAAACTTATGGACCTAACCAAGACCGTAGTAGGCTGAACTATGGTAATGATCACTGCGAAAACCCCGCTCCGAAAGAGCCACCGAAGTCGAAGTCGGCTCAACTGATGGAGAACTTGCAGAAGATGGTCGATCACACACAAAGTTTTCTCAAACGTTATGAAGAAGATTCTGAGAAGACTAGGGCAAGGCTTGATAAGTTGGAAGAGAGCACTAGGCTTGCCCATCAAAAGATGCAAGAATTGATCGACCGAAGGGAACAAGGCAACACACCTAGCAACACTGTGAAGACGAATGCCATTACGTTGGTTGGTGATGTACCTGACGGAATCACCATCAAGAAGGTTGTTAGGTGCGAGTGTTGCATGAAGGAAGAACTTCTACAGGCTGAGGAAGAAGAGAAGGGCCTTGGTTCCGATACAAGTGATGAGGAACAAGAGAATCCCGAACCACTCCCTAAAAGTTTCGGTGTAAAGGTAGGGATTGGTGAGCTTGAAGATGTCCGTGCCACACTGGATACGGGATCCTACTCAAACATAATTCCTTTGAATGTGTTTGAAAAGAGCAACATTGGAAAACTATCTGAGCAAAGGGCTATCGTACAACTGGCAGATGGATCCTTTATGAGACCCGATGGCGTTGTGAAAAATGTGTTGGTCAAGATTGATGAAGCATCTATATACACCAATTTCGTAGTTATGCCGGCATCTGCACCTGGGACGGGGGATATCATACTCTTAGGGCAAACATTCTTGACCAAGCTACGCTCCGTGATGGACATCTACCAAAGAACTTGCTCCATCTAAGTGGAAGGCAAGCGGCACGTATTGCAAGCCATACCTGATCCACCAGAACCGCCAGATATTACAACTCACTATTGTGGTCTTTCAGCCTATATTCTTTCTTATTCACAGGTTCGTGGCATGGAGAGGAGATCAATGAAGGGGAAGTCTAGTACCCGCAAAAAGAGGAGATAGGCGCAGACAGGAGTCAAGTGAAAGACTTTAAACAATGACGCTATCCGGGAGGCAACCCGGAATTTTTTATCACTTTCTTTACTTCTTTTCTGCATGCATTCATTCTTGAACTATTTGCTTCTCATATGCGAATTTGTTCATGTGTGTGTCGTATATGCTTTTGTTTGAGTGAGATTTTTCGAGTGGTTTTTTGAAAAAATTAGTCTCGGGATTTAAACCGCATTTTCTGACATCGGGACCCGTCTCCCCGCATTGGGGAGCACGGGGCGAACCGCCCCGTAGTGTGGCGAACCGCCCCACAGTCCCAGATCTCAAAAAACGCGGATTTCAACCCCAAAACCTTATTTTCTTCATTCTTCTTCATCCATACTCCCAAAAAACCCGAAAAGTGCAATTTTGCTTCTAAATCTTCATAACTTCTTCGTTTCTTGACCAAATTGAGTGTATTTTAGCTTAATTCGAAGCCTATTACATGATCTATCATCCTATCCGAACATATTTCATCCTAATTCGTTAGATTTGCAGATCTGAGGTATCATCTTTAAGAAACGTAATTTTCGAATTTGGGGGTTTTCTAATTTGAGCTTCAATTATGCTTATTTGATGCATGGGTATGTTGTTTATGTGATTAGACATGTTATTTACTATCAATTGTATGTTCAATTTTGCTTGAATTGTTGATTTGGGTATTTTGCTATTAGATGATATATCTTGTTATGCATTATGTCTTTATCTTTGATTTCTAGCATATGGAAATGTTTATTGGTGTAATGTTGGTGGATTTGACGATAGAATGCTTATTAATTGAGAATGAGGATTTGTGCTGGTCGAATTTTTGCGCTGCTATGGTTTGAATTGAGCCTTGTTATCAAGGATATTGGTTGTCTAGTAAGAGCATGATGTGATGTATTGCATGTAGTAGTTACGTTCATATGTTGCGTAATGAAGAAGCTAGGCTAGACATTGCGGTTTGGGGAGTTCGATTGTTGATTTTATCACTTGTGTGTTTCATTTTTACACTAGTATGTATTTGAGTCAGTTTTGAGTCATTCGAGGTGCTAATAGCTGTTTGTAGGAACCATACCAAGAGCATTCCCGTATGATCGTTGTGAAGAACCATGTCAAGGAAGGTGATCTCGCTAGATGTGCATTCAAGCCAAGGGGTTTGGCAACAACGTCGTGGATTATCCAAGAGGAGGAGCTAGAGTACGCCTGGAGTAAGGACTCCTATGCCTATTCATGCACCACCGAAGGGTCAGAAACCACTATTATGTCAGCACTCCATCACGAGGACTGTAGAGTTCGAGTGAACAGGAATAATGCACCGGGACAGTGTTGTCGCGACGGATTCTATCTTGAGTCCGAAGTTGCTCGAAGGTTCGGAAGCGCTAGCTTGGTTCCAAAACGTAATGACATGGGTACCCAGCACCTTGTTGGGGTGTCCCTTGCCTGCCTCTAAAGTGAGCATTATATAGACATCGGTCGGATCCACGGTAGAGAATGTGGACAAAATTGGAGAAAAAGGTAGAAGACTTCTGAGTGTCCGAGCGGCTTACTGTAACCTTCTCGTGGTGTAAAACGTTGGAGGGGGAGGTCCTGATACCACTGCCGTTTCCCCTTCAACAGTTCACATCCTATTGGAAGGCTTCAGGATGGGGGATTCCATAACAGCGGTGGCCACTCTTGAGAATTCTTCTTGCCACTACAACTCTACTAGTGAGGATGTGCGTGACAGTAGTGACAATGAAGGCCATACGGGCAATGATGACTCTGATAGAGGAGTTGCTCCTTTCCGGCCTATAAATCAAACTACTACACCTGCCAGAAGACCTGATGACCACTTATGAAGCTCACAGAGGAGGCCCAATAACCCACAAGCAGCATACTCAGCCGACCGAGGCCAAACCATGGGGTAACATCTAGTATCACATCTTAATTCCTCATTTTCTTACTGCTAGGGACTAGCGTTAATTTCATGAGGGGGGATGGGATTTAAGTGATCTGATGTTGTTAGTTTGGAGCTTGGTATTGGTAGGATGAGTATAGTACCTCGCATGATTTATCCGTCTGCATTTGCATTTGCACGTTTACTGCTTTCTTAGATTTTTTAGGTTGCATTTCACTACATTCATCCTAGGATAGTCTTGCATGTTTTATATGGAGTTTATTGCCGAATTTTTTGAACTTTTTTATTGGGTAGATCAACTAACTATGCCATTAATCGTATGCTTCATCTCTATGAATTTGTTTGAGGTTTTTCTCGCTTTGCTTGTCACATTTATGTATTGCACTTAGTTGAGCTAGGTAGTCTCGACATCACTTAGTGGTGTTTTCTCTACTGCGGTTCACGAAGGCCTTTATAATAGGATGATGCATGTTAGGGTCTTATGGTTGTTTTCCCGAGTAATTATGTACCTAAGAGGCAACAAGTCTTCACCATGTTTTGAGATTGCTAAATGCCTAGGAAGGAGGTAGTGTGAGGTTGTGTGATCCTTTGTTTATAACCTATTCTTCCGAATAGGTTTGGGGAGGGGGTTACACCATCGTTAGACTTGTTTCTGTTTTTCATTTTCGTATCGTGAGTTTGTTTTTCCTTTTCCGTAAATTTTGTACCCCAACCTATTCTTTCGAATAGGTTTGGGGAAGTCGTGTTAGTCATTTTTGTTTCTCTTTGTTATGCTACTGCTGGCTAGGAAAAAATCGAAAAAAAAAGAAAGAAAATTTCCAGGAAAAAAAGAGAAAGAAAAAAGAGAGAATCTGGAAAGAAAAAAAAGAAAAAAAAGAGAAGACCCAAAAAAGCAAAGGAGGGTCCAAAAAGAAAGCCAAATAGCAGTTTAGCAAAGTGTTGAGTCTTTTCCATTTTTGTGATGTTCGTAATCGTGTTTTTTATTTTTTATCTTGTTAGTCTTGAGAGTCATCTGTTCTAGACCACCCTCGTCCTGCCATTCGGGAAGTGGTGAATAGCTTAAGACTTTACTTGAGAGATGGGTAGAATAGGGGAGTGTTATCTTTTATAGGGAACCCTCCTTCGTTTGATGAGAGCCAGTACTGGTTCGACCTCTTTTGAGGGAAAGTCTTAACATGGTGGAACAGCAGTAAGTCCTCAGTTTCATAGGCACGGGGCAACCATTCATATCTTAGCATACTTCATTACGTCGTCACTGACTAGGTCCAGGTAGAGAATGTTACGAGAGACTATCTTGTCTTGACATAAGTGCTTATGTGGATGTGTATAAGTCAATCGAGGTATTCTTCAACCTATATTCATGCTTTGATTTATATGGTTTTTGTTCATATGTTATTTGGTAGATTCAGTAGATTAGTTCATTTTATTTGGCATGAAACTCCATTTTGAGTTTTGCATGTTTTTTGTATTAGAGTCTAGCTTAGTTGCTTGAGGACAAGCAAAGGTTCGGTTTGGGGAGTTTGATGAATGTGTATTTTACACTTTCATTCGAGTCTTTTTCACCTAATTTAGCTATCCTCTATGATAATTTAGCTATATTTTAGTACATTTTATTAGAATAGTGTCACGTTTCCCTTTAGATTTTATTTTACAGATTTTGGTTGAAATTCGGAGATTTCGGGGCAATTATATTGAAGTCTACAAGGAATTGGTGTTCCAGAAGCCTATTTGGAGTATCTGAAGGTTTCCGGATAGGATTTGGAGTCTAGGGGCCGAATCTGGAGGTTAGAAGGCTACTGGAAGTCATAAACCGAGTCCGAAAAGGTGAAGAAATCCAAATCCGCATCAAAAAACGCGGAAATTCCGTGAAATACTGGGGGGCGAACCGCCGCATCACGGGGCGAACCGCCCCGGAGTTTTTTCGGGCCTATATATAGTACTCAGTTTTCTCTCCGAAAATCATATCTTTCCAAGCCTACTTTCTCACCTCTCTCTATAGTTTTAGGTAGGAACTTCCCGGGGCCTGTCCTGGGAGTTCCATAGCTTAGGGGACACTTTTTCATAGCAGTTTGGAGCTCGTAGGACCGCAATCATCCGGAGATTGACAACCTTCGGTAACTTTGTATCTTACAGTTTTAACTACTTATTTTATTTATCTTTCAATATGTTTTCTTCTATGATTTCTATTGATTGCATGCCTATTATGAGTAGCTAAACTTATCATTGGTGGTAGTATGTGAATTCTTAGTGAGGGAAGATAATCATGCTAATGGCTATATCGCGCATTATACTCCGTGTCATTGCTTTATTTCGTTGATCAATTGTAACCAAAATTCTCGTATGTTGTATTGATCATTATGCACAATTGGACACTAGTCGACCATCAGACCAATTATATTCGTAGTGTTGAATAATTACGGAACACATTAGGACAGCAGTGTTGACTAGTCAGGCCAGATTATCTTCGTATTGCTTAATACTTGCAACAGGACCCTAGATTGATTCAAAGATCTCTATGCAAGACCGAGGAATTTATGCATGATTATCGACCCATTATGCTAAGAAGGACCATACTATCACCAATCTCCATTATCTGCTAGAAAACCCCTATTGCTATTTATCTACTGTTTTATATTCCCTTGTTAAATAGATTAAGCTAGTTATAGTCCTGAGAGAACGACACTCGAGTCAATCTACTACTACACTACGGTTTTCGTTGTAGTTGTGGATTGCCTTTGGCTAAATAACAAATTAATTTGATTGAATCTGACACGTTCATCATACTTCAACCTATTTGCATGTCATGCTAATTTGGTTTTGTTCATAAGCATTTGGTAGATTCAATAGATTAGTTTACTTTACTTGGCATGAGACTTCTTTTGTGTTGCATTTAGGCTAGTTTGTTGCTTGAGGACAAGCAAAGGTTTGGTTTGGGGAGTTTGATGAACGTATTTTTGACGTGTTCATCTTGTCTTTTTTACCTTCTTTTGCTATCTTCTAGCCTTGTTTTTTGGTTAGTTTTGTAGAATAGTGTCACGTTTTGTGTTTTCTGCATTTTCAGGCACTTAGATACGAAACGACATTTTTGGAGCTAAAAACGAGCCTTTTTTATGGAAAAGATGGCCCCGTTGAAGTTCCCCAATCTCCGTGGCTTGTTCGTAAGTGTTTGAGCATCAATAAACATCGAGAAGGATGAGTCCAAGGCACCCGAGGGCCATGCAAGGGCAAAAAGATTGAGTTTGAAGACAAAAATCTGCACAGGAGCCAAGCTAAGCGCCTGGAATAGTGAAGCGCTCCGCTTCAAATTCCAGGAGCTTTGGCACAGAAGCCAAGCGAAGCGCTTGGAGTGCCCAAAGAGCTTCGCTTGGCTTCTCCAAGCGGTCCGCTTGGCAGCGATTACGTTTTCGGATTTTCCTTCTTAGATCTGATCTTTGGTCATTTTTTGGATATCTTTTGGACTGTAACTTGGTTTTGGAGAGCTCCTAAGCCCCAAAACTCAGAGAAAACTCAGATTACATTGTATTTTAGCTTGGGATTCAAGGTTTTGATTGGGATTCATCCTTTGTAATCATCTACATAGAGGTTTTCTTTGCTTTCCACCGATTAGTGACAGCTTTGGTGGTAACTTGTATCACTCTCTTGTCTTGTAGTTTGATATGATGTATTCTGATTATTATTCATATGAATTGATGTCTATGTTGATGAATATGAGTAGCTAAATCTTTTGTGTTGGTGGTAGAATGTAGAATATGCATGCTATGGGTTATGTTTTTGCTTACATGAGATTGTGATTCAATCTTGCTGCAAATCCCTTCATATGATTCTTAGTTGCCTATAAAATATATTCGAATTGAGTATAGTGACAAACTCTTGGTCAATGAAAGCTATAGGATTGTATGTTAGAGATTTGCAGCATGCTAGATAAATGGTGTTGGTGACAAGCACCTCTAAAGTATTGATAGTGATCTTTTATGATCTGTGTCTTAAAGTTGCCTAGACGAGTTGCTTAGCATACTTGCTCGAAGGTTTTACGCACTGAACTTGTGAGCATATTCGTAACCCATGCATGTGTATTTGATTTCTACCACCAACCGTTTTCCAAACTTGATTACAACAATCTGATTTCTCGTTGCTTTGTTCAAAGGAAACCATTCTATCAACATTGAACTCGTTGACTGAAATTACTAGCAAAAATCTCAAACAAAGCCACGTTAGGTCCCGAGAGAACGACACTCGGGGACAACTTGCCATTGCACTCTAGTTTGTGTAGTGATAAGTGTTCTTAGGCTTTTAAACAAATTTAATTGGTGAAAAACGACATCATCACATTCCTAGACTGGTTATCAGCCTCAGCAACATTTGTAGCTGTTGCTTTCCTTGACTTCTTGTCAGCAGCCTTGGGTCCATTCAGCTTGTAGAAAGCTCTTCCCACATTGCATACTGATTTCTTAATCGGCAATGGGTTTCTCAGCTGAATCTGGTAATGTTCAAGGATGTAGCATATTTTCAGTCCGTACATCACCGGAAGAGAAGGTGAGACAGTGTTGTCTTCAACCTTGACCTTGAACTTTGTAGCACAATCAACAAGTGTGTTGAAAATGTACATATCCCAGTTGATGTCTGTTTTGCTTTCATAGATATGCATCAGCAATGACCATCTTCTCAGGCCTACTTGGTCTATTCCTCCAACTTTGGAGTCTAGAACTTTGATTAGTAGCAGTGCTACTAGATCAAGTGAATGGCAGAGATGCTTCCTTTTTGTGTGCTTATTCCAAGTCACAGGAGCAATCTCTCCTTTCTTCATCCTTTCATTTCTGACATCACTGTAGAAAGCTTCTATTTATTCATCAGTGGCAGTGATGTGATCTTCAGTTCCAGTAGTTGGAATCTGAAAGATGTTTGCTAAATCAATCCATTTCAGGATGATTTTCTTTCCTTGAACTGTTGTAGAAATCACTTTTTCAGTGATTCCTTGTCCATTAGTAAGGATCTGGATTTCTGCATTGTTGTAGAATTCCATAGTGTCCAACATGCTTACTTTCTTAGTGCGAGCAGTAATGAAGAAAAGTAGGCCTTGTTGATTTATGTAATTCAACGCCTCAAGATTTTCTTCGTCCAGTTCTTGTTCATAGAAGTATCTGATATACTTCTCTTTGGCAAATCCGCCCCATGGCATCATTTGCTCACACTTTACAGTGTGGAGATATGCAGGAGGCATGGGTCTCTCTGTGATTCGATCGTTTCTCAACACGATTTTCACCGTGTTTTTCACCGGAGTAGGAGCAGTGCTTTTTTCAGCACTGTCTGCCTTTGATGACTTGGTGTTCTTAGATGATTGCCTCTTGGAAGCCATCTCTTATATAGTAGGTAAGATTGGGGGAGTACGAAAAAGAGACTTTTCTTTTTTACCGAAGGTACAGTAATTCAGAGCACAGGCTAGGGAATTTTTGCAGAGAAAGGAAATGTGAGTTAAAGAATTTTGTCTTTCTCTAACTCTTCAATTAAATAGTATCTCTGTTATGTGAGAAGCTCAATGGTTTTGAGCTCTAAGCAAGGGTAAAACAGAGATTCAATTCAACGAGTTAGTGGAGCCTTTACATTAAATGCGTAGTGGTCCACTAACATGAAACCGTCAGAGCATGCTTTCTCTTTGTAATATTAACCATTAGATCATCAATTGCTTTAAAATCAATGGCCACGATTGTATTTCATGTCATGATTTACAACGAGTTTATTTGTGCCACGATTAACGTCACAATTGATTTTACCTTGATTCATGGGATTTGATCTCTTTTACTTCAAAGCTAATTGATTGCTGAAGTACACAAGAATCTTTTCAACAATTTTAATCCTTCTGACTTTAGCAATTACTTTTTAAGTAACAAGCCTTGTAGTTGTTGAAGGTTCCCCCTTAATCAAATATCTCACTTTTCTTAGAGTCAAAGGTATTTCTGAGTTCCCGTCTCAGTAAATTCTTTTTATATTGAGATATTTTTAGGTAAATTCTCTTTTAGTGAGAAGCAGTTTTGCTCTTTGATGAGTTCCCGCTCAGATTTATCTTTTGATACTTGAATACCTGTTTCAGTATCCTTGATTGTCTGAATGCCTGTTTCAACAATCTTTGGAATTTTGTTACTAAGTATCTGTCTCAACAAGTGATCAAGTTGTAAGAAAATATGGTCAGAGTTACCCCTAGGGTACGCAGCGGAATTTCAAATTTTTCTTAACATGCAGGTTAATTGATCATGTATATAGCATATATATTAAACACGTTAATTAGAAGACTTACAATACTCCAATAGCAAGCACAGGTACCAAGTCTTCGTAATAGTCCAGTGAATCTTCTCCTTCATCGAAGTCGAAGATATCTGCAATACTTTGATTATCTACAAGACAATAGAAGTTAGTTTCCAGCTCCTTGAACCTCAACCTTGGTATCCACGGATGAACAACTTATCGGAAAGAATGCTAGGATATTCTTTGTGTGGCCAAGAAGATGGGGCGGCGGTTTTCCTCCGGTGAGGGTGGCGCGCGCGTGGCTTGTAAGAGGTAGGGGAGAGCTTTTTATTTTCTCTAAGAAAACTGGTAGAAAGAATGATCTAAAAGTTAATCATCAAAGTTTTCTAATAGTCTACTATATATAGTAGTCAATAGAAGCCTAAAGAATAATCAATTAGACTTCATAAAGGAATAAGAATCTAATTCTTATCGCACTAGGAAACCAATTCAAGTCTAGATTCATTCCCAATCAAATTAAAACTCAATCAGGAAAATCTAACTTATCCCTTGACTTCTAATAGAGGAAGGAGTCGAACTCCTTCCCCTACTCCAGCTGCGCGCGCGCGCGTCCAAGGGAGGTTAGGTGGGTCCCAATTTTGGGACCCACTTATAATTCTAAGGCAATTCAAACTCCAAGTAGATTTTTCCCATGTGCATATATTAATTCTAAATTAACATATCCTTTCAAATCAAAACTCTATTATATTTCTAAAATATAATCTTTAATTGTATTTACATATACAATTAATCAGCCAATTCAATTAATAATTCCAAATCATTAATTGAGCCACAAATTATTATAATTAATTTCAAATCAATTATAATCCATCAATCACAATTAATTCTAAATTAATTGCGATTCCATCTTCAAGAATATTCGGATAAGCTGAATCACCACATAGTGTGACCCATAGGGCCTCATTGTATTAAGCAAGTCCTAGACTAGGCAAAATGGAATTCCTAGACGGTTCCATTTGCAATAATAATACATGAGGACGTTTGAGAGGTTTCTCAAAGCAAACCCTTTCGTTGTGAAGTCTGTTGCGCTCAACGCGGCGATGGTAACGTCCCTTCATCTGACTGACTCGAATGCATCTAGGATCGATGAAGTGTCTATCCCAATAATACATCCACGGGCGTCTTCAGTGAGTTGCTTGGTGAATCCTATATCTATTATGACTATCATAACAATATTGATACGCTGGCCAGCGGTTTTACCAATCACAACTATGAACGACTATGAGCAGTGCTCTCCTGTGCTACACATGAGAGATGAATACTTCACAGAATCACTTATCATCCCCATTCGTATGTAGCCATAATCCTGAATCGTGTCTTGGTTCAACTGCTTATTCAGAGCTAACATCGACGGGTCCACCAAGGATATGGGGCAACAAATGTGATCATAAAGTCCTGTAAGTCCAAAGGACGACTGGCATCACTTCGACAACTTTCCGGTTTCCATAGACACTTCGGTGTAGAGTATACATCGATGGGAGTTTCCGGTGGGTACTTCTATTGTTCGGTAATCACCCTTCGAACAACTATGCGGAGTTATGGGAACGTTTCTTGATGGTCCAACAATCCGTTCCGTGGCCGTGGGATCGGCTCACACTTGCTCTAACAAGTATAACCTCCACGCATACTAGTCTCAGTCGGTTCATTCAGACACCTACATCCGAGATGAACCTCGACTAGGGAGAGTTTGGGATAGATGATAACTCACATAGCTCCCACTATCTGTGTGATCGGTCATCTATCTGAGGGGACATGTTTAATATCAATACAGACATGAATAGAGATATGACATGCTGTATGCCTGGTGTAATAGAAATATGAAAGCGATACTCAATAGTCAAACAACAAACATATATTATATTACGTTGACCTGTGTAATAGTACATATATGCCCTTAATAAGGGCTGCATGCCCTTAAAAAGACTGTCTCTAGGACATATACACTATCAATCTCCCACTTGGACTAGAGCCAATCACCTTTATGCTTAATACCTAGATTAGCATAATGTCTTAAATGGACATCCACTGATAAGACCTTGGTGAAAGGATCTGCCACGTTGTCCGTGGTTGAGACACATTCTATACTAACTTCTCCTCTATCAATAATCTCACGTATAACGTGATACTTTCTAAGTACATGTTTGTTCTTGTTTGTAGATCTAGGCTCCTTGGCTTGAGCGACGGTGCCCGTATTGTCACAATAAATCGTTATTGGACTAGGAGCAGGAACAACCCTCAATTCCTTAAAGAACTCTGAAATCCAGACAGCTTCTTTCGATGCTTCTGATGCAGCAATGTACTCGACTTCTATGGATGAGTCAGCAATCGTGGCTTGCTTATAACTCTTCCAACAGATAGCTCCTCCGTTCAATTTGAATACGTATCCTGTCTGTGACTTAAAGTCATCAGGATCTGATTCAAATCCAGCGTCGACATAACCAGACATCTTTAATTCTGGTTCTTCCCCAAACACCAAGAACATTTCCTTAGTCCGTCGAGGGTACTTAAGAATGTTCTTTACAATAGTCCAGTGAGGTACTCCTGGATTCTGTTGGTGTCGACAAGTGACACTAAGCGCATATGCCATATCTGGCCTTGTGCAATTCATTGCATACATAATAGACCCTACTGCCGAAGCATAGGGCACACGACTCATTGCCTTTCTTTCTTCATCAGTTTTAGGACTATCCTTAACTGATAACACGATCCCATGCCTAGCTGGGAGAAAGCCTCTCTTTGAGTCGTCCATCTTATAACGCTTCAGTATTTTGTCGATGTAGGTGGACTGTGTCAATCCTAACATCCTATTGGATCTATCTCTATAGATCTTTATCCCCAGGATGTAGTTCGCTTCACCCAAGTCCTTCATTGAGAAGGTACTTGATAACCAAACTTTAGTCTCTTCTAGCATAGAGACATTGTTTCCCATGATCAAAATGTCATCAACATAAATGATCATGAAAACGACTCCCTTGTCGCTGTGCCTAGTATAGACACAGGGATCTTCTACGCTTCTGACGAAGTCAAACGATTTGACAGCTTCATCAAAGCGGATATTCCAGCTCCTAGACGCTTGCTTTAGCCCATAGATAGATCTCTGTAATTTGCATACAACAGTTGGCCTGGTTTTATTAATAAAACCTTCCGGCTGTACCATATAGACCTCTTCCTCAAGGTTGCCATTGACGAAGGCAGTCTTTACATCCATCTTCCAGATCTCATAATCATAGAAGGCAGCTATCGCAAGTAGAATTCGAATAGACTTCAACTTTGCTACTGGTGAAAAGGTTTCATCGTAGTCGATGCCATACCTTTGCGTGTAGCCTTTCGCCACAAGTCTAGCCTTGTGCGTTTGTACCTTGCCATCGGCATCTATCTTTCGTTTAAAGACCCATTTGCACCTAATAGGTCTAACCCCTTGGGGCAAGTCTACCAAGCTCCAAACTTGGTTCAGGTACATGGAACCATTTCCAATTCCATGGCCTCCTTCTATTTGTCTGAGTCAATATCATTTATTGCCTCTTTGTAGGTCTCGGGGTCTTCCCGATATGATAAGCCAACATCAAGTTCGCTGATGTCTTCTATCATAAGGCTTTGCTTCTGAGGTCCTTTTGGGATCCTCTTGGACCTACGAAGCTCGACTGGTGCTTCTGTCGGTGTTTCTGGTGCTTTTCTTTTCTGGCTTCGTGTAACACGAACATTATCAGTGGGCACTGATGCAGCCGATCGCGTGCTGCGACTCCGTTCCCTCGCGGGAGGCTGCTCTTGTGCAACTTGTTGCACAAGTTGATTGACAACGGGTTCTATTGGTGTGGTTTCAACTGTTGATCTAATCACAGGACTCCCACTGACTATGACATGCCTAGCAAGTGTCATATCATTACCCTTGTCTGCTTCGAAAGCTCCCACTGAACTTGAGTCCAAATCAAAAGATTTAGAGAACTCATGTTCGCGCGTGTCAAAGTCTTGAATTTCTTCAAGTTCTATCATGTCATCTAACCTCTCTTCTTCGAGGTATTCTGCTTCTAAAAACTTGACGTTTCTAGATACTATCACCTTGTGATCTTCAGCATGATAGAATTCATAGCCTCTCGCCTGACGAGGATAGCCTATGAAATATACTTTGACACCCTTGGCATCTAACTTATCAGTGAGCATCAGTTTGACTATCGCCGGACAGCCCCAAGGTCTAAGATAGCCCAGTGAGGGCTTCTTTCCTTTCCATAACTCATAAGGAGTTTTCTCCACTGATTTAGATGGTACACGGTTCAGAATGTAGATTGTAGTTTGTAGTGCATATCCCCACAGATATTTTGGAAGAGTCGAGAATCCAATCATTGATCTCACCATGTCCAACAGGGTTCGATTCCTTCTCTCAGACACACCATTCAATTGTGGTGTTCAAGGAGGGGTCCATTGCGATTGAATTCCATTTTCCTTCAAGTAGTCGATAAATTCTTCACTAAAGTATTCACCTCCTCGATCTGATCGAAGAGTGACTATCCTTAGTTTCAATTCATTCTCGACCTCATTCCTAAACTCCTTGAATTTCCCAAAGGTCTCGGATTTATTCTTCATAAGATAAATATATCCATACCTTGAGAAATCGTCAGTAAAGGTAACGAAGTAAGGATAACCCCCACGCGCATGGACTTTAAAAGGTCCACATACATCGGTATGTATGAGCTCTAAGCAGCGAGTGTCACGAACACCTTGTCCAACAAAAGGTTTGTTCGTCATCTTAACCTTAACACATGATTCTCATGTACCATATGATTCAAAATCAAATGGTTCTAAGTAGTCCAACTTCCTTAGTCTTTGAATCCGTGTTTAATTGATATGGCCTAGCCGACAATGCCATAGATAAGATGGATTATTCTTCCTACTTGAAGACGGTTGTTTGTTATGTATTTGAAATAAAGGTAGACTACTTTGCAAAATATATAAACCATTCACTAAGCGAGCTTTTCCATAATACTGGTCATTCAATGAAAAATAACAAGTATTATTTGCAAATCGAAAGGAAAAACCCATATTGTCTAACAATGGAATGGAAATAATATTTCTGACAATGGATGGAACAAAATAAACGTTATCAAGGTCTAAACATTGTCCCGAAGGTAAATCTATCTTCCAGCGTCCAACGCGTTTGGCTTCAACTGGATTGTTGTTCCCAACATGCAAGTCGATTTCACCTTGCTTGACTAGCTTGTGATCAATTAGCCCCAGCACATTATTACAAATGTGTGAGCCACAGGCTGTATCTAATACCCAACCATTGGAGTCAAAAGTAGTCATGTTCATTTCAATAACAAACATACCTGAGCTAGAAGCCGGTGGCTTCTTAGCTTGATCTGCCCTCAGCTTAGGGCAATATTTCTTCCAATGTCCTTTCTGCTTACAGAAAAGACATTCATCTGTGCGTACCGTTCCGCTTCTCCTGAACTTCCTTTTCTGGTTCAGACGCTTAGGCTTATCACTCGAAGTGTTAGCCTTGGCTCCCGACTTTCCCTTACCTTTAGCACCTTTGTTTCTCGGGTTTGGGTTAGACGGTTGCCCAACAAACATGATCGACTTTTCCTTCTTAGGAAGAGTTTGATCATATGTCTTCAGCAGATTATGGAGTTCGGGCAGTGTTACGTCCTTCGCATTCATCGTGTAGTTAATGATGAACTGCGAATACGAACTCGGCAATGATTGAAGGACAAAGATCACCATGATCTTGTTCTCCAGCTTGACACCGGCATCGGCAAGCTTTTCAAAGAGACCAATCATTTTGAGAACATGTTCAGGCATGTTTCCTCCTTCATTGAGCTTGTATTTGTGTATCTCTTTGATCAAATCAAATTCAACACTTCTAGCTGTCGTCTTAAAGAGCGACTCAAGATGCTTCAGCATCTCATACGGCAACACGCTTTCATGTTGCCTCTGCAGCTCATTGCTCATTGCCGCCAGCATAATACACTGCGCGGATCTAGCATCCTCAAGATGCTTATCAGACTTTGCCTTCTTGGCTTGATTCCAAGTAGCAACCTGATCGGCAGTCTGATTTTCGGGGCACACGGGAATGACCTCGTCCAAGACGTACTCAATCTTTTCGTACCTCAACACCAAATGTATATTCCTGATCCAATCTAGGAAGTTTGGTCCGGTCAAAATTTGCTTCTCTAAGACAGCACGGAGCGAGATACTCGCCATTTCTAATTTCCTAAGGAGAAATAATATAGAACGAAAATAATAAATCAACTATTGAAATATTACTTCTAAATACACAGTCAACATAACTAAACAACAAGGTCCTTTAGCTGTTTAGGTCCCACTATTTTCACATATGCTTGCCCCCAAAACAAACATACGGGTAATGTCCAACAAGTTACCGTAGTGGCCAAGATCCAAATCCATACTATGCTATACTCCAACGGGGGCTGGTCGCATAACATAATATGACCGGTAGGACTATCCAATTGCGTCACGCAACTCTTGGGTGTTAAATCTAATTTAACCCGATGCTCTACATATTGTACCTATCGACGTCGCTAGATACAATATGCAGTAAGTTATAACCATAGGCTTACTCTAATCTGACCATCACTGCGAGTCTGTAAGACGAGGTCGCCAATACAGGAAAACGCAATGAAAGTTCATAATTAAAGCACCCTATGGAAAGCCTCTCAGAAATACATACATATATATATTTCTGCATTTATATTGGTTGGGGCTTGTAGCTTGAGGGTTGTTATCAGTCATCTACAAACAAATAAGGGCGCCGCCTACCCATCATGCATGAGCGGTCTACATGTAATGGATGCCGCCTATCCATTCTAGTTCTAAACGCGGTCAAGCACATAATGGGTGCCGCCTACCCATACATAAAATATGCGGTCCGACAAATAAGAGGGCGCCGCCTACCCTCGCATGCATAGCGGTCGAACGGAAAGTAAAATACGTGGTATTTAAACATGCATTGTCAAACAATAGCATATTGAACAAACAAACAAGTAGTAGTGTTAGGAAACTTGTAACTTTGATGAGCAATTAACCATGCTAAATTAAGAACAGTCCAGTAACTAGTACTCTTAAGGTCCATAAGAATTTAGAATTTTAAGGACATTGTAAAAGAGGAACGTTTGCTGATGACTTAGATAGGTGTTAGATAAGTTATTTCTTTAGTGGATGACGTACTTTAATTTCTGTAAAGAAACTAATTTATTGACACATTTGCGTATGATGTATTTATTTTCTGAAAAGAAAATATCTTATTGATGCTTAGCTTTGATGTATCTTATTTTCTGAAAAGAAAATGACCTATTGAAGCATTTGCTGAAGATGTATTTTGTTTATTACAAACAAATTATTGAAGCAAATAAGAAACCGGTCAGAATCTTGAAGACTTTTGAAGATCTGAAGACTTGAAGACTTGAAGACTTGAAGATTGCTGAAGACTGGTAAGGCACGTGTTGCTCAGAAAGTGAAATTTTCAGCAACAGCATTGCATAAGTGAAAATCTGAAAGACAGAGTAGGTTGTGCTTGCTGAAACTGAGAATGAACACTTGCTGATGAACACATGTGACCTCTTGCTGAATGTACGTGATTTTGCGCTCCAATGTTACTGTTTGAATTCTATTCAAAAGTGCATTTAATGCAAAGCTTACACACGAAGGACATGAAGACTAGAAGACAAACAAAGGTTGCTGCTGAAAGTACAAAAGCAAGATAGTGACATGTTAAGGAACAAAAGCCTTAGGATTTGAAATTCAAACGGCTCCTTGCACTATAAATAGAGGTCATCCGGCAAAGAGTTGAAGTGTGTCAACAACGTGATCAAACTCTCACTTGTGCTTAAAATTCACAAACCTTCAAACACTCTTACTGCCATCGATCCGTTCCAAGACTTAAAGCTTGAAAAAGCTACTTGTGAAGAAGTAGAACAAACTCGGCTAAGAAATTAGTTAAGTGTTCTTTCTTTCGAACAAGAACAAGTCTTGACACCAGAAACAATCAAACTTGTTTACTGCAAAGTATTCCAAGTTGTGTTTCTTAGATTACTTGTTGTAACTGAATAAGTTATAATTAAGTTATCTCACCCCAAAACTCTCTAACTGAAAATACACCCTTTCAGGCGTGATATTCAGGGGGAACTTAATCGAGCAAGCTCTTGCTGATTAAAAGTACCAAGTTTGGTGGAGAACTAGGTTGAGTTCTCTAGTTTAGGTTGGAGACAAAGCAAGTGTGCTTTGGTTTCTGTTGAATCGCTTTAGATAGGAGATTGTAAGGAACCTCAATCATATCTTAGTGGATTCAGTCCTAGAAAGGACAAAGTGGATTAGTTGGGAGATTACGCCACTCTCAGATACCACTCTAAAAGTGTCTGTGTGATTTACTTACTGCATTTAGCTTTCAGCAAATTATATCTGTTTGTACACAGTCACTCACATCACTTGCTGAAACTCTTTACTTGCTGAAAAAGCACTTATCGTTTCAAAGACTTCCGCTCTCTGATTTTAAGTATCAGCAAACCAAGCTACTGTAAAGTAACTTACGCTTGCTGAGAAAGTTAAGTATCAGCAACCTCATTACTGAAAAGTAATAAGTACTTGCTGAGAAAGTTTAAAACGACAAAAGTTTGAAAAGACTATTCACCCCCCCCCCTCTAGTCTTCTCTTGTTGTTTAAAGGGACCAACAAGTGGTATCAGAGCAGGAGGTTCTTTAGCCTTCTGCACTGAACCTAGATCCCCTTAAGTGCTTTCCTTAAATCTCTTTCACTTGATAAGTTTGGTAGTGCTTTGCTGACAGGATGTCTTTAGGAGATGCTCCCTTGCTGAAGCTGGAAAATTACGAGAAATGGCGAAACAACATGATGTTACATCTTGAGGCCATTAGTGATGAGATGATCACCGTCATTAATGATGGACCTATCAAGATCACCAAGGTTGAAAGGAGTTTCCCTCATAGAACCACTGAAGCTGGAAAGGAAACCATCCAAGGCGAACCATCAGATACGGTTGTGCCAAAACCAAGAGAGGAATGGACTTCTGACGAAGCTAAGAGATTCCGTCTTGATGGCCAAGCAAGAAATATCATCATCAGATCAACTCCGGATACCATACAGTGCAAACTGTGGGGTGCTAAGACTGCTAAGGAGGCTTGGAAAATGGTTCAAGATCTTTGTGCTGGATCTGACAAGACCAAGGAAAACAAACTTGAAGTACTTAAGCTGAAGTTTCAAAACTTTAAGCAAGGTGCTAACGAGTCACTAGAAGACTTGGACTTCAGATTCACAACTCTTGTTAGTGAAATGGCAGCGCTGGGTGTTGGAAATCTTTATTCAGATTCTGAGAAAGTGAAAACTATCATCAGAAGTTTGAATCAAGAATGGATCCATACTTAGAATTTCTATTATAATCAAGGAATGCCTGACATTACACCAACTGAGTTGTTCTCTCATCTTGCTACTGTCAATTATGAGACAAAGCAAAGAGAAAATGTGTTTGCTGAAAAATCGCAAAACATTGCTCTTGCTGCAAAGCCGTCATCTTCTGAAAAGAAGAATGATAAAGAGCCTGCTGATGAAAATGCTTTAGTTGTTAAAAACATGAAGAAATTCATCAGTAAGGAACTTGAAAGGCGAAAAGCAAAAGAGAAGCTGAAAAAGCATCTTGGTAATAACTACCATAAGTACAAGAATGATACTAGCTCGCTGAACAAGCAAGCTCAGCAAGCTACATCATCAGAAGAACCAGCAGTTGGAAATGATCTATGTTTTTACTACAAAAATCCTGGACACTTCAAAGCTAATTGCCCTTTGCTGAAAGGCAAATCTGCTGAAAAGAAGAAGAAGTTCAAAAGAGCTTTTATTGCTGAAGAAAAGAAGAAGCTTCAAGAAAAAATCGATGCATTGTGCATTGAGACAAGCTCCGAAGACAGTGAGGATGAAAGTTCGGACACCGACGATGAGGAAGCCACTCTAGACGTGGAGATTGGCAAAGAAGTGTGTGGAATAACTATGGAAGCTTATCCAAATGTGTCGAACTACGCTGCCTCATGGCCGGTCAGGTAAATAATTCTACCTCTGACTCAGATTCAGAAAGTGAAGACGAGATTGATCTTGATAAGATTCAAGCAGAAATTGAAAGATTTGAGAAAACTCTCAGCAAACAGCAAGAAAAACTTCAACTTGCTGAAACTCTGACCAAGCAAACTACTGAAAAGTACGTTTTGCTGAAGGAAGAGACAGAAGAAAAGGATGCTGAAATAAGGCGTCTTAAGAAATTGATTGCTGAGGCTGCAGAGAAAAATTCTCAAATGGCATTAGAATTGGAAGAGTATCAGTCCTCAATTCTAAAGTTACTTGCTGAAATCCAAGAAATGAAAAAGATGAAAATCAATTTCAAATCCTATGTGGAAGCAAGTAATACGCTGACTGAACTAAACTCTAATTTGAGAGATCCATCTCAGAAAGAAGGTTTAGGAGCAACGTGTGAAGGTGATAACGTAGAAATCTTGAGAAAAGATAAATCACCGATCTCCTTTGTACGTGCTACTGATAGTAGTCCACTAGTGATCTATCAGTTTGGTCAAACTAAGGTTGCTGAAACATGCAATCAAGTAACTATGACCATAAAGCCCGCTGTTGCTACTCAAAGTAACAAGACTTTAAAAGGAAAACAGGTTGCTGTGAAGCAAACTGGAAAGAAAAGAATGCCGTGAAGCATTCCGCCAAACAAGTTGCTGAAAAGCAAGTTGTTAAGTCTAAAGGCAAGATTACCAAAAGTAATCAGAAGTCCTTTGCTGACAAACCTGAATCAAGTAAGGTTGCTGATGCTAAAGCTCAGCATTCTCCAAAGAGTGGACTCGGTTTCAAAACCAAGCAAAACCAACTTTTTCATGAGTATAAGCAAAGTCAGCAAAGATACTTCAAAGAGATGAAGAAAACCAAGCCTAAGAGTCCTGTAAAGACTCCCAATGCTAGGACTAGAAGGAACCTTGCTAGAAAAGAACTTACTGAAAAGTATATTCAGCAAAAAGCTCAACAGAGCAAGACACCACATCAGAAAGTGGATTTGACCAGCTCGACTCAAAAGTCTTTCAGCTCAAAACCTCCTAGTTCCTCAGCAAGTAGAAAACAAGTCAAAGTTGAAAAACTTCAGACTTGGGTTTCCACTGGACGCATTCTTGAACATGTTAATGGACATCCATCATTGGATAATTAACTTGTTTGCTCTTGATTGTGCAGACTGCAGCCACGGAGACAAACGATGCAATCTGGCACTTTGATAGTGGTTGTGGAAAGCACATGACGGGCAACAAGAATAACCTTATAAACTATAGACGGTGGTCTAAAGGTCCAGCAATAAGGTTTGCTGGTGGAGGCTCCGGATCTACAAAAGGCTATGGTGATGTGAAGTTGGGATGCATAACCATTTCTGGAGTCAATTTGCTGACAAAGGATACTTCATCGAAATTAAAAGTGATGAATGTAAACTTGTAGATTTTGAGACTAAAAAGGTTATAATGATTGCAAGAAGATCAGGAGGCTTGTACACCGTTGATTGGTCTTCAGCAAACGTTGAAAAATGCCTTGTCTCAGATCATGATTGCCTTGCTGAAAAAGCATGGTTATGGCATAAACGAACAAGTCATCTAAACTTCAAGACGCTGAATAAGCTGTCTAAAAAGGCACTTGTAGTTGGATTACCTAGGGTTACTTTTAAGAAGGATGGTGTTTGCAATGCATGTCAGCAAGGAAAGCAAACCAAATCTTCTTTCAAGAACAAGGCAGTACCGTCAACTACAAAACCTTTACAACTCTTACACATGGACTTGTTTGAATCTTCTTCAACAAGCTATGCTGGTAAGAAGTATGGTCTAGTCGTGGTAGATGACTATTCAAGATTCACTTGGGTAGTATTCATCAAACACAAATCTGAAACCAAGACTGAAATACCTAACTTGTTGAATAAGCTTGAAGTCATGAAAAATGACAAGGTAAGAGTCATAAGGACAGACCATGGTACTGAGTTTGTAAACCAGTACATAACTGAATATTGTACCTCCAAAGGTATTCAACATCAGTTATCCTCAGTAAGGACACCACAGCAAAATGGTGTTGCTGAACGGAAGAATCGTACCCTGAAAGAAGCCGCAAGAACAATGCTTGCTGACACTGAGATAAGTGAGGCTTACTGGGTTGAAGCGATTAATACCGCCTGCTATACTCAGAATAGATGTTTGATTACTAAGGAATACAACAAAACTCCTTATGAATTGTTTGTTGGAAGACCTCCTAACATCACTCATCTAAGAGTATTTGGTTGCAAGTGTTTCGTTCTTAACAATGGTAGAGAATACTTAAGAACATTTCAACCAAAGGCAACGAAGCGATATTTCTTGGCTACTCCTTGCATAGTAAAGCTTACAGAGTTTACAACAAAAAGGCACAAAAGATTGAAGAATCTGTGCATGTTGTATTCTACGAAAAGACACAAGGTGTGCCTGCTGAAGAAGAAATATCAGAATGTATGAAAAAGCTAATCATACATGAGCAAAGAACTGAGTCTGATGCTAGGAAAATCAAGTCAATTGAACTAAATGATGATTCTGACAATGATTCTCCTTCCCCGAGTCATGACAAGATAAATATAGTTCACGACAAAGAATTTCCAGCAAAAGATGCGGTTGCTCCGGAAGTTGCTGAAATTACGCAATCTCCAGTGCCTGCTGATGAAATATCTCAACCCAGCAATGCTGAGCAAGTAGTTGCTGACGATCAAATCTCAGCAGAGACACAAATTCCCAGTAGTACTGAACAAGTACATACTGAAGAGTCACATGCTGATAAGCAAACGTATCCTAATCCAACAAACAGGAAACCTGTTAATAAATGGATTAGAGATCATCCCTCTACGGATATGATTGACGATATTAATAAACGCCAAGTGACTAGATCCAAAGCTACTCAAGGACTTGCTGAAGAAGCAACTGTCGTAGAAGTAGAATCTTTATTCTCTTTCTTTGTTTCAGAAATTGAACCTAAAACCATAGAAGAAGCTTTGAAGCATTCTGAATGGATAAAGGCAATGCAAGAAGAATTGGATCAATTTGAAAGAAACAAAGTCTGGAAACTTGTGCCACTTGCTGAAAATAAGAAAGCTATTGGTACAAAGTGGGTGTTCAGAAACAAGCTGAGCGAGTCTGGTGAAGTAACAAGAAACAAAGCACGCTTAGTTGCTCAAGGTTACTGTCAGACTGAAGGATTGGACTATGATGAGTCTTACGCTCCAGTTGCAAGATTGGATGCAATTAGGCTTCTCTTGGCCTTTGCTGCTCACAATGACTTCATTGTTTACCAAATGGATGTTAAGAGTGCATTCTTAAATGGTGAACTTGCTGAAGAAGTCTACCTAGAACAACCCCCTGGCTTTGAACTTCCCTCAGAAACCAAGATGGTATATAAGCTTCAGAAAGCTGTATATGGTCTAAAGCAAGCACCAAGAGCATGGTATGATACCTTAGCTAAGTTCTTGCTGGAAAATGGTTTCAAGAAAGGTGAAGTTGACAAAACTCTTTTTACCATGAACCATGATGGTAAATTAATCTTAGTTCAAATTTATGTGGATGACATAATTTTTGGATCTAAGGACAAGCAACTGTGTGATGATTTTGCCAAACTCATGACAAATAAGTTTGAAATGAGTAAGATGGGAAAATTGAATTATTTCCTAGGGTTGCAAGTCAAGCAACTCAAAGATGGAATATTCATAAATCAAGCAAAGTATGCGAAAGAAATGCTCATAAAGTTTAGGATCAAAGAGGATGAAAAACCTGAAAAGATCCCTATGAGTGTTGGTACCAAATTGGGCTATACTAAAGAGGACAAAAGTGTTGAAGAACACAAGTATAGGAAGCTCATTGGTTCCTTGTTGTATTTAACAGCAAGTAGACCTGACATTCAGTATGCTGTTTGTGTGTGTGCAAGATTCCAATCGGATCCAAGAGAATCACACTACAAAAAGGCAATTAAAATACTGAAATATGTTAAAGGTACAGTCAATGTTGGATTATGGTATCCAAAAGATTCTGGACTTGAATTGGTTGGCTATTCTGATGCTGATCATGGTGGATCAACTCTTGATAGAAAAAGTACCTCTGGAACTTGTCAGTTTTTGGGTACTAGATTAATATCATGGTTCAGCAAGAAGCAAACGTGTGTCGCCAATTCATCTACAGAATCTGAATACATTGCAGCTGGTTGTTGCACAGCTCAAATCCTATGGATTCAGCAACAATTAAGAGATTATGGTATTTCTGCAAAGAAAACACCAATCTTTTGTGATAATACAAGTGCTATTGCAATTACGCAAAATCCTAAGTTTCACTCTAGGACCAAGCACATTGATATTAGACATCATTTCATTAGAGATCATGTGGAAAAAGGTGATATTGAGGTTGTGAAAGTAGGTACTGAAGATCAGCTTGCTGACATCTTTACCAAGCCCCTACCGGATAATAGGTTCGCAATGCTAAGGTATAACCTTGGATTGATTGAACTACCTCAATAAAGGATACACTTGGCAGAATGCTGAAACAGGTATTCAGCAAGCCAAAGTATTCCTGTCCAAAAGACCAAGTCACTAATTTCTTCTAAGAAATGATAAGTCACAACATGATTGCTGAAACAGGCATTCAGCAAGTAATTCCTTCAAAACAGTATTTGTTAGGAAACTTGATCACTTGCTGAGACAGGAACTCAGTAAGTGAAAGAACTTAAGGATTGCTGAGACGGGTACTTAGACAATCAAAAGATACTGAAACAGGTATTCAAGTATCAAAGGAATTTTCTGAAACGGGAATTCAGAAAAAGAGCAAAATCTCATCTCTCAGATTTTACCAAAGGATGTCTCAAATTGCAAAAAGAATTTACTGATACGGGAAATCAGAAATATCTTTTAAACTTAGAAAATATGAGATATCTAAGTAAGGGGGAACTTTCAGCAAGTAGCTAGATTGTTAATTCAAACTCGCTGAAAAGATTCTTGTCTATTTCAGCAAGCAATCTATCCCTTATTACTCGGTAAAATCAATTTGTGACGTTAAGCTGGCACAGATAAACTCGCAATAAATCATGACATGAAATTCAATCGTGGCCATTGATTAAAAGGAGTTATTAATCTAACGGCTAACAAAACAAAGAGAGAGAGTGCTCTGACGGTTTTAGTTAGTGGGCCACTACGCATTCAATGCAAAGGCTCCACTATCTCCAGTGTTTCTCTGTTTTACCCTTGCTGAGAACTCAAATCGATTGAGTTTCTCACACACCAGAGACACTATATAAAGAAGGAGTTAGAGAAATGACAAAATTCTTTAACTCACATTTCCTTTCTCTGCAATTTCTAGCCTGAAACTACTGTACCTCCGGTCAAAAAGCAAACTATCTTTTTCGTACAATTTCTTGCTCTATATAAAGAAATGGCTCCCAAGAGACAGTCATCTAAGTCCTCAAAATCGTCAAAGGTTGACAGTGCTGAAACACGCATTGCTCCGGTCCGGTGACTTCTCTGACCCAAGACACAGCAAAGTTGTGTTGAAAAACGACCGAATCACTGTTAAACCTATGCCTCCGTCATATCTTGACACTGCAAAGTGTGAGATGTTGATGCAATGGGGAGGGTTTGCAAAAGAAAAGTACATTAGGTACTTTTATGAACAAGAACTTGATGACCAAAATGAAGAGGCGCTTGAGTTCATCAAGCAGCAAGGCCTCATGAACTTTATCTCTGCTCGCACTAAGCAAGTGAGCATGATTGATACCATGGAGTTCTACAATAATGCAGAAATCCAGTCCCTTACAGACAGTAATGGAGTCACTGAAAAAGTGATCCTTACTTATGTTCAGAACACGCAAATCGTCCTGAAATGGACTGATTTAGCGGAGATTTTTCAGATTCCAACCACTGGAACTGAAGATGACGTCACTGCTTCTGACGAAGAAATTGAAGCTTTCTACAGTGACGTCAGAAATGCAAAAATGAAGAAAGGCGAGATAGCTCCCGTGACTTGGACAAAGCACGTTAAGAGAAAGCATCTCTGCCTTCACTTGGTCTAGTAGCTCTGCTACTGATTAAAGTTCTTGACTCCCAAGTTGGAGGAATTGACCAAGTAGGCCTGAGAAGATGGCCATTGCTGATGCATATCCATGAGAATAAATCGGAACTTAACTGGGCTAAGTACATTTTCAACAGGCTTGTTGATTGTGTTACTAAGTTTAAGGTAAAGGTAGAAGACAACAAGGTCTCACCTTCCTTTCCAGTTATGTATGGAATCAAGATATGCTATATCCTTGAACATTTCAGGATTCAGCTAAGAAACCCATTGCCAATCAAGAAATCTGTGTGCAATGTGGGAAGATCTTTCTACAAGCAGAATGTACCTAAGATTGCTGGTAAGAAAACCAAGAAGACAACAACTGCAAATGTTGTCAGCACAAGCCAGCAAGAAAGGTATACAACAGCTGCAGATGTTACCACTCAGCAACTTAGAGATGAAACTGCTGTTGGAGGTGGTAACACAAATGAAACTGCTGTAGAAAATCAACAAGGTACGTGTACAAAGCCGTTGCTGAAAATGCAACAATAGATGACTCTGGGAAACTGGAGAAATCTAAAAAGAAAAGAGGAAAGCTGATGATGACACTCAGACTGCAGCGTCATCAGCAAATCCCGTACCTAAGAGGAAACGGACAAGTAACAAAAGAAAGAAGACACTGGCTTCTCAGTCAGTCCCCAATGTCCAAGACTCCTCAGTCAATTCCCAGACAAATGCTGAAACGCATTTGCCAGTAGATGTTGCTGAAATAATTACTGAACATACATCAGCAATGTTGAAGTGTTTGCGGAAGCCTTCAACAATCAACTTAACGTTGATAACTCTACTGAGAATAGACCACAAGGCAGTGGAAATGAAATTCCTGCCCAAGTCCCAGATATCTACTTTGTAGATAATCTAGATGATCAACCATGGAACCAGTAAGCAACATTGCTGCTGATCTGCAAAGAGCGGCACTTGCTGATGCTGCTGAACAGATGGTTGCTGAACAAGCAACTCATCAAGTTGCTGAAACCCAGCTTGCTGATGGACCAGTTGCTGAGATAGCAATGGTTCCTGTTCCTGAAGTTGCTGAAACTCAAGAAGCATTATTCAAAGACGCATCTCTTGATGCTGAGAATACTGGCCCAAGTTCACCCAAGACTTCAATTGACAAAGTCCAGCTTGTACTGGAAGATTTAAGCAAACAAATGGAGTTGGAGATTGAAGAATCATCCAACAAGTCAATTGATCTCTTCATGACAAGCAGTGAGCTTAAAGGTCAAGTTGCTTCTGCTCAACTTGTCAATTCAGAGACAAGGGAGATTGCTGAAACCGCACAGCTTTCTCAGTTAGAGCAAATCAGAAGTCTGCTGAAGAAACAGTCCAAGAAGCTGAAGAAACTGTTAATGCTGAAAGGACTGAGCCACAACCTGTCCTTCCTCAGCAGGTAGTTAATTCAACCATCAGTAAAACTTCAAATTCTGAAAATTATTCTTTTGCTAAAATTATTCTTTCTCTACAGACTTCTCAAGATACAAGTCAGATGGTTGCTGAAGCCTCTGAACCAGAACCAACACTCCCTGCTCAGCAGTAAGTTAATAATTTTGGTATAAAAACTAGTTTGACAGCTTAGTAAA
>CM051455.1:83224972-83392346 GCA_028274465.1 Plantago ovata | reverse complement strand
GGAGGCTCCGGATCTAAAAAGGCTATGGTGATGTGAAGTTGGGATGCAACCCATTTTGGAGTCCAATTGCTGACAAAGGATACTTCATCGAAATTAAAAGTGATGAAGTAAACTTGTAGATTTTGAGACTAAAAGGTTATAATGATTGCAAGAAGATCAGGAGGCTTGTACACCGTTGATTGGTCTTCAGCAAACGTTGAAAAATGCCTTGTCTCAGATCATGATTGCCTTGCTGAAAAAGCATGGTTATGGCATAAACGAACAAGTCATCTAAACTTCAAGACGCTGAATAAGCTGTCTAAAAAGGCACTTGTAGTTGGATTACCTAGGGTTACTTTTAAGAAGGATGGTGTTTGCAATGCATGTCAGCAAGGAAAGCAAACCAAATTCTTTCAAGAACAAGGCAGTACCGTCAACTACAAAACCTTACAACTCTTACACATGGACTTGTTTGAATCTTCTTCAACAAGCTATGCTGGTAAGAAGTATGGTCTAGTCGTGGTAGATGACTATTCAAGATTCACTTGGGTAGTATTCATCAAGCACAAATCTGAAACCAAGACTGAAATACCTAACTTGCTGAATAAGCTTGAAGTCATGAAAAATGACAAGGTAAGAGTCATAAGGACAGACCATGGTACTGAGTTTGTAAACCAGTACATAACTGAATATTGTACCTCCAAAGGTATTCAACATCAGTTATCCTCAGTAAGGACACCACAGCAAAAATGTTGTTGCTGAACGGAAGAATCGTACCCTGAAAGAAGCCGCAAGAACAATGCTTGCTGACACTGAGATAAGTGAGGCTTACTGGGTTGAAGCGATTAATACCGCCTGCTATACTCAGAATAGATGTTTGATTACTAAGGAATACAACAAAACTCCTTATGAATTGTTTGTTGGAAGACCTCCTAACATCACTCATCTAAGAGTATTTGGTTGCAAGTGTTTCGTTCTTAACAATGGTAGAGAATACCTAAGAACATTTCAACCAAAGGCAGACGAAGCGATATTTCTTGGCTACTCCTTGCATAGTAAAGCTTACAGAGTTTACAACAAAAAGGCACAAAAGATTGAAGAATCTGTGCATGTTGTATTCTACGAAAAGACACAAGGTGTGCCTGCTGAAGAAGAAATATCAGAATGTATGAAAAAGCTAATCATACATGAGCAAAGAACTGAATCTGATGCTAGGCAAATCAAGTCAATTGAACTAAATGATGATTCTGACAATGATTCTCCTCCCCCGAGTCATGACAAGATAAATATAGTTCACGACAAAGAATTTCCAGCAAAAGATGCGGTTGCTCCGGAAGTTGCTGAAATTACGCAATCTCCAGTGCCTGCTGATGAAATACCTCAACCCAGCAATGCTGAACAAGCAGTTGCTGACGATCAAATCTCAGCAGAGACACAAATTCCCAGTAGTACTGAACAAGTACATACTGAAGAGTCACATGCTGATGAGCAAACATATCCTGATCCAACAAACAGGAAACCTGTTAATAAATGGATTAGAGATCATCCCTCTACGGATATGATTGGCGATATTAATAAACGCCAAGTGACTAGATCCAAAGCTACTCAAGGACTTGCTGAAGAAGCAACTGTCGTAGAAGTAGAATCTTTATTCTCTTGCTTTGTTTCAGAAATTGAACCTAAAACCATAGAAGAAGCTTTGAAGCATTCTGAATGGATAAAGGCAATGCAAGAAGAATTGGATCAATTTGAAAGAAACAAAGTCTGGAAACTTGTGCCACTTGCTGAAAATAAGAAAGCTATTGGTACAAAGTGGGTGTTCAGAAACAAGCTGAGCGAGTCTGGTGAAGTAACAAGAAACAAAGCACGCTTAGTTGCTCAAGGTTACTGTCAGACTGAAGGATTGGACTATGATGAGTCTTACGCTCCAGTTGCAAGATTGGATGCAATTAGGCTTTTCTTGGCCTTTGCTGCTCACAATGACTTCATTGTTTACCAAATGGATGTTAAGAGTGCATTCTTAAATGGTGAACTTGCTGAAGAAGTCTACCTAGAACAACCCCCTGGCTTTGAACTTCCCTCAGAAACCAAGATGGTATATAAGCTTCAGAAAGCTGTATATGGTCTAAAGCAAGCACCAAGAGCATGGTATGATACCTTAGCTAAGTTCTTGCTGGAAAATGGTTTCAAGAAAGGTGAAGTTGACAAAACTCTTTTTACCATGAACCATGATGGTAAATTAATCTTAGTTCAAATTTATGTGGATGACATAATTTTTGGATCTAAGGACAAGCAACTTTGTGATGATTTTGCCAAACTCATGACAAATAAGTTTGAAATGAGTATGATGGGAAAATTGAATTATTTCCTAGGGTTGCAAGTCAAGCAACTCAAAGATGGAATATTCATAAATCAAGCAAAGTATGCGAAAGAAATGCTCATAAAGTTTAGGATCAAAGAGGATGAAAAACCTGAAAAGATCCCTATGAGTGTTGGTACCAAATTGGGCTATACTAAAGAGGACAAAAGTGTTGAAGAACACAAGTATAGGAAGCTCATTGGTTCCTTGTTGTATTTAACAGCAAGTAGACCTGACATTCAGTATGCTGTTTGTGTGTGTGCAAGATTCCAATCGGATCCAAGAGAATCACACTACAAAAAGGCAATTAAAATACTGAAATATGTTAAAGGTACAGTCAATGTTGGATTATGGTATCCAAAAGATTCTGGACTTGAATTGGTTGGCTATTCTGATGCTGATCATGGTGGATCAACTCTTGATAGAAAAAGTACCTCTGGAACTTGTCAGTTTTTGGGTACTAGATTAATATCATGGTTCAGCAAGAAGCAAACGTGTGTCGCCAATTCATCTACAGAATCTGAATACATTGCAGCTGGTTGTTGCACAGCTCAAATCCTATGGATTCAGCAACAATTAAGAGATTATGGTATTTCTGCAAAGAAAACACCAATCTTTTGTGATAATACAAGTGCTATTGCAATTACGCAAAATCCTAAGTTTCACTCTAGGACCAAGCACATTGATATTAGACATCATTTCATTAGAGATCATGTGGAAAAAGGTGATATTGAGGTTGTGAAAGTAGGTACTGAAGATCAGCTTGCTGACATCTTTACCAAGCCCCTACCGGATAATAGGTTCGCAATGCTAAGGTATAACCTTGGATTGATTGAACTACCTCAATAAAGGATACACTTGGCAGAATGCTGAAACAGGTATTCAGCAAGCCAAAGTATTCCTGTCCAAAAGACCAAGTCACTGATTTCTTCTAAGAAATGATAAGTCACAACATGATTGCTGAAACAGGCATTCAGCAAGTAATTCCTTCAAAACAGGTATTTGTTAGGAAACTTGATCACTTGCTGAGACAGGAACTCAGTAAGTGAAAGAACTTAAGGATTGCTGAGACGGGTACTTAGACAATCAAAAGATACTGAAACAGGTATTCAAGTATCAAAGGAATTTTCTGAAACGGGAATTCAGAAAAAGAGCAAAATCTCATCTCTCAGATTTTACCAAAGGATGTCTCAAATTGCAAAAAGAATTTACTGATACGGGAAATCAGAAATATCTTTTAAACTTAGAAAATATGAGATATCTAAGTAAGGGGGAACTTTCAGCAAGTAGCTAGATTGTTAATTCAAACTCGCTGAAAAGATTCTTGTCTATTTCAGCAAGCAATCTATCCCTTATTACTCGGTAAAATCAATTTGTGACGTTAAGCTGGCACAGATAAACTCGCAATAAATCATGACATGAAATTCAATCGTGGCCATTGATTAAAAGGAGTTATTAATCTAACGGCTAACAAAACAAAGAGAGAGAGTGCTCTGACGGTTTTAGTTAGTGGGCCACTACGCATTCAATGCAAAGGCTCCACTATCTCCAGTGTTTCTCTGTTTTACCCTTGCTGAGAACTCAAATCGATTGAGTTTCTCACACACCAGAGACACTATATAAAGAAGGAGTTAGAGAAATGACAAAATTCTTTAACTCACATTTCCTTTCTCTGCAATTTCTAGCCTGAAACTACTGTACCTCCGGTCAAAAAGCAAACTATCTTTTTCGTACAATTTCTTGCTCTATATAAAGAAATGGCTCCCAAGAGACAGTCATCTAAGTCCTCAAAATCGTCAAAGGTTGACAGTGCTGAAACACGCATGCTCCGGTGACTTCTCTGACCCAAGACACAGCAAAAGTTGTGTTGAAAAACGACAGAATCACTATTAAACCTATGCCTCCGTCATATCTTGACACTGCAAAGTGTGAGATGTTGATGCAATGGGGAGGGTTTGCAAAAGAAAAGTACATTAGGTACTTTTATGAACAAGAACTTGATGACCAAAATGAAGAGGCGCTTGAGTTCATCAAGCAGCAAGGCCTCATGAACTTTATCTCTGCTCGCACTAAGCAAGTGAGCATGATAGATACCATGGATTTCTACAATAATGCAGAAATCCAGTCCCTTACAGACAGTAATGGAGTCACTGAAAAAGTGATCCTTACTTATGTTCAGAACACGCAAATCGTCCTGAAATGGACTGATTTAGCGGAGATTTTTCAGATTCCAACCACTGGAACTGAAGATGACGTCACTGCTTCTGACGAAGAAATTGAAGCTTTCTACAGTGACGTCAGAAATGCAAAAATGAAGAAAGGCGAGATAGCCCCCGTGACTTGGACAAAGCACGTTAAGAGAAAGCATCTTTGTCCTTCACTTGGTCTAGTAGCTCTGCTACTGATTAAAGTTCTTGACTCCCAAGTTGGAGGAATTGACCAAGTAGGCCTGAGAAGATGGCCATTGCTGTTGCATATCCATGAGAATAAATCGGAACTTAACTGGGCTAAGTACATTTTCAACAGGCTTGTTGATTGTGTTACTAAGTTTAAGGTAAAGGTAGAAGACAACAAGGTCTCACCTTCCTTTCCAGTTATGTATGGAATCAAGATATGCTATATCCTTGAACATTTCAGGATTCAGCTAAGAAACCCATTGCCAATCAAGAAATCTGTGTGCAATGTGGGAAGATCTTTCTACAAGCAGAATGTACCTAAGATTGCTGGTAAGAAAACCAAGAAGACAACAACTGCAAATGTTGTCAGCACAAGCCAGCAAGAAAGGTATACAACAGCTGCGGATGTTACCCCTCAGCAACTTAGAGATGAAACTGCTATTGGAGGTGGTAACACAAATGAAACTGCTGTAGAAAATCAACAAGGTACGTGTACAATAGCCGTTGCTGAAAATGCAACAATAGATGACTCTGGGAAACTGGAGAAATCTAAAAAGAAAAAGAGGAAAGCTGATGATGACACTCAGACTGCAGCGTCATCAGCAAATCCCGTACCTAAGAGGAGACGGACAAGTAACAAAAGAAAGAAGACACTGGCTTCTCAGTCAGTCCCCAATGTCCAAGACTCCTCAGTCAATTCCCAGACAAATGCTGAAACGCACTTGCCAGTAGATGTTGCTGAAATAATTACTTTGAAACATACATCAACAATGTTGAAGTGTTTGCGGAAGCCTTCAACAATCAACTTAACGTTGATAACTCTACTAAGAATAGACCACAAGGCAGTGGAAATGAAATTCCTGCCCATGTCCCAGATATCTACTTTGTAGATAATCTAGATGATCAAACCATGGAACCAGTAAGCAACATTGCTGCTGATCTGCAAAGAGCGGCACTTGCTGATGCTGCTGAACAGATGGTTGCTGAACAAGCAACTCATCAAGTTGCTGAAACCCAGCTTGCTGATGGACCAGTTGCTGAGATAGCAATGGTTCCTGTTCCTGAAGTTGCTGAAACTCAAGAAGCATTATTCAAAGACGCATCTCTTGATGCTGAGAATACTGGCCGAAGTTCACCCAAGACTTCAATTGACAAAGTCCAGCTTGTACTGGAAGATTTAAGCAAACAAATGGAGTTGGAGATTGAAGAATCATCCAACAAGTCAATTGATCTCTTCATGACAAGCAGTGAGCTTAAAGGTCAAGTTGCTTCTGCTCAACTTGTCAATTCAGAGACAAGGGAGATTGCTGAAACCGCACAGCTTTCTCAGTTAGAGCAAACTCAGAAGTCTGCTGAAGAAACAGTCCAAGAAGCTGAAGAAACTGTTAATGCTGAAAGGACTGAGCCACAACCTGTCCTTCCTCAGCAGGTAGTTAATTCAACCATCAGTAAAACTTCAAATTCTGAAAATTGTTCTTTTGCTAAAATTATTCTTTCTCTACAGACTTCTCAAGATACAAGTTAGATGGTTGCTGAAGCCTCTGAACCAGAACCAACACTCCCTGCTCAGCAGGTAGTTAATAATTTTGGTATAAAAACTAAGTTTGACAACTTAGTACTTGTGTCTAATTTTAATTTATTTAAGGATGAACAAATGGAGGATGCTACTCCAGCTCCTCATGGAATGGAAATTGTACTACATGAGCTTGCTGACTCTCAGCAGGTAAATCATGTTTCAGATTTAAACTCTAAAACAATTCTCCAAACCAATCCTGATCTAAATAAAATTCTTTTTCAGGCTCAAAAGGAGACCACTGAAGTGGTACTCATCACTGAAGATCAGCAAGTAAGTTCTGAAGAACTTTACTTGAGCTTCAAAGGGACAACTTTGTCAAGAGTTGCTAAGTCCGTCAGCAACTGGCAAAGATATAGGAGAATGGACTTCTCAGATCTTCACCTTCATCTCTCAAATGAGAAAAAGAGATCTTCACTGCTGAAGCTCGAAACATTTGTCCACTCCATCCTTCCTGAAGAAATGACATATTCTCAGCAAATGAGTTCAAATCTGATTGCTCAAATCAGAGAGAATATGAAGGCCAAATTTAAGAGTGCCTCTCCAACTGAACAAGTTGTGATGCTCAAAGGATCTTTTGTTTCTGTGGTGGCTGATCCCCACAAACTAACTGAGGAAGAGGAAGTGACAAGTGTTGCTTTGTATAAGCACGTTGAGCTAGTCATTTTGACAAATGATGAAGAAGAAGAAGAAGATGAGAACATTCCCACTGATCCCAGTGATGATGAAGGGAAAGATTATAAGGACAAAAAGGATGACGATGATGACAATCAAGGTCCAAGTCCTGGTGCTGGTGGATTAAAGTTAACAGTTGCTGAAACTAATCCCTCTGACAATCAGCAAGCTGAACAACAACAATCTCAGCAAGAATCTCAACCTCCTCCTGCTGATGCTGAAAATCAAGCACCTGTACAAGGTGCTGATACTGAAGAAGAATACGCCAGAAAAAAGGCTGCCTTGAAACATGGCAAGAGTCCAGTTTCTGATGCCAAGGTTACTGAAGAAAACCTTGAAGATAAGGATGAAGAAGATGAAGATTACCAACGATCTCTACAAAATAGTCTCGTGATCCATGCAAGGCATACGCAGGATCTGGACATTGGTGAATCTTCAAGACCAAAATCGAAGGAAGTTCCATCCCTTCCACTTACTACTGGCGCAACTCCAGTTATTGAGTCTCAAACGTTGCCTTCAGCAACTACTCAATTAAAACTAACTACTGGCAAAACTCCAGTAATTGAGCCCCAAACTCAATTGAAACAACTATCTACTAGTGAAACTCCAGTCGTTGAGTCTGAAGTGTTGCCATCAGCAACCACTCAACAAAAAGGAAGTGAAGCTACTGACAAAGGCTCCAAAGTCGCTCAACTTGATGAATCAGAGGATGATGACGACTTGTCAGAAAATGAAGATGATCAATCTAAGCGAGACCCAAAAGTCGTTCAGATTCCTCCTCCTGATTAGATCAATGATTTAGACGATAGGCTGCGAGCCGAATTGCTGACGCGTGATGATCAGTTTGCTTCTGAGATTAAGGTTCATTCCTTAACACCTCATTTAGTGTCGTTCCCAAGAGTTGAGGAGTTTACTCCCAGAATTCTATAACTAAAGCAAGTCCATGATGCCTGCAAAGCTGAAGATGAGGCATTGCTTGCTGAGAGCCCACTTGACATTGGAAAAATACTGGCTACAGTGCTGAGACGCACTACTACTTTGACAATAGCTCAAAGAGACATCAGTCTTTTTCATAAGAGCTATGAAGCAGATGTAAGTCAGGCGCTCAAGCTTGCAAAGAATGCTCTTGTCAAAGCTCAGAATATTATGGATGAGAAGGCCGCAACAGAGAAAAGACATGAAGAGAACATGATGAATATTCAAAAAGAGTTAGCAACAATGAACTCTGACCAACAAGAAATCATCATGAAGTATAACAGCCTCAACACTCTTGCTGAAAATTGCAATGAGTTTTATTCTCTACACATCACTCCGATGTTGCAATCCATGTCTAAGGGGGGAAAGAAGAACACTACAAAGAGTAATCAAACCCCTCCTACTCCTGCTGCTAATGTGCCACTTCCACTAGAACCTCTTGCTGAAAGAGAGCAAAGTTCTAAAAGACAAGCAGAAACTGAGTTAAATTCAGCAAGTACCAAAAAGAGAAAAACCACTGCTGAAACTCAATATTTCTGTCACAATGAAAGTCACCACAATCTGAATGAAGATGATGAAGAAGATGATGACAATCAAACAATAGCTCAAGCCATAAGAGCTAGACCCTTAACAGCCATAACTCCGTCTGGCCACTCAAGGCATTTTTCGTCTGACTCTTCAGCAAGATATCAAGACAATGCTAAAACAAGAAGAAGAAGGCAAAGACAGGAAGAGAAAAGGCTGGCCAGCATTGCTATTGGCTCCCGCATTGAATATACAAAGACCAGCAATGAGGAAACCACTCAGAATGTAATAAGAAACATTCATGGTTGCTGGATTTTAAAGCTGGAAGACTTGCTGGTGAATGAGTTCTTTCCTACAGCCATTTTGAATCAAATGTTCAAATGGATTGAACTCAAGGTCCAAAGAAAGCAAAGGGAAGAATCCCTCCCAAGAAATATTGCTGGGAAATGGTTGAATCTAGAGGTCTATGTAAGAAGAGTTGCCATTGGTAAGACATACAAGCAAGAACAAATCTGATCAAACCACCTGGCATTGCTTACTACACTGACCCGGTAACAAAGAAACCTAAGAAGAAACTTGGATTGATTCCTTATGAGTACTTCTATCTTACTGCTCAGGATCAAGAAGAAGATCTTCTCTGGTTAAGAAAGATTCATCCGAGAAACATTTCAGATACACAGCTTCTCCATGCCAGCAATTGGGGCATGCATTTGTGGGTAATTAACTACATGGAAATGAATGCTGAAAAGCATCATCATACTGCCTGCAAAAATGCAAGAATTCTTCAACTACAAGTCCGTAAGGTTCTGGAAAATTACGAGAAGGATTGTGTTGAATTCACTGCTCTTGCTGAGAAGAGTGTAAGAGAGATTTTGAGAAAATCCTCTGAAAGAGTTTAAGTTCCTGCAATAGTTTCTTGTTAAAGTTTTTGTTTGCTGATTCATTGTTATCTATGCTTTCTTGTAAACTTCTGAATGATAACTTTCAGCAAAGAATTCTTTTTGACTCTTATTGGTTTTTGATTATGCAACTTACTTATGCTTACTGTTTATTATTTCAAGTATGCTTGCATTAATCATCTGATTTATTCAACATCAGAAACCTCTAAAAGGGTAACAATTAATTTAGCCATGGATTGCTAACATCAAAAAGGGGGAAATTTGTTAGGAAACTTGTAATTTTGATGAGCAATTAACCATGCTAAACTAAGAACAGTCCAGTAACTAGTACTCTTAAGGTCCATAGGAATTTAGAATTTTAAGGACATTGTAAAAGAGGAACGTTTGCTGATGACTTAGATAGGTGTTAGATAAGTTATTTCTTTAGTGGATGACGTACTTTAATTTCTGTAAAGAAATTAATTTATTGACACATTTGCGTATGATGTATTTTATTTTCTGAAAAAGAAAATATCTTATTGATGCTTAGCTTTGATGTATCTTATTTTCTGAAAAGAAAATGACCTATTGAAGCATTTGCTGAAGATGTATTTTGTTTATTACAAACAAATTATTGAAGCAAATAAGAAACCGGTCAGAATCTTGAAGACTTTTGAAGATCTGAAGACTTGAAGACTTGAAGACTTGAAGATTGCTGAAGACTGGTAAGGCACGTGTTGCTCAGAAAGTGAAATTTTCAACAACAGCATTGCATAAGTGAAAATCTGAAAGACAGAGTAGGTTGTGCTTGCTGAAACTGAGAATGAACACTTGCTGATGAACACATGTGACCTCTTGCTGAATGTACGTGATTTTGCGCTCCAATGTTACTGTTTGAATTCTATTCAAAAGTGCATTTAATGCAAAGCTTACACACGAAGGAAATGAAGACTAGAAGACAAACAAAGGTTGCTGCTGAAAGTACAAAAGCAAGATAGTGACATGTTAAGGAACAAAAGCCTTAGGATTTGAAATTCAAACGGCTCCTTACTTGCACTATAAATAGAGGTCATCCGGCAAAGAGTTGAAGTGTGTCAACAACGTGATCAAACTCTCACTTGTGCTTAAAATTCACAAACCTTCAAACACTCTTACTGCCATTGATCCGTTCCAAGACTTAAAGCCTGAAAAAGCTACTTGTGAAGAAGTAGAACAAACTCGGCTAAGAAATTAGTTAAGTGTTCTTTCTTTCGAACAAGAACAAGTCTTGACACCAGAAACAATCAAACTTGTTTACTGCAAAGTATTCCAAGTTGTGTTTCTTAGATTACTTGTTGTAACTGAATAAGTTATAATTAAGTTATCTCACCCCAAAACTCTCTAACTGAAGATACACCCTTTCAGGCGTGATATTCAGGGGGAACTTAATCGAGCAAGCTCTTGCTGATTAAAAGTACCAAGTTTGGTGGAGAACTAGGTTGATTTCTCTAGTTTAGGTTGGAGACAAAGCAAGTGTGCTTTGGTTTCTGTTGAATCGCTTTAGATAGGAGATTGTAAGGAACCTCAATCATATCTTAGTGGATTCAGTCCTAGAAAGGACAAAGTGGATTAGTTGGGAGATTACGCCACTCTCAGATACCACTCTAAAAGTGTTTGTGTGATTTAATTATTGCATTTAGCTTTCAGCAAATTATATCTGTTTGTACACAGTCACTCACATCACTTGCTGGAACTCTTTACTTGCTGAAAAAGCACTTATCGTTTCAAAGACTTCCGCTCTCTGATTTTAAGTATCAGCAAACCAAGCTACTGTAAAGTAACTTACGCTTGCTGAGAAAGTTAAGTATCAGCAACCTCATTACTGAAAAGTAATAAGTACTTGCTGAGAAAGTTTTAAACGACAAAAGTTTGAAAAGACTATTCATCCCCCCCCCCTAGTCTTTTCTTGTTGTTTAAAGGGACCAACAAGTAGCCTATGTGGATGCCAAATGACTTAATAATTTCATTATGAAAATTATAATCCCATACTTATAATCTCTATGAAATAATTGAAAATTTGGACTAGATTGAAAAATCGAAAAATTTTATTGATCAGGTAGCAATTTTCGAACACCCGAAGGACTTAATTGTAATTTTCAAAACCTTGGAGATGTTAAATCTAAAATTCAAAAGTAGAAGGACTAATGTTCAATAAACAATAAATTGATAAATTACAAATAAGCCCTTTAACTTTATACTAATTAAATTTAACCCCTCTAGTTAAAAACAATTACAATTAAATCATATTTATATTCCAAATATAAAATTCAATCCTCAAAATTTTCAAAAATTCAATTTTGGGTCCAACCAGGGAAAAATATATATATATATATATATATATATATATATGAACGTGCCCGCGGGCGCCTGCGTGCCCCAGGCGGCCGGTCGATATATATATATATATTTACCTTTTTTTTTAAAAAAAATAAATTATAAATTCTAAATTTATATAAAAAAAACAAAACTTTTGAAAATCGAATTAATCATAGAATCAATTGCATCCACATAAACTACAAAATCATACAACATATATACATATATACGTCATCAATTAACCTCGCTCTGATACCACTGTAAGAAAATACGGTCAGAGTTACCCCTACGGTACGCAGCGGAATTTCAAAAAATTTCTTAACATGCAGGTTAATTGATTATGTATATGCCGTATATATTTAAACACGTCAATTAGAAGACTTACAACTCCAAAAGCAAGCACAGCTTCCAAGTCTTCGTAATAATCCGGTGAATCTTCTCCTTCGTCGAAGTCGAAAATATCTGCAATACTTTGATTATGTGCAAGACAATAAAAGTTAGTTTCCAGCTCCTAGAACCTCAACCTTGGTATCCACGGATGAACAGCCTATCGGAAGAATGCTAGGATATTCTTTGTGTGACCAAGAAGATGGGGCGGCGGTTTTCCTCCGGTGAGGGTGGCGCGCGCATAGGCTATGGAGAGGTAGGGGAGAGCTTTTTATTTTCTCTAAGAAAACTGGTAGAATAACTCTATGAAAGTCTATTCAACTGTGTGTTAAAAAAGCTATCTAATAGTCTTCTATATATAGTAGTCAATAGAAGCCTAAAGCATAAGCAATTAGACTTCGTAAAGGAATAAGAATCTAATTCTTATCGCACTAGGAAACCAATTTCAAGTCTAGATTATTCCCAATCAAATTAAAACTCAATCAGGAAAATCTAACTTATCCCTTGGACTTCTAATAGAGGAAGGAGTCGAACTCCTTCCCCTACACCATCTCGCGCGCGCGCGTGTCCCAAGGGAGATAGGTGGGTTCCGATTTTGGGACCCACTTATAGTTCTAAGGCAATTCAAACTCCAAGTAGATTTTGCCCATGTGCATATGCTAATTCTAAATTAACATATCCTTTCAAATCAAACCTCTATTATATTTCTAAAATATAATCTTTAATTGTATTTACATAAATACAATTAATTAGCCAATTCAATTAATAATTCCAATCATTAATTGAGCCACAAAATATTATAATTAATTCCAAATCAATTATAATCCATCAATCACAATAAATTCCAAATTAATTGCGATTCCATCTTCAAGGATATTCGGATAAGCTGAATCACCACATAGTGTGACCCATAGGGCCTCATTGTATTAAGCAAGTCCTGGACTAGGCAAAATGGAATTCCTAGACGGTTCCATCTGCAATATTAATACATGAGGACGTTTGAGAGGTTTCTCAAAGCAAACCCTTTCGTTGCGAAGTCTGTTGCGCTCAACGCGGCGATGGTAACATCCCTTCATCTGACTGACTCGAATGCATCTAGGATCGATGAAGTGTCTATCCCAATAATACATCCACGGGCGTCTTCAGTGAGTTTCATGGTGAATCCAATATCTATTATGACCATCATAATAATATTGATACGTTGGCCAGCGGTTTTACCAATCACAACTATGAACGACTATGAGTAGTGCTCTCCTGTGCTACACATGAGAGATGAATCCTTAACAGAAACACTTATCATCCCCATTTTTATGTAGCCATAATCCTGGATCGTGTCTTAGGTCAACTGCTTATTCAGAGCTGACATCGACGGGTCCACCAAGGATATGGGGCAACAAATGTGATGATAAAGTCCTGTAAGTCCAAAGGACGACTGGCATCACTTCGACAACTTACCAGTTCCCATAGACACTTCGGTGTAGAGTATACATCGATGGGACTGTCCGGTAGGTACTTCCATTGTTCGGTAATCATCCTTCGAACAACTATGCGCAGTTATGGGAACGTTTCTTCATTGTCCAATAATCCGTTCCGTGGCCGTGGGACGGCTCACACTCGCTCCAACAAGTATAACCTCCACGCATACTAGTCTCAGCTGGTTCATTCAGACCCCTACATTCGAGATGAACCTCGACTAGGGAGAGTCTGGGATAGATGATAACTCACATAGCTCCCACTATCTATTTGATCGGTCATCTATCCGAGGGGACATGTTTAATATCAACACAGACAGAAATAGAGATATGACATGCTGCATGCCTGGTGTAATATAAATATGAAAGCGATACTCAATAGTCAAACAACAAACATATATTATATTACGTTGACCTATGTAATAGTACATATATGTCCTCTATAAGGGTTGCATGCCCTTAATAAGGACTGTCTCTAGGACATATACACTATCATCTGCAGCTCATTGCTCATTGCCGCCAACATAATACACTGCGCGGATCTAGCATCCTCATGATGCTTATCAGACTTTGCCTTGTTGGCTTGATTCCAAGCAGCAACCTGATCGGCCGTCTGATTCTCGGGACACACGGGAATGACCTCGTCCAAGACGTACTCAATCTTTTCGTACCTCAGCACCAAACGAATATTCCTGATCCAATCTAGGAAGTTTGGTCCGGTCAAAATTTGCTTCTCTAAGACAGCACGGAGCGAGGTACTCGCCATTTTGGTTTTCCTAAGGAGAAATAGTATAGAACGAAAATAATAAATCAACTATTGAAATACTATTTCTAAATACACAGTCAACATAACTAAACAACAAGGTCCTTTAGCTGTTTAGCTCCCATAATTTTCACATATGATTGCCCCCAAAACAAACATACGGGTAATGTCCAACAAGTTACCGTAGTGGCCAAGATCCAAATCCATACTATGCTGTACTCCAACGGGGGCTGGTCGCATAGCATAATATGACCGGTAGGACTATCCAATTGCGTCACGCAACTCTTGGGTGTTAAATCTAATTTAACCCGATGCTCTACATATTGTACCTATCGAGGTCGCTAGATACGATATGCAGTAAGTTATAACCATATGCTTACTCTAATCTGACGATCACTGCGAGTCTGCAAGACGAGGTCGCCAATACAGGGAAACGCAATGAAAGTTCAGAATTAAAGCACCCCATGGAAAGCATCTCAGAAACATATACATATACATATTTCTGCACTTATATTGGTTGGGGCTTGTAGCTTGAGGGTTGTTATCAGTCATCTACAAACAGATAAGGGCGCCGCCTACCCATCATGCATGAGCGGTCTACACGTAATGGATGCCGCCTATCCATTCTAGTTCTAAACGCGGTCAAGTACATAATGGGCGCCGCCTACCCATACATAAAAATATGCGGTCTGACAAATAAGAGGGCGCCGCCTACCCGCGCATGCATAGCGGTCGAACGGAAAGTAAAATACGTAGTATTTAAACATGCATTGTCAAACAATAGCATATTGAGCATACAAACAAATAGTAGCCTATGCGGATGCCAAATGACTTCATAATTTCATTATGAAAATTATAATCCCATACTTATAATCTCTATGAAAAAATTGAAAATTTGGACTAGATTGAAAAATCGAAAATTCTATTGACCAGGTAGCAATTTTCGAAAACCCGAAGGACTCAATTGTAATTTTCAAAACCTTGGAGGTGTTAAATTTAAAATTCAAAAGTAGAAAGACTTATTTGTAATAAACAATAAATTGATAAATCACAAATAAGCCCATTAACTTTATACTAATTAAATTTAACCCCTCAAGTTAACAATAATTACAATTAAATCATATTTATATTCCAAATATAAAATTCAATCCTCAAAATTTCTAAAATTCGATTTTGGGTCCAACCCCGAAAATATATATATATATAATATACGGGGACGGGACTCGATCCCGTCCCCTAGCGTGCCTGCGGCCGCACGCGGCCGCGCCGCCTGCGTCACGCAGGCGGTGTACATATATATATAATAATATATTTTTTTTTTTTGAAAAATATAAATTCTAAGTTTATATAAAAACAAAACCTTTGAAAATCGAATTAATCGTAGAATCAATTGCATCTACATACACTACAAAATCACATAACATATATACGTAATCAATTAACCTGGCTCCGAGACCACTGTAAGAAAATATGGTCAGAGTTACCCCTAGGGTACGCAGCGGAATTTCAAAATTTCTTAACATGCAGGTTAATTGATCATGTATATAGCATATATATTAAACACGTTAATTAGAAGACTTACAATACTCCAAAAGCAAGCACAGTTACCAAGTCTTCGTAATAGTCCGATGAATCTTCTCCTTCGTCGAAGTCGAAGATATCTGCAATACTTTGATTATCTGCAAGACAATAAAAGTTAGTTTCCAGCTCCTTGAACCTCAACCTTGGTATCCATGGATGAACAGTTTATCGGAAAGAATGCTAGGATATTCTTTGTGTGGCCAAGAAGATGGGCGGCGGTTTTCCTTCGTTGAGGGTGGCGCGCGCGTGGCTTGTAAGAGGTAGGGGAGAGCTTTTTATTTTCTCTAAGAAAACTGGTAGAAAGAATGATCTAAAAGTTAATCATCAAAGCTCTCTAATAGTCTACTATATATAGTAGTCAATAGAAGTCTAAAGAATAATCAATTAGACTTCATAAAGGAATAAGAATCTAATTCTTATCGCACTAGGAAACCAATTCATGTCTAGATTCATTCCCAATCAAATTAAAACTCAATCAGAAAAATCTAACTTATCCCTTGACTTCTAATAGAGGAAGGAGTCGAACTCCTTCCCCTACTACAGCTGCGCGCGCGCGCGTCCAAAGGAGGTTAGTTGGGTCCCGATTTTGGGACCCACTTATAATTCTAAGTCAATTCAAACTCCAAGTAGATTTTGCCCATGTGGATATATTAATTCTAAATTAACATATCCTTTCAAATCAAACCTCTATTATATTTCTAAAATATAATCTTTAATTGTATTTACATAAAATACAATTAATCAGCCAATTCAATTAATAATTCCAAATCATTAATTTAGCCACAAATTATTATAATAAATTCCAAATCAATTATAATCCATCAATCACAATTAATTCTAAATTAATTGCGATTCCATCTTCAAGGATATTCGGATAAGCTGAATCACCACATAGTGTGACTCATAGGGCCTCATTGTATTAAGCAAGTCCTAGACTAGGCAAAATGGAATTCCTAGACGGTTCAATTTGCAATATTAATACATGAGGACGTTTGAGAGGTTTCTCAAAGCAAACCCTTTCGTTGTGAAGTATGTTGCGCTCAACGCGGCGATGGTAACGTCCCTTCATCTGACTGACTCGAATGCATCTAGGATCGATGAAGTGTCTATCCCAATAATACATCCATGGGCGTCTTCAGTGAGTTGCTTGGTGAATCCAATATCTGTTATGACTATCATAACAATATTGATACGCTGGCCAGCGGTTTTACCAATCACAATTATGAACGACAATGAGCAGTTCTCTCCTGTGCTACACATGAGAGATGAATCCTTCACAAAATCACTTATCATCCCCATTTGTATGTAGCCATAATCCTGGATCGTGTCTTGGGTCAACTGCTTATTCAGAGCTGACATCGACGGGTCCACCAAGGATATGGGACAACAAATGTGATGATAAAGTCATGTAAGTCCAAAGGATGACTGACATCACTTCGACAACTTTCCGGTTCCCATAGATACTTCGGTGTAGAGTATACATCGATGGGGTTTCCGGTGGGTACTTCCATGATGATGTCGTTTTTCACCAATTAATTTTTTTTTTAAAAGCCTAAGAGCACTTATCACTACGCAAACTAGAGTGCAATGGCAAGTTGTCCCCGAGTGTCGTTCGCTCGGGACCTAACGTGGCTTTGCTTGGGGTTTTTGCAAGTAATTTCAGTCAACGAGTTCAAATGTTTAGAGAATCGTTTCCTTTGAACAGTAGCAACGAGAAATCAGATTTATGTAAACAAGATTGGAAAACGGTTGGTGGTAGAAATCAAATACACATGCATGGGTTACGTATATGCTCACAAGTTCAGTGCGTAGAACCTTCGATCAAGTCTGCTAAGCAACTCGTCTAGGCAAATTTAAGACACACATCATGAAAGATCACTATCAATACTTTAGAGGTGCTTGTCACCAACACCATTTATCTAGCATGCTGCAAATCTCTAACATACAACCCAATAGCTTTCATTGACCAAGAGCTTGTCACTATACACAATTCGAATATATTTTATAGGCAACTAAGAATCATATGAAGGGATTTGCAGCAAGATTGAATCACAATCTCATGTAAGCATAAACATAACCCATAGCATGCATACTCTACATTCTACCACCAACACAAAAGATTTAGCTACTCATATTCATCAACATAGACATCAATTCATATGAATAATAATCAGAATACATCATATCAAACTACAAGACAAGAGAGTGATACAAGTTACCACCAAAGCTGTCACTAATCGGTGGAAAGCAAAGAAAACCTCTCCGTAGATGATTACAAAGGATGAATCCCAATCAAAACCTTGAATCCCAAGCTAAAATACAAAGTAATCTGAATATTCTGTGAGTTTTGGGGCTTAGGAGCTCTCCAAAACCAAGTTACAGTTCAAAAGATATTCAAAAAATGATCAAAGATCAGATCTAAGAAGGAAAATCTGAAAACGTAACCGCTGCCAAGCGGACCGCTTGGCAAGCGAAGCGCTTCGGGCACTCCAAGCGCTTCGCATGGCCTCTGTGCCAAAGCTCCTGGAATTTGAAGCGGAGCGCTTCACTATTCCAGGCGCTTAGCTTGGCTCCTGGGCAGATTTTTGTCTTCAAACTCAATCTTTTTGCCCTCGCATGGCCCTCGGGTGCCTTGGACTCATCCTTCTCGATGCTTATTGGTACTCAAACACTTACGAACAAGCCATGGAGATTGGGGAACTTCAACGGGGCCATCTTTTCCATCAAAAGACTCGTTTTTAGCTCCAAAAACGCCGTTTCGTACCTAAGTGCCTGAAAATGCAAAAAACACAAAACGTGACACAATTCTACAAAACTAACCAAAAAATAAGGCTAGAAGATAGCAAAAGAAGGTGAAAAAGACAAGATGAACGCGTCAAAAATACGTTCATCAAACTCCCCAAACCAAACCTTTGCTTGTCCTCAAGCAACAAACTAACCTAAATGCAACACAAAAGGAGTCTCATGCCAAGTAAAGTGAACTAATCTATTGAATCTACCAAATGCTTATGAACAAGACCAAATGAGCATGACATGCAAATAGGTTGAAGTATGTCTCGATTGCGAGTATACACATTCTCAAGTGCACTTGGTTAAACAAAGGAGTCTCTCGTAACATCTTCTACCTGGACCTGGTCAGTGACGACACAATGATGCATGTTATCATACTACAATTGTCCCGTGCCTATGAAACCGAGGGCTTACTTCTGTTCACCAAGCGAGACTTTTCCTCAAGAGAGGGCGAACCAATACTGGCTCTCATCAAACGAAGGAGGGTTCCCTTAGAAAGATAACACTCCCCTATTCTACCCAGACTCTCAAAGAATGAGTCCCCTTCAACCACTTCTTGAATAGCAAGACGAGGGTGATCAAGAACAGGCCTTGGACAAAGGGGACACGAAACGAAAGATAGAATTTACAACTCGATAACTTCGCAAGAACAAAATATTTACACGACACTTGACACTACGAGACTGCTTTTGGCTTGCAACGACCCTTCTTTTGCTTTTGGGTCTTATTCTTTATTTTCTTTCTTCTTTTTTTTCTTTTCTCTTTTCTCTTTCTTTTTTTCTTTTCTTTTTTCTCTTTCTTTTTTTCTTTTCTTTTTTCTCTTTCTTTTTTTTATATATAGGGGCAAGCAGCAGTACTATGTGTCAAAAACACCTCCCCAAACCTATTCGAGAGAGCACAAAGACGAAAGGAAAAGGAAAGACTCTTTACAAAGACACCTCCCCAAACCTATTCGAAAGAATAGGTTGGGACACAAAACAAAAAGATTAAGAAAAAGGAAACTTTACAACGACTCAAAGACGAAAGACAAGATCAACGAAGCAACCCCTCCCCAAACCTATTCGATAGAATAGGTTTAATACAAGGAATCGCACAACTCACACTACCTCCTTCCTAGGCACTTGGCAATCTCAAATCGAGGTGAAGAACTTGTCGCCTCTTACGTACATAATTACACGGGTTACAACCATAGACTCTAACATGCATCATTTCATAAGGCCATCGCGAACCGCAACAGAAGAAACACCACTCAAGGTGATGTCGAGACTACTAAGCTTAACTAGTGCACATGCGAATGTGACAAACCAAGCGAGACAAGCCTCAAACTACTTGCAAAGTGATGCAACATATGATCAATGGCCATAAAAACTTAGTCTACTCAATAAAAAAGTTCAAAAGACTTGGCAATAAACTCCACACACAACAACGTGCAACAACTAATCTAGGGATGATATGCATGCAAAAATTTGAAAAAACACGACAAATCACATGAACTTGAGTAAAATCAGGCATGTACGAACCACACAAGCATATAGTAATGAAAATCCAATACCCCCTCCCCAAACCTAAACGTTTGCTCGTCCTCGAGCAAAGAAAAGTTGAAAGAAAAGGAAAAATTGGATTGAAAGTACACTTCCTTGAGATAAAGGTTCGTGTCCAATCTCCTATATATGAGTAGTACCTGAAAGGACTCAAGAAACAAGTGAAAACGGGTGCGCAAAGGTTAGAAGAATGGAAAAATGAGGAAAATTCGGGTTCAGGGTCCAAGCGGAGCGCGTGGGAGGCTCCAGGCGCTCCGCTTGAATTTCCAGGAAGTTGCAAAACTTCCTGGAATTTGAAGCGGACCGCTTGGCCCTTCCAGGCGCTTCGCTTGGCCCTGTTTCCAGATTTTCGATGTTTTTCCTCTCTTAATCACCTAAGGCACCAAGACAAAAACTAAGCTAAACTAATCACGACAAAAGGCACACAGGCCACAACTACAAAAGCAAATAAAGAGTACAAGAGTCAAAAGTCATAATATCAGATAAGAGTATCAAAAGGGAGTACCACCACCGCAAAATCACTCGGATTCGAACCCTTGCTCTACTTCGAAGCGGTGGAGTATCAGATCGTGTGTCTCTATGTCGATTGGTTCCCTCGATGCCTCGGTGAGCCGGATGTTTGGCACATTTGCTTTCTCACACATAGCAGTGATCAGATTTGGGAAGACTAGTGGGTTACCGGGTTCTCGTTTAATCTCGAATTGCTGGAAGATGATGTCCCCCGGAGTGATGGGCAGGTTTTCCATGAGGGAATAGACTAAGATCCCGACTTCCGGCGTTATCTCTTCGGTTACGAGTCCCGGGATCAAATTAGCTACCACAAAAGGTAGGATCATGCGGGCGTGCAAGTGCAAATTTTTATACTTCAAGGTGTTATCGAGACGCGTCTTCCTTGGCTTATAGTCCTTGGTTTCAGAACCCCGGCTATCTCCTCGGAAACTTTTCAATCGTTGGGTCATAGACATAGTGCACATAGGGATCATTCACATAGTATGCTACCTTATTCTTGTCTTCCCGCAAGGGTTCTTTTAGTCCCATAATGAAACTAGTGATACTCAATGGTGAGAAAGGGACCATCACACCACGAATAGGTACTGCTTCGGCCTTATAGTTATAGTCCTCGAAGGCAATGTGGAACTCCTCGACAAGGTCTCTATCCCATCCGCAGAGTTCTTTCCCATAGAAAGTCCATCCTCTCGCCGTTATAAGCCTGGTAAGGTGAGCATAGGGTGCATAGGGTACATAAAAGAAAAGCCCCTTGTCCTCATATTTTGTCCCCTTTAATACGTCCAAATCCTTTGAAGTATAGGAGATGCTACGGTCCCAAATCACTGACCGTTCCCCTCCCCTATAGAAGTTGTATCGGAACCTCCGCAATGCGTTCGATTCTTTGTATGGGTCACGGTCGCTTTCATCACGGGGAATCTCCTTGGAAGTTGAAGCTCCATCCTTCTTTGCTTTCTTCTTGGCTCTTGTGTCCATGGTACCTAGAATAATCTTATTATATAACTTCAAGAGATAAGGAGACTTAGACTCTTATACTACTACCAAACAATCTACTTCTACTCTAAGACAAGTATACGTTCTTCGTTTAAAATGAGTCATAACACAACAAGTCGACTCTTAGACGTCAAAACTCACTCAAGTAATCTCATGGTGAGTTTGAAAGCTTGCTAAAGTTCATATGAACAAATCGAGAAGCTTTAACACTTCGTTACGATAAATCCATACGAATCTAAACCAAGCAAACAAACTCTCCGATTAAATTACCCAACCAATCCAACACATTCTCATGCAATCACAACATCACCATAATCATAATCATAACTCAAATTCAAGGCTAACAATCATCAAACAATTACATAGCAAAAATTCGAGTCATAACATAACTCAAATTCAAAGCTAACAATCATCGAACAATTACATAACGAGAATTCGAGCACTAGAGTTCATCATAAATCAATAGGAGCAAAATTCGAATTTAGACATCACATCTAGTAAGAAACATGCTCAATAATCATTATCAAACTCTAATTCACCAATGCATAACACAATTGAAGCTAATTAATATGAAATCCCAAATTCAAGAAAGTTAGGGGTTCATGAGAGGTACCTTTGATTCCTTGTTATGGATGCCTCAAACGTGAAATTTGATCGGTTTAAATGATAGAGGGGGTGATGGGCTTTGTAAAATGCACAAGATTGCAAGAATTGGTGGAGAATTGAGAGAGATTGAGATTTTTGGGGTGCAAAAATCGACAAAGGAGGAAGAAAACGAAGTGGGAGGCTTTGAATCTCAAGTGCCCCGCTTGCTTCCTTAAGAAAAGCCAAGCGAAGCGCTTGGGTGTGCCAAGCGAAGCGCTTGGCAAGCGGTCCGCTTGGGCACTCCCAAGCGCTCCACTTGGATTTCCAATAGGAATTTTCATTCCTACTGGAAATTCAAGCGGACCGCTTGGGCGAGCCAAGCGCTTCGCTTGGATTTCCAGTAAGAATGAGATTCTTACTGGAAATCCAAGCGGACCGCTTGGGCTCTCTCAATTCTCATCTTAGCTCGACTCATCTTAGCTCATGTGGGATCAATTTTGCATCGGGTACTAGAATTCCCCGTCCAAGTGCTCTTCAAAGCACTAAGTCCCTGCACATCTTGACGAACATAAAGAGGACCAAAGAATCCTACAAGTTCGTTAGTATCAACATATGCACATGAATTAACTATGGCTCGCAACGCTATGTTGCTTGCCATTTACCTCGAAGCTACATGTACGACGGTACATGTCTATCACCATATGTACTTTGTTGATGAAGGCTCTACCCAAAAGAACCACATCCTTGAGCTTTGCGGAGGATGTAGGCATGACGATGAAGTTCGTCTTGACCTCTACACTGGCGACTCTTACCACTAGATTTTCGATCACACCCAATGGCTTTTTCATAGACCCATCCGCCAATTGCACCATGCACTTCATTGGTCTTAAGCAAGACAAACCCGACTCTTTGTACACGTTCAAAGGTATGACATTCACACCCGCTCCCGTGTCTAAAGTTGCCACTATTCCATCCTTCTTTCCCAAGCCGATTTCCACATCAAAGCTCTCTTGGATAGGCACTTCCACCATATCCACCAACTCATCCTCAGACGATGAGTTTTCATTCACTTCCTCAACTATCGCATCAGATGGTGCGACCACTTTCTCTTCCACAACTACCTTAGGAGTCTCAAGCTCCTCACTCACCTTGCAAGTTTCAGCTACCTTGCAACTTGGCACCTCAACTAGTGCATTGCCTCTCACAACCGTGATCTCCACGGGCAAATCAGTCACCACGGTTATGGCCATAGCCTTCTCCGTGTTTTCGAAAAACTTCCCTTGCTCTCTACTCGCCCCTCGATCTATAAGCTCTTGTAGCTTCTTATGGAGGTTGCTACGACTAGCCTCAAGCTTCTCAAAGCGTTGATTGTTAGTAGCCTCATTACGATAGTAATGCTCCATGAATTTATTCGTCTTCAAAACCAGATCATTGAGTGAAGAGACAAGAGGTGAAGGAAGCACCCCTCCACCTTGCGGTCCCGAACTAGCAACCTGAGGTGGAGGTGTAGGATTAGAAGGCGGTGCTCCTTCATACCAATTGTTCCCATAGATGAGACGACTTCTATCTTGATTAGGCCCATAGGCATTTTGATCCGAGTTATGAAAATAACAACGGTTGCCTTGATTCTGGTACCCACCTCGGGGTCCACGGTTTTGTGGCCTCACATTGCCATAACCTTGCCCGTAGTTCACATATCCAACTACTTGCTCTTCCTCAGCAGCATATACTTCTTGTCGGACATCGTTCGTGATGTATTGCTCTCTAGCAAATTCAGAACGGCACAAGTAGGCCGGGTGCCCATAATTCTTGCACACACCACAAACTTTCGTAGAAGGAGAAGGAACACTTTGCCTCAAATCTTGCTTCACTTCATGGGCGAACCCATCGAAGGCATTTTGTTCCACTACTACCTTGGCCTCACCTCTTTGCTCCTTTTGGAGCACACGAGCCCTCACATTCCGGTTTTGTGAATTCCGCTACATCATGTCCAGCTTCACTTGGGATTGAGAAGGAAACAACTCCCCCATACTACCTCCACAAATACTATCCACTTGAGATTGAATCTCAGGATGTAGACCATTGTAAAAGAATTGGAGAAGCTGACCTTTGTCATACCCGTTATGTGGGCATCGATGATGCAACCCCATGAATCGATCATAGGCCTCGTGGAAAGGCTCATCGTACCTCTGCTCGAAGGAGCTAATTTGGCTCTTCATAGCCATTGTCTTGGAAGCGGGGTAGTAATGCTCCATGAACTTGTCAAAGCAAAGATCCCATGTCGTCAAAGACCCGACCTCCAAAGTATTGAGTCAAGCCTTTGCACGATCGCCTAGCCCCATAGAAAAGACCTTCATGTGGAGATCATCATCCGTAACACCAGCTCCTGGTCGCCCAAGATGGAGAACAAAGTTCTCGAGCTAATTCAAGTACCCTATCACGTCCTCATTAGCCATCCCATAGAATTTGGGAAGTTGTTGGAACATGTGATTCTTGATCTCTAAGTTCCTGGTGGCATCATTGAGGACAATTGCTGGTCCTCTAGCCCCAACTGTAGGCTTAGTAAGTGTACGTATAGGTCTCTCCGCCATTTCACCTTCCAAGTAAACCGATTCAAGAATTGGCTCCAAAAGATAAGAAGAAGACTCTTCCCGAATACCAGAAGTAGAAGCTCTAGATGCTACTCCTTCAAACTCAAGATTCAAATTCCTCCTTCTCCTTTGAAACAAACGATCGATCTCGTCTACAAAAGGTTCAATTATAGGTCCACCCGTTCGGGTTTTAGGCATGCACTCACCTGAAATACAAAATAGTGAGTATCTCAAGCAAAAAGAAACAAAAACAGAAATGAGACAAAGAAGAGATGTTGGCTGAAAAAACCAAAACAAAAATACCAACCAAAGGAGTTAAGTCCCGGACAACGGCGCCAAATTGATGATGTCGCTTTTCACCAATTAAATTTGTTTTAAAAGCCTAAGAACACTTATCACTACACAAACTAGAGTGCAATGGCAAGTTGTCCCCGAGTGTCGTTCTCTCGGGACCTAACGTGGCTTTGCTTGGGGTTTTTGCAAGTAGTTTCAGTCAACGAGTTCAAATGTTTAGAAAATCGTTTCCTTTGAACAGTAGCAACGAGAAATCAGATTTATGTAAACAAGATTGGAAAACGGTTGGTGGTAGAAATCAAATACACATGCATGGGTTACGTATATGCTCACAAGTTCAGTGCGTAGAACCTTCGATCAAGTCTGCTAAGCAACTCGTCTAGGCAAATTTAAGACACACATCATGAAAGATCACTATCAATACTTTAGAGGTGCTTGTCACCAACACCATTTATCTAGCATGCTGCAAATCTCTAACATACAATCCAATAGCTTTCATTGACCAAGAGCTTGTCACTATAGTCAATTCGAATATATTTTATAGGCAACTAAGAATCATATGAAGGGATTTGCAGCAAGATTGAATCACAATCTCATGTAAGCATAAACATAACCCATAACATGCATACTCTACATTCTACCACCAACACAAAAGATTTAGCTACTCATATTCATCAACATAGACATCAATTCATATGAATAATAATCAGAATACATCATATCAAACTACAAGACAAGAGAGTGATACAAGTTACCACTAAAGCTGTCACTAATCGGTGGAAAGCAAAGAAAACCTCTCCGTAAATTATTACAAAGGATGAATCCCAATCAAAACCTTGAATCCCAAGTTAAAATACAAAGTAATCTGAATATTCTGTGAGTTTTGGGGCTTAGGAGATCTCCAAAACCAAGTTACAGTTCAAAAGATATTCAAAAAATGATCAAAGATCAGATCTAAGAAGGAAAATCCGAAAACGTAACCGCTGCCAAGCGGACCGCTTGGAGAAGCCAAGCGGAGCGCTTGGCAAGCGAAGCGCTTCGGGCACTCCAAGCGCTTCGCTTCGCTTCTGTGCCAAAGCTCCTGGAATTTGAAGCGGAGCGCTTCACTATTCCAGGCACTTAGCTTGGCTCCTGGGCAGATTTTTGTCTTCAAACTCAATCTTTTTGCCCTCACATGGCCCTCGGGTGCCTTGGACTCATCCTTCTCGATGCTTATTGGTACTCAAACATTTACGAACAAGCCACGGAGATTGGGGAACTTCAACGGGGCCATCTTTTCCATCAAAAGGCTCGTTTTTAGCTCCAAAAACGCCGTTTCGTACCTAAGTGCCTGAAAATGCAGAAAACACAAAACGTGACACAATTCTACAAAACTAACCAAAAAACAAGGCTAGAAGATTGCAAAAGAAGGTGAAAAAGACAAGATGAACGCGTCAAAAATACGTTCATCATTCCATTGTTCGGTAATCACCCTTCGAACAACTATGCAGAGTTATGAGAACGTTTCTTGATTGTCCAACAATCCGTTCCGTGGCCGTGGGATCGTCTCACACTTGCCCTAACAAGTATAACCTCCACTCATACTAGTCTCAGTCGGTTCATTCATACCCCTACATCCGAGATGAACCTCGACTAGGGAGAGTTTGGGATAGATGATAACTCACATAGCTCCCACTATCTGTGTGATCGGTCATCTATCCGAGGGGACATGTTTAATATCAATACAGACAGGAATAGAGATAGGACATGTTGTATGTCTGATGTAATATAAATATGAAAGCGATACTCAATAGTCAAACAACAAACATATATTATATTACGTTGACCTGCGTAATAGTACATATATGCCCTTAATAAGAGCTGCATGCCCTTAAAAAGGACTGTCTCTAGGACATATACACTATCACAAGTTTCCTAACAAATACCCGGTTTGAAGGAATTACTTGCTGAATGCCTGTTTCAGCAAACATTTCGTGTACAAACATCTCTTTCAGAGAGGTCAGTGGAAAGGGACTTTTCAAGGAATAAATAAACATTAAAGTAACTATTGGCTTGTTGAATGCCCGTTTCAGCAATCCAATCAAATGTATCCCTTTTTATTGAGGTAGTTCAATCAATCCAAGGTTATACGTTAGCATTACGAACCTATTGTCTGGTAGGGGCTTGGTAAAGATGTCAGCAAGTTGATCATCAGTACCTACTTTTACAACCTCAATGTCTCCTTTTTCCACATTATCTCTAATGAAATGATGTCTAATATCAATGTGCTTTGTCCTTGAGTGGAACGTAGGAGTTTGCGTGATAGCAATAGCACTTGTATTATCACAAAAGACTGGTGTTTTGTTTGCAGAAATACCATAATCTCTTGGTTGTTGCTGAATCCAAAGGATTTGACCGGTGCAACAACCAGCCGCAATGTATTCAGATTGAGTGGATGAATTCGCAACAAAGGTTTGCTTCTTGCTGAACCATGATATTAATCTTGTACCTAGAAACTGACAAGTTCCAGAAGTACTTTTTCTATCAAGAGTTGATCCTCCATGGTCAGCATCAGAATAACCTACCAATTCTAATCCAGAATCTTTTGGATACAATAATCCAACATTGACTGTGCCTTTGACATATTTCAGTATTTTGAGTGGCTTTTTGTAGTGTGATTCTCTTGGATCAGATTGAAATCTTGCACACACACAAACAGCATATCGAATGTCAGGCCTACTTGCTGTTAGATACAGCAGGAACCAATGAGCTTCCTATACTTGTGTTCATCCACACTTTTGTCTTGTTTAGTATAGCCCAATTTGGTACCAACGCTCATAGGGATCTTTTCAGATTTCTCTTCCTCTTCGATCCTGAACTTTATGAGCATTTCCTTTGCATACTTTGCTTGATATATGAATATTCCATCTTTGAGTTGCTTGACTTGCAATCCTAAGAAATAATTCAATTTGCCCATCATACACATTTCAAACTTGTTTGTCATGAGTTTGGCAAAATCATCACAAAGTTGCTTGTCCTTAGATCCAAATATTATATCATCCACATAGATCTGGACTAAGAGAATTTTACCATCATGGTTCATGGTAAATAAGGTTTTATCAACTTCACCTTTCTTGAAACCATTATCCGGCAAGAACTTAGCTAATGTATCATACCAAGCTCTAGGTGCTTGCTTTAGACCATATACAGATTTCTGAAGCTTGTATACCATCTTGGTGTCTGAGGGAAGTTCAAAGCCAGGAGGTTGTTCTAGGTAGACTTCTTCAGCAAGTTCGCTATTTAGGAATGCACTTTTAACATCCATTTGATAAACAATGAAGTCATTATGAGCAGCAAAGGCCAAGAAAAGTCTAATAGCATCCAATCTTGCAACTGGTGCATAAGACTCATCATAGTCCAATCCTTCAGTCTGGCAATAACCTTGAGCAACTAAACGTGCTTTGTTCCTTGTTACTTCTCCAGACTTACTCAGCTTGTTTCTTAACACCCACTTTGTACCAATTGCTTTCTTTCCTTCAGCAAGGGGTATAAAGATTGGATGCTATTAGACTTTTCTTGGCCTTTGCTGCTCATAATGACTTGATAAGACTCATCATAGTCCAATCCTTCAGTCTGGCAATAACCTTGAGCAACTAAACGTGCTTTGTTCCTTGTTACTTCTCCAGACTCACTCAGCTTGTTTCTGAACACCCACTTTTTTACCAATTGCTTTCTTTCCTTCAGCAAGGGGTATAAGTTTCCAGACTTTGCTCCTTTCAAATTGATCCAGTTCTTCTTGCATTTCTTTGATCCATTCAGAATGCTTTAAAGCTTCTTCTATGGTGTTGGGCTCAATATCTGAAACAAAGCAAGAGAACAAAGCTTCTACTTCAATAACATTTGCTTCTTCAGCAAGTTCTTGATTAGTAGATACTTTGAATCTAGTCACTTGGCGTCTGTCAATATCACCAATCATATCCGTAGAGGGATGATCTCTAATCCACTTATTAACATGTTTTCTGCTCTTTGGATCTGGATATGTTTGCGTTTCAGAATGTGACTCTTCACCATGTACTTGTTCAGTACTACTGGTATCTTGTTGTGTCTCTGCTGAAATTGGTTCATCAGCAACTGCTTGTTTAGCATTGTCGGTTTGAGGTAACTCGTCAGCAGACACAGGAAGTTGCGTAGTTTCAGCAACATCGGGAGCAACTGCGTCCTTAGCCGGAAATTCTTTATCATAAACTACATTTATCTTGTCATGACTTGGAGTAGGAGTGTCATTGTCAGAATCATCATTAAGTTCAATTGATTTGACATTTCTAGCATTGGATTCATTTCTTTGCTCGTGTATGAGTAATTTCTTCATACATTCTGATATTTCTTCTTCAGCAGGGACTCCTTGTGATTTTTCATAGAATACAACATGCACTAATTCTTCAATCTTTTATGCCTTTTTGTTGTAAACTCTATAAGCTTTGCTATGCAAGGAGTATCCAAGAAATATCGCTTCATCTGCCTTTGGTTGAAATGTACTTAAGTATTCTCTACCATTGTTAAGAACAAAGCATTTGCAACCAAATACTCTTAGATGAGTGATGTTAGGAGGTCTTCCAACAAATAACTCATAGGGAGTTTTGTTGTATTCCTTAGTTATCAAGCATCTATTTTGAGTATATCAGGCGGTATTAATCGCTTCAACCCAATAAGCTTCACTTATTTCAGTGTCAGCAAGCATTGTTCTAGCTGCTTCCTTAAGGGTACGATTCTTCCTTTCAGCAACACCATTTTGTTGAGTTGTCCTTACTGAGGATAACTGATGTTGTATGCCTTTGGAAGTGCAATACTCAGTTATGTACTGGTTTACAAACTCAGTACCATGGTCTGTTCTGATGAATTTTACCTTGTCATTTTTCATGACTTCGAGCTTGTTCAGCAAGTTAGGTATTTCAGTCCTTGTTTCAGACTTGTGATTGATAAACACTACCCAAGTGAATCTTGAATAGTCATCTACCACTACCAGACCATACTTCTTGTTGAAGAAGATTCAAACAAGTCCATGTGCAAGAGTTGTAAAGGTTTTGTAGTTGACGGTACTGCCTTGTTCTTGAAAGAAGTTTTGGTTTGCTTACCTTGCTGACATGCAGTGCAAAAACCATCCTTCTTAAAATTAACCTTAGGTAATCCAACTACAAGTGCCTTTTTAGACAGCTTATTCATCGTCTTGAAGTTTAGGTGACTTGTTCGTTTATGCCATACCCATGCTTTTTCAGCAAGGCAATCATGATCTGAGATAAGACATTTTTCAACGATTGCTGAAAACCAATCTACGGTATAGAGGCCTCCTGATCTTCTAGCAACCATGATAACCTTCTTTGTCACAATGTCAATAAGTTTACATTCATCACTTTTAATTTTGATGAAGTATCCTTTCTCAACAAATTGACTCATGCTGAAAAGGTTAAACTTAAGATTTTTGACATAAAGAACTCCCGAAATGGTAATGCATCCTAACTTCACGTCACCATAACCTTTAGTAGAACAAAATCCTCCACCAGCAAACCTTATTCTTGGACCTTTAGACCACCGTCTATAGTTTATAAGGTTTTTCTTATTGCCCGTCATGTGCTTTCCACATCCATTGTCAAAGTGCCAAATTGCACTGTTTGTCTCCGTGGCTGAAGTCTGCACAATCAAGAGCAAACAAGTTAATTATCCAATATTGGATGTCCATTAACATGTTCAAGAAAACGTCCAGTGGAAACCCAAGTCTTGAGTTTTTCAATCTTGACTTGTTTTCTACTTACTGAGGAACTAGAGAGTTTAGAACCGAAAGACTTTTGGTCATTACTAATCAAGTCCACTTTCTGATGTGGTGTCTTGCTTGGTTGACCCTTTTGCTGAACATATGATAAATGTGTATTTTACACTTTCATTTGAGTCTTTTTCACCTATTTTAGCTATCATCTATGTTAATTTAGCTATATTTTAGTGCATTTTATTAGAATAGTGTCACGTTTCCCTTTAGATTTTATTTTACAGGTTTTGGTTGAAAAACGAGGATTTCCGGGCAATTATATTGAAGTTGACAAGGAATTGATGTTCCAGAATCCTATTTGGAGTATCTGAAGGTTTCCGGATAGGATTTGGAGTCTAGGGGTCGAATCTGGAGGTTAGAAGGCCACTAGAAGACAGAAACCGAGTCCGAAAAGGGGAAGAAATCCAAAAACGCATCGAAAATGCGGAATTCCGTGAATTTTTCTCCCGGGCGAATCGCCCGGGATGTGGGGCGAATCGCCCGATCGCCCGGTGTGTGGGGTGAATCGCCCCACACTTTTTCGTAGCCTATATATAGTTGCTCAGTTTTTCTCAGAAATTCATACTTTTCCAGACCTATTCTCTCACCTTTCTCTGTAGTTTTAGGTAGGGACTTCCCATAGCCTGTTCTGGGGGTTCGTAGCTTAGGAGACACTTTTTCATAGCAGATTGGAGCTTGTAGGATCACAATTCTTCGAAGATTGAGAACCTTCGGTAACATTGTATCTTACAGTTTATTCTACTTATTTTTATATATCTTTCAACATGTTTTCTTCTATGATTTCTGTTGATTGCATGCCTATTATGAGTAGCTAAACTTATCGTTGGTGGTAGTATGTGAATTCTTAGCGAAGAGAAGATAATCATGCTAATGGCTATATCGCGCATTATACTCCGTGTTATTGCTTTATTTCGTTGATCAGGCTCAGCCTAAATTCTCGTATGTTGTATTAATTATTATGTACAATTGGACCCTCGTCGACCTATGCGCATCTATATCTTCGTAGTGTTGAATAATTACGGAACACAATAGGACAATAGTGATTGACTTGTTAGTATCTTTATCTTCGTAGTGCTTAATAATTGCAACAGGACATTCGATTGATCAAAGATCTCCATGCAAGACCGAGGAATTTACGCATGATTATTGACCCGTTATGCTTTGAAGGATCATACTATCACCAATCTCCATTATCTGTTAGAAAAACCTTTGCTATCCCATCTGCTGTTTTTATATTCTAAATTAGATTTGATAAAGCTAGTTATAGTCCTTAGAGAACGACACTCGAGGTCATTCTACTGCTACACTACGGGTTTCGTTGTAGTTGTGAATTGTCTTTGGCTAAATAACAAATTTATTTGCTGAATCGGGACCCGACAAATCCTCGTTCATCAAATTGGCGCCGTTGCCGGGGACTATACTCCTTTTTTCTGTTTAATTTGTTTATATTTTCAGCTTTCGATTCCTAATTCTATTAGTTTTAGTTTTCCTTTTTAATCTCTCTCTGATACTGCTTTCCTAGCTTGTCACAGATATTCAGGTCTTGTGATGGCTCGCCCACTTTTGAAATCATGGGTTCAACCCAACAAAGCACTGATAAGAGGTCCGGCTATTGTTCTTTCTGCTACAACTCGAGATTTGGAAATCAAAAGTTGCATGTACCAGCAACTCCCGAGGTTCTATGGGTTGGCTAGGGAAGATGTTATGGGATACCTGAATGATATTGACGATTTTATCAACAATCTTCCAAGGCCCGGAGCAGGGATAACGGACGATGAGCTAAGGATGAAGATTTTTGCTATGGGGCTTGGTGATAAAGCCAAGACATGGTTACGCTCTCTGGAAGCCGGATCAATAGACACCTGGGACAAGGTGTATTCTGCTTTTATGGAGAAATACTTTCCTCACACATTGGCTACCGCGCTTCAGGCGCAAATCACAGGATTCAAACAGGACTATAATGAGACCATCTACACCGCTTTCGAGAGGTTCAAGGACCTCATGCACAAGTGTCCACACCATGGTTTTGGGCTTCCTGATCTTGTCTAGCACTTCAACAATGGACTCACATATGAGAGTCAACAGGTGGTGGATTTCCAATGCTGTGGTACTATCTGGGAAGAGACCGCTGAGGATGTGTGGGCGTGTTTCGAAAGGCTTGCTAAAGGATCTCAATCCAAGGATCAAAGAGCAATGGTTAGAAGGCGTGGACCTGAGGCTCCACCAAACCAGGAGATCCCAATGCATGAAGTGAATGGTGTGAGTGGCGATAGGTTCGAAGGTTTCGCCAATCAGATGAGGCAAGCTCTAAGTGGCCTAATCGGAACTTCTCTCTCCAACGAGGTATGTTGGGTGTGCAAGAATTATGGGCATGGGGCTTATATGTGTAGATCAGATCTAGCACGAGAAGATGTTCACTTGGGAAACCGTAATAACTCTACTCCTAAGGACGAAGCATCTACATCCAAGTCAGCAACTCTCTTGGATAATTTACAGAAATTGGTGGATTTCACCCAAGTGTTTTTGAAGAGATACGAGGAGGATTCAACAAAGATCAATGCTCGTCTGGATCAATTGGAAGCTAGAGCTAGTAGAGAGCAAGGGAAGTTACATAGCAACACTGAGAGGTCCATGTCGATCAACTTGGTGGGAGATCAACCAGTGGAAATCACCATTAAGCAAGTTGCTAAGTGCGAGTGTTACAAGGATGAAGAGCCTCCACTAGCCAAGGAAGAAGAGAAGGACCTTGGTACTGATGAGAGTGGAGAGAAGCAAGAGAATCCCGAGCCACTCCCTCAAAGTTTCGATGTTAAGGTCGGGATTGGCGAACTTGAAGATGTCCGTGCCACACTAAACACGGGATCTTACTCGAATGTGCTACCCATGAATGTGTTTGAGAAGAGTGGCCTTGGAGAGCTTTCGAAGCATAAGGCCATTGTGCAACTAGCGGATGGATCCTTTGTGAGACCCGAAGGCGTTGTGAAAAATGTGTTGGTCAAGATTGGTGAAGCTTCTGTATACACCAATTTTGTAGTTATGCCGGCGTCTGCACCTGGGACGGGGGATGTCATTCTCTTGGGGCGAACGTTCTTGACTAAGCTACGCTCCGTGATGGACATCTACCAAAGAACTTGCACTATTGAAGTGGATGGCAAGCAACACGTGTTGCAAGCCATATCTGATCCACCTGATCCGCCTGATATTTCTTACACTACTCACTACTGTGGTCTTGCAGCCTATGTTCTTTCTTATTCACAGGTTCGTGGCATGAGGAGGAGATCCATGAAGGGGAAGTCTAGTACCCTCAAGAAGAAGAGCTAGGCGCAGACAGGAGTCGAGCCTAAGACTTTAAAGAATGGCGCTATCCGGGAGGCAACCCGGAGTTTTTATCGCTTTTTTACCACTTTAATGCATGCATATCATTGTGTTTTATTTTGTATCTCCGTATGTTTTTGGTTTCTCACGAGTTTCCTTGAGTCCTATAAGTTACAGGTACAAGCTAGCTCTCACCTTAAATCCACTTTCGACGTTCGGGACGAGCGACGTCGTTCAGGTTTGGGGGGGGGGGTTATCGCTGGATATTCGTATACTTGTTTTGCTTATGTTTACTCGTGAAACCTTTTGTTTGCAATTGCATTTGCACGTTTACTGCTTTCTTAGTTTTTTAGGTTGCATTCACTACATTCATCCTAGGATAGTCTTGCATGTTTTATATGGAGTTTATTGCCGAATTTTTGAACTTTTTTATTGGGTAGATCAACTAACTATGCCATTAATCGTATGATTCATCTCTATGAATTTGTTTGAGGTTTTTCTCGCTTGGATTGTCACATTTATGTATTGCACTTAGTTAAGCTTGGTAGTCTCGACATCACTTAGTGGTGTTTTCTCTATTGCGGTTCACGAAGGCCTTTATAATAGGATGATGCATGTTAGGGTCTTATGGTTGATTTTCCGAGTAATTATGTACCTAAGAGACAACAAGTCTTCACCATGCTTTGAGATTGCTAAATGCCTAGGAAGGAGGTAGTGTGAGGTTGTGTGATCCTTTGTTTATAACCTATTTTTCCGAATAGGTTTGGGGAGGGGGTTACACCATCATTAGACTTGTTTTCATTTTTCATTCCCGTACCGTGAGTTTATTTTTCCTTTTCCGTAAATTTTGTACTCCAACCTATTCTTTCGAATAGGTTTGTGGAAGTGGTGTGAGTCATTTTGTTTCTCTTTTTGTTATGCTACTGCTGGCTAAAAAAAAATCGAAAAAAAGAAGAAAGAAAGAAAAATTCCAGAAAAAAAAAAAAAAAAGAAAAAGAAAAAAAGAATCTGGAAAGAAAAAAAAGAGAAAAAGAAAAGACCCCAAAAAAGCAAAGAAGGGTCCAAAAAAAAAAGAGAAAGCCAAATAGCAGTTTAGCAAAGTGTTGTGTCTTATTTTCCAATTCTTGTAATGTTCGCAATCGTGTTGTAATTTTCTATTTATCTTTTTTGTCTTGAGTGTCATCTGTTCTAGACCACCCTCGTCCTGCCATTCAGGAAGTGGTGAATAGTTTAAGACTTTTACTTGAGAGATGGGTAGAATAGGGGAGTGTTATCTTTTATAGGGAACCCTCCTTCGTTTGATGAGAGCCAGTACTGGTTCGACCTCTTTGAGGAAAAGTCTTAACATGGTGGAACAGCAGTAAGTCCTCAGTTTCATAGGCACGGGACAACCATTCGTATCTTATCATGCTTCATTACGTCGTCACCGACTAGGTCCAGGTAGAGAATGTTACGAGAGACTATCTTGTCTTGACATAAGTGCTTATGTGGATGTGTATAAGTCAATCGAGGTATTCTTCAACCTATATTCATGCTTTGATTTATATGGTTTTTGTTCATATGTTTTTGGTAGATTCAGTAGATTAGTTCATTTTATTTGGCATGAGACTCCATTTTGTGTCTTGCATTGTTTTTTGTATTAGAGTCTAGCTTAGTTGCTTGAGGACAAGCAAAGGTTCGGTTTGGGGAGTTTGATGAATGTGTATTTTACACTTTCATTTGAGTCTTTTTCACCTATTTTACCTATCCTCTATGTTAATTTAGCTATATTTTAGTGCATTTTATTAGAATAGTGTCACGTTTCCCTTTAGATTTTATTTTACAGGTTTTGGTTGAAAAACGAGGATTTCCGGACAAATATATTGAAGTTGACAAGGAATTGGTGTTCCAGAAGCCTATTTGGAGTATCTGAAGGTTTCCGGATAGGATTTGGAGTCTAGGGGTCGAATCTGGAGGTTAGAATGCCACTAGAAGTCAGAAATCGAGTCCGAAAAGGGGAAGAAATCCAAAAACGCATCGAAAACGCGGAATTCCGCAAAAATTAATCCCGGGCGAACCGCCTGGGACATGGGGCGACTCGCCCTACACCGGGCGAACCGCCCGGTGTGTGGGGCGAATCGCCCCACACTTTTTCGTAGCCTATATATAGTTGCTCAGTTTTTCTCCGAAATTCATACTTTTCCAGACCTATTCTCTCACCTTTCTCTGTAGTTTTAGGTAGGGACTTCCCAGATCCTGTTCTGGGGGTTCGTAGCTTAGGAGACACTTTTTCATAGCAGATTGGAGCTTGTAGGATCGCAATTCTTCGGAGATTGACAACCTTCGGTAACATTGTATCTTACAGTTTATTCTACTTATTTTTATATATCTTTCAACATGTTTTCTTCTATGATTTCTGTTGATTGCATGCCTATTATGAGTAGCTAAACTTATCGTTGGTGGTAGTATGTGAATTCTTAGCGAAGGGAAGATAATCATGCTAATGGCTATATCGCGCATTATACTCCGTGTTATTGTTTTATTTCGTTGATCAGGCTCAGCCTAAATTCTCGTATGTTGTATTAATTATTATGCACAATTGGACCCTCGTCGACCTATGCGCATCTATATCTTCGTAGTGTTGAATAATTACGGAACACAATAGGACAATAGTGATTGACTTGTTAGTATCTTTATCTTCGTAGTGCTTAATAATTGCAACAGGACATTCGATTGATCAAAGATCTCCATGCAAGACCGAGGAATCTACGCATGATTATTGACCCGTTATGCTTTGAAGGATCATACTATCACCAATCTCCATTATCTGTTAGAAAAACCTTTGCTATCCCCTCTGCTGTTTTTATATTCTAAATTAGATTTGATAAAGCTAGTTATAGTCCTTAGAGAACGACACTCGAGGTCATTCTACTGCTACACTACGGTTTTCGTTGTAGTTGTGAATTGCCTTTGGCTAAATAACAAATTTATTTGCTGAATCGGGACCCGACAAATCCTCGTTCATCAACATACTTTTCAGTAAGTTCTTTCCTAGCAAGGTTCCCTCTAGTCCTAGCATTTTGTTTGTTGTCAATACTCTTAGGCTTGGTTTTGTTCAACTCTTTGAAGTATCTTTGTTGACTTTGCTTATACTCATGAAAAAGTTGATTTTGCTTGGTTTTGAATCCATGTCCACTTTTCGGAGTATGCTGAGCTTTTGTATCAGCAACCTTACTTGATTCGGGTTTGTTCGGGTTTGTCAGCAAAGGTCTTCTGATTACTTTTACTAATATTTCCTTTAGTATTAAAAAATTGCTTTTCAGCAACTTGTTTGGCGGAATGCTTTACAACATCCTTTTTCTGAAAGTTTGATTTTCAGCAACCTGTTTTCCTTTTAACGTCTTGTTACTTTGAGTAGTAACAACGGGTTTTATGGTCGTAGGTACTTGATTGCTTATTTCAGCAACCTTAGATTGACCAAATTTATAGATTTCTGGTTGACCACTATCAGTTGCACGAACAAAGGTGATTGGTGATTTGTCTTTACTCAAGAGTATTACATCATCACCTTCATACGTGGCACCTAAACCTTCTTTCTGAGATGGATCTCTCAGATAAGAGTTTAGTTCAGTCAGCGTGTTACTAGCATCCGCATAAGATTTGAAATTGACTTTCATCTTTTTCATTCCTTGTATTTCAACAAGTAACTTTAGAATTGAGGACTGATACTCTTCCAATTCTATTGCCATTTGAGCATTCTTCTCTGTAGCTTCAGCAATTAACTTCTTGAGATGCAATATTTTAGCATCCTTCTTTTCTGGCTCAACGCTCAGCAATACGTACTTTTCAGTAGTTTGCTTAGTCAGAAGTTCAGCATTCTGTAGTTTCTCTTGCTGTTTGCTCAGAGTTTTCTCAGATCTTTCGATTTATCCTTGAATTCTATCAAGGTCAATGTGATCTTCATTTTCTGAATCAGAATCAGAGGTAGGACAATTTACTTGACCGGCCATGAGGCAGAACTCATAGTTTGACACATCTGGATAAGCTTCCATGGCTATCCCACATACTTCTTTGCCAATCTCTACGTCAAGAGTGGCTTCTTCTTCTTCAGTGTCTGAACTTTCTACCTCACTGTCTTCAGAGCTTGTTTCAATGCAAAGAGCATCGATTTTTGCTTGAAACTTTTTCTTTTCTTCAGCAATCAAAGCCTTCTTGAACTTCTTCTTCTTTTCAGCAGATTTCCCATTCAGTAAGGGGCAATTTGCAATAAAAGCGAAGATCATTGTCAACTGCTGGTTCTTCGGAGGAGTTTTCTTGCTGAGGTTGCTTGTTCAGCGAGCTAGCTTCATTCTTGTATTGATGGTAGCTGTTACCAAGATGCTTTTTCAGCTTCTCTTTTGCTTTTCGCCTTTCAAGTTCCTTACTGATGAATTTCTTCATGTTTCTAACTACAAGAGAGTTTTCATAGCAGGATCTTTATCATTCTTCTTCTCAGAAGATGACGGCTTGGCAGCAAGAGCAATGTTTTGCGATTTTTCAGCAAACACATTTTCTCTTTTCTTTGTCTCATAGTCGACAGTAGCAAGATGAGAGAACACTCAGTTGGAGTGATATTTGGCATTCCTTGATTATAGTAGAAATTCTGAGTGTGGATCCATTCTTGATTCGGACATCTAATACTCCCTCCATTCCTTGAGAAGTGTCTCACTTCTCCTTCCGGCTCAAGTTTTAAGATCAATTATTAAAATAATGATGCAAGTGGAGTTGTGACCATTGTTGGATCAAAATAAATATGTTTGGTGGAGTAATAATGTTATTTAATGACTGGGGACCACATAGTATGTATATTTTATAATATGTGTGTGTTAGTATTATTTCCAAAAAAGGAAACAAGACACTTCTAACGGAACGCCCAAAATGGAAAAACAGGACACTTCTCAGGGAACGGAGGGAGTAATGGTTTTCACCTTTTCAGAATCTGAATAGAAGTTTCCAACTCCTAAGGCAGCCATCTCGCTTACTAGAGTTGTGAATCTGAAATCCAAGTCTTACAGTGACTCATTTGCACCTTGTTTGAAGTTTTGAAACTTCAACTTTAGCACTTCGAGTTTGTTTTCCTTGGTTTTGTCAGATCCAGCACAAAGGTCTTGAACCATTTTCCAAGCTTCCTTAGCAGTTTTGGCACCCCCAAAGTTTGCACTGTATAGTATCTAGAGTAGATCGAATAATGATGTTTCTTGCTTAGCCATCAAGACGGAATCTTTTGGCTTCGTCTGAAGTCCATTCCTCTCTTGGTTTTGGAACGACAGTATCAACTAGTTCACCTAAGATAGTTTCCTTTCCAGCCTCTGTGGTTTTGTGAGGAAAACTTCTCTCAATTTTAGTGATCTTGATTGGTCCATCATTTATGACAGTAACCATCTCATCACTAATGGCCTGAAGATGTAGCATCATGTTGTTTCGCAATTTTTTATATTTTTCCAGCTTCAGCAAAGGAGCGTCTCCTAGCGATATCCTGTCAGCAAATGACTACCAAACTGATCAAGTGAAAGTGATTTACGGAAAGCACCTAAGGGGATCTAGGTTCAGTGTTGAAGGTTAAAGAACCTCCAGCTCTGATACCACTTGTTGGTCCCTTTGAACAACAAGAAAAGACTAGGGGGGGGGGTGATGAACGCGGATGTCGTGCTCCGAATTTAGTCAAATAAATTTGTTATTTAGCCAAAGGCAATCCACAACTACAACGAAAACCGTAGTGTAGCAGTAGAATGACTCGAGTGTCGTTCTCTCAGGACTATAACTTGCTTTATCTATTTAACAAGAGAATATAAAAACAGAAAACAGATAGCAGAGGGGTTTCTAGCAGATAATGGAGATTGGTGTATGATCCTTCTTAACATAACGGGTCGATAATCATGCATAAATTCCTCGGTCTTGCATAGAGATCTTTGAATCAATCTAGTGTCTTGTTGCAAGTATTAAGCACTACGAAGATAATTTGGTCTGACAAGTCAATCACGATTGTCCTAATGTGTTCCGTAATTACTCAACACTACGAAGATAATTGGTCTGATGATTGTCCTGATGTGCTCCGTAATTACTCAACACTACGAAGATAATTGGTCTGATGGTCGACAAGTGTCCAATTGTGCATAATAATCAATACAACATACGAGAATTTTGGTTACAACTGATCAACGAAATAAAGCAATGACACGGAGTATAATGCGCGATATAGCCATTAGCATGATTATCTTCCCTTCACTAAGAATTCACATACTACCACCAATGATAAGTTTAGCTACTCATAATAGGCATGCAATCAACAGAAATCATAGAAGAAAACATGTTGAAAGAATATAATAAAATAAGTAAAATAAAACTGTAAGATACAAAGTTACCGAAGGTTGTCAGTCTCCGGATGATTGCGGTCCTACGAGCTCCAAACTGCTATGAAAAAGTATCCCCTAAGCTACAGAACACCCAGGACAGGCCCCGGGAAGTTCCTACCTAAAACTATAGAGAGAGGTGAGAAAGTAGGTCTGGAAAGATATGATTTTCGGAGAAAACTGAGCAACTATATATAGGCCCCGAAATACTGTGGAGCGGTTAGCCCCACACGGGGCGGTTCGCCCCATGTGCGGCGTTTAGCCCCAGAGAAAATCTCGCGGAATTCCGCGTTTTCGATGCGTTTTTGGATTTCTTCCCCTTTTCGGACTCGGTTTCTGTCTTCTAGTGGCCTTCTAACCTCCAAATTCGACCCCTAGACTCCAAATCCTATCCGGAAACCTTCAGATACTCCAAATTGGCTTCTGGAACACCAATTCCTTGTCAACTTCAATAAAATTGCCCGGAAATCGTCGATTTTCAACCAAAACCTGTAAAATAAAATCTAAAGGGAAACGTGACACTATTCTAATAAAATGCACTAAAATATAGCTAAATTAACATAGAGGATAGCTAAAATAGGTGAAAAAGACTCGAATGAAAGTGTAAAATACACATTCATCAAACTCCCCAAACCGAACCTTTGCTTGTCCTCAAGCAACTAAGCTAGACTCTAATACAAAAACATGCAAGACACAAAATGGAGTTTCATGCCAAATAAAATGAACTAATCTACTGAATCTACCAAATAGCGTATGAACAAAAACCATATAAATTAAAGCATGAACATAGGTTGAAGAATACCTCGATTGACTTATACACATCCACATAAGCACTTATGTCAAGACAAGATAGTCTCTCGTAACATTCTCTACCTGGACCTAGTCAGTGACGATGTAATGAAGCATGCTAAGATACGAATGGTTGCCCCGTGCCTATAAAACTGAGGACTTACTGCTGTTCCACCATGTTAAGACTTTTCCTCAAAAGAGGTCGAACCAATACTGGCTCTCATCAAACGAAGGAGGGTTCCCTATAAAAGATAACACTCCCCTATTCTACCCATCTCTCAAGTAAAGTCTTAAGCTATTCACCACTTCCTGAATGGCAGGACGAGGGTGGTCTAGAACAGATGACACTCAAGAAAAAAAAAATAGAAAAACACGATTACGAACATTACAAAAATAGAAAAGACTCAACACTTTGCTAAACTGCTATTTGGCTTTCTTTTCTGGACCCTTCTTTGCATTTTTGGGGTCTTTTCTTTTTTTTTTCTTTTTTTCTCTTTCCAGATTCTTTCTTTTTTTCTTTTTCTCTTTTTTTCTGGAAATTTTTCTTTCTCTTTTTTTTCGATTTTTTTTCTAGCCAGCAGAAGCATAACAAAGAGAGAAACAAAATGACTCACACGACTTCCCCAAACCTATTCGAAAGAATAGGTTGGGGTACAAAATTTACGAAAAGTGAAAAATAAACTCACGATACGAAAATGAAAAACGAAAACAAGTCTATGGATGGTGTAACCCCCTCCGCAAACCTATTCGGAAGAATAGGTTATAAACAAAGGATCACACAACCTCACACTACCTCCTTCCTAGGCATTTAGCAATCTCAAAGCATGGTGAAGACTTGTTGCCTCTTAGGTACATAATTACTCGGGAAAACAACCATAAGACCGTAACATGCATCATCCTATTATAAAGGCCTTCGTGAACCGCAGTAGAGAAAACACCACTAAGTGATGTCGAGACTACCATGCTTAACTATGTGCAATACATAAATGTGACAAGCCAAGCGAGAAAAACCTCAAACAAATTCATAGAGATGAAGCATACGATTAATGGCATAGTTAGTTGATCTACCGAATAAAAAAGTTCAAAAACTTCGGCAATAAACTCCATATAAAACATGCAAGACTATCCTAGGAAAGCAGTAAACGTGCAAATGCAAAAAATTTCACGAGTTTATCATAAGCAAGATAAGTGTAGAGATAACCAGCGATAACCTCCTCCCCAAACCTGAACGTCGTTGCTCGTCACGAAAGCCCAAAGTGGATCCAAGGTGAGAGCTAATGCTTGTATAAGTGACCTATAATACTCAATCAAACTCGTGAGATAAAATCTAAAGCGGTAAAGAAAGCGATAAAATCTCCGGGTTGCCTCCCGGATAGCGCCATTGTTTAATGTCTTTGACTCGACTCCTGTCCGCGCCTATCTCTTCTTTCTGCGGGTACTAGACTTCCCCTTCATCGATCTCCTCTCCATGCCACGAACCTGTGAATAAGAAAGAATATAGGCTGCAAGACCACAGTAATGAGTAGTAATATCAGGCGGTTCAGGTGGATTAGGTAAGGCTTTCAACACGTGTTGCTTGCCATCTACTTCAATAGTGCAAGTTCTTTGGTAGATGTCCATCACGGAGCGTAGTTTAGTCAAGAATGTTTGCCCTAAGAGTATGACATCCCCCGTCCCAGGTGCAGATGCCGGCATAACTACGAAATTGGTGTATATAGATGCTTCACCAATCTTGACCAACACGTTTTTCACAACGCCCTCGGGTCTCATAAAGGATCCATCCGCCAGACGCACAATAGCCCTTTGCTCAGATAGTTTTCCAAGATTGCTCTTTTCAAACACGTTGAAAGGGATTATGTTTGAGTAGGATTCCGTGTCAAGTGTGGCACGGACATCTTCAAGCTCACCAATCCCTACCTTAACATCGAAACTTTTAGGGAGTAGTTCGGGATCCTCTTGCTCCTCATCACTTGCGTCAGAACCAAGGTCCTCCTCTTCTTCCTCAGCCTGTAGAAGTTCTTCCTTCATGCAACACTCGCACCTAACGACCTTCATGATGGTGATTTCGTCAGGTACATCACCAGCCAATTTCGACTTCACAGTGTTGCTAGGCAGTTTGCCTTGTTCTCTACTTGCTCCTCGGTCGATCAACTCTTGCAACTTTTGATGGGCAAGCCTAGTGCTCTCTTCCAACCTATCAAGCCGTGCCCTAGTCTTCTCGGAATCTTCTTCATAACGTTTGAGAAAACTCTGTGTGTGATCAACCATCTTCTGCAAGTTCTCCATCAGTTGAGCCGATTTCGACTTCGGTGGCTCTTTCGGGGCGGGGTTTTCGTAGTGGTCATTACCATAGTTTGTCCTACTACGGTCTTGGTTAGGTCCATAAGTTTGGTTGGCCGGTGCATATCCTTGATTGTTTCGGTATCCTCTTCTCCAAAATCCACCTCGAGGATTCCTACCGTCTTGTCCGTAGCTAACTTCTTGAGTGCCAAACTCCGTAGCAAAGGCTTCTTCTTCGCCTCCTCGAGCCCAGTTGCCATCGTCGTATGCCAGCTCCGATCTACACATATGAGCCCCATGCCCATAGTTCTTGCATATTCGGCATACTTCATTCGAAACAGTTGTTCCGGTGGCGCTCTTGAGGACTTGCTTCAATTCGTTGGTAAAGCACTCGAATTGATCCCCATTCCCCCTGTACATAGGGGCTTCTTGAGTCGGTGGAGCTTCAGGTCCACGTCTCCTAACCATTGCTCTTGGGTCCTTGAACTGCGAACCCTTAGAAAGCCTTTCAAAAACTGCCCAGACGGCTTCTGCGGTTTCCTCCCAAATATTGTCTCGGCATTGGAAATCCACCACTTGTTGGTTCTCGAAGGTTAGTCCATTGTAGAAGTGTTGGACTAGGTCGGAAAGTTCAAAACCATGGTGAGGACACTTGTTCGTGAGATCTTGGAACCTCTCGAACGCGGTGTAGATGGTCTCATCATAGTCCTGCCTGAATCCAGTGATTTGCGCCTGAAGCGCGGTGGTCAAGGTGTGAGGGAAGTATTTCTCCATGAATGCTAAAAAAACCTTCTCCCAAGTGTCCAGCGAGCCTGCTGGAAGAGAACTTAACCATGACTTGGCTCTGTCGCCAAGTCCCATAGCAAAAACCTTCATCCTCAACTCATCCGTTGTTATGTCAGCTCCGGGCCGTGGAAGTTGGTTGACGAAATAATCGATATCGTGCAAGTACCCCATCACATCTTCCCTTGATAAGCCATAGAACCTCGGAAGTTGTTGGAATGCGTGGTTCTTGATCTCCAGATCTCGGGTTGCAGACGAAAGAACTATCGCCGGTCCCCTCATACGATCCTTAGTGGGTTGTACCCATGCCTTCAGTGGTCTAGCTTCTGCCATTCCGTCGATTTCCTTGAAGAGACTAAGTAGAGATTCAGAGAAATCGGTTTCCTCTATTTCCTCTAGCGCGCGCCTTTCAAGTAGTCGCCTTCTTTGGTGGTAGACTCTGTCGATCTCAGCAATTGAATTAGCAAGCGGTGTACCTGCAGAATGTGTATGCGGCATACACTATCTGTAACAGACTAGGAAAGGTGATTAGAAACAGACTAGGAAAGCAGTATTAGAGAGAGATTAGAAAGGAAAATTAAAACTAATAGAATTAGGAATCTAAAGCTGTAAATATAAACAAATTAAACAGAAAAAAGGAGTATAGTCCCCGGCAGCGGCGCCAATTTGATGAACGCGGATGTCGTGCTCCGGATTTAGTCAAATAAATTTGTTATTTAGCCAAAGGCAATCCACAACTACAACGAAAACCATAATGTAGCAGTAGAATGACTCGAGTGTCGTTCTCTCAGGACTATAACTTGCTTTATCTATTTAACAAGAGAATATAAAAACATAAAACAGATAGCAAAGGGGTTTCTAGCAGATAATGGAGATTGGTGATAGTATGGTCCTTCTTAACATAACGGGTCGATAATCATGCATAAATTCCTCGGTCTTGCATAGAGATCTTTGAATCAATCTAGTGTCCTGTTGCAAGTATTAAGCACTACGAAGATAATTTGGTCTGACAAGTCAATCACGATTGTCCTAATGTGTTCCGTAATTACTCAACACTACGAAGATAATTGGTCTGATGATTGTCCTGATGTGCTCCGTAATTACTCAACACTACGAAGATAATTGGTCTGATGGTCGACAAGTGTCCAATTGTGCATAATAATCAATACAACATACGAGAATTTTGGTTACAACTGATCAACGAAATAAAGCAATGACACGGAGTATAATGCGCGATATAGCCATTAGCATGATTATCTTCCCTTCGCTAAGAATTCACATACTACCACCAATGATAAGTTTAGCTACTCATAAAAGGCATGCAATCAATAGAAATCATAGAAGAAAACGTGTTGAAAGAATATAATAAAATAAGTAGAATAAAACTGTAAGATACAAAGTTACCGAAGGTTGTCAGTCTCCGGATGATTGCGGTCCTACGAGCTCCAAACTGCTATGAAAAAGTATCCCCTAAGCTACAGAACTCCCAAGACAGGCCCCAGGAAGTTCCTACCTAAAACTATAGAGAGAGGTGAGAAAGTAGGTCTGGAAAGATATGATTTTTGGAGAAAACTGAGCAACTATATATAGGCCCCGAAATACTGTGGGGTGGTTCGCCCCGTGTGCGGCGGTTAGCCCCACGTCTGGGGCGGTCAGCCCCAGAGAAAATCTCGCAGAATTCCGCGTTTTCGACGCGTTTTTGGATTTCTTCCCCTTTTCGGACTCGGTTTCTGTCTTCTAGTGGCCTTCTAACCTGCAGATTCGACCCCTAGACTCCAAATCCTATCCGGAAACCTTCAGATACTCCAAATAGGCTTCTGGAACACCAATTCCTTGTCAACTTCAATATAATTGCCCGGAAATCCTCGATTTTCAACCAAAACCTGTAAAATAAAATCTAAAGGGAAACGTGACACTATTCTAATAAAATGCACTAAAATATAGCTAAATTAACATAGAGGATAGCTAAAATAGGTGAAAAAGACTCGAATGAAAGTGTAAAATACACATTCATCAGGGGGGTGAATATTCTTTTCAAACTTTTCATCGTTTAAAACTTTCTCAGCAAGTGCTTATTACTTTTCAGTAATGAGTTTGCTGGTACTTAACTTTCTCAACAAGTGCGCTTATTACCTTTCAGTAATGAGTTTGCTAATACTCAAAAACAGAGTGCGGAAGTCTTTTACAATAAGTGCTTTTCTCAGAGATCTAGTTTCTGCAAGTGAGCAGAGTGACAGTGTACGAGAAATGTAACTTGCTGAAAACTAAGTAGAGTAAAGTAAATCACACAAACACTTTTATAGTGGTATCTGAGAGTGGCGTAATCTCTGAACTAATCCACTTTGTCCTTTCTAGGACTGAATCCACTATGATAAGATATGAAGTTCCTTACAAACCCTATCACTAATGATTCTCAGAAACCAAAGCACACTTGCTTCGTTTCCAACCTAAACTAGAGAACTAAACCTTGTTCTCCACCAAACTTGGTACTTATAGTCAGCAACACTATGCTTGATTAATTCCCCCTAAATTTCACGCCTGAAAAGGGTGTTTATCAGTTAGAGAGGTTTGAGATGAGATGACTTGAGTATAACTTTTCAGCTATAACAAGTTATCTAAAAAAACACAACTTGTAATACTTTACAGTAAGCAAGTTTGATTCTTTATGGTGTCAAGACTTGTTCTTGTTCCAAAGAAAGAACACTTAACTAATTTCTTATCCGTGAATGTTCTACTTCTTCATAAGTAGCTTTTGTTTCAAGCTTAAGTCTTGGAACGAATCAATAGACAGTAAAGAGTAGGGAAGGATTTGAGTGTTTAAAGCACAAGTGAGAGTTTGCTCACGTTGTTGACACACCTTCTACTCTTTCCTGATGACCTCTATTTATAGTGTCTCAAGGAAGCCGTTTGAATTTCAAATTCTAAGGCTTTGTACCTTAAAATGTCACTATCTTGCTTTTGTACTTTCAGGAGCGTCCTTCATTTGTCTTCTTGTCTTCATGTTCTTCGCGTGCTTACTTTGCATTCAATGTTCTTTTGAATCAAATTCAAATATGAACGTTGGAGCCAAAATGCAAGTACCCTTCAGCAAGGAGGTCACATAAGTTGTCAGCAAGTGGTCAGTCTCAATTTCAGCAAGCACAACCTACTATGTCATATAGATTTTCACTTATGCAAGCTGTTGCTGAAATTCTCACTTTCTGAAGAAACATGTGCCTTTGTAGATACCTTTCTAATAATTCTTCTAAGTCAGTCTTCGCATCTTCAACTCTATGAGTGGTTCTAGGTCTTCAATAGTTCGTTTGTAAAAACAAAGTACATCATCTGCAAGCTTAAGAACCTATCTAGTACCTACACTAAGTCATTCAGCAAACGTTCCTCTTTTACAATGTCCTTAAAATTCTAAATTCCTATGGACCTTAAGAGTACTAGTCACTGGACATTCCTTAATATAGCATGGTTAATTGCTCATCAAAATTACAAGTTTTCTAATAGCAAGGTTGAAATTTCTGTATCATTTGCTTGTGTAAGTCTTTAAACTGATTCATGTTCTTTCTTTGGTATAAGATCATGGTGGATTGGATGATGGGGAAAGTACATGGTTGGATGGTGGCTTAAACTCGGGTGGAAAAGGCACGTGATCTATGTGGCTGTGTGTTGATTATTATGAAAGTATATATGTCCTAGAGACAACCAACATTAAGGACGATATGTACTTTACCACATTCAGCTTATTGGTATTTATTTATGTTACATTTATTTAAGCATACATAAATACAATTGGCATTACATTTACTGGATAGATTATTTGGTTGTTTGAATTATTCTGTAAGATGTTCCGAAGGACTAAAGATAATCACCAAGTTAGTGGGAGCTTGCGTGTCAGAACTTAAGTCCTAAAATTAGCCACTAGTTGATGGTCATTGAGATATGGGATATCAATGATGCGATAGAGACTAGCATGTGTTGCATCATATCCTTCGAGGATGTAGTAGTTCTCACTGCTGGGAATAGCTTGGTTATTCATGATGAACACATGGACACTTTGGAGAGTGTTGGCATACCCAGCCGAGAAACCATTTGGTAAATTCTATTTAAGTGTCTATGGGAGTATCGGATTGTAGGGTGATGTAATAGTCCTCAGACTTGAGGTCAATACTACATCATATGTGGAATACTAGACTTTGACTATGCGCAACGCTTGCACTCTTAAAGTAGGGTAGATACGGCATGCGTTGGGTATATTAGGAAGCATATGGTGTGAGTGATTGGACCAAGATCAGGATTCATTCCTCCGAATATATTCAAGGGGAGAATACTCTACATTTCATATTTAGTGCGATCATTAGTCAGTGGCCACTGCAAAGATAATGTCAAAATGGTGTTTGTACATAATCATCTAGATCGACTGAGATGATTGAGAGACAATGGATGAGTTATTGGAATAGACACTAATCCATATTCTGGACTCATTCGAGTATTCGAGAATGAAAGGACCGTATCATCAAAGTACTCTAAATCACAGGCAGTTTGTATCTCCTCAACAAACGTTTCTTACATATTAGTATTGTCTAGTGACGATTGTCTAGGAGTATTCACTGAGACCTTGATTTGATCATTGCCTAATGCCTAATATGTGAGGGCCTATGGGTCATATACAACTAGGTGACGATTCTCCCGATTAAGCATTAGGGTAAATTAAATGTCAATTGGATTGATAAGATTTGATTTACTATTGTCAATGACATTTAATTTGATGGAAATCATTAATTAAGTTAAAATTGGATTTATGACTTAATTACTATATTAAATAAAATATCAATTGGATTGATAAATATTTAATTTAATATTGTTGAGAATGTTCTATTTGATAGAATTAATTAATTAAGTTGAATTGAATTCAATGTACTTAATTAATTTATACTTTTAGAAAGTAAATTAATTAAATTAGATTTAATTAATAAAAGAAGAAAAGAATAATTATATTAAATTGGATTTAATTAATTAAAGTTAGAATGTGCATTTGAACCAATTTAGAATGAGGTTCAAGTGTTAAAATCCCAAAAGAAAAGGATTGATAGTAGTGGGTTTCGAACCCAAGACCTCCAGCTCATTAACTAGTATACTAGCCGACTGGGCTAGGCCCATGTAAACTAGGTTTCGCGTTTTATACAGATATATCCATCAGTCGGCGGATGAGATCAGGAAGTAAGGGTTTTTACGTGTTGTTGCTGAGTGTGGCTTAGATCTTTCCTTCTCTTTTGGGTTTCTTCTACACGGTTGTATTCGTTCTAACTCTTTTTTTTCTTCTTTGATTAATTCTCATTTTATTATGATCTTTGAGATTTCTTGTTTTGCTTAATGTAGATTATGAATATGGATTTCGTTGCATCCATGGAGAATTCATCAACGAAGAATTGAACTACGTTTGACTTGATCCTGAGGGTACGTAGGCAGCTTAAAATTGTTCTGAGTTCAGTCAGAATCTTTAGAAGATCATCAATTGTTCTTTGAAGAACAAATTCATGATTAGATCATTCATTAATGGAAGCTGTATAACGGGTAAGTCTTTATATGAAGCATGTTAAATGATCATTTAATCAACGATCCATGTAGGAAAATTTTGAATTCCGCTGCATTAACCTTAGAGGTAATTTCCTACAATTACTAACATATTAGTTCTTTTGTGTTAGACTTGTTTCAATTGTCAAGTCTCCAGGCCTCTTCTATTCATCTTGGACAATTAACTAGGGTAGATTTTGCGTAATTTTGATATATTTGGGCATATGTTATCCCAATAACAAGGTCACACTAGAATGTAATGCCCGTATCTTGAACAAAAGTTATATATTATTAATCGAGCATTGGTTATCATTTGTTTATTGTATTTAATTTTCATTACGGCTATATTTTTATTTACGAAGCTGGAAAAACATCAATCTTGATAAATTACAAAACCATTTGTGATGAACATGACATCTCAGGATGCCATTAATTTTGATGAAGTAATGATCATTTCTGATGAAATATACATGGCAATAAAGTGTGTTTTGTGATGATATAATGACCTTTGTGATGAACATGACATCTCAGGATACCATTAATTGTGATGAAGAAATGATCATTTGGGATGAAATTTACATGGCAATAAAGTGTTTTTTTGATGATATAATGACCATTTGTGATGAACATGACATCTCAGGATGCCATTAATTGTGATGAAGTAATGATCATTTGTGATGTAATACACATGGCAATAAAGTGTTTTTTGTGATGATATAATGATCATTGGTGATGAAATATGCATGGCGTGAAAGTGGAATTTGTGATCAATTACTCGACCAATTGTGACAACATGACAGTCGCCGGAGTTTCACTTTAGTGATGAAAATTGAACGCATTTGTGAGGAAAGTTGCCTTGCCGGGAAGTTGTTTCAGTGATGAAATAGTGGACCAATTGTGACGACACGTCCGATGCCGGTGCTTGGTTTTAGTGATGAAAATGGATAGCATTTGTGAGTAAAGTCAACTGGCCGGAAAGTTGATTTTGTGATGAATTAGTAGACCAATTGTGATGATACGTCTGGCGCCGGAGTCTGACTTTAGTGATGAAAACTGATAGCATTTGTGAGGAAAGTCAACTAGTGGGAAAGTTGGTTTTATGACGAATTAGTTGACCAATTGTGACAATATGTCCGGCGCCGGACTTTGGCTTTTGTGGTGAAAATTGATGGCATTTGTGAGGAAAGTTAAATGGATGCAAAGATTTTTTGTGATGAAATAATATACAACTTATGACGATAGGTCCGGCGTCGGAGTTTGGCTTTAGTGATGACAATTGATATAATTTGTGAGGAAAGTTACATGGCCGGAAAGTTGCTTTTGTGAGGAAATCATATACTGATGAACGTGTATTTTACACTTTCATTCGAGTCTTTTTTCACCAATTTAGCTATCCTCTATGTTATTTTAGCTATATTTTAGTGCATTTTATTAGAATAGTGTCACGTTTCCCTTTAGTTTGTATTTTACAGGTTTTGGGTGAAAAACGAGGTTTTCCGGGCAATTATATTGAAGTAGACAAGGAATTGGTGTTCCGAAGGCCTTTTTGGAGTATCTAGAAGATTCCTGATAGGATTTGAAGTCTAGGGGTCGAGTCTGAAGGCTAAAAGGTCACTAGAAGGAAAAAACCGAGTCCGAAAAGGAAAAGAAATCCAAAAACGCGTAACCAGCCGACTGGATGTCCCGGGCGATTCGCCCGGTATGTGGGGCGATTCTCCCCACACCAGGTGATTCGCCCGGTGTGTGGGGCGACTCGCCCCACACCTGCCGAATCACTATATATAGTTGCTCAGTTTTCTCTGTTTTTCATACTCTCCCAGACCTTTTCTCTCACCTTTCTCATTAGTTTTAGGTAGGAATTCTCCAGAGCCTGTTCTGGGGATTCGTAGCTTAGGAGATACTTTTTCTTATCGTTTTGGATCTTGTAAGATCGCGATTCTTCGGAGATTGACAACCTTCGGTAACATTATATCTTACAGTTTTTCTATTTACATTTATTTATCTTTCAACATGTTTTCATTCAATATTGCTATGATTTCTGTTGATTGCATGACATCTATGAGTAGCTAAACTTCTCGTTGGTGATAGTATGTGATTTCTTAGCGAAGGGTTAATAATTATGCTGATGGCTGTAAAGCGAATTAGACTTTGAGTTATTGCTTTATTTCTTTGATCTATCTAAAACCTCTATCTTCGTAGTGTTGAATTATAACGAACACAATTGGACAATTCATTGATCAAAGATCTCTATGTAAAATGATCGGGTACTTCATGCATGATTATTAACCTGCTATGCTTTGAATGATCATACTATCACGAGCCTCCATTATCTGATAAGAAAAACCTTTGCTAAGTAGTTTGTTGATTTTATAGGTTAAGCTAGATTGGATAAAGCTAGTTATAGTCCTTATAGATCGACACTCAAGGTTATTTTACTGCTACACTACGGTTTTCGTTGTAGTTGTGAATCGGGGGCATCAACCGTAGAGAATGTGGTCGGCATTGGAAAAAACGGATGAAGACCTCTGAGTATCTGAGCAGCTTACTATAACCTCCTCGGGGTGTAAAATGTTGGAGAGGGAGGCTCTAATACCACTGCTCTTTCCCCTTCAACAGTTCACAACCTATTGGAGAGATACTGGATGGAAGATTCCATAACAGCGGCGGCTAATCTTGAGGATTCTCTTCGACAATGCAACTCTACTAGTGATGATGGTGCTGACAGTAGTGACAATGAAGACAATAGGGACAATGAGGATGTCATGAACACTAATGGAGGAGTTGGTCCTATCCGATCTATTAATGGAACTACCACCACAACCACGAGCTCCGATGATCACCAATAAGGCCCCTCGAGCAGTCTCAATACCTTACATCCAGCGTACTCAGCCGACCGAGGCCAAACCACGCGGTAACATCTAGTATCACATCTTATTTCCTCATTTTCTTACTGCTAGGGACTAGCTTTAAATTCATGAGGGGGGATGGGATTTAAGTGAACTAGTGTTGTTAGTTTGGAGCCTGGGATTGGTAGGATGAGTATAGTACCTTGCATGTTTATCCATCTGCATTTGCGTTTGCACGTTTACTGCTTTGTTAGTATTTAGTTGCATTCATCCTAGGATAGTCTTGCATGTTTTATATGGAGTTTATTGCCAAATTTTTTGAACTTTTTTATTGTGTAGATTAACTAATTATGACATTAATCGTATGCTTCATCTCTATGAATTTGTTTGAGGTTTTTCTCGCTTGGCTTGTCACATTTATGTATTGCACTTAGTTAAGCTTGGTATCCTCGACATCACTTAGTGGTGTTTTCTCTACTGCGGTTCACGAAGGCCTTTATAATAGGATGATGCATGTTAGGATCTTATGGTTGTTTTCCCGAGTAATTATGTACCTAAGAGGCAGCAAGTTTTCACCTTGCTTCGAGATTGCTAAATGCCTAGGAAGGAGGTAGTGTGAGATTGTGTGATCCTTTGTTTGCAACCTATTATTTCGAATAGGTTTGGGGAAGGGGTTACGCTTTCATTAGACTTGTTTTTCGATTTTTGAGTGTGTGTTGTGAGTTTATCTTCCTTTTTTTTTCTTTCGTAAATTTTGTACTCCAACCTATTCTTTCGAATAGGTTTGGGGAGGTCGTTTGTGTATCATTTTTTATTCTTTTTCGTTGTGCTACTGCTGGCTAAAAAAATCGAAAAAAAGGGAAAAAAGAAAAAAATCTGGAAAAGAAAAAAAAAGAAAAGACCCCAAAAAAGCAAAGAAGGGTCCAAAAGAAAAAAAAAGAGCCAAAAAGCAGTTTAGCAAAGTGTTTGTCTCATTTTTCATGTAATGTTCGTAATCGTGTTGTAATTTTCTGTCTTTTGTTTTGTTTGAGTGTCATTTGTTCTAGACCACCCCCGTCCTGCCATTCAGGAAGTGGTGAATAGTTTAAGGCTTTACTTGAGAGATGGGTAGAATAGGGAAGTGTTATCTTTTTTAGAGAACCCTCCTTCGTTTGATGAGAGCCAGTATTGGTTCGACCTCTTTGAGGAAAAGTCTTAACTTGGTGAACAGCAGTAAGTCCTCAGTTTCATAGGCACGGGACAACCATTCGTATTTTAACATGTTTCATTACGTCGTCACTGACTAGGTCCAGGTAGAGAATGTTACGAGAGACTATCTTGTCTTGACATAAGTGCTTATGTGAATGTGTATGAGTCAATCGAGGCATTCTTCAACCTATATTCATGTTATGATTTGTATGGTTTTTGTTAATATATTTTTTGATAGATTCAATAGATTAGTTCATTTCATTTGGCATGAGACTCCATTTTTTGTGTTGCATTGTTTTTGCATTAGAGTCTAGCTTACTTGCTTGAGGACAAGCAAAGTTTCGGTTTGGGGAGTTTGATGAACGTGTATTTTACACTTTCATTCGAGTCTTTTTTCACCAATTTAGCTATCCTCTATGTTAATTTAGCTATATTTTAGTACATTTTATTATAATAGTGTCACGTTTCCCTTTAGTTTGTATTTTACAGGTTTTGGATGAAAAATGAGGTTTTCCGGGCAATCATATTGAAGTAGACAAGGAATTGGTGTTCCGAAGACCTTTTTGGAGTATCTAGAAGATTCCGGATAGGATTTGAAGTCTAGGGGTCGAGTCTGAAGGCTAAAAGGTCACTAGAAGGCAAAAACCGAGTCCTAAAAGGAAAAGAAATCCAAAAACGCGTCGAAAACGTATAACCAGCCGACTGGAGGTCCCGGGCGAGTCGCCCGGGACGTGGGGAGGTTCGCCCCACACCAGGCGATTCGCCCAGTGTGTGGGGCGACTCGCCCCACACCTGCCGAATCACTATACATAGTTGCTCAGTTTTCTCCGTTTTTCATACTTTCCCAGACCTTTTCTCTCACCTTTCTCATTAGTTTTAGGTAGGAATTCTCCAGAGCCTGTTCTGGGGATTCTTAGCTTAGGAGATACTTTTTCTTATCGTTTTGGAGCTTGTAAGATCGCGATTCTTCGTAGATTGACAACCTTCGGTAACATTGTATCTTACAATTTTTCTATTTATATTTATTTATCTTTCAACATGTTTTCATTCAATCTTGCTATGATTTCTGTTGATTGCATGACATCTATGATTAGCTAAACTTCTCGTTGGTGATAGTATGTGATTTCTTAGCGAAGGGTTAATAATTATGCTGATGGTTGTAAAGCGAATTAGACTTTGAGTTATTGCTTTATTTCTTTGATCTATCTAAAACCTCTATCTTCGTAGTGTTGAATTATAACGAACACAATTGGACAATTCATTGATCAAAGATCTCTATGCAGAACGATCGGGTACTTCATGCATATTAACCTGCTATGCTTTGAATGATCATACTATCACCAGCCTCCATTATCTGATAAGAAAAACCTTTGCTAAGTAGTTTGTTGATTTTATAGTTTATGTTAGATTAGATAAAACTAGTTATAGTCCTTAGAGATCGACACTCGAGGTTATTTTACTGCTACACTACGGTTTTCGTTGTAGTTGTGAATTGCCTTTGGCTAAATACAAATTTATTTGATTAATTAGAATCTGACAAATTCCGGTTCATCATATACCAATTGTGAGGACACGTCGGGTGCCGGAGTTTGCCTTTAGTTATGGCATTGTGCATCAATTATGACGACTAAAAAGTTGTCCAAGATTGTCTTTGGTGGCAAATACATTAGACATTTGTGACGAATGTGAAGCTTCCCGGGATTTACATTAGTGAGGGACAATGTTGTCTTTTGTGACGAACTATTACGGGCAGGGCATAGGTTTTTTTGTGAGGAAATTTTACGGATAGGCGACAACATACATTTTTCTGGAAAGAGAAACTATTTTTTACGAACGACAATTTCGTCACATTGTATCAAAAACGTCGAGGCTCTTGCGACGAGTCTGTGACGAACATTTTTCGTCACTTTTTTTATAAAATTGATGGAAAACTGGGATTAGGTGACAAAAAATTTCACCACAAATGCTGCAGTTTTTTGTAGTGGGGGCCCACCTTCCAGTGATGGCATTGTGCATCAATTATGACGACTGAAAAGCCTTTAGTGATGGCATTGTGCCTCAATTGTGACGACTAAAAGAGCAGCTGCTTCAAGGGATCCTAGAAATAACAATGTTGAAAGGGATCAAAACATGATAGATGGGGCATTCACTCATGTCACGTGATCTAGGGAAGAAAGATCCGCTTAGAATGAACCGTAGGGCATCCTTGCTGGAAGTGCCTTTGGTGCATTAAGAGTTTCAAATCATGGCATCCCTAGGGATCCTCCTCCACCTCCAGCAGCAGTGAATCCGCCTCTATTAGCTGGGATGCACTTCACTCTTCCAAATGGGGAAGTGGTCCGACCAGCTGATTACAGAATGAGCGAGCCTTAATATGGGTTATTTCTCCTCACCATCAAATGGTGTTTGGGCCTTCGAGAAGAAACAAGGGTAGGGGAAGAAATCTGAGCAAGAGAACAAGGGAAGCCTCATGTCCATGTTCCAGTGCCATCCTTGGCAAATGTGCCCGCCCCACCAAGAGATCCTCCCGCTCCGGATGAAGCTCATTCAAGAGCTAATACAAGGTCAATCCAGTCTAGACTTGGGCCTCCAAGGGTGCAATCTAGACTAGGACCACAAGTTTCCCCAGATGATTTGAGAGAGTTGATAGATAGAAGGATAAGGGCGGCAATGCAAAATATGATCCCTCAAGGAACTCCACCTCAGGTTGTGAATCCTCCTACTCTTCCAAACCAAGTTACTCCCAACCAAGTAACTCCTTAGAATCGACTCGAAGATATGGCCGAGAACAACGCCATAAGGACCGTCGCAGAGGCGACTCCTCTGGTTAGGGTCGACCTATCCACGGGACGAAGACTTACTTTGGAGGAACTTAAAGTGCAAAGGACAACCCTTGAAGCTCAGAAAGAAACCTTGAGAAACGTCGTTCAAGAGCAGGAGCAAGACCAAAGATCCAAGCCTGTTGTGTGACGAGATAAGGTATCATCAAGCAAAAATTGAGATGGGCTTTCCTACCTTTGAAAGCTATGATGGAACGAGTTTTCCCAGAGACTACCTGGTAAGGTTTGGCACCAAGATGGACGCATATGGTCATGATTCTAAAACAAAGGCATTACTCTTTCCGGCTAACCTCTCAGGAGAAGCCATGAAATGGTGGTCGCGCCTCCATCTTCGTTCCATCAAGTCCTATAAAGAGCTCTACCAGTAATTCTCTAAGAGGTTCGAGAAGGTCATGAACACCAAAAGAAGAGTGAGATACTTGGCTGAAATTGGCCAAAAACCAAATGAAGACCTGCTGGATTTCATCAACAGATTCCATGAGGCTGCCCTCCAAGTGGAAGGCCACTCGATCAATGAAAGAAAGGAATATTTGTATGGTAACACTACCAACATCAAATTCCAAGAGATACTCTCAACATCTTGTGTGGACAGTGAAGCTCAACTGGCAAAAGTCTGCAAAGACTTCCTTGAAGCGGAAGAGATTTGAAAGACAGTGACTGTGAGGACCAACCTTCCGAGAGATAAAGGAAAGGAAAAAGAAAGGGAGAAGGAATATCCTCTGAGGCAACAAAATCCAGGGAAGCAAAGAAGAGATCAGAAGCACAGTTTGATCAAGGGAGGCCCTTCGAGAAATAAGTTCAGAGACAGGAGAACTCCTCCGAGAAGATATGACAAGTACATAGACTTGAATAGACCAAGATCCGACATCTTGAACTATATAGTCTCGAGAAAGCTAGATGTAACATGCCCAACCCCGATCCAAGAGAGTCGAAAGAATAACAATTCCGAGAAATTTTATCAATTTCACAAAGGGAAGGGACACACTGGGGACGAATGTGTCGAGCTCAAAAACGAGATTGAAGGGATGGTCCGCAATAGACAGCTGGTCAACTATATCGGGAGGGAAGAACCTTTTGCCATTCTTCCGCCACCACCTCCAGGAAGGACCGAGCACCAAGGCCACCAGGAAAATCGTAGTTATGAGAATCTTCATGATTTCAATAATTATAAAAATCGCCTGGTAAATGGAAGGATTACTAGTACAACAATGTACAAGCATCTTCCATTGGTTTTCATAACTGATGATGAAGAGGGAGATGAAGAAGATGAGAGTGATGATGAGGATTCCAGTGGAGGGCATGATCCAAAGGATTCTAAGGACTCAAAGGACAAAAAGGATGATGATGATGATTCCCAAGTTCCAAGTCCTGATGTTGGAGGAGTACAACAAACTGTTGCTGATCAACCTGATCCAGCAAATGCTGAAAAGCATGTTGCTAAGCAACCAACAAGAAACCACTCCTGCTGCTGCTGAAAATCCAGCAACTGAACAAGTTGCTGAGACTGATGAAGAAATCTCCAGAAAGTTGGCTGAAATTTCCAAAGGCAAAAAGAAACTTTCTGATGCCGAGACAATTGCTCTCGAAGCCAAGGTCACTGAATCAAACCTTGAGGATGAAGAAGAAATTGATGAAGACTTCCAGAAAGCTTTGGCAAATAGCATGCAAATAAATGTTCCTGGAACACAACATTTGTCCATTGCTTAGTCTTCAGGAGTGAAAAGCTCGGAAGATTCCTCACTTTCACCCCCTACTACTGGTGAAACTTCAGTTGTTGAGTCACAAGTGTTGCATTCAGCAACCACTCAACCAGAAACCATTGTGGCTGAAGACCTCGGCGAAAAGGTTGCTGGTCTTGACAAAGAAGATGATGTTGAAAGCTCATCTAGCTTTTCTGATCAAGAAGAAAAGACTAATGAAATTGTGAAACCAACAGATCACTCTGACTCTTCTGAAGGATCACTTGAAATGCATGAAAGACAAAGTCGAGAAGACCAACTAGCCACTGAAATAAAGGCTCATACAGTTACTCCCTCACTCGTGCCCTTTCCACATGTGGATTAATTTACACCAAGACTCAAAGCACTTATGGAAATTCACGCCATGTGCAGAGCTGAAGATGAGGAGCTAATTGCTGAAAAGCCTATGAATACTAAAAAGGTCCTAAATGTCTTGTTGAGACGCATCACAAGTCTCACTCTAGGTCAAGCTGACATTAGCCTTCATCATAAAAGCTATGAGCGTGAATCAAGACAAGCCATGAAGGTTGCAGTACTCAACGCCCTGAAAAAGGCTCAGAATGCTCTTGACCAGAAACATCTTGATTCCAAAAGAGCTATAGATGACATAAGAGGTATAAGAGAAGAGCTAAAATCTTACTCCAAAGATCAGCAAACTATGGTGCTCAACTTCAATAGTTTAAAAACTCTTGCATAAAACTGCAATGAGTTCTTCTCTACAAAGGTTTTTGATGGCTTGCACTCCATGTCTAAGGGGTGAAGAAATACAAAGAAATAAAAGCAAAAAGAACTTGCCTCCTACTGCTCCCTCCCCCTCCTTGCTGAAATTGCCAGGACCACCATCAACAAAACCTCTTGATGAAAAGAAAAGTTCAGGGTCTCAGAAAAGAACTGAGACAGAGACTGATAGAAGTTCAACACCTGCAGCGAAGAAGATGAAACCCGCTGTTGACACTTATGTTACTTGTAGAGATGATGTCATTACTTATACAACTGACGATGATAATGATGATGACACTCCTCTCTCAAAAGTCTTGAACGTTAGGCCAATCTTTGCCAGAAATCAGTCTGGCCACTCTAAACATCTCTCTTCTGATTCCAAATCCTCTGTAAAGAAAGATGTAGGAAATTCAAGGGATAGAAGAAGAAAAATAAGAGAAGAAAGATAGCAACTTGCTAATGTTGTTGTTGGCCTAGGTGTTAAAACAAGCAACAAAGAAACCACTCAGAATGTGGTAAGACAATACAAAGAATTTTGGATCCTTAAGATTGAAGACCTTCTAGCAGACAAACATTTTCCCACAACCGTGCTGAAACAGATGGATACATGGAACCTGCTGAAAATTGGGAATAATCAAAGAGAAGAATCTCCTCTTAACAACTTTAAAGAAAGAAAGTTGTGGTTAGATGTTGAAGTTAAAATCAGAAGAACAGCTCTAAGAAAGGAGCTAAATGACATCCCAAACTACATCAAACCTCTGGATGTCACAGAGTTTTATGACTCCTTTCTGAAGAAACTTCATCTGATTCCGTATGAATACTTCTATCTGACTGAAAAAGATCTGAAAGAAGATCTGCGCTGGCTAAGAAAGATCTACAAAGGCAATATCATTTCTGATCTACAGCTCGGACATGCTAGTTGTTGGGGTTTATACCTTTGGACTGAGTTTCACAAAATTGAACGACGCCATGACAACTACATAATGGCATGCAAACTCAGCATAGAAACACAACTGCAAGTCAGAAAGCTTCTTGAAGATTATGAAGCTGACTGCATTGAGTTTCAACAAATTGCTGAAGCCAGTGTGAATGAGATTCTTGAAGAAATGTCTAAGCCATGACCTCAGAAAGCTTAGACTGTTTCTTATTTTGTTTTGTTGAACGTTGATTGTCTTAGTTATCTTCATGGTTTCTTGTAAACTTTACATTGAAAGATAACTATCAGCAATCAAGTGCTATGATTACTCATATTGTTTCTGATTATGCAATTTTACTTATGCTTATTGTTTAATTACTTAAAGTATTATTGCATTATTCTTCTGAATTATTCAACATCAGAAACTTATAAAGAGTTGTAATTAATTTAGCCATTGATTGCTAACATCAAAAAGGGGGAAATTTGTTAGGAAACTTGTAATTTTGATGAGCAATTAACCATGCTAAATTAAGTAAAGTCTAGTAACTAGTACTTGTTTGGAAATTTGTAATTTTGATGAACAGATTACCATGCTAAATTAAGAACAGTCCAGTGATTAGTACTCTTAGGGTCCATAGGAAATTAATATTTTTAAAGGACATTGTAAAAAAGGAACATCTGCTGAAGACTTAGTATAGGTACTAGATAGGTTCTTTTTTCTGCTGATGATATACGTTGTTTGCTGAAACAATCTATTGAAGTATAAGAACCACTCGGAAGACTTGAAGACTTGAAGACAAGAAGACTTGAAGTTTACTGAGATTTGGTATCTATATAAGGCACAGAGTAAAGTTAACTAAAGCATACATTTCAGCAAAGCAGAAAACACAAGTGTTACACTTGAGTCTGCTGAGCTGATACAACGTGCTAAAGTAACTACATGTGACCTTACTTGCTGAAGTAGTGCTTTCATTTGAGCTCCAAGTTTCAAACGTTGAAATAGGTCAAAGAGCATTAAATGAAAAACATGTCATTCTGAAAACGTTGAACACGTTGCTGACAGTACCTTTGTAGCAAAATAGTGACATTTAAAATTCAAATGGCACCAAGAAATCACTATAAATAGAGACCCTTAGGCAGTGAAAGAAATTGTGTCAACAACGTGATCTTACTCTCACTTGTGCTTTCAAACTCACATCTTTCTTAAGCTCACTACTATCTAAAGATCTGACCCAAGACTTAAGCTTGAAACAAAAGCTACTTGTAAAGAAGTAGAACTCTGGCTAAGAAATTAGTTAAGTGTTCTTTCTCCTAAACAAGAAATAGTCTTGACACCCAGAAACAATATACTTATAACTGAAAAGTTATTTAGTTGAGTTTCTCAAGATTACTTGGTATTAGCTGAAAAGTTAATCTCATTGTGATCTTCACCCAAAATCTCTCTAACTAATAAAACACCATTTTACAGGCGTGGAATTTAGGGGGAACTAATCAGGCAAGGATTTGCTGATAAGTGTCCCAAGTTTGGTGGAGAACAAGGTTTTAGTTCTCAGGATAGGTTGAAAACATAGCAAGGTTGCTTTGGTTTCTAGAATTCTAGTAGATTAGGTGTTGTAAGGAACCTCATCATCTATCTTAGTGAGTTCAGTCCTAGCAAGGACAAAGTGACTAGTTGAGGGATTACGCCACCCTTAGATACCACTATAAAGTGTTTGTGTGATTTACTTACTATATTTACATTTCAGCAAAGCTTTATTTTAGTTACTGCATAATCTTTCAAAAAGCTTTCACTCAGCAGACTTGGTTTAAAATTATTTTGTTTAACCTGCTGAGTTGTTGTTTTGTCAAAAGCACTTAAGTTCAAAAGACTTATGTTCTCTAATTATTTAAGTATTAGCAAAGATTATTACTAAACAAGTATTAAGCGCCTTGCTGAGAAATTGTATTAAGTATCAACATAAGCTTTTTACTGAAAAGTAAAAGCACCTTGCTGAGAAACATTTAGACGACGAAAAAGTTTTAAAGACTATTCACCCCCCCCCTCTAGTCTCCTTGTTGTCTAAAGGGACCAACAAGTGGTATCAGAGCAGGAGGTTCATTCCTTCTACACTGAACCTAGATCCCTTTTAAGTGCTTTCCGTAAATCACTTATGCTTGATCAAGGTTGGTAGTTTGTTGCTTTTTGCAGGATGTCTTCAGGTAACGCTCCATTGCTAAAGCTGGAAAACTATGAGAAATGGCGAAACAATATGATGCTACATCTTGAGTCCATTAGTGATGAGATGGTGACTGTCATAAATGATGGTCCACTCAAGATCACTAAAGTTGAGAGAAGTTTTCCTCACAAAACCACAAATACTGCTGGAAAGGAAACCGTTTTTGGTGAACCTGTTGACACAATCGTACCAAAACCAAGAGAGGAATGGACTTCTGATGAAGTCAAGACATTCCGTCTTGATGGCCAAACAAGAAACATTATTATCCGGTCTACTCCTAACACGATACAGTGCAAACTGTTGGGTGCAAAGACTGCTAAGAAAGCTTGGAAAATGGTTCAAGATCTTTGTAATGGATCTGACAAAACCAAGGAAAACAAACTCGAAGTACTGAAGCTGAAGTTTTGAAACTTTAAACAAGGTACTGCTGAGTCACTGGAAGACTTGGATTTCAGGTGCACAACTCTTGTGAGTGAAATGGTTGCCTTAGGTGCTGGAAACTTCTATTCAGATTCTGAGAAGTTGAAAACCATCATCAGAAGGTTGAATCAAGAATGGATCCACACTCAGAACTTCTATTACAATCAAGGAATGCCTAATATTACTCCAACAGAGTTGTTCTCTCACCTTGCTGCTGTAAACTATGAGACAAAGCAAAGAGAAAATGTGTTTGCTGAAAAATCGCAGAATATTGCTCTTGCTGCTAAGGCTTCATTTTCTGAAAAGAAGGATGAAAAAGAGCCTGCTGATGAAAGAGCTTTGGCTGTTAAAAACATGAGAAAATTCATCAGCAAAGAGCTTTAAAGAAGAAAAGCAAAGAAGAAGCTGAAAAAGCATCTTGGCAACAATTACTATAAGTACAAGACAGATGCTAGCTCGCTGAATAAGCAAGCTCAGCCTACCTCTTCCTCTGAAGAACCAATAATAGGAAATGATCTTTGTTTCTACTGCAAGAAAACTGGTCATTTCAAAGCCAAGTGTCCCTTGCTGAAAGGCAAGACTGCTGACAAAAGAAAGAAGTTCAAAAAGGCCATGATTGCTCAAGAAAAGAAGAAGCTTCAAGCTAAGATTGATGCTTTATGCATAGATACTAGCACTGAAGAAAGTGAGGAAGAAGACTCAGACACTGAAGAAGAATCAACCATGGATGTTGAATTTGGAAAGGAAGTATGTGGAATTTCTATGGAAGCATTTATAGACGTATCAAACATGGAATTCTGTCTTATGGCGGATCAGGTAATTTCTCCTAACACTGACTCAGATTCAGATGATGAAAATGAAATTGATCTTGAAAAGATACAAGGAGAAATTGACAGATTTGAGAAAACTCTGAGCAAACAGCAAGAGAAATTACTTAATGTTGAATCTCTGACCAAGCAAACTACTGAAAAGTATGTCTTGTTGAAAGCTGAGTCAGAAAGAAAAGATGCTGAAATATTGCATCTTAAGAAACAACTTGCTGAAGCTACAGAGAAGAACAATCAATTGTCAACACAGTTGAAAGAATATCAATCTTCAATTCTGAAGTTACTTGCTGAAATACAAGAGCTGAAAAAGATGAAAGTCAATTTCAAATCTTATGCGAATGCTAGTAACACTCTGACAGAACTAAACTCTTATCTCAGAGATCCTTCTCAAAAAGAAGGTTTAGGTGCCATTTATGAAGGTGATGATGTGATACTGTAACGGTACCGGTTTTGAAAACAAAATAATTTCTTGAAAAGAAAATCCAAAATACTTTAATAGCAACGGTCGGCATTTATTGCCAAAATAATCTTTGACGCTGACAGAAATAAACAAATATCCAATGACAACTCAAGTTCAAATGAAACAACGAATGAAGACGGTAAAAGTTTATCTTCTTATTTTGCAAAAGAAACCCATGACACCCCAGACCCTTCTCTCAGTCGCTGGCATCCTAGTCAGGCACATCCTCAACAGCATCTGGAAGGAAGGAATTTTAAAAACAAAAGAGTGTGAGATAAAGGATCTCAGTGAGGTTCTAAGTTTAAAACAGAAAGTAAACAATTTTGAAATCAAAATCCTTTTCAGAAAACAAACAAACAGAACAGATCACATATAACAGAATATCAGAACATGTAGGTTGTAGACCGTTGGTGCAGCCCGCCTTATTGCTCCTACTCCCAGAATGCCCTTATAACTCCCTCCAGAGGGTGCACAACTCCGGACAGAAATAGAAACCCTCGTGTACTTTGGGGAAACAGATCCTACGACCCTAATAGACCTCAGCGACTTCTGCCTCGCGCCTAAAAGGGAATAGACTAGGCCACGATCAAGCAAACCCGATAGTCCTCTACTACCCAAGCCTACCTAATCATAACCTAATCGACCGGTCACACAGAAACAGAACAGATACAGAACAACAGATACGATTAATTAACACCGAGAGGTGTTCCTGCAGAAAGGTCAGTCCAGAACAGAGTAGCAATAAACAGAAATGTAACAGTCATACTTAGGACTTATACTTTTATGCGGAAGCATACAGTAAACAGTATATAGTAATAGGAACAAGTTGTCACTTATCCTTCCAGTTTTTCGCAAATAATAGGTTTTAGGGGTGAACACTCACCTTAAACCTTACGAGCAAGAACCACAGAAGTACAGCGAATTACGGCCTAACGGACGGAGCACCTAAACAGAAAACGACTAGTCACTAACTAGAAGTCGAAAAGAAAGTAAAACCGGTAATAGAAAAAGGTCGGTGGAGAAGTGGCGAAAAGCGAGGTTCGAACTCGGGATCTCTAGGTTAGTCTCTCAACACATAACCAACTAAGCTATCAAGTCAAGTAATTTCTTAACATCAAGAGAAAAAGTATTTAAACATAAAACAGTTTTTCAAAGAGTTTTTAAACTTAGTTAAAGGTTTACGAAAACAATTCCCAGTAAAACAGTACAACTGAATAAATCCTTCTCAAAAACCAAAACCAGTTTAGAATGACTCAAATACTGATCAGTTGAAATTACTAAATTACCCTTCGGTTTTAACTTGCATAAAAACCCTTCTTTAAGTTTCCGAAACCAGACAAGTCCTTCAAGTTTTTAAACACACAAACAACCCACACAAAATACCAAGGTTTTCAGTCAAGTGCTCTGTCAGTCAACTGAGGTCAACCCACTAATTGCAGTCAAGTCCTTCTAGTTCATAAAAATCCCAAAATGACCCCAACAGAAACTATAACTTAACAAATCAGTCCAATGAAATCCAAACAGTTCAATTTCCAGTCTTATAAGTTCGAAAAGGTCACCGCAATAATTTCAGGAGATCCAAACTATCTCGAATGGTCAACTCAGTCAACATACGAAGTCAAGGTCTAGGTCAACAACATCAACAACACGATTTAAAACTCCTAAGTCCCGGTTCCCAAATCGAATACAAGTCCAGATTTCACAGGGATAAAATAGGAATTAAACAAAAAGGAAAATGAACGCAAGGAGGCAGCGTACTACCTTCCGTGGAACTGGACAGGAACGGATCGAATACCGAGCGAGCAACGAACGAAAACGGGCCGAAGGAGGTACACGAACGGCCGAACAGTACTGAAACGGGTGGCAACAACGAAAACCAAAAACACGAAATCAAATCCCAATCGAGAATTCCAATCAATCGAACAGAAAGGAGACAACGAAAGCTTACCGAAAAAATCGTAACGGGAACGGATCTTGGGACGGCGGCGCGTGAATCGGAAGGCTTGAACGGATCGGAACGACGGGACAGAATGGGGCGGCTCGGACGGAATCGCCGCGGCGGATCGAAACGGCGGTGCAGGGACGGACGGTTCAGAACAGCGGCGGCGCGAATCGAACGGAGTCGGGCGGCGCGCGCGCTGGCTGAACAGGACAGAGGGCGGCACGAACGGGTGGAGCGAAACAGACCAGGACGGAGGCGATCTGAACCGGAGCGGCCGCGGCTGACGGCGGCGGGGAGATCAGGACGGAGCGGAGGGCGTAGCACGGACGGCGGCGGCGCAAAGTAGGCAGCTCGTGAAGGACGGAGCAGAACCGGGGCGGGGCAGGACGGGAAGCAGCAAACGATGGTGATGAGATGAAATCGGGATGATGATGGGTTGAGGTGGTTGTTTGATGGTGGCGGCGAGATAGAGAAAGAGGCAGAGAAGATTTCTTCTTCTTTTTCTCAGGTGGGCGTGTGAAATGGGGAAGGTGGGAAGGAAGAGTGGTAACTAGGTTTAGGGTTTTAGAAGTATGGGCCATCAGAATGGGCCGGGCAAACAAATGGGCCACGATACTTGGGCCTACAGTAGAGCAAAAATCAAATTGCCAGCTAGCCCAATAAGAGAACGAGATGAATTAAGACTACGCGGGAAGGAAATTAATTAAATTACCATATAGAATAATTTACTTAGGTAATTAATTAATAAAATAAATAATTTTAAAATCAAGTAAATTAAATAATAAAAAGAATAAAATAAAATAAAATAAAACAAAACGGGATGTTACAGATACTCTTGAGTAAAGAAAAATCACCAATAACCTTTGTTCGTGCTACTAATAGTGTTCAACCATAACTCTATCAAATCGGTCAATAAGGTTGCTGAAACATGCAATCAAGTACCTATGACCAAGATGCTTAATGTTGCTACTCAAAGTAACAAGACTTCAAAAGGAAAACAGGTTGCTGAAAAGCAATCTGGTAAGAAAAAGGGTTGCTGAAAAGCAGTCTAACAAACAAGTTGCTGAAAAGCAATTTGTTAAGCCTAAAGGCAAGATTACTGAAAGAAGTAATCAAAAGACCTTTGCTGACAAATCCGAATCAAGTAAGGTTGCTGAAACAAAGACTTAGCATGCTCCAAGAAGTGGACTTTGTTACAAGAACAAGCAAAACCAACTTTTCCATGAGTATAAGCAAAGTCAGCAAAGATACTTCAAAGAGTTGAACAAATCCAAGCCTAAGAGTACTAACAATACTCAAAATGCTAGAACTAGAAGAAATCTTGCTAGAAAAGAACTTACTGAAAAGTATGCTCAGCAAAAAGGGAAAACCTAACAAGACACCACATCAAAAAGTGGACTTGACCAGCAATAGTCAAAAGTCTTTTGGCCCAAAGCTAGCTAGTTCCTCAGCAAGAAGAAAACAAGTCAAGATTGAAAAATCTGGTGCTTGGGTTTCCACTGGTCGTTTCTTTAAACATGTTAATGAATATCCTATTCTGGATAATTGACTTGTTTACTCTTGATTGTGCAGACTTTAGCCACATATACAACCAATCCTATTTGGCACTTTGACAGTGGCTGCGGGAAGCACATAACGAGCGACAAAACAGATCTTATAAACTACAGACGGTGGTCTGGAGGTCCAACAATAAGGTTTGCTGGTGGAGGCTTTATGGTGACGTGAAGTTAGGATACATTACTATAACAGGAGTTATTTATGTCAAAAATCTTAAGTTCAACCTGTTCAGCATGAGTCAGTTTACTGACAAAGGTTACTTCATCAAAATCAAAAGTGATGAATGCAAACTTATTGACTTTAATTTGAGACAAAGAAGGTAATCATGGTTGCTAGAAGATCAGGAGGTCCATACACTGTAGATTGGTTTTCAGCAATCATTGAAAAAATGCCTGATCTCAGATCATGAAGGCCTTGCTGAAAATGCATGGATATGGCATAAAAGAACTAGTCACCTAAACTTCAAGACGCTGAATAAGCTGTCTAAAAAGGCACTTGTAGTTAGATTACCTAAGGTAAGCAAACCAAGGCCTCTTTCCAGAACAAGGCAGTACCGTCAACTACAAAACCTTTACAACTCTTGCACATGGACTTGTTCGAATCTTCTTCAACAAGCTATGCTGGAAAGAAGTATGGTCTGGTGGTGGTGGATGATTATTCAAGATTGACTTGGGTGATTTTCATCAAACAAAAGTCTGAAACAAGGACTGAAATACCTAACTTGCTCAACAACCTCGAAGTCATGAAAAATGATAAGGTAAAAATCATCAGAACAGACCATGGTACTAAATTTGTAAGCCAGTATATAACTGAGTATTGCACTTCTAAAGGCATACAACATCAGTTATCCTCAGTAAGGACACCTAAACAAAATGGTGTTTCTGAAAGGAAGAATCGTACCCTTAAGGAAGCAGCTAGAACCATGCTTGCTGACACTCAAATAAGTGAAGCCTATTAGGTTGAAGTGATTAACACTGCTTGCTATACTCAAACTAAATGCTTGATAACTAAGGATTACAACAAAACTCCCTATGAGCTATTTGTTGGAAGACCTCCTAACATCACTCATCTAAGAGTATTTGGTTGAAAATGCTTTGTTCTTAACAATGGTAGAGAATATCTAAGAACATTTCAACCAAAGGCAGATAAAGCGATATTTCTTGGTTACTCCTTGCAAAGAAAAGCTTATAGAGTTTACAACAAAAAGGCACAAAAGATTGAAGAATCTGTGCATGTTGTATTCTACGAAAAGAGACAAGGAGTTCCTGCTAAAAAAGAAATATCAGAATGTATGAAGAAGCTACTCATACACGAGCAAAGAACTGAATCTAAAGCTCGAAATGTCAAGATCATTGAACTTAATGATGATTCTGACAGTGACACGCCATCACCAAGCCAAGTCAAGATAAATATAGTTCATGATAAGGAATTCCCGGCTAAAGATGCAGTTGCTCCAGAGGTTGCTGAAACATTGCAACTTCATGTGCCTACTGACGAGTTACCTCAAACCAGCAATGCTAAACAAATATTTGCTGATGAACCCATATCAGTAGAGACACAACCAGATATCAGTGGTACTGAACAAGTATGTGCTGAAGAGTCACATGCTGAAATGCATACATGTCCGGATCCAAAGAGCAAACGCGTTAATATTTGGATTAGAGATCATCCTTCTAAGGATATGATTGGTGATATTGACAAACGCCAAGTGACTAGATCCAAATTTCTACTAACAAAGACGTTGCAGAAGAAGCAATGGTAGTTGAAGTAGAAGCATTGTTCTCTTTCTTTGTATCTGAAATTGAACCTAAAACCATAGAAGAAACTTTAAAGCGTTCTGAATGTATCAAGGCAATGCAAGAAGAACTTAATCAATTTGAAAGAAATAAAGTATGGAAACTTGTACCCCTTGTTGAAGGAAAGAAAAAAATTGGTACTGTTGATAGGTAATTAGTGCTTTCCTCTGGAGCGTTGTCGTACTTTCCTCTGGAGTGTCGTAAGGCGAAGGTTCTAGAACGTCCTTCGCACTTCAAGTGCCTTCCGTACTGTACCTAGGACCTGAGGTATAACTTGGCAAGAGGGGGGGTTAGTGCCACAAGCCCGGCTTGTCTAAGATCAAGCCGGAGGGACGACTTTACGTGTAGGGAGTTGGTAGGCTTCCCTAGTAAATGTAGAGTGAGAAAGTAGTGTGATGATTGAATGATTGATTTGATACCTTGATTGAAGTGAGCCCGTATTTATACTAGCAATAGAATATTGCTTGAGTACTTAGGATCGTGACAAGTGTCTGACCATGATTGAGTCTTCTATGGGATCAGGCCCATTTGGAGTGACCCATGGGCTTTGGCCCATATCTTCTACTAGGGCTGACAGGGGTAGAATGGTCATTCTTGGTACCAAAGCGCTCCTAGGGCGGGTGTCGCCCTAGTACCGTCCGAGGACGGGGTAGTAGGGCGACTGCCGAGCTTCTAAGGTCCGAGGACCACCTTTTCCTTAGGACATGTTAATTCTTCCTTGACGTAAGGAGTTATGTCCGGCCACCCGTGGTAGTAGGGTGGAAGGACACTCATCCGACTACCTGTGCTACTAGGGAAGAAGGGCACCATTCTTGTTCCTCTCGACGTGCTAGTAGGGCGAGGCTACGTAGCCGGAGGTCGTGGTGTAGCCCGAGGAGCTCTTTGCTGGGCTCTTTGTCCTGCTAGTAGGGCATCACCACGCTAGTAGGGCAGCTCAGTAGCTAGTAGGGCAGTTGTACTTTTAGGCCGCACAAAAGGACTTAGGTTATTTTGCCTAGTCTTTTGTCTGGTCGGACCCTGATGAAAGGTGAACGGACCCTTCTATCATGGTCAGCCCATGACGCCCTAGTACGCTCTTAGACGTCCTTGGGGGTTGGACATATTCCGACACCAACATATGTCCCCCTAGTTTCCAAGTATCTTAGTAGAAGATAGTTGTGGAACTTATTAAGTTCAATTCGGCCTTCCCTTCAATCTTGAAGTATGGTCCGATGTACGATTGCAAAAAGTTTTTCCTTGCGACCCCATGGTTTTCACAATCTCTCCCTCCCCCCCCCCCCCTCTTTTTTTATGGTTCGAGTAGACGGTACCCGGACCACCAAAAAAGAGTATTTGTATGAAAGAGATTTGATCCGGATAAGGTCATGTAGCTTCAAGAGGTCGAGGAGTAGTCTTTTCTTCCTTCGGAGCATGTGTTGTAGTCGCTCATTTATTTTTTTTTTATTTTTTTTTAATTTTGCTCGAGGAGCTTGCTTGGTAGGGCCAGCTGCTCGAGGAGCCTGCTCGGTAGAGCGAGCTCTAATTCGCGTACGCTCTGGACGGTTTTTTCTCAAGTCGTGGCGCTTCCGGGGTAAAATCGTCTTTTCATGACGTGGCTTAATCTGGGTCGTCGGTCTCGTCGCGCGTGTGGCCCAGATTCATCGCCACGTATGCTACGGTTCGCCTTCCAGTACTACCCTCTTATAAATAGGGGTACTTAGATTCATTTGCAAACTTTTCGCCTAAACTTACTCAGAGCAATTTCAACTGAGCGACTAGTATTTGTGAAGAGTGAAGAATCGGTGTAGTCGAGCGTGGTCGTCGAGCAAGTCTTTCTCCCTTTCTAGAAAATCAAGTAAGTTCGACTACCTTTCCTTCCTTTATTTTTGCCTTTACTCGCGCTATTACTATGCTTGCTTTTTGTGCGCTCGCTCTTTACTTTTTATAATTGCTTCCCCTTTTTTCTCGTCGCCCCCCTCCTCACTATATGGTAGTCGCTCCTCTTAATTGTCACTGCGCGTCTCAGCTTTGAGACTTGGACTTAAACTACACCTAAACTGACCTCTCAGACCTTACATAAAACCGCCGCTGATTGATATTTTTCCTCTTCATTTGTTTAGGATGTCCGAGAGGAGTGATAGCGAGAACATGTCCGAGGGGTGCGGGTACGCGGACAGCAGCAGTTCCTTATCTGCAAGCTTTCTCGATAACGACCTACCCGTTGTCGATGTGCCCGAGGAGGGAGAGGAGATAGTGAGTACTCCTCTGGAAGATAGGCTAGTCGCTCGGTCTAGAGGGCCTAGGAACGAGTACGATCTGAACGACTCGTTTATTAACGATGAGGCCGAGGAGGGTGTTGTTCACAATGTTCCTTCCGAGGTAGTTAATTTTGTTACTGGCGCTCTCGGACGGGGTTATCGAGCAGGTGGTCAACCGGACCATATAGAGCCTCGGGTCGTCATATTAGATGATGTGCCCCCCTTGCCTAGTTCTAAGGCACTTCCCTTAGCTGAGAAATCATCATCAAAAACCATGAAGAGCCCAAGTCCCGTGAGGTACTTACCTCAGGGCTATTATCAGAGAGTGGTTACTCTCTCTTCTGACGACAAGATCCGTCGGCCGCCTCCCAATTTTGATGGGGCCGGTCCGAGTGGGAGCATGCAAGTCGCTCATATACATAATGAGAGTAGCGACTCTCTCTTTGGGGACGACGACGACTTTTCAGTTGATGCGTCCGAGGGAGTATCCCAGAGGAGCCGTGAGGAAGAAGAATTGCCGCTCAAGACTGAAGAGGGCGAGGATGCGCGCGAGGTTGAAAATCAAGTGTCCGCGTCCGAGGACGTAGTTGTTAGTAAAAGTGAGAAAAATTTCCTCTAAGGCTAAGCAGCGGAAGTTTAAAATTTTTAATCTCACTAAACTGATATGACTATATTCGTTTATTAAACTAGAAGAAATCACTTACGTGTCATCCAGTAGATAAGCAAATTCACCGGGAAGCTGTTCCTCAATCTCCAGACAGAGCCTTGCAATCTCCTCGTCCGGCAGGTTGATTTCTTCTTCGTCAGAGATGAAATCTTCGTCAACAAAATCTCCAAAATGGCTTATCAACAGGTTGATTAATTCCTTCGACCTTGGTATCCACGGGCAATGATTTCTATCAAGAACGCTAGGATGTTCTTATGTTTTGAGCTAATAGAGAGAGAGAATATTTTCTGACTATCAGAAAGTATTTTACGTATGTTGTGAATAAAGACTAATATTCTTTCTTTCTGATTTAGTCAGTAAGTTTGTTTAGAAAATCACGTAAGATTTTATCCCAGCAAATCTAATTGACTAGGAGACTTCAAAAGTCATCAACTAACTAAACAAACAGATAAATCAAAATCCTAAAGGAAAGAATTAAAGGAAAGGAAGAAAATAAAATAAATAAATAAAAACAAATAAAACAAACGCTGCCCCTTTTCATCACGAGCAGCTGGGTCAAAGTTTTGACCCAGCTGTCTGGTTATGTTTTATTTATTAATTTTAATTTTCTTTTTCCTTTATTTGGACCTCATTTTAAATCCCGCCCAAATGCACAAGTCTTCAATTAATTAATTAGATCCAATTCAATCCAATTAATTATATTTCTAAAATATATTTCATTAAATTAATATTAATCTAATTAATAATAATTCCATTATATATTTTGTATAATAATTTAATATTAATCTAATTAATATTTAATCCAATATACATAGCTTGTTTGTAGAAACACCACCTTGAAGTGTGACTCATAGGGCCTTGCATATTAAGCAACAATCCAATTAAGGTCATAATAAATTCCTAGACAATTTATCAGACAATATTAATATGCAAGGAACGTTTGTGAGGAAACATACCACCTGTAGCGTAAGGCACTTTGATGATACGGTCCCTTCATTCACGAATACTCGAATGAGTCTAGAATATGGTTATGTGTCTATTCTAATAACTTCATTCATTGTCTCTCAATCTTATTAGTTGATCTATGAATTATGTCCAAATACCATTTTGACATATTCACATACGGTGGCCACCGGTTTTGTGATCGCACTAAATATGAGAAGTGACTATTCTCTCCTAGTATCTATTACGGGGGAATGAATCCCATCTTGGTCCAATCACTCACACCATATGCTTCCTAATGTACCCAACACATGCCGTATCTACCCTACTTTAAGAGTGCAAGCGTTGCGCATGGTCAAAGTACATTATTCCACATATGATGCAGTATTGGACTCAAGTCTAAGGACTACTAACATCACCCTACACACCGATACTACCATAGACACTTATATAGCTTTACCAAATGGTTTCTCGGTCGGGTATGCCAACACTCTCCAAAGTGTCCGTATGTTCATTATGGATAACCAAGTTCATTCGTAGCAGTGAGGCCTACTACATCCTCGAAGGATCTAATGCAACATATGCTAGCTTCAATCGCATCATTGATATCCCGTATCTCAATGACCTTCAGCTAGTGGTTTATTTTAGGACTTAATTATTGACACACAAGCTCCTACTAACTTGGTGATTACCTTAAGTCCTTGGGAACATTTTATCGAATAATTCAAACAACCAAATAATATATTCATAAAATGTAATGCCAATTGTATTTAATAATGTATAGATAAACGAACATAAATAAATAACAATAACTGAATGTGATCAAGTACATATCGTCCCTATCGTAGGTTGTCTCTAGGACATATATACTTTCAATCTCCCACTTGGCCTAGAGCCAATCACCTACGTGTCTAACACCTATGTTGTTGAAATGTCTAACATGTTTGTCAATGTTCAACACTTTGGTGAAGGGATCTGCCACATTTTCCTCAGTGGAAACTCGTTCTATAGATACTTCTCCTCTAGCTATCATCTCTCTAATTAGATGATACTTCCTAGGTACATGCTTATTCTTGTTAGTGGATCTTGGTTCCTTTGCTTGTGCAACAGCGCCTTCGTTGTCGCAGTAGACCGTTATAGGATAACTATTAGGAACTACCCCTAGTTCCTTTAGGAATTCTGAAATCCAGACAGCCTCCTTTGAGGCTTCTGCAGCAGCAATGTATTCGGATTCGGTCATAGAATCAGCCAAGGTGGATTGCTTTGAACTCTTCCAAGTGACGGCTCCACCATTGAGTGTAAACACATACCCAGTTTGTGATTTGTAGTCATCTGGGTCCGATTGGAAACCAGCATCGACATAACCACTCATTCGCAACTCTTGTTGTCCACCATATACCAGAAAGGAATCTTTAGTTCTTCTAAGATACTTAAGAATTGCTTTCACAGCTGTCCAGTGTTTCATACCTGGATTTTGTTGATGTCGACAAGTACAACTAAGCGCATATGCAACATCTGGCCTTGTACAATTCGTGGCATACATGATAGATCCAATAGCTGATGCATATGGGATTCTTTTCATGTGTTCGATCTCCTCATCTGTAGAAGGACTATCCTTCGTAGTGAGAGCGACGCCATGTCTAGCTGGTAAGAAACCTTTATTGGATCCATCCATATTAAAGCGTTTCACTATTTTTTCGACATATGTGGACTGTGACAACCCTAACAATCTTCGGGATCTATCCCTATGGATTTTGATTCCAAGAATGTAACAGGCTTCACCTAAGTCTTTCATCGAGAAAGTCTTAGATAACCACTCCTTTGTGGATCGTAACATTTGGACATTGTTTCCCATGATTAATATGTCATCAACATATATAACCATGAAAACAATTCCAGCATCGCTGCGTTAAACATAAACGCATGGGTCTTCCGCACATCTGATGTAGTCAAACGATTTGACTGCTTCATCAAAGCGAATATTTCAACTCCTTGAGGCTTGCTTTAGTCCATAAATGGATCTCTTTAGCTTGCAAACTAATTTGGGATTTGACTCAGATGTAAAACCTTCAGGTTGTATCATATACACCTCTTCCTCGAGATTTCCGTTAAGGAAAGCAGTTTTCACATCCATTTGCCAAATCTCATAATCATAGTATGCTGCTATAGCAAGTAAAATTCGAATAGACTTAAGCTTGGCTACTGGTGAAAAGGTTTCGTCATAATCGATACCATATCGTTGACTATAACCTTTCGCCACCAGCCTAGCCTTGTATGTCTGTATGTTGCCATCAGCATCTATTTCCCTTTTGAAAACCCATTTGCAACCGATAGGTCTAACCCCTTCTGGTGCATCAACCAAGTCCCATATTTGATTCTCATACATTGAGTCTATTTCGGATTTCATGGCTTCTTGCCACCTTCTTGAATCAATGTCCAACATTGCTTCTTTGTAAGTCTTAGGGTCATCTTTGTGAGATAAGTCAAGTTCAAACTTGTCATTCCCCAAGAGTAAACTTATCTTCTTGGAAGCTCTCACTTCTAACCTTTTAAACCGACGGAGTGCGGGTTTGTTTGGTTGTACAGGTTGTATATTCTGATTGTGAGATGGTTCAACTTGTTCAATTTTTGAACAGTTGAAGGCGGGTCAGATGCAACAGTTGCACGTGGTTCAGGTGCAACAGTTGCAACTGTATCCTGGGGAGTTGGTTCCGACATGACCTGTTGAACCGTTCCAGTCGGTTCAGTCAATGTCGGCTTGGTAGGGGAATTTTGGGAATTAGTCAAATTTCCTAAAATGCTCCCACTGGCTGGCAGATATCTTCCCAGAGATGTGCTCGAGCCATAAGATCCTCCGTGAGCTCCCACAGAATCATTGTCATAACTATTTGACAATTCATTAACCTCAATGTTATTTTCTTGTTCTTGGATTTCCTCGAGTTCTATCTCATTTCTACTATGTTGCTTGAAGACATAATCATCTTCCAGAAAGGCAGCCTGTCTGGAAACAATGATGTTATGTTCCTCAGGCAGATAAAAGTAGTAACCCTTGGTTTCCTTAGGATATCCAATAAAATAACATTTCTCACTTTTGGGTTCCAGTTTCCCTTCGAGCATTATTTTCACATATGCTGGACAACCCCAGGCATGCATATGTGAAAGACTTGGCTTCTTGCCATACCATAACTCATACGGTGTTTTCTCGACTGATTTGGATGGAACCCTAACCAGAATATAGATTGAGTCTAGTAACGCGTATCCCCATAAGAAGATTGGAAGAGTTGTGAAATTCATCATGGATCTTACCATGTCTAACAAAGTTCGATTTCTCCTCTCAGAAACACCATTCATTTGTGGTGTTCCTGGTGGAGTCCATTGTGATTGAATTCCATTAAGCTTTAAGTAATCCAAAAATTCCTTACTTAAGTATTCTCCTCCTCGATCTGATCGAAGAGTCTTAATACTTCTTTCAAGTTGTTTCTCTACTTCAACCTTATATTCTTTGAATTTCTCAAAAGCTTCAGATTTGTGTTTCATAAGATACACATAGCCAAACCTAGAGAAATCATCGGTAAAGGTTATGAAGTAAGAATACCCACCCCTAGCTTGAGTTTTAAAAGGTCCACACACATCAACGTGAACTAACTCAAGTACTTGTTTAGCACGAGTACCTTTTCCGGAAAAAGGTTTCTTGATCATTTTTCCTTTAAGACATGATTCACAATTCCCATATGATTCAAAATCAAATGGTGCTAAATAGTCTAACTTTCTTAACCTTGCAATTCTTGTCTCATTAATGTGACCAAGTCTACAATGACACAAGTAAGTGATATTTCTTGAATTATCAAGCTTTGGTCGTTTGTTTTGTATATGAAATAAATTATGTCTACATTCAAGTAAGTACATACCATTCATAAGAGGAGCATTTCCAATATCAATACCATTATGCGAAAAATAACAATTATTATTGGCAAAACGGAAGGAAAACCCTTCATTGTCTAACATAGGAATGGAAATAATGTTTCTTACCATAGAAGGAACGAAATAACAATTATTCAATTCTAAAACAAAACCCGAGGGTAAATTTAATCTATAAGTTCCAACACGTAGGGCAGCAACGGATGATCCATTTCCTACGCGTAGATCAATTTCCCTTTGTCTAACCTGTCGGCTATCAATGAGTACCTACAAATTGTTACAAATGTGTGAGCCACAAGCAGTATCTAATACCCAACAATTCGAGTTTTGTGTAGACATATTTATCTCAATGACAAACATACCTTGATGGGAGCCATATGCACCATGCGTGGTCACAACTCCATCAGCAATTGCCTTTGGGCAGTCTCTCTTCCAGTGTCCTTTCTGCTTGCAGTAAAGACACGTCTCCTTCTCCATGTTCACCACTTTCTTCTGATTTCCAGCCTTACGCTTAAAAACCTTAGCCTTAGGTCCAATCTTTGGCTTCTTGGTTTGCTTAGTCTTACCCTTTGAGCCATAGCCCTTAGGGTGAGCCTTCGCAGATGATCCAACCAACATAACATACTTCCTCTTAGGTTGAGCCTGTTCATAGGTCTTAAGCATATTATGGACTTCAGGAAGTGTAGCATCCTTGGTATTCATATTGTAATTCATGATGACTGTGGAATATGAATCCGGAAATGATTGAAGGATGATGATGACTGAAACACGGTTCTCAAATTTGATTCCAGCTGTTGCCAGTTTCTCAATGAGTCCAATCATCTTGAGCACATGTTCAGACACATTCCCTCCTTCAGACATCCTCATTTTGAAGATTTCTCTAAGAAGATCAAATTCAACACTCTTAGAAACAGTTCCAAAAAGGCTTTTGAGGTGCACGAGCATTTCATATGGCATCATGTTTTCATGTTGCCTTTGCAGCTCCATAGTCATTGCAGCTAGCATAACACACTGCGCATTAGCAGCATCATCTTTGTGCATCTCGTGAGCAACTTTGTCAAACTTAGCAAGCTCAGCAGCAACAGTAGGAGGAGTGGGGATTGGTTCGTCCAAGACGTACTCAATTTTCTCTTGCCTATGCACCAAACGAATGTTACGGATCCAATCCATAAAGTTTGGACCAGTAAGAGTGCATTTCTCCAAGATCATTCTTATGGATAAATTGGCCATCTTTTCAAACCTAGAAAAGTAAATAAATAAAACTGAAATTAATACTCTAAAATAACTTCTATGATCACAATCAGCGACTAAATAAACTAGGACTTTAGTTGTATTCAGTTCTCACTATTTTCACATACTCCTGACCCCTTTAGAGAGTACGAACCATCATTTTATAATAGTTGTAGTGAGCCAAGATCCATGCTTGCACTATTATAGCCCCAGCTATCGCTGATCACTATAATAACCAAACAGGTAGGTCTCCAAACCAATTGTACAATACAACTCTTGGTTGATCAAAACCATTTTGATCGATGTCCTCAAAATATATCTGACGCTATGGCGACTCGACATAATTCATGTAAGTCATAACCATCATACGACACCAACAATGGCCCTATGAAGGCAACTTTCTTACGGCAAACGGAGTAAGCACTATGGTGCATATTACTGCATATTACCCACGAGATTAGTAAGTCCATTTAACCTTCAATTATGATGGGTGACATCATGCGATTTAATCGAGATTTAAATTAATTGGGGAACATTTAAATGGGGTATTTAATTGCTTGACCAAGATCCCTAACATGCATCACATAATGGGTGCCGCCTACCCAAGGCTCATGCAATGCGGTCCAACAAGTAATGAGTGCCGCCTACTCATACATATCAATTGCGGACTAGCAAGTAATGGGTGCCGCCTACCCTTGCATATGACATATGCGGTCCGGAAACTAATGGGTGCCGCCTACCCATACAATAAAAGCGGACTAACGATATTTAAATATAATATTTAAATATTAAATTGCTCATGTAGACATTCAATACATGTGATACAACCAAGTTGGAGCATATAAGTAGTTGTTGTGGATTATTATCATTATATGTAAGTCAAAATCTAATTAATAATTCTCTAAGAATTATCAAAACATTTAAAACAAGTTTTAATAATAATATAATCTTCCAAAGCATTACATTACTATTAAAATGTAGTTTATAAACTATTTATAAACTAACAAACATGTTACTAAATATTATAAACTTATATTTATGTCTCTAAACATTTTAATCACTTTCCAAACGTGTTAAGAGGGTTTAAATATAATTTATAAACCATTTTATAAATTAAATAACAAGTTTCTAAAACTCCAGGGACCTCTTTATAATTCGCAGAAAGTTAAAATTAAGTTTCTGGGTCAATTTGAAAACATTCAGCAAATTCTAGGGTCAATTCCCAACAATCAGAAGTTCAAGGGCTTGAGCCCCAATAAGACAGAAACTGTCAAATTGGGACACAAGTCCCTGGAGTCTTCCTTCTTGACTATTAGCAACCCACATATTTTCTGCAATTTTTCAATTAAGTCCCTGTAACTAAGAAAAGTTTTCAAAACCTTTAATCTTCATTTCAACTTCGAATTCAAGGTCCAAATCGTGTTCTAAACATCATATGTCATCCAAGATGAACTCGCAAGCATTCAATTCCCAGAAAAAATGAAAAACGAGTTTTTTTCTTTTTTTTTTTATAAACGTCCGATCGGGTTGAACGGAATCAACCCAATCGATTCCGTTCGACCCGGTTCTTGCTTGCTTCATCCTTCCCATGTTCCAATGACTCTTCTCCATATGGTTTTGGTTTGATTCGAGGTTCATGTTTACAAAGCTTGAAATCACCATTAATGGAGTTTCAAAACTCCATAACTCATAAACCAAATCAACCTTGTTACTTGAGGGACAGAGAAGAAGAGATTGAAACGAGGAAGATGAAAGACGATGATAAGGAGCCAAGCTCCGGTGGAGTACCATCTCCACCTTGCCGGTTACTGTTCCAGCGTGAGGATGGAGTCGACTGACTCCATTCTCCTTTTTTTTTTTTTTTTTTTTTTTTGATTTTCCCTTTTCTACTTATCTAATAAATGAATCTGGAAAAATAAAATATGAATGTGATTTATTTCCTTTCTTTACATCTAATATGAAGAATCTGGAAATAAAATACATACAGTAAAAAACCCATCTTTCTTTTCTTTAAATCCAATTAAAAAATTTAAAAATTTTATATATTTTACATACATATAATAATCCACAACAACAGTAAATAAAAATCATGAACGAATATAGTCATGAATCAGCCCAGCTCTGATACCACTGTTAGTAAAAGTGAGAAAAATTGCCCCTAAGGCTAAGCAGCGGAAGTTTAAAATTTTTAATCTCACTAAACTGATATGACTATATTCGTTTATTAAACTATAAGAAATCACTTACGTGTCCTCCAGTAGATAAGCAAATTCACCGGGTAGCTGTTCCTCAATCTCCAGACAGAGCCTTGCAATCTCCTCGTCCGGCTCGTTGATTTCTTCTTCGTCAGAGATGAAATCTTCGTCAACAAAATCTCCAAGATGGCTCATCAACAGGTTGATTAATTCCTTCGACCTTGATATCCACGGGCAGTGATTTCTATCAAAAACGCTAGGATGTTCTTATGTTTTGAGCTAATAGAGAGAGAGAACATTTTCTGACTATCAGAAAGTATTTTACGTATGTTGTGAATAAAGACTAATGTTCTTTCTTTCTGATTTAGTCAGTAAGTTTGTTAGAAATCACGTAAGATTTAAAGGAAAGGAAGAAAATAAAATAAGAAAAAAAAACCAAATAAAACAAAAGAAACATGGGGCAGCAAACGCTGCCCCTTTTCATCACGAGCAGCTGGGTCAATGTTTTGACCCAGCTGCCTGGTTATGTTTTATTTATTAATTTTAATTTCATTTTTTTTTTATTTGGACCTCATTCTAAATCCCGTCCAAATGCACAAGTATTCAATTAATTAATTAGATCCAATTCAATCCAATTAATTATATTTCTAAAATATATTTCACATATAATAAATTAATATTAATCTAATTAATAATAATTCCATTATATATTTTGTATAATAATTTAATATTAATCTAATTAATATTTAATCCAATATACATAGCTCGTTTGTAGAAACACCACCTTAAAGTGTGACCCATAGGGTCTTGCATATTAAGCAACAATCCAATTAAGGTCATAATAAATTCCTAGACAATTTATCAGACAATATTAATATGCAAGGAACGTTTGTGAGGAAACAATCTACCTGTAGCGTAAGGCACTTTGATGATACGGTCCCTTCATTCACGAATACTCAAATGAGTCTAGAATATTGTTATGTGTCTATTCTAATAACTTCATTCATTGTCTCTCAATCTTATTAGTCGATCTATGAATTATGTCCAAATACCATTTTGACATATTCACATACGGTGGCCACCGGTTTTGTGATCGCACTAAATATGAGAAGTGAGTATTCTCTCCTAGTATCTATTATGAAGGAATGAATCCTATCTTGGCCCAATCACTCACACCATATGCTTCCTAATGTACCCAACACATGCCGTATCTATCCTACTTTAAGAGTGCAAGCGTTGCGCATGGTCAAAGTACATTATTCCACATATGATGCAGTATTGTCCTCAAGTCTAAGGACTACTAACATCACCCTACACACCGATACTACCATAGACACTTATATAACTTTACCAAATGGTTTCTCGGTCGGGTATGCCAAAACTCTCCAAAGTGTCCGTATGTTCATTATGAATAACCAAGTTCATTCGTAGTAGTGAGACCTACTACATCCTCGAAGGATCTAATGCAACATATGCTAGCTTCAATCGCATCATTGATATCCCGTATCTCAATGACCTTCAGCTAGTGGTTTATTTTAGGACTTAATTATTGACACACAAGCTCCTACTAACTTGGTGATTACCTTAAGTCCTTGGGAACATTTTATCGAATAATTCAAACAACCAAATAATATATTCATAAAATGTAATGCCAATTGTATTTAATAATGTATAGATAAACGAACATAAATAAATAACAATAACTGAATGTGATCAAGTACATATCGTCCATATCGTAGGTTGTCTCTAGGACATATATACTTTCAGTAGGGACTTCTCGTTCCGCGCCGAGGAGGAAGAGAAGAAGAAAGGGCGAGCCAGTCGCTCCCAAATTTGCCAAGGACGGTCGTCCGAGGGGTGCTGCTTCCTCGGGCGCCAAGTTTACTCAACCCGTCTCAGAATGTCATCATCCGGATCCGAATGGAGAGCTGAACGAGGATGGCTCAATGCCCACTGTGGCGACCACCATTTATGAGGGGGAGATCCCTCACCTTAGGTGGATTTACTCCCTTCCTGCGGCTAAGGTCGACATACTCCTCCCGACGCCCGACCAGACCTTCTACAACCCGCCGTCCGGGTACATTGCGGTTCATACCATGTCCTTTGAGCGAGGCTGGTGCATGCCGTTTTGTGACGCTTTCCGTCAAATGTTCAACGACCTGGGCCTCTCTCCCGCTCAAATTATCCCGAGCTTCCTCGGCACATTGGTTTGCTATGGGGTCTTTTGCCACATCCGAGGGATCCCGGTGAATTACTCGACGTTCATTCATCTTTTCTGGGTTTCTGTCAGTCCGGGGAACCCCCATTTTTACTCCTTCTCGACTAGGCCTGGCTTTGCCTTTCTGAAGAGGCTCCATCGTCTATCGGCTGTCGGTGGTGGTCGCGATACTTTTATGTTCGCAAGGTCCGACAACCCGGCATGACTGACGAGCAGCTGGCTTGGGGTGTTCCGAAGAAATTTTTCAGAGGAAGTAGGGTGGGTAAATCGGTTGTGGGCGACTTGGCTCCTTGGGCTGCCCGACTACAATGCGAAAATTTGCTTCCGGAGTCCAAGAGGTACTTTTACTGGGCGTTGAATCTCCAGCCCTTGTCGTACTTGGAAAACTTGACCGATCCGGTTTATTGTGGCTTTAAGAAAGACATTGGTAAGTCAACGTCCGAGGCATGCCTTGTGCGAGGAGCGTCTCCCCGCTCAGTTTTTTATTTTTATCTTCTTTCCGAGTTTCCATTTCCATACTTACCTACTTTTGAATCCATATGTTGCTCGCGCCTTTATGTTTTTGTTTGGTCCTCGGACCTTTATATATTTGTGTACTAACTTCCTTTCTTCCTCTGCAGACTATTGGCTCAAGTGGATCATGTCTGAGACGCTCGAAGCCGGAAGAAGACAACGCGCCGCTCAGCGCAAGCTTGTCCAACAGCAAAAGTTGGACAAGGTAATGAACTCTCCTTCGCAGCTTCCTTGCGACCTGCTCGGAATGCTGCTGTGCACAAGGACGAGATGGCTCGTCGGGAGCGGGAAGGTGAGCCTCCTCTGGAGATGTCTCTTCCTCAACTAAAGAAGGCCGACGACAAGGCCAAGGACGACAAGAAGTCCAAGAAGTCGAAGAGGAGCTCCGACGACGACCGCGATCGCGCGGGGAAGAAGGCCCGCAAAAGTAAGGCCAAAGGCAAGGAGATCACGACGGACGAGGATCTCTCGGACGAGGTGAACCGTATCATGGCGCTCGACGAGCTTGATCGGGCACATGAGCTGAGCCAAGTCTCGCGCAAGGTAATGTCCTTAAATCCCTCATATTTAATTTCAAAAATTTACCAAGTGTTTTTGCTTCTCACGCCTTGCTAACTTCATCGGTCCTCGGACCTTACTTTTATTTTCTTTGCAGCTCGCCGCCATAGTGGGCGCAATTGGGAACCTTGCGGCCGATAAGGGTGCTCCGGAGGAAGTCGCCAATTTGCACCTCCAACTCCAAGAAGCTAATACCCGTACTCGGGCACTTGAAGAGGAGCTGCTGGTCGAGAAGGCCAAGTTCACCAGTCTGGAGGCCGAGGGCGCAAAGGTGCAAAGGCAGATGAAGGCTTGGAAAGATGCATGGAATAATCTCTCCATCAAGATGGCCCGTTTCAAAGACGCCGTGCTCGGGTACCTCAAGGATACTCGGTATGAGGGTGCTAAGGCTTTCTACGAGTCCACCTCGTACTGCCTAAAAATGCTGGAGACAAAGGAAGTGGGGCGCGAGGAGGACTTCTACTCGGCTCTTGACCAGTTGAAGTCTAAGGGTCTCTTGCCCGAGGACTTTGATAGCGACGCCGCGGGCTTAATGGACAACAAGAACGGCGACTTTGCGGACTAGGAATCAGATGGTGTCCGACGCCGAGCATAAAGCTTGCGAATTTGGCGCGCTGGTCGCTAACCCTGAGGTCCCTTATCCTGCCAAGGTCGGCCTGCTTCCTTCCTGGGTGCCCGAGGTCCTCCGAGTTGGGATATTCGAGCAGTTTAATAAGTGTGGCCATCGCAACACTAGGTGGCTCGCTCTTCCTGGCCCTGTCCTCGACCGCGACTACACTGTGGAGGAGCCCGAGGTTATCAAATTCCAGGAAACGCTCGAGGTAGAGAGGCGCGCGGCGGGCTCTGGAGTTAGTCGAGCTGAGGGAGCGAGTCAAGCTTCTGGGGGCGGTAGTCGAACCGGAGAAGGGCAAGACCCGCAGAGATCTACCCCCAAGTCCCCCGAGCAGTCCCGAAGTCGCTCTGATTGTTGAAGGCCGAGTATGCTCGGTAGAACTTGTAGAAAAATTTTAACAAGTCCTTTTTTTGCTAGTCGAACAATTACTTTTATGCTTTAACTTATTCGTCCCTTTGTGGCGTGCTCGAGAGAGCTATTTTTGATTCCCCACTCGCTTGGGTGCATATCTTTTTGTAAATCAACAATGCTTCTCCTTTTGCCCGACGAGGCCTTATGCTAATCGCTCCTTGTTTATCTGTTGCATTTCTTTCTTTACTTTTGACATGTCGCAAAGTATTATACGAGTTTTCATAATATGCTTCTTCAGGTACTTGTTTCTCCTTCGTTGGACTTAGAAACATTTCTAAGTATGCGTCGTCGGACGCTGTAATATACATCTCAAACCACGCGCTTCCGGACTTCTTCTTTGAAATAAATTCTTAAGTATCGAAGCTCGCCTGTCGGGCACCTCACTGGTCGACTACCCTTGTTGGTCGGCCGTTGTATATTCTTCTTGGTAATCGGCCACCCAATGTTTCTTTAAAACTTAGACGAAACTTTCCAAGTACGAATTAAAACTTAGAAAAATTTCGCCAAGTAATAATTCTAGTACTCGAGCGCCTCATTCCCTTGATACCTTCGGACGCTTCCTGAATGAGTGTTAGTCGGGCAACCTTAATTGCCAATCTAGTCGGCCCTTAGGTAATTAAGTGTGTGGTCGAGCACACTTTTCTCCCTTACAATTTTTTCTCAAAAAATTCATGGAAAAATCTCTGATGGAATAGTTATGGTCTTTCGACCATTTTGAAGCTTTGGTCGAGGAGCGTGTCGTCGCGCCCTTGTGTGTCCTCCGACCCGAAAAAGTTTCAGAAGATTTTTTCCCGAGATATCTTTTTCTTGTTTCGAAAAAAACCAAGAAGATTGATTTTTTTGCCTTTCGACCTTTATTTCTTTCGGAGCTTCTCATCTAGTTTCGTATTTTTATGTTGCCCTTCGTGGTTTTATATCTGCCTCTCGAACAAACAAGACAATATTTCAAACTGAAAGAGTTGCATTGATTTGACGGAAATTCAATTACAACGGTGGGCTTCGAGGCCATGCCAAAGGGCGAAACAAAACTGAACTAGAAATCATAAACTGGCGAAAGTGGGCTTTCCACAAGAGCTCAAAACATTGCATATTTCTCCAATGCCTTCTAGGCATAAAACCTCTGGAGATTGGTGGTGTTCCAGGTGTTCTTCAACTTACTTCCTTCGGCATCTTCCAAGCGGTAGCTTCCATTGGAGTTGGTTTCTATTATCTTGTAAGGTCCTTCCCACTTAGGTTCCATCTTGTGTGGATTGCCTAGGATATCTCCCGTGCGGAGTACTAAGTCTCCGACTTGAAAGTCTATGTCCTTGACGTGCTTCTTGTAGGCCTTTGCGACAATGGCTTGGTATCTCAAGATGTTTGCCAATGTTGTGGTCCTTGACTCTTCGAGCATTTCTAGATCAAACATTCTTGCTTCATGGTTGTCCTCCAATTGGTAGCCTTGAAATCTAAATGTCTCATGCACAATCTCGGTCGGGATAACTGCCTCCGAACCATAGACAAGGAAGAATGGGGTTTCCCTTGTTGCTGTCTTTGAAGTGGTGCGGTAGGCTCAAAGGACTCCATCAAGTTGCTCAACCCAACTTCATTGGTGAAAACCTTTTCTTCAAGCTCCTTACGAGCGTCTTGTTGGTGGACTCAGTTTGGCCATTGGCTTGGAGATATCCTACTGAAGTAAAGCGCCTTTCGATCTTCATCCTTTCGCACCATGCGTTGAACTTGGCTCCAGAGAATTGAGAACCGTTGTCGGACACAAGGGCCCTTGGCAAGCCAAAGCGACATACAATGTTCCTCCAGACAAAATCCATAACCTTCTTCTCGTTGATCACCGAAACCGCTTCCGCCTCTGCCCATTTGCTGAAGTATTCTACCGCGACAATGATGAACTTCTTTTGTCTGGTTCCTTTGGGCAATGGTCCGACTATGTCTATTCCCCATGTGTCAAAGGGACATGTGATCTTGGAAGGAATAAACGGTCTTGCGGGCGCACGATCAGGGGTCGCAAAGTATTGGCATTCCTCGCATTTGCGCACAAATTGCGCAACATCCTCTCGCACTGTTGGACAATAAAATCCTTGGCGAATGATTTTCGGAGCTAAAGCTCTTCCTCCCAAGTGGTTTCCGCAGCTCCCTTGGTGCATTTCTTCTAAGATCGCTTGAACTTCGTTGTCACTAACACATCTAAGGTGTGTGCCTCTGTAGGATCTCTTGTAAAGATATGCCCCTTGGACAAAGTATCTCACTGCTCTTCCTTTGATCCTTATTGCTTCCGCACGGTCCCTTGGGAGAATTCCATGCATCAAATAGGTCGCGATAGGTTGCATCCAACTTGGGGTTGTATCAATGGTGAACATGCCTTGCGCACTTTTTTGAGAACTTGCGATGGACGAAAGCTCCATCTTCAGAAGTATCACATTTCGAGTGTCTACGCCTCCGGACGCTGATGCATATTTGGACAAGGCGTCCGCCTTACCATTGAGTTCTCTTGCAAATTTCTCTACTTGACATTCTTCAAATTGTGTCATGTCTTCTTTGATAGCGTCCTTGTACTCTAGCAAGGAGCTCTTCTTCGCTTTGAATGCTCCGGCCAACTGCCTCTCGGCCAATTGTGAGTCGGTAAAAAGCTTGATTTTCTTCAGTTGGAGTGCTTTGTCCATCCGGAGATCGATCAGAATCGCTTCATATTCCGCTTCATTGTTTGAGACCGAAAAGCCTAAGGTCACAGCGTATTCTAACTCGGCTCCTCCGGGGCTTCTGAGGTAGATTCCAATTCCTCCGGACCTCCCGCAAGACGAACCATCAACTTGTAAAATCCAAACATCTCCATGATTTTTTGTATCTTTTGGTTCGGGAGCATTATTTCTAGAACTGGTTCCTTCAGACCTTTTCCTTTTTCCTCCGGACCCTTCTCTGCTTCCTCCGGAACTTCCGTTCCGGACTTTGGTCCTTGGAGCATAATCTGAGAATTCACTTCTTCCATTGCCACATCGTTAAGAAGGAACATGTTGCTGGGAGTGTACTCTTTCCTTTGGTCATTGGTCTCAGGACAATAAAGCATGGCGTCTTCGGCATTGGACATATAAATTTCTCGACTAGCTTGGGCTAGTTCCTTGAATCCCATCAATGCCGCTTCTAGAGCTTTGAAATGTTCACTGACTTGAGGTCCTTGGGAGTCGATCATCATAGCTGAATCAGATTGTGCTTCCTTTGGGTCGACGTCCATAGGGTCCTTGGCGGGATACTCGACCAAGAAATCCGCTAGGACTTGAGCCTTTTTGGCTAATGGAGCTTGGTAGTCTATGTAGAACTCACTAAGCTCGATTACCCATCTTGCTAGTCTTCCGCTCATTTCAGGTCTCCCTAGGACTTGCTTCAGAGGTTGGCTTGTTAAGACAATCACTTTGTGTGCACCAAAGTATGGTTTGAGCCTCCTTGCGGTATAGACCAAGGCAAATGACAACCTTTCAATGTCTAAATATCTCATCTCTGCACCCTTGAGTGCCTTGGTCAAATAATAGATCGACATGTCATCATTCCCTTGGATCCGTACCAAGACGGAACTTATTGCCTCCGGAGTGGTCGCAAGGTAGAGATATAATGGTCCTCCGTCAACCGGCTTGGATAACAGAGGTGGCGACAACAAGTATTGTTTCAATTTCTCAAAAGCCTCTTCTTATTCCTTTGTCCATTCGAACTGATTACTCTTCCTTAGGACCTTGAAGAAAGGCAGATTCTTCTCGGCCGATCTTGAGATGAAACGGCTTAGGGCGATTGACTTCCCAACCAATTGTTGTACCTCGTTGAGCGTCTTTGGCTGCGGAAGGTCAAGTATGGCTTTGATCTTTTCTGGATTTTCTTCAATTCCCCTCTCGGTCACCACGTAACCAAGGAACTTGCCTCCCTTGACACCAAATGTGCACTTTGTCGGGTTAAGCTCCATGCCATATTTCCTCAGGACCGCGAAGCACTTATTAAGGTGCTCGACGTGTTGATCTTCCTTCTTGCTTTTCACCAGCATGTCGTCGACGTACACTTCCATGGTTTTGCCTATCTCATCCTTGAACATCTTGTTTACTAGGCGTTGGTAGGTCGCCCCCGCGTTTTTGAGTCCGAAGGGCATGACGTTGAAGCAGTAGACATTGCCATTAGCAAAGAAGGTTGTCTTTGGTACGTCGTCCCTTGCCATCTTGATTTGATAAAAGCCTTGATAGGCATTCATGAAGCTAAGTAGTGCACATCCGGCGGTGGAATCCACAAGTTGATCAATCCTAGGAAGGGGATAAGGATCCTTCGGACAAAACTTGTTGAGACGAGTGAAGTTGTTGCACATTCTCCATTTCCCTTCGCCTTTCTCTACTAGGACCACATTGCAAACCCAATCTGAGTATCTTACTTCTTTGATGTGTCCTGCTTTCAAGAGACTTTGGACCTCCGCTTCAATGATGGCATTATCCTTCGGACCAAAATCTCTTCGCTTCTCGCGAATATGGGTGATTTTGGGATCTAAGTTCAAATGGTGAACCACGACCCTAGGGTCGATTCCTTTGAGACCCTCCGTACTCCATGCGAATACGTCATTGTTGTCCCTGAGGCATTGGATGACCTTCATTCGTACCTCGGCTGTCATCTATGTTCCTATCCTTGTGACCTTGTCGGGAGACCCTTCTACCACTTGGATTTCTTCCAAAGCTTCTTTCGCTTCAATTTTGTTCTCTTCAAAAAATGCTTTTTTCTTCGAGGTCGGAGGGATGGGAGGAAATATTTGGTACTCTTCGAGATCTTTTACTTCTGCCACCATTAAATTTTTCTCTTTCCTTTGGACCGCCTTTCTTCGCCTTGTTGTCGGACTAGGTTTCTTCGACTTCCTTCGAGTCCTGGTCGCTCGGATGGAGTAAAAGGTGTTTGCTTCTGCCTCCGGATCTCTGTCTCCTAGGGCGTAGCGTGCGCTCGAGGTCACACTTGCGGAAAGAGTATAACACTCCCATGCCTCCCTTATGTTCCCGATTACTTGACCTATGGCACCGTCGTCGCAAGGAAACTTCATGCGGTTGTGGACGGTTGAAACAACAGCTTTGAATTGAGACAAGGCGGGTCGCCCTATTACCACATAATAGTCGAAAGGAATATCAACTACCAAGAATGTAACCGACTTTGTTATTCTGCAAGGATCCTGCCCATGGACACCGGGAGGATCATGCTTCCGAGGGGCATTATGGGTTGTCCTCCGAATCCTACTAGGGCGCTCACCACTTCTTTTAATCCTTCCTTCGGGTCAATTTTCATCTTTTTGAGAGTACTTGTGAAGATGAGAATGGCTGAGCTTCCGGTTGATGAACGGAGATTTGTCAGGTCCCGGTTCAGTCAAATATATTTGTTATTTAGCCAAAGGCAATCAACAACTACAATGAAAACCGTAGTGTAGCAGTAGAATGACTCGAGTGTCGTTCTCTCAGGACTATAACTAGCTTTATCTATTTAACAAGCGAATATAAAACAACAGACAGATAGCAATAGGGGGTTTCTAGCAGATAATGGAGATTGGTGATAGTATGGTCCTTCTTAACATAACGGGTCGATAATCATGCATAAATTCCTCGGTCTTGCATAGAGATCTTTGAATCAATCTAGTGTCCTGTTGCAAATATTAAGCACTACGAAGATAATTTGGTCTGACAAGTCAATCACGATTGTCCTAATGTGTTTCGTAATTACTCAACACTACGAAGATAATTGGTCTGATGATTGTCCTAATGTGTTCCGTAATTATTCAACACTACGAAAATAATTGGTCTGATGGTCGACAAGTGTCCAATTGTGCATAATAATCAATACAACATACGAGAATTTTGGTTACAACTGATCAACGAAATAAAGCAATGACACGGAGTATAATGCGCGATATAGACATTAGCATGATTATCTTCCCTTCGCTAAGAATTCACATACTACCACCAACGATAAGTTTAGCTACTCATAATAGGCATGCAATCAACAGAAATCATAGAAGAAAACATGTTGAAAGAATATAATAAAATAAGTAGAAAAACTGTAAGATACAAAGTTACCGAAGGTTGTCAGTCTCCGGATGATTGCGGTCCTACGAGCTCCAAACTGCTATGAAAAAGTTTCCCCTAAGCTACAGAACTCCCAGGACAGGCCCTGGGAAGTTCCTACCTAAAACTATAGAAAGAGGTGAGAAAGTAGGTCGGGAAAGATATGATTTTCGGAGAAAACTGAGCAACTATATATAGGCCCCGAATTATTGTGGGGCGGTTCGCCGCCCCACCTCTGGGGTGGTTCGCCCCAGAGAAAAACTCGTGGAATTCCGTGTTTTCGACGTGTTTTTGGATTTTTTCCCCTTTTCGGACTCGGTTTCTGACTTCTAGTAGCCTTCTAACCTCCAGACTCGGTCCCTAGACTTCAAATCCTATCCGGAAACCTTCAGATACTCCAAATAGGCTTCTGGAACACCAATTCCTTGTCAATTTTAATATAATTGCCCGGAAATCTTCGAATTTCAACCAAAACCTGTAAAATAAAATCTAAAGGGAAACGTGACACTATTCTAATAAAATGTACTAAAATATAGCTAAATTATCATAGAGGATAGCTAAAATAGGTGAAAAAGACTCGAATGAAAGTGTAAAATACACATTCATCAAACTCCCCAAACCGAACCTTTGCTTGTCCTCGAGCAACTAAGCTAGACTCTAATACAAAAAACATGCAAGACACAAAATGGAGTTTCATGCCAAATAAAATGAACTAATCTACTGAATCTACCAAATAACATAAGAACAAAACCATATAAATCAAAGCATGAATATAGGTTGAAGAATACCTCGATTGACTTATACACTTCCACATAAGCACTTATGTCAAGACAAGATAGTCTCTCGTAACATTCTCTACCTGGACCTAGTCAGTGACGACGTAATGAAGCATGCTAAGATATGAATGGTTTCCCCGTGCCTATGAAACTGAGGACTTACTGTTGTTCCACCATGTTAAGACTTTTCCTCAAAAGAGGTCGAACCAGTACTGGCTCTCATCAAACGAAGGAGGGTTCCCTATAAAAGATAACTCTCCCCTATTCTACCCATCTCTCAAGTAAAGTCTTAAGCTATTCACCACTTCCTGAATGGCAGGACGAGGGTGGTCCAGAACAGATGACACTCAAGACAAAAAAAGATAAAAAATAGAAAACACGATTACGAACATTACGTAAATGGAAAAGACTCAACACTTTGCTAAACTGCTATTCGGCTTTCTTTTTTGGACCCTTCTTTGCTTTTTTGGGGTCTTCCTTTTTTCTTTCCAGATTCTTTTTTCTTTTCTTTTTCTCTTTTTTTTTTCTCTGGAATTTTTTCTTTTTTTTTTTCGATTTTTTTCTAGCCAGCAGTAGCATAACAAAGAGAGAAACAAAAATGACTCACACGACTTCCCCAAACCTATTCGAAAGAATAGGTTGGAGCACTAAATTTACGGAAAATGAAAAAATGAACTCACGATACGAAAATGAAAAACAGAAACAAGTCTAATGATGGTGTAACCCCCTCCCCAAAACCTATTCGGAAGAATAGGTTATAAACAAAGGATCACACAACCTCACACTACCTCCTTCCTAGGCATTTAGCAATCTCAAAGCATGGTGAAGACTTGTTGCCTCTTAGGTACATAATTACTCGGGAAAACAACCATAAGACCCTAACATGCATCATCCTATTATAAAGGCCTTCGTGAACCGCAGTAGAGAAAACACCATTAAGTGATGTCGAGACTACCATGCTTAACTAAGTGCAATACATAAATGTGACAAGCCAAGCGAGAAAAACCTCAAACAAATTCATAGAGATGAAGCATACGATTAATGGCATAGTTAGTTGATCTACCCAATAAAAAAGTTCAAAAAATTCGACAATAAACTCCATATAAAACATGCAAGACTATCCTAGGAAAGCAGTAAACGTGCAAATGCAAAAAATTTCACGAGTTTATCATAAGCAAGATAAGTATAGAGATAACCAGCGATAACCTCCTCCCCAAACCTGAACGTCGTCGCTCGTCCCGAACGTCGAAAGTGGATCCAAGGTGAGAGCTAATGCTTGTATAAGTGACCTATAATACTCAATCAAACTCGTGAGATAAAATCTAAAGCGGTAAAGAAAGCGATAAAAATTCCGGGTTGCCTCCCGGATAGCGTCATTGTTTAAAGTCTTTGACTCGACTCTTGTCTGCGCCTATCTCTTCTTTTTGCGGGTACTAGGCTTCCCCTTCATTGATCTCGTTTCCATGCCACGAACCTGTGAATAAGAAAGAATATAGGCTGCAAGACCACAGTAGTGAGTAGTAATATCAGGCGGTTCAGGTGGATCAGGTATGGCTTGCAACACGTGTTGCTTGCCATCCACTTCGATAGTGCAAGTTCTTTGGTAGATGTCCATCACGGAGCGTAGTTTAGTCAAAAACGTTTGCCCTAAGAGTATGACATCCCCCGTTCCATGTGCAGACGCCGGCATAACTACAAAATTGGTGTATATAGATGCTTCACCAATCTTGACCAACACATTTTTCACAACGCCCTCGGGTCTCATAAAGGATCCATCCGCCAGTCGCACAATAGCCCTTTGCTCAGATAGTTTTCCAAGGTTGCTCTTTTCAAACACATTCAAAGGAATTATGTTTGAGTAGGATCCCGTGTCTAGTGTGGCACGGACATCTTCAAGTTCGCCAATCCCGACCTTAACATCGAAACTTTGAGGGAGTGGCTCGGGATTCTCTTGCTTCTTTCCACTCTCATCAGTACCAAGGTCCTTCTCTTCTTCCTTGGCTAGTGGAGGCTCTTCATCCTTGTAACACTCGCACTTAGCAACTTGCTTAATGGTGATTTCCACTAGTTGATCTCCCACCAAGTTGATCGACATGGACCTCTCAGTGCTGCTATGTAACTTCCCTTGCTCTCTACTAGCTCTAGCTTCCAATTGATCCAGACGAGCATTGATCTTTGTCGAATCCTCCTCGTATCTCTTCAAAAACACTTGGGTGAAATCCACCAATTTCTGTATATTATCCATGAGAGTTGCTGACTTGGATGTAGATGCTTCGTCCTTAGGAGTAGGATTACTAAGGTTTCCCAAGTGAACATCTTCTCGTGCTAGATCTGATCTACACATATGAGCCCCATGCCCATAATTCTTGCACACCCTACATACCTCGTTGGAGAGAGAAGTTCCGATTAGGCCACTTAGAGCTTGCCTCATCTGATTGGCGAAACCTTCGAACCTATCGCCACTCACACCATTCACTTCATGCATTGGGATCTCCTGGTTTGGTGGGGCCTCAGGTCCACGCCTTCTAACCATTGCTCTTGGATCCTTGGATTGAGATCCTTTAGCAAGCCTTTCGAAACACGCCCACACATCCTCGGCGGTCTCTTCCCAGATAGTATCACAGCATTGGAAATCCACCACCTGTTGACTCTCATATGTGAGTCCATTGTAGAAGTGCTGGACAAGATCAGGAAGCCCAAAACCATGGTGTGGACACTTGTGCATCAGGTCCTTGAACTTCTCGAAAGCGGTGTAGATGGTCTCATTATAGTCCTGTTTGAATCCTGTGATTTGCGCCTTAAGCGCGGTAGTCAATGTGTGAGGAAAGTATTTCTCCATAAAGGCAGAATACTCCTTTTCCCAGGTGTCTAGTGATCCGGCTTCCAGAGAGCCTAACCATGCCTTGGCTTTATCACCAAGCCCCAAAGCAAAAACCTTCATCCTTAGCTCATCGTCCGTTATCCCTGCTCCGGGCCTTGGAAGATTGTTGATAAAATCGTCAATATCATTCAGGTATCCCATAACATCTTCCCTAGACAACCCATAGAACCTCGGGAGTTGCTGGTACATGCAACTTTTGATTTCCAAATCTCGAGTTGCAGCAGAAAGAACAATAGCTGGACCTCTCATCAGTGCTTTGTTGGGTTGAACCCATGATTTCAAAAGTGGGCGAGCCATCACAAGACCTGAATATCTGTGACAAGCTAGCGGTGTTCCTGCAGAACGTGTATGCGGCATACACTATCTATAACAGACTAAAAAAGGTGAATTAGAAACAGACTAGGAATGCAGTATCAGAGAGAGATTAAAAAGGAAAACTAAAACTAATAGAATTAGGAATCTAAAGCTGTAAATATAAACAAATTAAACAGAGAAAAGGAGTATAGTCCCCGTCAACGGCGCCAATTTGATGAACGGAGATTTGTCAGGTCCCGGTTCAGTCAAATATACATATTATTTAGCCAAAGGCAATCCACAACTACAATGAAAACCGTAGTGTAGCAGTAGAATGACTCGAGTGTCGTTCTCTCAGGACTATAAATAGCTTTATCTATTTAACAAGAGAATATAAAACAGCAGACAGATAGCAATACGGGGTTTCTAACAGATAATGGAGATTGGTGATAGTATGGTCCTTCTTAACATAACGGGTCGATAATCATGCATAAATTCCTCGGTCTTGCATAGAGATCTTTGAATCAATCTAGTGTCCTGTTGCAAATATTAAGCACTACGAAGATAATTTGGTCTGACAAGTCAATCACGATTGTCCTAATGTGTTTCGTAATTACTCAACACTACGAAGATAATTGGTCTGATGATTGTCCTAATGTGTTCCGTAATTATTCAACACTACGAAGATAATTGGTCTGATGGTCGACAAGTGTCCAATTGTGCATAATAATCAATACAACATACAAGAATTTTGGTTACAACTGATCAACGAAATAAAGCAATGACACGGAGTATAATGCGCGATATAGCCATTAGCATGATTATCTTCCCTTCGCTAAGAATTCACATACTACCACCAACGATAAGTTTAGCTACTCATAATAGGCATGCAATCAACAGAAATCATAGAAGAAAACATGTTGAAAGAATATAATAAAATAAGTAGAAAAACTGTAAGATACAAAGTTACCGAAGGTTGTCAGTCTCCGGATGATTGCGGTCCTACGAGCTCCAAACTGCTATGAAAAAGTATCCCCTAAGCTACAGGACTCCCAGGACAGGCCCTGAGAAGTTCCTACCTAAAACTATAGAGAGAGGTGAGAAAGTAGGTCTGGAAAGATATGATTTTCGGAAAAAACTGAGCAACTATATATAGGCCCCGAATTACTATGGGGCGGTTCGCCCCACACACCGGGCGGTTCGCCCGGTGTGGGGCGGTTCGCCCCAGAGAAAAACTCGTGGAATTCCGCGTTTTCGACGCGTTTTTGGATTTCTTCCCCTTTTCGGACTCGGTTTCTGACTTCTAGTAGCCTTCTAACCTCCAGATTCGGCCCCTAGACTTCAAATCCTATCCGGAAACCTTCAGATACTCCAAATAGGCTTCTGGAACACCAATTCCTTGTCAACTTTAATATAATTGCCCGGAAATCTTCGAATTTCAACCAAAACCTGTAAAATAAAATCTAAAGGGAAACGTGACACTATTCTAATAAATTGTACTAAAATATAGCTAAATTATCATAGAGGATAGCTAAAATAGGTGAAAAAGACTCGAATGAAAGTGTAAAATACACATTCATCACCGGTGCCTACCAGTATTTTGGAACTTCGAAGGAAAAAATGTCGAGCGACACTACCAGAGGAACACTTGGGTCTTGAGTGTCACCTCCTCTGGCATGTCTCAGAGGAAGTTCACTATCGTCGAAAGAAATCATGTTGGTTCCTTTCGGGGCAACTTGGCCATACTTGGGGTCTCTTGCCGTGAGGTCACTGGCGGTTCTTTCTCTTGCTTTGCGACTATCACCTCCCACGGGTCCTCCGACGATAGTAAGAATTCTCCCATGGATAGGCCTATTTTCAAAGTTTACTTCTCTTACAAAATCCCGATGTCGCTCACCCTCCGGAGGAGGAGGTGGTGGAGGTGGAAAAGCTGAAGGCTCCCTTCGTGGTTCGGGGGCGATGTGATGAATGGATTGGTGAACTGGTTCCTCCCGACGGACATAATTGACCAATTGCCCTCGGCACACTAACTTCTCAATTTCAGTCTTGAGGTTAATGCATTCATCGGTGGTATGCCCTTTGCCTTTGTGAAAGTAGCAAAATTTTTCCGAATTTCTATGCTTTCGAGCCTCCGGCGTAGGCTCGGGCCAATCAACATCCATGTTCCTTGTTATAATAGTGCTCAAGATTTCGGATCTTGGCCTATTAAGCTCAGTGTACTTCTCGTACCTCCTAGGGGGAGATCTTCTTGGAGGAGTTCTCTTGTCCCTGAAGTCATTTCTTTGGTGTTACTCCTTTTGAATGGTGTTTCTCTCATTTCTCTCGTCTTGCCTTCTTTGTTTCCGGGGATTATTCTGAGTTTGCCTTTGCTGTTCCTTTTCCTTCAGAGCGTTCGGGAGGTTCTCTGGAACTCCTCTACCGCTAAAAAGTTCTCGCACACTTGCTCTATTCTGAGTTTGACACTTGCGAGTTCGTCCCGAAGCTTCTCGTTGGTGGTATTTCCATACAAGTATTCCTTTCGCTCTTTGGCTCCGTGATTTTCTACTTGGTATGCCGCTTCATGGAACCTTGTCAAGAATTCTCTCAAGTCCTCCGACGGCCTTTGAACAATTTCGGCCAAATACTTGACACCCCTCTTCTTCCGAATCACTTTCTCAAATCTTTTTATGAATTGAGATGTGAGTTCTCTGTAGGATGTGATGGAACCATTGTCTAAGTTAGACCACCAAACCATTGCCTCTCCGCAAAGTGTCGAGGGGAAGATCAATGCCTTGGTGTTGGGATCATGCCCGTGGGCTTCCATTTTCGTGCCAAATCTTACTAGATGGTTCTTGGGACAACTGGTACCATAATAATTTTTCAGAGTTGGGAATCCTCTATCGGTCTTCACCACATGAGTTCTTATGGCATCACATAGTGCGCTCGTCTCCATATCTTTTTCTTGCTCTTGGACGCTTGTTTTCATCGCATCTATTTGCGCTTCAATGACTTTCCTTTGGGCTTTCAACTCTTCAAGGTTTAGCCTTCTCCCGGTCATGGGGTCGAAGCCTAACATTGGAGTTACTTGTGCTACTGTCCTAGCACCATTATTTTCTGCCATTGCTTCCGGACGGTTCTGAGGAGTGGTCTGATTTGGAAGAGTTGGTGGATTGATGACTTGCAATTGGAGTTGGTCCTGGGGAACTTGAAGATGGTCCGGGGGATGTGGGTTATTGGGTCCTTGCGAGGCCCTTACCCTTCGGTCGATAATTTCTCCCAAGTCTCCCGGGGCTCCTTGTGGACCTAATCTTGATTGCACGCCTTGGGGCCCTAGCCTTGATTGTATGCCTTGGGGTCCCAGCCTTGCGTGAATCGGCCTAGGACTCGCTCGAGATTGAGCTTCATCTTGAGAAGGGTGTGCTCTTGCTAGAATGGGTGCGGGTTCTTGCACTTGGGGCTGCCTTTGGGCCCTTATTTCCTCCTCTACTCTTGCTGCCTCATTTTCTCCTAGGCATCCTTGGATGGTCAGGAGGAACAATCCGTATTGCGCCTCCGTGAAGCCAAAGTCCGCAGGACGGACTACTCGTCCGTTGGGAAGAGTAAAGTTCATTGCTGCCGGTTGGTCTTGCCTTGGGACCGGGTGAGTTTGCCTTGGGGCCGGTTGAGCGGAATTCCTTAATGCGCCAAAACCAGATCCGACGAGAATCCCTTGAGTCGCATTTTCGGCCACTCCTTCCTCGGGAGCAGTTACGCTCATCGGCGCTCCGTCAAGCAATTCATCGTACGGGTAATCATCAACATTATCATTTCTAACTGCCCTACCACCATTGCCTCGCCCCCTTCCTCTTCCTCTGCCGCTCAATGGGGGACGGCCCCGTGGACGAGCAGGTGGGGGTCCGGCGACGGCGGTCGCAAGGCGGGTACTTCTTCTGGGATTAACCATCCTTCGGATCGCGCTAGTAGGGCGAGGGTAACCTTTTGATCGGTTCCCACAGACGGCGCCAAATGTTGATAGGTAATTAGTACTTTCCTATGGAGCGTTGTCGTACTTTCCTCTAGAGCGTCGTAGGCGAAGGTTCTAGAACATCCTTCGCACTTCAAGTGCCTTCCGTACTGTACCTAGGACCTGAGGTATAACTTGGCAAGGGGGGGGGGGTTAGTGCCACAAGCCCGGCTTGTCTAAGATCAAGCCGGAGGGACGACTTTACGTGTTGGGAGTTGGTAGGCTTCCCTATTAAATGTAGAGTGAGAAAGTAGTGTGATGATTGAATGATTGATTTGATACCTTGATTGAAGTGAGCCCGTATTTATACTAGCAATAGAATATTACTTGAGTACTTCGGATCGTGACAAGTGTCCGGCCACGATTGAGTCTTCTATGGGCTCAGGCCCATTTGGTGTGACCCATGGGCTTTGGCCCAGATCTTCTACTAGGGCTGGCAGGGGTAGAATGGTCATTCTTGGTACCAAAGCGCACCTAGGGCGGGTGTCGCCCTAGTACCGTCCGAGGACGGGGTAGTAGGGCGACTGTCGAGCTTCTAAGGTCCGAGGACTGATGAATGTGTATTTTACACTTTCATTCGAGTCTTTTTCACCTATTTTAGCTATCCTCTATGTTAATTTAGCTATATTTTAGTACATTTTATTAGAATAGTGTCACGTTTCCCTTTAGATTTTATTTTACAGGTTTTGGTTGAAATTCGGAGATTTCTGGGCAATTATATTGAAGTTGACAAGGAATTGGTGTTCCAGAAGCCTATTTGGAGTATCTGAAGGTTTCCGGATAGGATTTGGAGTCTAGGGGTCGAATCTGGAGGTTAGAAGGCCATTAGAAGTCTAAAACCGAGTCCGAAAAGGTGAAGAAATTCAAAACCGTGTCGAAAATGCGGAATTCCGCGAAAAAAGCGTGGGACGAACCGCTGGAGTCATGGGGCGAACCGCCGCGGGCTAATTTTGGGCCTATATATAGTGCTCAGTTTTCTCTCCGAAAATCATATCTTTCCAAGCCTACTTTCTCACCTCTCTCTATAGTTTTAGGTAGGAACTTCCCGGGGCCTGTCCTGGGTGTTCCGTAGCTTAGGGGATACTTTTTCATAGCAGTTTGGAGCTCGTAGGACCGCAATCATCCGGAGATTGACAACCTTCGGTAACTTTGTATCTTACAAGTTTTATTCTACTTATTTTATTTATCTTTCAATATGTTTTCTTCTATGATTTCTATTGATTGCATGCCTATTATGAGTAGCTAAACTTATCATTGGTGGTAGTATGTGAATTCTTAGTGAGGGAAGATAATCATGCTAATGGCTATATCGCGCATTATACTCCGTGTCATTGCTTTATTTCGTTGATCAGTTGTAACCAAAATTCTCGTATGTTGTATTGATCATTATGCACAATTGGACACTAGTCGAACATCAGACCAATTATATTCGTAGTGTTGAATAATTACGGAACACATTAGGACAATCGTGTTGACTAGTCAGACCAAATTATCTTCGTAGTGCTTAATACTTGCAACAGGACACTAGATTGATTCAAAGATCTCTATGCAAGACCGAGGAATTTATGCATGATTATCGACCCATTATGCTAAGAAGGACCATACTATCACCAATCTCCATTATCTGCTTGAAACCCCCTTTTGCTTTTTATCTGCTGTTTTATATTCTTAATTAGATTTGATAAAGCTAGTATAGTCCTGAGAGAACGACACTCGAGTCATTCTACTACTACACTACGGTTTTCGTTGTAGTTGTGGATTGCCTTTGGCTTAATAACAAATATTATTTGCTGAATCGAGACCCGACAAATCTCCGTTTCATCAAATTAGCGCCGTTGTCGGGGACTATACTCCTTTTTTCTATTTAATTTGTTTTTATTTACAGCTTTAGATTCCTAACTCTATTAGTTTTAGTTTTTCTTTTTAATCTCTCTCTAATCACCTTTCCTAGTCTGTTTCAGATTGTGTATGCCGAATACACGTTCTGCAGGAACACCGCTTGCTGATTCAATTGCTGAGATCGATAGAGTCTACCACCAAACAAGGCGACTCCTTTTCAAGGAAATCGACGGAATGGCAGAAGCTAGACCACTGAAGCCATGGGTTCAACCCACCAAGGATCGTATGAGGAGACCGGCGATTGTTCTTTCGCCTGCAACCCGAGATCTGGAGATCAAGAACCACGCATTCCAACAACTTCTGAGATTCTATGGCTTATCAAGGGAAGATGTGATGGGGTACTTGGAACGATATCGATGATTTCGTCAACCAACTCCCACGACCCGGAGCTGACATAACAACGGATGAGTTGAGGATGAAAGTTTTTGCTATGGGACTTGGCGACAGAGCCAAGTCATGGCTGAGTTCTCTACCAGCCGGCTCGCTGGACACTTGGGAAAAGGTTTTTTCAGCTTTTATGGAGAAATACTTCCCTCACACCTTGACTACCGCGCTTAAGGCGCAGATCACTGGATTCAAGCAGGACTATGATGAGACCATCTACACCGCGTTCGAGAGGTTCCAAGATCTCACGAACAAGTTCCCTCACCATGGTTTTGAACTTTCCGACTTAGTCCAACACTTCTACAATGGACTAACCTTCGAGAACCAACAAGTGGTGGATTTCCAATGCCGAGGCAATATTTGGGAGGAAACCGCAGAAGCCGTCTGGGCAGTTTTCGAAAGGCTTGCTAAGGGTTCGCAGTTCAAGGACCCAAGAGCAATGGTTAGGAGACGTGAACCTGAAGCTCCACCGACTCAAGAAGCCCCTATGTACAGGGGGAATGGGGATCAATTCGAGTGCTTTACCAACGAATTGAAGCAAGTCCTCAAGAGCGCCACCGGAACAACTGTTTCGAATGAAGTATGCCGAATATGCAAGAACTATGGGCATGGGGCTCATATGTGTAGATCGGAGCTGGCATACGATGATGGCAACTGGGCTCGAGGAGGCGAAGAAGAAGCCTTTGCTACGGAGTTTGACACTCAAGAAGTTAGCTACGGACAAGACGGTAGAAATCCTCGAGGTGGATTTTGGAGAAGAGGATACCGCAACAATCAAGGATATGCACCGGCTAACCAAACTTATGGACCTAACCAAGACCGTAGTAGGCTGAACTATGGTAATGATCACTGCGAAAACCCCGCTCCGAAAGATCCACCGAAGTCGAAGTCGGCTCAACTGATGGAGAACTTGCAAAAGATGGTTGATCACACACAAAGTTTTCTCAAACGTTATGAGGAAGATTCTGAGAAGACTAGGGCAAGGCTTGATAAGTTGGAAGAGAGCACTAGGCTTGCCCATCAAAAGATGCAAGAATTGATCGACCGAAGGGAACAAGGCAAAACACCTAGCAACACTGTGAAGACGAATGCCATTACGTTGGCTGGTGATGTACCTGACGGAGTCACCATCAAGAAGGTTGTTAGGTGTGAGTGTTGCATGAAGGAAGAACTTCTACAGGCTGAGGAAGAAGAGAAGGGCCTTGGTTCTGATACAAGTGATGAGGAACAAGAGGATCCCGAACCACTCCCTAAAAGTTTCGATGTAAAGGTAGGGATTGGTGAGCTTGAAGATGTCCGTGCCACACTAGATACGGGATCCTACTCAAACATAATTCCTTTGAATGTGTTTGAAAAGAGCAACATTGGAAAATTATCTGAGCAAAGGGCTATCGTACAACTGGCGGATGGATCCTTTATGAGACCCGAGGGCGTTGTGAAAAATGTGTTGGTCAAGATTGGTGAAGCATCTATATACACCAATTTCGTAGTTATGCCGGCATCTGCACCTGGGACGGGGGATGTCATACTCTTAGGGCAAACATTCTTGACCAAGCTACGCTCCGTGATGGACATCTACCAAAGAACTTGCTCCATCGAAGTGCAAGGCAAGCGGCACGTATTGGAAGCCATACCTGATCCACCGGAACCGCCAGATATTACTACTCACTATTGTGGTCTTGCAGCCTATATTCTTTCTTATTCACAGGTTCGTGGCATGGAGTGTGTAACACCCTGTTTTTTTTAATTATTTAGTTATTTATTTAATTATTATTTTATTATTTAATTATTTATTTTAGTTAATTAATTATCAGAGTAAATTATTTATTCGATAATTAGTTAATTAATTTTTCACGTAAGTTAGTTCGGTTCGTTTCGTTTGGATCAAGCTGGACTAGCTGATCTGTTAGCCCTTTGGCCCAATTTCGAGTGGCCCAATCTGCTAGAGCCCATCTGATGGCCCAACTCTTCCAAAACCCTAAACCTAATCAGATTGTTCCCCTCATTCTCATCTTCACGCCACTTGCTGAAGTAAGAAAGAAAACAACTACTCTCTGCCTTCCTTATTCCATTCGCTCATCACCCCCATCTCCTTATTGTTTCAACTCCTCACCATCATCATCATCACCACATACCACCGAGCCGCCGCCGCCGTTTGCTCCGATCACCGCCGCTCCGTCCGACCCAGTTGTCGCCGCCGCCGCGTTGCACTGCTGCCGTTCGCCGCGATCTCTGTCGCTGCTCGTCGCCGTTCGATCGATCCGATCGCCGCCGCTCGGTCTCCGTCCGCGCCGCTCTGTCCGCCGTTCCGTGCCGCTGCACCGTACCCCTCCGCCGTCGATCGATCCGTCTCACGCGCGCTGCCGATTCGGTTCCTCGTTCCGCAACCGCACCGCCGTTTCGTTCTGCCGATCCGCCGCAGTTCGCCGCCGTTCGGTTACCTTTCCGGTCTCAATCAGTAAGTTGATTCTGACCTTTCCGTTTCGAATTCGATTTGAATCTCGATTGATTTTATTTTCTTTTCGATCTATTCGATTTGTAGATTGTTCAAACCTTTATTTCGATTCGAAGGTAAATCTCGTTTGTCTTGCTGCTGCTCTTGATTCGAAACTCGTACTCGTATTCTGTTTTTGACTTTTTACCCTTGGACGGTTTTGCCTTGATCGATCTGACCTTGTTAATTATTTCGAACCGAGAACCGGGACTTAGGTTGTTAGTGTAGTTTCTGTTTGGCTGGACTTGTGAACTTTTGACCTCGTATGTTGACTTTGTTTTCCTGATTGACCTTGAAAGGACTTTTGGACCTTGTTGTTACTGTTTTGGAACTTTGTGGACTGATTTGGGAAACCTTAAAACCTAAAGGACCTTTTTGCAGTTTTACCTTTGACCGTAGTTGACTGACAGTAGGCTTTTATCGTAAACCTTTTTGCTTTGAGAAGACTGTTAAGTGTTGGAAAACTTCTGGATTGTTTGTACTGTTTGTTTACGAAAAAGGGTTGTTTTGCAATTTACCACTGAGGGTATTTTGGTAATTTCAAGAATCTGAAAACCGAAAGAGTTTCTGAAAATGTTTCAAGCTTAGTTTTTGTTTTTGTAAATTAGTATTGACCTGACTTGCTAGCTTAGTTGGTTAGGTTCTTGCTTGACTAACTTAGAGGTCCCGAGTTTGAACTCCGACTTTATCATTCTTTTTTCATCCTTTTTCCTTCCGTCCGTTCGACTTCTAAAGTGTGTTTAGTACTTTCTTGTTAGGTTCTCCGTTGTCCGTAAATCCGTAAAGCTCATTTCTCGTTGAAGGTCTTTTACTCGCAAGCTAAGGTGAGTGTTCACCCCTAAACCTATTATTTGCGAAAAACTGGAAGGCTATGTGACTGTTTGAACCTATTACTATATACTGTTTACTGTATGCTTCCGCGTAAAAGTATAAGTCCTAAGTATGACTTTTTACATTTCTGTTTATTGCTACTCTGTTCTGGACTGACCTTTCTGCAGGAACACCTCTCGGTGTTAACTATCTGTATCTGTTGTTCTGTATCTGCTCTGTTTCTGTGTGACCGGTCGATTAGGTTATGGTTAGGTAGGCTTGGGTAGTAGAGGACTATCAGGTTTGCTTGATTGTGGCCTAGTCTATTCCCTTTTAGGCGCGAGGCAGAAGTCGCTGAGGTCTATTAGGGTCGTAGGATCTGTTTCCCCAAAGTACACGGGGGTTTCTGTTTCTGTCCGGAGTTGTGCACCCTCTGGAGGGAGTTATAAGGGCATTCTGGGAGTAGGAGCAATAAGGCGGGCTGCACCAACGGTCTACAACGTATCTGTTCTGTTAATCTGTTATATGTGTTCTGTTCTGTTTGCTCGTTTTTCTGAAAAGGATTTTGTTTTAAAACTGTTTACTTTCTGTTTTAACTTAGAACCTCACTGAGATCCTTTATCTCACACTCTTTTGTTTTTTCAAAATTCCTTCCTTCCAGATGCTGCTGAGGATGTGCTTGACTAGGATGTCAGCGACTGAGAGAAGGGTCTGGGGTGCCACGGGTTTCTTTTCAAAATAAGAAGATACACTTTTATTGTCTTCATTCGTTGTTCATTCGAACTTCAGTTGTCATTGGATATTATTTATTATTGTTAGCGTCAAAGATTATCTTGGCATTTATTGCCGACCGTTGTTATTAAAATATTTTTCGATTTTCCTTTTTCAAGAAAATATTTTGTTTTCAAAACCGGAACCGTTACAGTTGGTATCAGAGCCAAGTTCAAACTCGAGCTTGCTAGGATAGGATCTTTTGACCTTTGGGGTGTGTGTGAGGGTCCAAGTCGCTGGTTAGGTCTTGTATTTTCTGTTGCTTTTCTGATTCGAGTCTTACGTACTAACCTTGAACCGTTTCTTCATCTTCTCTGTTCTGTTTCTGACTACCTCTGACCCGTTCTGAAACCGTTGACTTTCCGTGGTTGTTTGATTCTGACGTAGTTATTAACTAGTTAACTACGCGTGTGCTTACAGATAGGTATGAGTTCTGAGAAGAAGGTTATTCGTTATCGCCTAGTCGAAGGAGAATTTAACCCGTATACCTCCATTCCTGTTGTTGGCGTTTACCCTGGATTCGTGATGGATAGGGTCGTGCATGAACGTGATCACTACTGGCTAGAGAACTTTAAGCTTCGAGATGTGATAGCAACGAAGGAAGCGGAGATCGGATTTCTGAAGACGGCTTTACGCGCCGTAAAAGAGCACTCTGGCTTTGTTTCGTTAACCGCGTCCAACGTTGGCAACCGGATTCGCAGGAGGAAGGCTCGGAGGACGTTCCCCGAGGGTTGCGGACCATCCCGTAGAGGAAAGAGTGAAGACGAAGAAGAATCCGAAGAAGATCCCGAGGAGGACCCCTCTGAGGGAGAAGGAGGAGATGCTCACGTGCCCGAGGGACGTTCCGAGGATGATAGCGAGGACGCTTATTAGGATAGTTGCCTTTTCGAGCTCGTACCGAACTTCTTTGTTTTGCTAAGCGAGTTTTTCTTTTAGTTCAGCCGACTGAGACTGCTTATGCTTTTTCCGTTTACTTGACTCTGTGGTTTTCTGTTTTCCTCGCTAAGTCGAGTAGAGACCGTTTTTCTTTTGTTTTATTGCATGCTTGGCTGTTTTGAGACTTCGTTGTTTTCTTGTTTTTGCTTTTTGTTTTAAAGTTCAAGGCATGTTTTCTTCTTCACTGCTCAGTTTATACCTGTTGTAGAAGATTAAGTACTGGCCTTAGTTCTTTGTTTTTCTGCTCTTTTCTAAGTTAGAGATTCGAGGTTGTTAAATCAACTGCTAAGTAGTGCCCTTTGTTAGAATGAGTCGCAGAAATACTCGTGGTGCCAGCAGCAATGGAAGTGGAGACGATCAGCACGCTGAAAATGGAGACCCAGTGGACCGTATCATCGCTGCTCTGGCGAATTTCAGCGAAACCATTCGCCGCGCTGGAGCACCAGCACCACCTGTTCAGCCAGTTTCTCCGCCACCACCACCGATCTAGACCATCGATCAAGCTGCAGAGCGATTCACTCGATTCCATCCTCAGAGGTTCGAGGGAACACCAGACCCCCGTAAGGCTGAGCTCTGGATCGAAGGTATGGAGAACTTATTCTCGATCCTGCACTATCCGGACGAGAGGAAGATCGAGCTTGCTGCTTTCTTTTTTTTTAGATTTTTTCTAGCCAGTAGTAGCATAACAAAGAGAGAAACAAAAAGACTCACACGACTTCCCCAAACCTGTTCGAGAGAATAGGTTGGGGTACAAAATTTACGAAAAGTGAAAAATAAACTCACGATACGAAAATGAAAAACAGAAACAAGTCTAATGATGGTGTAACCCCTCCCCAAACCTATTCGGAAGAATAGGTTATAAACAAAGGATCACACAACCTCACACTACCTCCTTCCTAGGCATTTAGCAATCTCAAAGCATGGTGAAGACTTGTTGCCTCTTAGGTACATAATTACTCGGGAAATCAACCATAAGACCCTAACATGCATCATCCTATTGTAAAGGCCTTCGTGAACCGCAGTAGAGAAAACACCACTAAGTGATGTCGAGACTACCTAGCTCAACTAAGTGCAATACATAAATGTGACAAGCCAAGCGAGAAAAACCTCAAACAAATTCATAGAGATGAAGCATACGATTAATGGCATAGCTAGCTGATCTACCCAATAAAAAAGTTCAAAAAATTCGGCAATAAACTCCATATAAAACATGCAAGACTATCCTAGGATGAATGTAGTGAAATGCAACCTAAAAAATCTAAGAAAGCGGTAAACGTGCAAATGCAAATGCAAACAAAGGACAAGATACTAATCGACACAAAGCCAAACAATACTTAACATCATGGTTCACATCCCATCCCCCTTACGATTCTTAAGCTAGCCCCCTAGCAAAAGAGAATGAGTAATAAGAAGTGATACTAGATGTTACCGAAGGGTTTGGCCTCGGTCGGCTGAGAGTAGACAAGTGGAAGGACTAATCATCGGGATGGTAGTTCCCATAAAAGTCACTCCACATGTCATTCATGAGCTCATTGCACTGTCATAGAGCTTCCGGCTGTTGCTGGATCAGCTGTTGCTGCTCCCACATGTGCTGCCTATCCTCTTGGCGATGATCCTCGAATATCTCCCAATCGCGGTTGTGCTGGACAATGTGCCTGTCGATGTCCTGTCGCATGGCCGCGTTGTTAGCATCAATTCTGTCGAAACGGCTGTCGAGGTAGCTACGGAATTCAGAGAAGTCAAATCCTCCAGACCCCTGTGGTGCTCCAGCTGGTGCGTGTGGTGCATGAATAGGCATAGGAGTCCTTACTCCAGGTGTACTCTAGCTCCTCCTCTTGGTTAATCCACGACGTTGTTGCCAAACCCCTTGGCTCGAACGCACATCTAGCGAGATCACCTTCCTTGACATGGTTCTTCACAGCGATCATACGGGAATGCTCCTTCCCCTTGGTATGGTACCTACAAACAGTTATTAGCACCTCGAATGACTCAAAACTGACTCAAATACATACTAGTGTAAAAATGAAACACACAAGTGATAAAATCAACAATAGAACTCCCCAAACCGCAATGTCTAGCCTAGCTTCTTCATCATGCAACATATTAACGTAACTACTACATGCAATACATCACATCATGCTCTTACTGGACAACCAATAACCTTGATAACAAGGTTTTAATTCATACCATAGCAGCGCAAAAATTCGACCAGTATAAATCCTCATTCTCAACTGATAAGCATTCTATCGTCAAATCCACCAATATTACACCAATAAACATATCCTTATGCTAGAAATCAAAGATAAAGACATAATGCATAACAAGATATATCATTTAATAGCAAAATACCCAAATCAACAATTTAAGCAAAATTGAGCATGCAATTGATAGTAAATAACATGTCTAATCATATAAACATCATACCCATGCATCAAACAAGCATAATTGAAGCTCAAATTAGAAAACTCCCAAATTCGAAAATTAGGGTTGTTAAAGATGATACCTCAGATCTGCAAATCTAACGAATTAGGATGAAATCTGTTCGGATAGGATGATAGATCATGTAATAGGCTTCGAATTAAGCTAAAGAACACTCAATTTGGTCAAGAAACGAAGAAGTTATGAAGATTTAGAAACAAAATCGCACTTTTCGGGTTTTTTGGGAGTATGGATGAAGAAGAATGAAGAAAATAAAATTTTGGGGTTCAAATCCGCGTTTTTGAAGATCTGGGGACGTGGGGCGGTTCGCCCCACGTGTGGGGCGGTTAGCCCCGTGCTCCCCAATGCGGGGAGACGGTCTCCGATGTCAGAAAATGCGGTTTTAATCCCCGAAACTGATTTTTCAAAAAACCACTCGAAAAATCTCACTCAAACAAAAGCATATACGACACACACATGAACAAATTCGCATATGAGAAGCAAATAGTTCAAGAATGAATGCATGCAGAAAAGCAGTAAAGAAAGCGATAAAAGATTCCGGGTTGCCTCCCGGATAGCATCATTGTTTAAAGTCTTTGACTCGACTCCTGTCTGCGCCTATCTCCTCTTTTTGCGGTACTAGACTTCCCCTTCATTGATCTCCTCTCTGTAACGGTACCGGTTTTGAAAACAAAATATTTTCTTGAAAAAGGAAAATCGAAAAATATTTTAATAACAACGGTCGGCAATAAATGCCAAAATAATCTTTGACGCTAACAATAATAAATAATATCCACTGACAACTCAAGTTCGAATGAACAACGAATAAAGACAATAAAAGTGTATCTTCTTATTTTGAAAAGAAACCCGTGGCACCCCAGACCCTTCTCTCACCAGACCCTTCTCTCAGTCGTTGGCATCCTAGTCACGCACATCCTCAGCAGCATCTGGAAGGAAGGAATTTTGAAAAAACAAAAGAGTGTGAGATAAAGGATCTTTGTGAGGTTCTAAGTTAAAACAGAAAGTAAACAGTTTTAAAACAAAATCCTTTTCAGAAAAACGAGCAAACAGAACAGAACACATATAACAGATTAACAGAACAGATACGTTGTAGACCGTTGGTGCAGCCCGCCTTATTGCTCCTACTCCCAGAATGCCCTTATAACTCCCTCCAGAGGGTGCACAACTCCGGACAGAAACAGAAACCCCGTGTACTTTGGGGAAACAGATCCTACGACCCTAATAGACCTCAGCGACTTCTGCCTCGCGCCTAAAAGGGAATAGACTAGGCCACAATCAAGCAAACCCGATAGTCCTCTACTACCCAAGCCTACCTAACCATAACCTAATCGATCGGTCACACAGAAACAGAGCAGATACAGAACAACAGATACAGATAGTTAACACCGAGAGGTGTTCCTGCAGAAAGGTCAGTCCAGATTAGAGTAGCAATAAACAGAAATGTAAAAAGTCATACTTAGGACTTATACTTTTACGCGGAAGCATACAGTAAACAGTATATAGTAATAGGTTCAAACAGTCACATAGCCTTCCAGTTTTTCGCAAATAATAGGTTTAGGGGTGAACACTCACCTTAGCTTGCGAGTAAAAGACCTTCAACGAGAAATGAGCTTTACGGATTTACGGACAACGGAGAACCTAACAAGAAAGTACTAAACACACTTTAGAAGTCGAACGGACGGAAGGAAAAAGGATGAAAAAGGAATGATAAAGTCGGGGTTCGAACTCGGGACCTCTAAGTTAATCAAGCAAGAACCTAACCAACTAAGCTAGCAAGTCAGGTCAATACTAATTTACAAAAACAAAAACTAAGCTTGAAACATTTTCAGAAACTCTTTCGGTTTTCAGATTCTGGAAATTACCAAAATACCCTCAGTGGTAAATTGCGAAACAACCATTTTTCGTAAACAAACAGTACAAACAATCCAGAAGTTTTCCAACACTTAACAGTCTTCTCAAAGCAAAAAAGTTTACGATAAAAGCCTACTGTCAGTCAACTACGGTCAAAGGTAAACTGCAAAACGGTCCTTTAGGTTTTAAGGTTTCCCAAATCAATCCACAAAGTTCCAAAACAGTAACAACAAGGTCCAAAAGTCCTTTCAAGGTCAATCAGGAAAACAAAGTCAACATACGACGTCAAAAGTTCACAAGTCCAGCCAAACAGAAACTACACTAACAACCTAAGTCTCGGTTCTCGGTTCGAAATAATTAACAAGGTCAGATCGATCAAGGCAAAACCGTCCAAGGGTAAAAAGTCAAAAACAGAATACGAGTACGAGTTTCGAATCAAGAGCAGCAGCAAGACAAACGAGATTTACCTTCGAATCGAAATAAAGGTTTGAACAATCTACAAATCGAATAGATCGAAAAGAAAATAAAATCAATCGAGATTCAAATCGAATTCGAAACGGAAAGGTCAGAATCAACTTACTGATTGAGACCGGAAAGGTAACCGAACGGCGGCGAACTGCGGCGGATCGGCAGAACGAAACGGCGGTGCGGTTGCGGAACGAGGAACCGAATCGGCGGCGCGCGTGAGACGGATCGATCGACGGCGGAGGGGTACGGTGCAGCGGCACGGAAAGGCGGACAGAGCGGCGCGGACGGAGACCGAGCGGCGGCGATCGGATCGATCGAACGGCGACGGAGATGGCGGCGCGGCGACGAGCAGCGACAGAGATCGCGGCGAACGGCAGCAGTGCAACGCGGCGGCGGCGGCAACTGGGTCGGATGGAGCGGCGGTGATCGGAGCAAACGGCGGCGGCGGCTCGGTGGTATGTGGTGATGATGATGATGGTGAGGAGTTGAAACAATAAGGAGATGGGGGTGATGAGCGAATGGAATAAGGGAGGCAGAGAGTAGTTGTTTTCTTTCTTCCTTCAGCAAGTGGTGTGAAGATGAGAATGAGGGGAGGTGGAACAATCTGATTAGGTTTAGGGTTTTGGAAGAGTTGGGCCATCAGATGGGCTCTAGCAGATTGGGCCACTCGAAATTGGGCCAAAGGGCTAACAGATCAGCTAGTCCAGCTTGATCCAAACGAAACGAACCGAACTAACTTACGCGAAAAATTAATTAACTAATTATCGAATAAATAATTTACTCTGATAATTAATTAACTAAAATAAATAATAAAATAATAAAATAATAATTCAATAAATAACTAAATAATTAAAAAAAATAGGGTGTTACACTCTTCCCCCCTTAAAAGAATTTGGTCCCCAAATTCGCACCTGAAAAGTTGAAGAGCTCGGGATACTGCCGGCGCATGTCATCCTCGCTTTCCCAGGTTGCCTCCTCATACTGATGATTTCTCCACAGCACATTTACTTGCTTGATTTGCCGATTACGGAGCTGTTGTACCTTCTGGTCAAGAATACGAACCGGTTGCTCCACATAGGACAAATCCTCCTCAATGGTCACTTCCTCGGGTTGAATCACGTGCGACGGATCCGGATAATACTTCTTCAGTTGAGATACATGTAATACATTATGAATTCCAGTAATAGTAGTGGGCAGTTGCAGCCGATAAGCTACAATGCCAACTCTCTCAATGATCTCGTATGGACCCACGTATCGAGGGTTCAGTTTAGCTCTACGACCCATACGAACAATTCCTTTTCTCGAAGATAGCTTGAGAAAGACAAAATCACCAACTTCAAACTCCAGATCTCGCCTACGATTATCGGTGTAACTCTTCTGTCGACTTTGAGCAGTTCTCAAACGGTCTCGGATAAGTCTAACCTTTTCCAAGGTTTCTTGTATCATCTCGTTGAGAGTCCTCTCTCCAGCTACTGGTGTAGAAACTCGGTCCTCCAAATCCCAATACAGTGGTGATCTACATTTCCGACCATACAGTGCCTCGAACGGTGCCATACCAATCGATGCTTGATAACTGTTGTTATAAGCATATTCCACTAATGGCAAATGTTGTGCCCAGCTTCCTTGATGATCCAGCACACACAATCTCAGGAGATCTTCTAAAGTTTGAATGGTCCTTTCGGATTGACCATCTGTCTGCGGATGTGCTGCGGTACTAAAATTCAACTTAGTACCTAAGCCTTCATGTACTTGCTTCCAAAATCTCGAGACAAACTTCGGATCTCTATCAGAGACAATGCTCATCGGAGTGCCATGAAGCCTGATTATCTCATCGCGATAGACTTCGGGTAACTTCTCGGATGTGTAGGTGGTTTTAACGGGTAGAAAATGTGTCGATTTTGTCAATCTATCGACAATAACCCAAACACTATCAAAACCACCCCTAGCTACCGGTAGACCAGTCACAAAATCCATAGTGATCATCTCCCACTTCCACTGTGGAATCTCGAGTGGTTGTAGTAAACCTCCCGGTTTCTGATGCTCGGCCTTCACTTGCTGGCAGACCAAACAACTTTGCACAAACTGTGCAACATCTCGTTTCATATTGGTCCACCAGTAAATCTTCTTCAAATCCTCGTACATCTTGTTTCCTCCAGGATGCATCGAATACTTAGACTTATGAGCTTCCTCCAAAATTAGTCGTCTAAGCTCTTCATCAGAGGGAACACACAATCTACCCTGAAACCTTAGGGCTCCATTCTCATCAATAGAGAATTTCGCATTTCGAGGCTCAGTAATATGTGCCTTGATATCTTGAAGCTCTTCATCATGCTCTTGAGCTTCAAGAATTTTTCCTGCCAACTCATATCTCAAGGTGATATTGGCGAACATACACGACAATTTGGATACTTCGAGATTTGACACGTGTACCCTACGACTTAAGGCATCAGCGACCACATTGGCCTTACCAGGATGGTATCGAATGGTACAGGTGTAATCGCCCAGAAATTCCATCCATCGTCGTTGTCTCATGTTCAACTCCTTTTGGGTAAACACGTACTTCAAGCTCTTATGGTCCGTGAGGATGGTGAACTCAGGACCATAAAGATAGTGTCTCCACTTTCCCAACGCAAAGACTATAGCAGCTAGCTCAAGGTCATGGGTTGGGTAATTTCTTTCATATGGCTTCAGTTTTCTCGAAGCATATGCGATCACCTTTTCTCGTTGCATCAGTACACAACCCAAACCTTCCTTTGAAGCATCAGTGTAGACTATAAAGTCGTTGGTTCCCTCGGGAAGAGCTAGTATAGGAGCAGTGGTCAGCCTCTTCTTCAGCTCCTCGAAGCTTTCCTGACACTTGTCACTCCATACGAACTTAGGATTTTTCCCTGTTAAAGAGGACAAGGGTCCGGCTATCTTCGAATAATCCTTCACAAAACGGCGATAGTAACCAGCCAAACCGAGAAAACTCCTCACTTCAGTGACAGATTCGGGTCTCTTCCAATTGACTATCGACTCAATCTTCGATGGGTCAACCTCCAAACCTTCTCCAGAGATAATGTGCCCTAAGAAGGCTACTTTATCTAGCCAAAATTCACACTTGCTGAATTTGGCATACAATTTGTTGTTCTGAAGAGTTTCCAAGACAATTCGAAGATGTTTCTCATGATCTTCTTCAGATTTTGAGTAAACGAGAATGTCATCGATGAAAACAAGAACAAACTCATCCAGATACGGCTGAAAAACTCGGTGCATCAAATCCATGAACACAGCCGGGGCATTCGTAAGGCCAAACGGCATCACTACGAACTCGTAATGACCATACCTCGAATTCAGGGCAGTCTTAGGTATGTCTTCTTCCCTTACCCTAACATGATAATAGCCTTGTCGCAGATCAAGCTTTGAGTAAACCTTCGAACCTTCCAACTGATCAAAAAGTTCCTCAATACGGGGCAGGGGGTACTTGTTCTTGACAGTGACTTGATTCAAGCCTCGATAGTCGATGCACATCCTCATAGTACCATCCTTCTTCTTCACGAACAGAACCGGTGATCCCCAAGGTGACGAACTAGGTCTCACAAAACCGTTATCCACCAGATTTTGCAGTTGAGTCTTCAGCTCCTTAAGCTCAGCAGGTGCCATCCTATACGGTGACTTCGATATTGGTGCAGTGCCAGGTACCAGATCAATGCTAAACTCCACTTCTCGTTCAGGGGGTACGGAATCCAGCTTCTCAGGGAAAACACCCTTGAACTCCTTAACCACCCTGACTTCCTCGATTTTTGGCTGATCTTTGGGTTTATTGATCAGATACGCCAAAAAGCAGGTAGCACCCTTCACGTACAGCCTCCTAGCTTCCATGGCAGACAGTAAAAACTTCTCATCCTTCCTCTTATCTCCTTTCCATACGACTTTCTCCTCTCCAGGTTTTCCCAGGGATATTGCCTTGGTTCGACAATCCAGTTGCGCGTAGTGCTCGGACAGCCAATCCATACCCAGAATAACATCGTAGGTCGATAGAGGTAGAAATAAACTTCTGGGGCGGTTCGCCCGAGAGCTGGGGCGGTTCGCCCCCCAGTATTTCGCGGAATTTCCGCGTTTTTCGACGCGGATTTGGATTTCTTCACCTTTTCGGACTCGGTTTTAGACTTCTAATGGCCTTCTAACCTCCAGATTCGGCCCCTAGACTCCAATTCCTATCCGGAAACCTTCAGATACTCCAAATAGGCTTCTGGAACACCAATTCCTTGTAAACTTCAATATAATTGCCCGTAAATCTCTGAATTTCAACCAAAACCTGTAAAATAAAATCTAAAGGGAAACGTGACACTATTCTAATAAAATGTACTAAAATATAGCTAAATTAACATAGAGGATAGCTAAATTAGGTGAAAAAGACTCGAATGAAAGTGTAAAATACACATTCATCAGACCTTAATGGCAGCCGTAAAGTGCCCGTCACCCAGCTTGCGCATACACTGGGATAAATTAGCCTCCTCAGATTCAAAAGGCTCTAAAAACCCCGAGGAGGTGAAACAGCAGATAAACGGTCCCTCACCAATCCCAAACGGTCACCAGGGTCTCTCCAGCGTGCAATGGCACTAGAAATGCCCTCAAATTGACGCCGCTCCCTCTCCCCGGAACGACGTTGTGCTCTACTAGACGGCACAAAAGCAGCCAGGGTGCAACGAGGCAGAACAAGAAGTTGCACCCACGCAGACAAGTCCCCTGGGCACGCAAGGACCAGGTCAAGAGCACTAAGGAAAACCCTGGCAAACCCAAGCCTCAACTTAGGAGGAATGCACTTAACCGTCCGCAAAGGCAGCGAAAAGACACGGTCAAGGAGGTCAATATCAAAGCAAAGGGGACCCAAACCTCCATCATGAACATGGGACCCACCCAGCTCCCCAGACGAGCCTGCAACAGACCCCACATGCCCTACAACACCAACAGGAGCCGGGATACCAACGATAGCAAAGTCTGCACGGTCTGGCGCAAGGACCACACTCCCATCCACATGCTTGTAGTTTTTAGTGAAAGTGTGAGTGCTAAGACAATCACCACACAGCCAAATGCCCGCATGATGAAGTGCGAGATCCAAAGCAGAAAACAAAGACAAGTCACTAGCAATACGAGCCTTGTAGGAGGCCTTTAGTTCATCCGACTTAAAATGTTGGGTTCGCAAATGGGTGATGAAATAAGTTTTAGCAAACGCCCCACCAACACGACCACCACAACTGCCACTCCCGCGCAACGGACAAAGGATTTTTGTACCACTCGGACTTGCCATGCTGGCCACACGCAAGAAGAAAACTCCACGTGAAAAAAGTCACAACAAACCCCGAACAACCACCAACACCGAGGCAAAACAAAACCAGAATAGAGGAGAGCACAAAAATAAAGAACAGACAGCCACCAACGCTGCTTGGACTTGTAAATACTCTCCTGTACTTCTTTGCCACAATCAAGATTATCACACGGCCAGCAGAGAGCAGAATAGAAACAAACTCACAAAGAAACAGAGCATAACGTAAGCAAACACAAAAACCAACAGAAAACAAACAGCCTATGCCCGTGAACAAAACCAAAACGCCCAAAACAGACTGCCAACAACCACATCGAATGGCTATAGAACGCAAACCAAACCACATGCCGGCAAAGATCACGACCAGAACAGAGAATGGCGAAGCCGAATCCAAACCCAAAGCAGAGAATACGACCAAAGCACAGAAGAAAAATGAACCAAAATAGAGCACCGGAGCCGGAGAGAAAGCGACCCCAACCAATTATTATTATGTGTAAATTACATTGAACCACCCTGTTGCAGACCCTAATTACGGATTCTTCCTCGCTAGTTGAACAATTACACGTAGCCCCAGAGACCGAAAAATGTTTGACCTCATCCTTATTCAATTTTCAAAAACCTTAAGCCAAACAAGGCCTTAGTTTTTTCATACTCATTTTTCATTTTCTTCTTTTTCCCTTCCTTTTATCTTTTCTCTGTTCTTCATTTTGTTTTATCTTTTCCCTTTTCTATTTTTTTTCTACATCCTCTTCTTCTTCTTACACTTCTGGTACCGGAAATGCTACAGCTCCCGATCGGAGCTGTTTTACAGCTCTGAACCGGAGTTGTTACCAGCTCCGGTCGGAGCCAAGAGCTTCAAACAGCTCCGATCGGGAGCTTTTTTACAGCTCCGGCCAGGAGCTTCAAACAGCTCCGACCAGAAGCTTCAAACAGCTACTGCCGGAGCTATATTATAGCTCCGACTTTCTTTTTTTGTTTTCATTTTTTTATATATTTTTTTTTGGGGCTCATTTGAAACAAAAATTTAGTTTGAGTTCTTTTACAATAATTATTAGTTCTTTTTACAGTTTATATAATTTTTGTGGTTAATTTGAAATAGATTAAAGTTAATTTTGTAAAATAAAATAGTTTAGAGTCAAATGTGTAAATAATGAAAAGGGAAAATTACTCAGACTCCCCCTATTAGACGTCCACTTTTCATTTTTCTCCCTACTAGTTTGAGAATTACATCTACACTACAAAAAAGTTGAGCATCAGAGATCCAACATTAGAGAGGGACGTTCAACGGTAGCAAATATAATTTTTTGAGACACATGTATGGTCCCTAATAGCAGAAGTGAGCAAAGTAACCATTAAACAAGTCAGAGAGCTCAAGCGGTCTCAAATAAATTAAGTATCCCTCTCTAATGGTTTAGATATTTCTAGAGGCCACCATCCGGTCCATCCCTCTCCAATAAGTACTCCCAATTAATTATCAGCATTTTAAATTCCTTTTACCCTTATTCTTTATTATTATTTGAGAATGCAATAAAATAAGCTTTTCTTACTTTCTTCCTTCACAGATAAACTTCCCAATCTGGTCCCAAATACTCCCAACCCTAGTAATACCGCATGTCATCTCACCCTCTCCTTTCATTCTTCTTCTCTTCCCGCCAAAATTCTACCCCGCACGCTTCCATCTTTTCACCGACGTACAGGTTTGGCGAATTGCTCATAGCAGCCACCAGGGTCCAGGTATGCGGTATGTATGCATGTATTATCAATTAAATTAATCCCAATTTCAATCTTGATTTTTAATCTAGTTGTGTTTAGTGTTGTTATCTTGCTAGATCTGTTGGACCTGTATCAAACATATTGTCCGTTTTTGTGATTGCTAAAGAGAGCGTTTTCCCAAATAGTGTTAGCTAGGTTATCTTTTTGTTGAATCTACATATTGCAGTTAGATTATTGTGTTTTCTTTTCATCCCTTTCAAGTATTATGTTGTATAGAGTAAGTAAACTGAAATGGAATATTGATGAAGTGGAAACTCTCACACAAGAAATTTTGTAATGGTCGATCTCGATTTCATACAAAACATGTTTTCTATTTTATCTTCTTTTTTTTTTTTTTGGTGCTTTTTTCTTTTCTGTTTCCTTTAAAATAAAACATGATTCTTTTGCATCAATTCTGGAATCTGGATTTAACTCTAGCTAGATCCGCATATATTGATGAAATAGGAAGAAAAACAATGAGATGCTGATTTTTATTTGATTTGGACTCTTCTATATATAGTCTGTGTATGTGTGTGTGTGGTGAACTAGAATAGAGGCAGTGTGTGACATAATGTTGGTTTCAGAATGTAGGGATGAATGAACTTGTTGCTTGCCCACTTTTTTACTTCATTTGGACTGGTGGCTAGTCAGTACTTTGGCAGCAGGGATTGTTGCTTTTGGTCTTTCATTCATGGTTGTTTAGCTCCATCTTATTGGTTTTCGGTGTTGTTAGACTTCTTTTTCGTTTCTGTTTTTTTCTCCATCTTAACGAAAAAGTTTTCGGTATTTCTTATGATCTCTCTTTTATTAATGAAAACTTTAGTCGTTTCAAGAAAAAAAATTGGTTTAAATTACAGCTTTAAAACTTATAATGTGTTGATAACTAGTTAGGTAATTTTTACATAAATCGATTTCACATCTATTTTGTTGTTACATGTTTGCAAATGTTCTAATTGATTGTCATGAGTTATAAAATTGGACAATTAGTCATGTTTTTACAGGATGTCTAGCCAAACTCCTAATCCACCAAGTCATGGAGCTCCCGAGTCCAGTTTACGTCCCAATTATAACCCCAAGCGGCCCAAAAAAGCTTCTGGTTCTACTCAATCGCAGGGTGGGCTACAAACTCCTACAGTGCATCATCCCCCATTCAATGTGACAAGGGCGCAAACTCCTACAACACATCAGCCAACATTCACTGAGACAGGGCTACAAACTTCTACACCACATCAGCCACCATTCACTACCACAGGTCTACAAGTTGCAACAACACATCAGCCACCATTCGCTACCACAGGTCTACAAGCTCAAACAACACATCAGCCACCATTCACTACCACAGGGCAACAAACTCGTACATCATCTCAGCCACCATTCACAAATACCGTTGCAGCCCCGTCAACACAAGTAACACAACCATCAAGAGCTCCAATAGCATCATCTAGTCCAGCTATAACGACCCGATCAATCCGGCCGGCGTGGTTACTCCTGGACGGACCCCCACATTCACTAATATCGTTGCAGCCTCGTCAACACAAGTAACACAACCATCAAGAGCTCCAATAGCATCATCTAGTCCAGCTGTAACGACCCGACCAATCCGGCCGGCGTGGTTACTCCTGGACGGACCCACACATGTCCCCACAGTATGATATTGTCCACTTTGGGCCTGAGCCCGCACGGATTTGCTTTTGGAATCACCCAAAAGGTCTCATACCATGTGAGAGTGGTGGCCTAACATATATACCATTTATTTCACTCAGTCTTAAGCGATGTGGGATGCGGGGCATTACAAACTACCCCCCTTAAAGCCTCGACGTTCTCGTCGAGCGCCTTAAGTGGTGGGGGTGAAAAATTGACAATAACCTTTACCAGCCGTCCACCCGGTGCGGGCTTTGGGTTGATCTAGGCTCTGATACCATTTGTAACGACCCGACAAATCCGGCCGGCGTGGTTACTCCTGGACGGACCCACACACATCCCCACAGTATGATATTGTCCGCTTTGGGCCTGAGCCCGCACGGATTTGCTTTTGGAATCACCCAAAAAGCCTCATACCATGTGAGAGTGGTGGTCTAACATATATACCCTTTATTCCACTCACTCTTAAGCGATGTGGGATCTGATATGTCTTGTAACGACCCGGCCCACTAACGGGCCGAGACCCAGCCCAACGGGCCGGCAAGGTTACTCATGGGCGCTCTCCGGGGTGATATGATGGCCCCACAGACCAACACGGGTTCTAATCCGCGCACTTTGTCCTCACTCGTGCGCGCACCGGGAACTTCCCAGTGGGTCACCCATCCTAGAATTGCTCCAGAGCAAGCACGCTTAACCAGTGGGTCACCCATCCAAGAATTGCTCCAGAGCAAGCACGCTTAACTTTGAAGTTCTTCTAGGTGAATTCCCGAGAAGAAAGGTGCACCTTGTTGGTATGAGTAGCGTTCTCAACCCTTTTAAGCCTCTGAAATCTGAGGCGTTACAATCACCCCATCTTCAATTGCGCAACGTCCTCGTTGCGCGCTGTCCCGAGACCAACCATCCGTGCAGGATTCTAGAGGTGGCTCCCACCGTCGATACGGTGTAGCACTTTGACCCGTATGGCACTTAGTTCCTGCAGTTTCGGATAGTCCCGCTCTGATACCACTTGTAATGACCCGGCCCACTAACGGGCCGAGACCCAGCCCAACGGGCCGGCAAGGTTACTCATGGGCGCTCTCCGGGCTGATATGATGGCCCCACAGACCAACACGAGTTCTAGTCCGCGCACTTTGTTCTCACTCGTGCGCGCACCGGGAACTTCCCACTGGGTCACCCATCCTAGAATTGCTCCAGAGCAAGCACGCTTAACTTTGAAGTTCTTCTAGGTGAATTCCCGAGAAGAAAGGTGCACCTTGTTGGTATGAGTAGCGTTCTCAACCCTTTTAAGCCTCTGAAATCTGAGGCGTTACAATCACCCCTCTTCAATTGCGCAACGTCCTCGTTGCGCGCTGTCCCGAGACCAACCATCCGTGCAGGATTCTAGAGGTGGCTCCCACCGTCGATACGGTGTAGCACTTTGACCCGTATGGCACTTAGTTCCTGCAGTTTCGGATAGTCCCGCTCTGATACCACTTGTAATGACCCGGCCCACTAACGGGCCGAGACCCAGCCCAACGGGCCGGTAAGGTTACTCATGGGCGCTCTCCGGGCTGATATGATGGCCCCACAGACCAACACGAGTTCTAGTCCGCGCACTTTGTTCTCACTCGTGCGCGCACCGGGAACTTCCCACTGGGTCACCCATCCTAGAATTGCTCCAGAGCAAGCACGCTTAACTTTGAAGTTCTTCTAGGTGAATTCCCGACAAGAAAGGTGCACCTTGTTGATATGAGTAGCGTTCTCAACCCTTTTAAACCTCTGAAATCTGGGGCGTTACACCAGCAATAACTTCTACGATGCCTAGCACCTTAATTACATCTCCAACTCTTCATTGTTCTCCGCCTCCAAGTGAAATGAGAATACCTCAAGAACCATCAACTACACTAATAACAGCTTCAAGGAAAACAGCGGCATCACAACTTGTAGGCTCACAATCACGCCCCCAAGTGAGGTCAGCTGCTCAAAAAAAGAAGCAAGGTCGTGGCTTGAATAAAGGTGACCCTATGAGAACTAATGAGGAAAATAAAATTGTAATCGAAGTCTACCCTATCAGAAATCGCTTCGTACATAAAAATCGGATTGTCCGAACAATAGGTAGGCACGTAAAACTCGAGCTAGAAGCAAAGTGTTTTTCTTGGACAAATGCAAGTCTGTACCACCAGCAGAGGTATTGGAAAGCTTTCGAGGTATGTTATATTGCAGAATTTTGTCATAATTTATTTTTAGTTTTTAATGGATATCTCACTTCATTTATTCTGAATAGAGTACGTATCGGTGGTCTCCGGAAATTAATGAAATCGTTGAAAGTTTATGGACCAAGGCCATCAGCAAAAGCATGAACAATTGGTTTTCACTCATGCATACCCAGTGGATAACAGAAAACAAAAGGCCTAAGTGGATAGCTGATGAATTATGGAAAGGATTCCTTGAATACTGGGAGTCCCCTGAGTTTAAGGCAAGAAGTAATGCAGGAAAAGAGAATCGCGCAAAGGGTCCCTCTATAACCCACACAACTGGCTCGATGGATATCGTAGATTTTGAAAAACAACTGGTAAGTAACTTTAAGTTCCATATGAATGAGTTTTTATAGAACAGAAAAACAATTATCTAAGTGTTTGTAAAATGATTGAATTCGTAGGCAAATGCTATGGGGTGCATTGAAATTCCACAAGATCATGTTTACTTGCTAACACGTGTGCATCGGGGGAAAGGAGAATTATCAGTTGACCCAAATCTCCCGCTCCAAAGGATGAATCAGACCTCCAAACAGGATTATGTAAATTATTATGAATGCTTTAAGTATGTCATCTTCACCATGGTATTTCCATACAAAATAATCAAGAACAAATCCATACTTATATAAATCCATTCCAACTTTCTCCCGAGGTAAATACTCACTATTGAAGTGCATCTTACATGGGCATCTAATATTGTTCCCACTCCTTATCCTAGATCTAGTTTCGGCATATGCAAAATCAAGAAATCTTTGCACACCAGCTCTATAAGCATCAATCAGACGTCCTCGACTATCCAAGATCGATCTTCCTCAGACATATTTAAATCTACCATTTCAAGGCATATAAAAGGATTACAATGAATAACTTATAAATCTACCATTTATAGACAGAAACGACTACAGTACTTCATATTAATAACATCATGAGTAAAGACTAAAGATAATTATGTAGAAGAAATTAAGTTACCTGAACAAATTTCCCAGATTGGATTCGAGCAAAGAAGCAACAGTAGAGATTCAGAGTGAAAATGGTGAGAAGCAAATGAATGATAAAGTGATAGTTTTTTCCCTTTACTGTGAAAAGCAAAAATGAATGATAAAGTGATAGTTTCTTTTTTTTTCCCCTTTACCTTTCTCACTTTGCGCGGGAATAGAACAAAAAAATGGGAAGAAAAATTATAAATATAAATTTATGTGAGTATATTTATTATTATTATTTTTTAATAATAAGAAACTTTTATTTATTTATTTATTTATTTATTTATTATTATTATTATTATTATTATTATTATTGGGCCCGCAAGTGAAACCTATTTTGAGAAAACAAAATGATAAGATGACTATTGAGTGGTGAGTATGGTCAATTTAATTTTTAAATGTAGTGTGTTTGATTTGTTTGTAAATCTCTAAACTGAACCCACTGAAATTAACTTAAATGAATTCTATTGATTGAAGTATAAATTTCAATTAAATATATATGAAGTGAATTGATCTGGATTGAATTGGACTTGATTAATGTTGGTCCCTTTAAACAATAATAAAAGACTAGAGGGGGGTGAATAGTCTTTTCAAAATTTCGTCGTTTAAAACTTTCTCAGCAAGTATTTATTATTTCAGTAATGAGTTTGCTGATACTTAACTTTCTCAGCAAACGTAAGTTACTTTACAGTAGCTTGGTTTGCTGATACTTAAAATCAGAGAGCGGAAGTTTTTGATACAATAAGTGCTTTTTCAGCAAGTAAAGGTTTCGGCAAGTGATGTGAGTGACTGTGTACAGACAGATAAGAATTGCTGAAAGCTAAGTACAGTAAGTAAATCACACAAACACTTTTATAGTGGTATCTTAGAGTGGCGTAATCTCTCAACTAATCCACTTCGTCCTTTCTAGGACTGAATCCACTAAGATATGATTGAGGTTCCTTACAATGTCCTATCTAGAGCGATTCAACAGAAACCAAAGCACACTTGCTTTGTCTCCAACCTAAACTAGAGAACGTAACCTTGTTCTCCACCAAACTTGGTACTTTTAATCAGCAAAACTATGCTCGATTAAGTTCCCCCTGAATATCACGCCTGAAAGGGTGTATTTTCAGTTAGAGAGTTTTGGGGTGAGATAACTTAATTATAACTTATTCAGTTACAACAAGTAATCTAAGAAACACAACTTGGAATACTTTGCAGTAAACAAGTTTGATTGTTTCTGGTGTCAAGACTTGTTTTTGTTCGAAAGAAAGAACACTTAACTAATTTCTTAGCCGAGTTTGTTCTACTTCTTCACAAGTAGCTTTTTCAAGCTTTAAGTCTTGGAACGGATCAATGGCAGTAAGAGTATTTGAAGGTATGTGAGTTTTAAGCACAAGTGAGAGTTTGATCACGTTGTTGACACCCTTCAACTCTTCGCCTGATGACCTCTATTTATAGTGCAAGTAAGGAGCCGTTTGAATTTCAAATCCTAAGACTTTTGTTCCTTAACATGTCACTATCTTGCTTTTGTACTTTCAGCAGCGTCTTTGTTTGTCTTCTAGTCTTCATGTCCTTCACGTGTAAGCTTTGCATTTAATGCATATTTGAATAGAATTCAAACAGTAACATTGGAGCGCAAATTCAAGTACTTTCAGCAAGGGGTCACATATGTTTCATCAGCAAATGGTTAGTCTCAGTTTCAGCAAGCACAACCTACTCTGTCTTTCAGATTTTCACTTATGCAATGTTGTTGCTGAAATTTCCACTTTCTGAGCAACACGTGCCTTTGTAGATGCCAGTCTTCAACAATCTTCTAGTCTTCAGATCTTCGATTTCTTCAAGTCTTCAGATCTTCAAAAGTCTTCAAGATTCTGAGCGGTTTCTAAATGCTTCAATAGTTTGTTTGTAAAAACAAAGTACATCGTCAGCAAATGCTTCAATAGGTTATTTTCTTTTCAGAAAATAAGATACATCATAAGCTTCAGCATCAATAAGTTATTTTCTTTTCAGAAAATAAAATACATCATACGCAAAAGAAATAACTTATCTAGCACCTAATCTAAGTCATCAGCAAACGTTCCTCTTTTACAATGTCCTTAAAATTCTAAATTCCTATGGACCTTAAGAGTACTAGTTACTGGACTTTCCTTAATTTAGCATGGTTAATTGCTCATCAAAATTACAAGTTTCCTAACAATTAAACTGAACATAGATTAAATATTTAGAGTATTAGGATATGTTCTTTTTATATGAAAAAGACTCAGTTCAATTCAATCTTGTTCGGAAGAAAGAGAACATCATAGTGTACATGTCTAAAACATCAACGGGATGAACTTCTTCCCTCACGCTTGTTAAATTGTTAGTCACACTGATAAGGTGACTGGTGAAGTGGTCAAGTCACGTTAAACAAAAACTAAATTGTCCATTTAGTCACTTATTGATATTTACCTAACATATTATTTTGTTTTTTAGGGAAATATCATATATTACAGCCAGCTTCAAAACTGGCCGGGAATCTAGGTTTACATAAGGAAAAGCACTGCTACCTACACATCACTCACAAAATCATGTGCTATCTAATGTGCTAGTTTACTGAATTTGTTAACTTATTGTCAGTACGAGCTTAAAATCAAGAATCTAGATTTGAAATTAATGATGTGAAAATATGTCTGGTACGCCCTAATGTGCCTCCAATGAATTAAGACGTCCGTGTGAAGAATCGTAGAAGAACTATGGTCTTACCTAAGCTCTGGTAGAACTTTCGGACCAATGCCACAAGGATCTAATGAAGAAACTATATATCACCGAGGAAAGGGAAAAGGCACGTAGACCAAAGGTGATCAACACATACTCGGAAGGTATGGCCCCCGAAGCATCAAGAAGTTATGAGCCATGAAGCAAGTGTTACCCAATAAAGAGTACTGGATATAGTTGAGCTAAGAGTTCTATAAATAAAGCTCTCATCTTTGTAATTCACCCAACGTAATTCAACATTGTATTGTTACTTTGCTGAAATCATCTCACAGAAACAAGTATATTACCCATTGTTGTTCATTTTGAAGCTCATATAACAAACTGCACATATGAAAATCATATATCACTGCAACATCCACATAATCACAACACATAATAAAAACTTGTAGCATAACCAAATTCCTATTTTCCACCCAATGTTTCCTAAAACGAGATTTAAACTCAATAGAAAGAAGCTCAACTCATTGGTTATGGAGTCTTTCAACCATGATGTTAAATATTAAACTACACTCGATGATGAAAAACGATTATATATATGTTTCATTTGAGAGAGACGCACAAAGTAAACTACACTCGATGGCGGACTAATATTTGTTTCCCTTGGTTCTATATTATTTCTCAAAAAAAAAAAGTTATACGTAGGATTAGAAAAATATATAATCAAATTGTTAAAATTTTATATTTGGGAGGAAAATGAAAATTTTCACCCCTGTTTGTTGGAGGGAAATGAAAATTTTGTGCTTGGAGGGAAATGAAAATTTTATGTTTATTGGAGGAAAATGAAAAAAATTGTTGGAGGGAAATTAAATGTGACTTCATTTGGCGGACTTCAAATAAATTTTTTAGAGAGAGATAGCCCTCTCTATAAGTAAATTAATCAAATGAAAGTTATTTGAGAGGGATATCCCTCTCAAAAAGTTAGCAATTCTCCCAATTTTATATGTGACACATGACACAATCCTCTCCTTCAGATTTCAGAATCACTTCGTCTTCTTCTCTGCTCTCAGTTTTCGCCTCTTCTACATTAACATATCAGATCTAACTTACACAGCTTTTCCAAACCTGGTAATATCTTTATTATACATTGTAGTTTAATTTGTTTTTGTCATTTGCGTGTGCTTTATTAATTTCAGTTTCTTACCTTTTTTGTTCTAATTTTGGTACTAGGTACATACCATCAATTGATTTGCAAGCTTTTTATCTCCACTCTCATGGTAAAGCTTCATCAAGCACTCAGATCTCATCTTTTTATACTTGGATTGTATGAGATGGTGAATTAATCTTATTATTCTTTTCTTTACATGTAGGTAAATTTGAAGATTGAAGGGGATGCTTAAAACGGAATACCTATGGTAGGCTTTTCATCGCTCTTTTACTTCCTACTCAATCTGTTATATGTTATAAATTCTTCTTCACATTCAATTTTGTTTTGTTGCAGACCATAACGGTTCAACAATCAATTCCCAATGCTTGTGTTCTTTGGTTTTGGGAGGAACGAAATGCTTGTGTTCTTTGAATTTAACACCTAGCTGGACAGATTTTAGGTGCAGAATGCACAGATTAGATACGTGGAATATATATTATTTTGGAAATTAAAACTAATCATTGGAGATAAATTCAGAATGAATTTCTGGATATGTGTATACATATATACATTTTTTATATATAATAAGTTTAATAGGGAGGGATATCCCTCTCTAAAGGTCACCCTTATTCCCTTGCAAAAAAGACTTTCAGAATAAAAGAAAAAATAATATAAGAAAAAAATTAATTATTTTGTTAAAATAATTAATTGTGATAGGATAACGTTAGAATAGCATTTGTTGCTTTACATATTAGAGAGGGATAGATGGTCCCAAATAGTGAAAAGTGAAATTACATAAATAACCACCATCAAAATTACAAAAATGGCCATAACAATTAGAGAGGGATTGTCCCTTGCAAATGATGGTATTAAAGAGAGAAATCAGTCTCCATTGTCACTCCTAGATGGCATTAGTAGAGATGGAACTCATATCGCTCTCTAATAACTTTTAGAGACGGGGTTTTTAGCCACAAACATTAGAAACCACTAGTCCCTCTCAAATAATTCTTTTGAGATTGATATGTAATATCTACGACAGATTTAAGCCTTCCAAATGTGGCCTTTTCTTGTAGTGCTAGCCCAATATTTCCCAAAACGTTTGACCAACTTAAAACACAATATTTTTTTCTTGCTTCCAAACTTGGTCTTACCAATAATTTTCTTTTTTTTCTTTTTTCTTTCAATTTTTTTTTAATCTTCTTCTTCACTCCAGTACCGGAAGCAACACCACAGCTCCGAAAAAAGTTGATTTACAACTCTGGTCGGAGGTCGGAGTTGATATCTTTTCCAGTACCGGAATTATGAAGAAGATGATAAAAAATGAAAAAAAAACATAAAAAGAGAACAAAAAAGAATGGAGTTTTTTGAAATAAAAATTTATTTGGGGTTTCTTTTTGAATAATTATAAGATTGTTTTGAAACATAAATAAGTTATGTGGGTTTATTTTAAATAATTTATAGTTAATTTTGTAAAAATAAAAAGTTTAGAGTCAAATGTGCAATTAATAAAAGTTGAAGTTGTTTGATTCTGGAAAAAAATCAGATTTTCAAATGAGGACAACATAGTCTTTTCCATGTTTTAGTTCGCGAAAAGTCAAAGCCGTCGGGTTAGATGTAATTAATTTGTTCTAACAGGGGGGTCGATGTAATAAAAAATCTAACAGGGATAAATCCGTAATATAAAAATCTAACAAGGGTACTGTACGTTATTTGCCCTAATGAAAAGTTAAGGTGTTTGGCTCAGGCCAAAATCTAAACTTTCAATATGGGTAAATTTGTAACTTCCGGCCCTTAATTCGAAAAAAGTCAAGTTCGTGGGCTATCTGTAATTGTTTTTGTCTAACATTGGGCTACATGTAATTGTTCAACTAAGAAGGCAAGAACTGTTATTAACCAAACTAGCAAGGGGTAGATGCAAATTACCCTATTATTATTATAGATAGATGCTAATAATGCAAAGATGATATTTATAAGGGACTCAAATGAAACTATGAAAGTAAATGGACAATGCACAAATTAATAGCACAAACGAAGAAATCATTAAAAAAAAGGAAAATAAGCCACTCTGTTATACCGCATATGATCGACTAAACCACCAAGAGCCCGTTTGGTTCTAAGTAGGAAAAGGAAATGAATGATTTCCTAGGAAATTTGGTTCAACTTGAGAAGTAGGAAATGTTGGACATTTCCTTGATTGGTTCCTTAAATGCCACTAGGAAATCTGATTCGAACCAAATTTCCTTTTCCTTGTTTGGTTTACCTAAAACTAATGGTTGGATGTTTGTTTTTCCACAAATACCCCTCCGTGTTTTAATTAAACGGTGTCGTTTTGGGTGGTGGTCTAACACATATTCTGCAATTAAGGTTCACATTTTGTTTTGTTTTTTTGTTTTTTTTTTTTTTTTTGAAAAGAAAGATCATATATTAATGAAATCAACAAAACAAGATTACAAATCCGGGTTCTCAAATGGCAAAGATTCTAGACCATGGTCATCCATCCGCAGGTATTCATGCAACCGGTGTTTAGCTTGGTAGATTCCTGGGCAGCTAAAAAGTGGCCTAAGTTCATAACTGAAGAGTACATGTTAGAAATGAGCCTGAAATGCAAGTTTAGATTCAACCTTCTCCGGTTAACATGGAGAAGTTTGTTTGTCACGCTTGATGAACGTGTATTTTACACTTTCATTCGAGTCTTTTTCACCAATTTAGCTATCCTCTAGGTTAATTTAGCTTATATTTTAGTGCATTTTATTAGAATAGTGTCACGTTTCCCTTTTCTTTGCATTTTTCAGGTTTTAGGTAAAAAAACGTATGTTTATGAGCAATATTGATGAAGAGGGCGAAGTTTTGGTGTTTCGAGGACATTCGTGGTGTATCTAGAAGGTTCCGGATGAGATTTGAGGCCTAGAGGACGAGTTTCAAGGCTTAAAGGTCACTAGAAAGCAAAATCCGAGTCCGAAAAGGAAAAGAAGACCAAAAACGCGTCTCCACCGACCTGGAGCTCCCAGGCGGTTCGCCCGGCACGCCAGGCGGTTCGTCCGGTACCAGGCGTCGCCTGGGACCCCAGGCGATTCGCCCCCCATGTTTCCGACTTCTATCTATATGTTTGCCCATTCTCTACGTTTTTCATACCTTTTCACATTATTTTGAGAGACGAATTCTCCAGAGCCTGTTATGGGAATTCTTAGCATATGAGACTCTTCTTATCAATTTGGAGGATTAAGCATAGCAATTGGACCTCGTTGTTTATCAATTCTTGCTTGTGAGTTAGCAATTCTTCGGAGATTGACGCCCTTCGTTGGTAACTTGTATCTCACGATTTTTCTACTTTTATTTATTTCTTTCAACATGTTTTCATTCAATCTTGCTTTGATTCTTGTTGATTGAAATTTATCTATGAGTAGCTAAATCTATCGTTGGTGATAGTATGTGATTTCTTAGCTAGGGTTCTTAATTATGCATGATTGGCTGTAACGCGATTCAGACTTGACTTATTGCTTTATTTCTTTGATCTATCTAAGCCCTCTATCTTCGTAGTGTTGAATTGAACGGAACACATTGGACAATTCATGATCTTAGATTTCTATGCAAACGTTCAATTACTTCATGCATGATTATTAACCTGATGATTTGAATGATCATACTATCGCTAACTTTCATTATTATTGATAAGAAAATTTGTGCTAAGTCGTTTGTTGAGTTTATAGTTAAGTTAAATTAGATAAAGCTAGTTATAGTCCTTAGAGATCGACACTCGAGGTTATTTTACTTCTACACTACGTACCTTGGTTTTCGTTGTAGTTGTGAATTGTCTTTGGGTAAAAAACAAATTTATTTGATTAATTGAGTTTGAGAAATTCGGTTCATCAAATTGGCGCCGTTGCCGGGGACTATACTCCCTGTTTAGCTTATTTATATTTTCAGCATTCAATTCCCTACAGAAGAACAGGCTCTGGGGGTTTGCTCTCAGAAAATTTCACTTTCTTACCCTATTTATTTCCCCCTATCTTTTTCAATACACTCACCTAATCTGATCTTGGTTACCTTGCGTGCTTGTGCTCTCGAAGTTCTTGATTACATTGTGTTTGTTTGCACTCTTTGTGTTTTTCTTTGCAAGTTTTTATTTTTCTTTTGTGGATTCTGCTCCTTGGTTTCTTGTTTCCTCATGTGCAGAAACTAGTCATATGAAAGGATGAGTCAACCTCCGTTGCCCCGGTATGTGATGCCTCGAGGGCCTTGCATAACATTGGATGACGATTGCAAGAATTATGACTTTGATCCTTCATACTACTCCATTCTCTCCACGTTTTCAATGGGTAATGATCCAAGAGGGTTCTTAAACACGTACGAGGAAGGAGTGTTGAGGATACCTCATGAGAATGAGGAGGGGGTTATTATATCACATGATCAACTTTGCATGACAGGATTTATGGGAGCCTCGAAAGGGTACGCTCGATGATGGCTCAGAATCCCGCCGGAAAAATCATTGCGCACTTCGGGTGAAGTAACCAACAAGTTTCTGGAACATTGGGATAGGGACCCACCTCCTGGGTCAAGGGCATGGACGTCTCGCTTCAGTAGTCAGCAACCAGAAATCGACATTGCCGATGAAGAGGAATGTGGAGAATAATCCATTGATGAAGTCTCCTCAGTGCTTAGCTTGGATTCCACGTCCTTACTTGCGGATGTCGAGGTTGTTGGTCAAGAGGAAGTCGTGGAGGAGGTGATAACTGAATCCATTGCTTCACTTGAGTCGGAAGGTGATGGCGTGAGTTTTGTTGAGGTCGAGGAGCCAATCTCTGAAGATTTTGGTGTCTCTGAATCAATTGCGGCAGATACTCTTGATCTTGACTCCTACGTTCTGGTCCATGCACCCACCTATGAGTTCCAAAGGAGTTTTGATCCTCTTTTCTCTTTTTATTTTCCATCTGATTCCCTTGGTTATTTTTTAGATTTAGGTTTTTTTTGGTTTTGTTAATTTTAGTTTTCAGGGAACCATGGACTTGCTTGAGCAGATACAGAGAGGAGCCAAGGATGGTTCCCAAGATGCGAGGAGTAATGGAACGGATGCACAAGATTCGTTTCCATTTGATAATGGATGACATTAGTGGTAATGGTTGCATGTAGTTTAGTTTTATCCCTTTCTTGCATTGCATGCATATTTATTTTTAGTGTGTTTTTGGTGATAAAATAGGTTTTAAGATGATAATTTTGCGTTTTGGGAGGAAAAGAGCGTCTCCAGGAGTCTGGAGATGCCAGGCGAACCGCCCCCCATGTGGGGCGATTCGCCTGGCAAGACCAAGCCGCCTGGGACGTTCTGGACGCCCCAGGCGAATGGGCGGTTCGTCCCGGGTCCAGAAACCCGGAGGTCCGGATTTTCGTTCGAAACTCCATTTTTCTCCTATTCTGCTAAATTATTGATCTTTTTACTTCTTTTATCGCCCGTTTTGGTTTCTCACGAGTTTCTTTGAATCCTATAGGTTACAGGTACAAGTTAGCTCTCACCTTAAATCCACTTTCGACGTTCGGGACGAGCGACGACGTTCAGGTTTGGGGGGGGGGGGTTATCGCTGGCTATCTCTATACTTGTTTTGCTTATGATAAACTCGTGAAACCCTTTGTTTGCATTTGCACGTTTACCGCTTTCTTAGTATTTAGTTGCATACACTACATTCATCCTAGTATAGTTTTGCATGTTTTTGTGTGGAGTTTATTGCCAAATTTTTTGAACTTTTTTATTGGGTAGATTAACTAGTTATGACCTTTGACCATGCATTTCATCTCTATGAATATGTTTGAGGTTTTCTCGCTTGGTTTGTCACATTTATGTTTGCACTTAGTTAAGCTTGGTAGTCTCGACATCACTTAGTGGTGTTTTCTCTACTGATGTTCACGAAGGCCTTTATAATAGGATGATGCATGTTAGGATCTTATGGTTGTTTTCCCGAGTAATTATGTACCTAAGAGGCAAAAAGTCTTCACCTTGCTTTGAGATTGCTAAATTCATAGGAAAGAGGTAGTGTGAGATTGTGTGATCCTTTGTTTGCAACCTATTATTTCGAATAGGTTTGGGGAGGGGGTTACGCTATCATTAGACTTGTTTTTCGATTTTGAGTGTTGTGAGTTTGTTTTCCTCTTTCGTAAAGTTTGTGCTCCAACCTATTCTTTCGAATAGGTTTGGGGAGGTCATTTGTGAGTCATTGTAATTTCTTTTTCGTTGTGCTACTGCTGGCTATATATAAAAAAAAAATTGAAAAAAAAAAGAATAGAAAAAATTCCCGGAAAAAGAAAAGATCTGGAAAAGAAAAAAAAAAGAAGAAAAAAAAAAGAAAAAGAGACCCCAAAAAAGCAAAAAAGGGTCCAAAGAAAGCCAAAAAGCAGTTTAGCAAAGTGTTTGTCTTGTTTTTCAATTCATGTAATGTTCGTAATTGAGTTGTAATATTTTGTCTTTTGTTTGTTTAAGTGTCATCTGTTCTAGACCACCCTCGTCCTGCCATTCAGGAAGTGGTGATTAGTTTATGACATTGTTTGAGAGATGGGTAGAATAGGGGAGTGTGAACTTTTAGGGAACCCTCCTTCGTTTGATGAGAGCCAATATTGGTTCGACCTCTTTGAGGAAAAGTCTTAACTTGGTGAACAGCAGTAAGTCCTCAGTTTCATAGGCACGGGACAACCATTCGTATTTTAACATGTTTCATTACGTCGTCACTGACTAGGTCCAGATAGAGAATGTTACGAGAGACTATCTTGTTTAACATAGTGCATATGTGAATGTGTATGAGTCAATCGAGGCATTCTTCAACCAATATCCATCTTATGATTTGTATGGTCATTGTTCATAAGTTTTTGATAGACTCAATAGATTAGTTCATTTCATTTGGCATGAGACTCCATTTTGTGTGTTGCATTGGTTTTTTGCATTAGAGTCTAGCTTAGTTGCTTGAGGAGAAGCAAAGGTTCGGTTTGGGGAGTTTGATGAACGTGTATTTTACACTTTCATTCGAGTCCTTTTCACCAATTTAGCTATCCTCTAGGTTAATTTAGCTTATATTTTAGTGCATTTTATTAGAATAGTATCACGTTTCCCTTTTCTTTGCATTTTTCAGGTTTTAGCTAAAAGAAACATATGTTTATGGGCAATATTGATGAAGAGGGCGAAGTTTTGGTGTTTCGAGGACATTCGTGGTGTATCTAGAAGGTTCCGGATGAGATTTGAGGCCTAGAGGACGCGTTTCAAGTCTTAAAGGTCACTAGAAGGCAAAATCCGAGTCCGAAAAGGAAAAGAAGACAAAAAACGCGTCTCCACCGACCTGGAGCTCCCAGGCGGTTCGCCCGGTGCCACGCGGTTCGCCTGGGACCCCAGGCGATTCGCCCCCCATGTTTCCGACTTCTATATATATGTTTGCCCATTCTCTACGTTTTTCATACCTTTTCACATTATTTTGAGAGACGAATTCTCCAGAGCCTGTTCTGGGAATTCTTAGCATAGGAGACTCCTTTTCTTATCAATTTGGAGGATTAAGCATAGCAATTGGACCTCGTTGTTTATCAATTCTTGCTTGTGAGTTAGCAATTCTTCGGAGATTGACGCCCTTCGTTGGTAACTTGTATCTCACGATTTTTCTACTTTTATTTATTTCTTTCAACATGTTTTCATTCAATCTTGCTTTGATTCTTGTTGATTGAAATTTATCTATGAGTAGCTAAATCTATCGTTGGTGTAGTATGTGATTTCTTAACTAGGGTTCTTAATTATGCATGATTGGCTGTAACGCGATTCAGACTTGACTTATTGCTTTATTTCTTTGATCTATCTAAGCCCTCTATCTTCGTAGTGTTGAATTGAACGGAACACATTGGACAATTCATGATCTTAGATTTCTTTGCAAACGTTCAAGTACCTCATGCATGATTATTAAACTGATGCTTTGAATGATCATACTATCGCTAACTTCCATTATTATTGATAAGAAAATCTGTGCTAAGTCGTTTGTTGAGTTTATAGTTAAGTTAAATTAGATAAAGCTAGTTATAGTCCTTAGAGATCGACACTCGACGTTATTTTACTTCTACACTACGTACCTTGGTTTTCGTTGTAGTTGTGAATTGCCTTTGGCTAAAAAACAAATTTATTTGATTAATTGAGTCTGACAAATTCGGTTCATCAACGTTGTCCGTAGTTCTTGCTATCGCGATGGCATTCTTCAACGACATACTTGCTTTCCTCGGTGCTATGGAATTCTGGCCTCTCACATTGTACTTTCCGATAGAAATGTACATTTCCAGAAACATAATCAAACGGTGGTCGTGGAGGTGGCTCGGACTTGAGCTCATAAACATTGCTTCCTTGCTTGTTTCCATTGCCGCGACGTGTGGCTCGATACAAGGACTTGGACAGGGTCTCAAAGATTACAAGCCCTTCAAAGTTGAGGACTAATTATAGAATAGAGTCAGGGCTTTGTGACTTCTTGCTGTTGTGCACTTGTGCTTAGTTTCATAAGATCGATTAGATTTTACCTACTAGAATGTGCCAAAAATAAAAATAAAAGAAAGTGTTCTTTATGAAAAATTTCAAAAAGTGCAGAACCAATGCAATTATTCAATTGACCTACTAGCAGAGAATAATATTTCCTTCATTCATTTTCTTTGATTAAAGGTGATAGTGTATATGTCCTAGAGACAGTCCTTATTAAGGGCATGGAGCCCTTATAGAGGGCATATATGTGCTATTACATAGGTCAACGTAATATAATATATGTTTGTTGTTTTACTATTGAGTATGGTTTTCATATTTATATTACACCAAGCATGCAACATGTCATATCTCTATTTTTGTTTGTATTGATATTAAACATGTCCCCTCGGATAGATGACCGATCACACAGATAGTGGGAGCTATGTGAGTTATCATCTATCCCAAACTCTCCTTAGTCGAGGTTCATCTCGGATGTAGGGGTCTGAATGAACCAGATTAGACTAGTATGCGTGGAGGTTATACTTGTTGGAGCAAGTGTGAGCCGATCCCACGGCTACGGAACAGATTGTTGGACAATCGAGAAACGTTCCCATAACTGCGCATAGTTGTTCGAAGAATGATTATCGAACAATGGAAGTACCCACCGGACACTCCCATCGATGTATACTCTACACTGAATTGTCTATGGGAACCGGTAAGTTGTCGAAGTGATGTTAGTCGTCCTTTGGACTTACATGACTTTATCATCACATTTGTTGCCCCATATCCTCGGTAGACCCGTCGATGTCAGCTCTGAATAAGCAGTTGACCTAAGACACGATCCAGGATTATGGCTACATACAAATGGGGATGATAAGTGTTTCTGTGAAGGATTCATCTCTCATGTGTAGCACAGGAGAGTACTGCTCATAGTCTTCATAGTTGTGTTGGTAAAGTCACTGGCCATTGCATAGATATATTATGATGGTCATAAGTATATCTTAGTAACCAAGCAACTCCCTGAGACGCCTGTGGATGTATTATTGGGATAGACACATCATCGATCCTAGATGCATTCGAGTCAGTCAGATGAAGGGACGTTACCATGAGCGCAACAGGCTTCACAACGAAAGGGTTTGCTTTGAGAAACCTCTCAAACGTCCTCATGTATTAATATTGCAAATGGAACCGTCTAGGAATTCCATTTTGCCTAATCTAGGACTTGCTTAATACAATGAGGCCCTATGGGTCACACTATGTGGTGATTCAGTTTATCAGAATATCCTTGAAGATGGAATCGCAATTAATTTGAAATTAATTGTGATTGATGGATTATAATTGATTTGGAATTAATTATAATATTTAATGGCTCAATTAATGATTAGGAATTATTAATTGAGTTGGCTAATTAATTGTATTTTATGTAAATAAAATTAAATATTATATTTTAAAAATATAATAGAGGATTGATTTGAAAGGATATGTTAATTTAGAATTAACATATGCACATGGGCAAAATCTACTTGGAGTTTGAATTGCCTTAGAACTATAAGTGGGTCCCAAAATTGGGACCCACCTATCTCCCTTAGGATAGGCGCGCGCGCGCTAGCTGGGATAGGGGAAGGAGTTCGACTCCTTCCTCTATTAGAAATCCAAGGGATAAGTTAGATTTTCATGATTGGGTTTTAATTTGATTGGGAATGAATCTAGACTTGATAATGGTTTCCTAGTGCGATAAGAATTAGATTCTTATTCCTTTACGAAGTCTAATTGCTTATGCTTTAGGATTCTACTGACTACTATATATAGTAGACTATTAGAGAGTTTTTGACACATAGTTCAATAGACATTCACACAGTTGAATACCCAGTTTTCTTAGAGAAAATAAAAACTCTCCCCTCCTCTATAAGCCCCACGCGCGCGCCACCCTCTCCGGAGGAAAACCGCCGCCCCGTCTTCTTGGTCACACAAAGAATATCCTAGCATTCTTCCGATAGACTGTTCATCCGTGGATACCAAGGTTGAGGTTCTAGGAGCTGGAAACTAACTCTTATTGTCTTGTAGATAATCAGAGTATTTGTAACGACCCGACCAATTCGGCCAGCGTGGTTACTCCTGGACGGACCCACACACGTCTCAATAGTATGATATTGTCCGCTTTGGGCCTGAGCCCGCACGGATTTGCTTTTGGAATCACCCAAAAGGCCTCATACCATGTGAGAGTGGTGGTCTAACATATATACCCTTTATTCCACTCACTCTTAAGCGTTGTGGGATGCGGGGAATTACAGTATTGTAGATATCTTCGACTTCGACGAAGGAGAAGATACACAGGATTATTACGAAGACTTGGAAGCTGTTTTGGAAGTAAGGTTAGTCTTCTAATTGACGTGTTTACATATATACGGCATATACATAATCAATTAATCTGTATGTTAAGAAAAATTTTGAAATTCCGCTGCGTACCCTAGGGGTAACTCTGACCGTATTTTCTTATAGTGGTATCAAAGCGAGGTTAATTGATTACGTATATACGTATATATGTTGTATGCTTTTGTAGTTTATGTGGATGCAATTGATTCTATGATTAATTCGATTTTCAAAAAGTTTTGTTTTTTTATATAAATTTAGAATTTATATTTTTTCAAAATAAAAAATAATAATAATAAAATATATAAATTTATCGACCGGCCGCCTGCGTACCGCGGGCACCCGGGTGCTTGCGGGAAGCAGGCGGCCGCGCCCGTGCGCCGCAGGCGCCGGGCGCCTGTGGGCGCGGCGCCGTGCCTGTGCGCGGCCGCAGGCTCGGTAGGTCCCGTCTCATATTTTAATATATATATATTTTTCCGGGTTGGACCCGAAATCGAATTTTGAAAATTTTGAGGATTGAATTTTATATTTGGAATATAAATATGATTTAATTGTAATTGTTTTTAACTAGAGGGGTTAAATTTAATTAGTATAAAGTTAAAGGGCTTATTTGTAATTTATCAATCTATTATTTATTGCAAATTAGTCCTTCTACTTTTGAATTTTAGATTAAACACCTCCAAGGTTTCCAAAATTACAATTAAGTCCTTCGGGTTTTTGAAAATTGCTACTTGGTCAATAGAATTTTTAATTTTTCAATCTAGTCCAAATTTTCAATTATTTCATAGAGATTATATGTATGGGATTATAATTTTCATAATGAAATTATGAAGTCATTTGGCATCCACATAGGCTACTACTTGTTTTGTTTGCTCGATATGCTATTGTTTGACAATGCATGTTTAAATACCAAGTATTTTACTTTTCGTTTGACCGCTATGCATGCGAGGGTAGGCGGTGCCCTCTTATATGTCGTACCGCATATTTTATGTATGGGTAGGCGGCACCCATTATGTGCTTGAACGCGTTTTGAGATGCTTTCCATAGGGTGCTTTAATTCTGAACTTTCATTGCGTTTTCTTGTATTGGCGACCTCGTCTTACAGACTCGCAGTGATCGTCAGATTAGAGTAAGCCTATGGTTATAACTTACTGCATATTGTATCTAGCGACCTTGATAGGCACAATATGTAGAGCATCGGGTTAAATTAGATTTAACAACCAAAAGTTGCGTGGCGCAATTGGATAGTCCTACCGGTCATATTATGTTGTGCGACCAGCTCCCGTTGGAGTATAGAATAGTATGGATTTGGATCTTGGCCACTACGGTAACTTGTTGGACATTACCTGTATGTTTGTTTTGGGGGCAAGCATATGTGAAAATAGTGGGAACTAAACAGCTAAAGGACCTTGTTGTTTAGTTATGTTGACTGTGTATTTAGAAGTAATATTTCAATAGTTGATTTATTATTTTCGTTCTATATTATTTCTCCTTAGGAAATTAGAAATGGCGAGTATCTCGATCCGTGCTGTCTTAGAGAAGCAAATTTTGACCGGACCAAACTTCCCAAATTGGATCAGGAATATACGTTTGGTGCTGAGGTACGAAAAGATTGAGTACGTCTTGGACGAGGTCATTCCCTTGTGCCCCGAAAACCAGACTGCCGATCAGGTTGCTGCTTGGAATCAAGCCAACAAGGCAAAGTCTGATAAGCATCTTGAGGATGCTAGATCCGCGCAGTGTATTATGCTGGCGGCAATGAGCAATGAGCTGCAGAGGCAACATGAAAGCATGTTGTCGTATGAGATGCTGAAGCATCTTGAGTCGCTCTTTAAGACGACAGCAAGAAGTGTTGAATTTGATTTAATCAAAGAGATACACAGATGCAAGCTCAATGAAGGAGGGAACATGTCTGAGCATGTTCTCAAAATGATTGGTCTCTTTGAAAAGCTTGCCGATGCCGGTGTTAAGCTAGATAACAAGATCATGGTGATCTTTGTCCTTCAATCATTGCCGAGTTCGTATTCGCAGTTCATCATTAACTACACGATGAATGCGAAGGACGTAACACTGCCCGAACTCCATAATCTGCTGAAGACATATGATCAGATTCTTCCTAAGAAGGAAAACTCGATCATGTTTGTTGGGCAACCGTCTAACCCAAACCCGAGAAACAAAGGTGCTAAGGGTAAGGAAAAGTCGGGAGCCAAGGCTAACACTTCGAGTGACAAGCCTAAGCGTCTGAACCAGAAAAGGAAGTTCAAGAGAAGCGGAACGGTACGCACAAATGAATGTCTTTTCTGTAAGCATAAAGGACATTGGAAGAAAGATTGCCCTAAGCTAAGGGCAGATCAAGCTAAGAAGCCGCTGGCTTCTAGCTCAAGTATGTTTGTTATTGAAATGAACATGACTACTTTTGACTCCAATGGTTGGGTATTAGATACAGCCTGTGGCTCACACATTTGTAATAATGTGCAGGGGCTAATTGAACACAGACTAGTCAAGCAAGGTGAAATCGACTTGCATGTTGGGAACGACAATCCAGTTGAAGCCAAACGCGTTGGACGCTGCAAGATAGATTTACCTTCAGGACAATGTTTAGAACTTGATAACGTTTATTTTGTTCCATCCATTGTCAGAAATATTATTTCCATTCCATTGTTAGACAATATGGGTTTTTCCTTTCGATTTGCGAATAATACTTGTTATTTTTCATTGAATGACCAGTATTATGGAAAAGCTCGCTTAGTGAATGGTTTATATATTTTGCAAAGTAGTCTACCTTTATTTCAAATACATAACAAACAACCGTCTTCAAGTAGGAAGAATAATCCATCTTATCTATGGCATTGTCGGCTAGGCCATATCAATGAAACACAGATTCAAAGACTAAGGAACTTGGACTACTTAGAACCATTTGATTTTGAATCATATGGTACATACGAATCATGTGTGAAAGGTAAGATTACGAACAAACCTTTTGTTGGACAAGGTGTTCGTGCCACTCGCTGCTTAGAGCTCATACATACCGATGTATGTGGACCTTTTAAAGTCCATGCGCGTGGGAGTTATCCTTACTTCGTTACCTTTACTGACGATTTCTTAAGGTATGGATATATTTATCTTATGAAGAATAAATCCGAGACCTTTGGGAAATTCAAGGAGTTTAGGAATGAGGTCCAGAATGAATTGAACCTAAGGATAGTCATTCTTCGATCAGATCGAGGAGGTGAATACCTTAGTGAAGAATTTATCGACTACTTGAAGGAAAATGGAATTCAATCGCAATGGACTCCTCCTGGAATACCACAGTTAAATGGTGTGTCTGAGAGAAGGAATCGAACCCTGTTAGACATGGTAAGATCAATGATTGGATTCTCGACTCTTCCAAAATATCTGTGGGGATATGCACTACAAACTGCAATCAACATTCTGAACCGTGTACCATCTAAATCAGTGGAGAAAACTCCTTATGAGTTATGGAAGGGAAAGAAGCCCTCACTGGGCTATCTTAGACCTTGGGGTTGTCCTGCGATAGTCAAACTGATGCTCACTGATAAGTTAGATGCCAAGGGTGTCAAAGTATATTTTATAGGCTATCCTCGTCAGACGAGAGGCTATGAATTCTATCATGCTGAAGATCACAAGGTGATAGTATCTAGAAACGTCAAGTTTTTAGAAGCAGAATACCTCGACGAAGAGAGGTTAGATGACATGATAGAACTTGAAGAAATTCAAGACTTTGACACGCGCGAACATGAGTTCTCTAAATCTTCTGATTTGGACTCAAGTTCAGTGGGAGCTTTTGAAGCAGACAAGGGTAATGATATGACACTTTCTAGGCATGTCATAGTCAGTGGGAGTCCTGCGATTAGATCAACAGTTGAAACCACACCAACAGAACCCGTTGTCAACCAACCTGTGCAACAAGTTGCACCAGAGCAGCCTCCCGCAAGGGAACAGGGTCGCGGGGCGCGACCAGCTGCATCAGTACCCACTGATATTGTTCGTGTTACACGAAGCCAGAAAAGAAAAGCACCAGAACCAGTCGAGCTCCGTAGGTCGAAGAGGATCCTAAAAGGACCTCAGAAGCAAAGCCTTATGATAGAAGACATCAGTGAACTTGATGTCGGCTTATCAAATCGGGAAGATTCTGAGACCTACAAAGAGGCAATAATTGATATTGACTCAGACAAATGGCAAGAGGCCATGGAATTGGAAATGGACTCCATGTACCAGAACCAAGTTTGGAACTTGGTAGACTTGCCCCAAGGGGTTAGACCTATTGGTTGCAAATGGATATTTAAACGAAAGACAGATGCCGATGGCAAGGTACAAACGCACAAAGCTAGGCTTGTGGCGAAAGGCTACACGCAAAGGTATGTCATCGATTACGATGAAACCTTTTCACCGGTAGCAAAATTGAAGTCCATTCGAATTCTACTTGCGATAGCTGTCTACTATGATTTTGAGATCTGGCAAATGGATGTAAAGACTGCCTTCCTCAATGGCAACCTTGAGGAAGAGGTCTATATGGTACAGCCGGAAGGTTTTATTAGTAAAACCAGGCCAACTGCTGTATGAAAATTACAAAGATCCATCTATGGGCTAAAGCAAGCGTCAAGGAGCTGGAATATCCGCTTTGATAAAGCTGTCAAATCGTTTGACTTCATCAGAAGCAAGGAAGATCCCTGTGTCTACGCTAGGCACAACGACAAGGGAGTAGTTTTCATGATCATCTATGTTGATGACATTTTGATCATGGGAAACAATGTCTCTATGCTAGAAGAGACTAAAGTTTGGTTATCAAGTACCTTCTCGATGAAGGACTTGGGTGAAGCGAACTACATCCTAGGGATCAAGATCTTTAGAGATAGATCCAAGAGGATGTTAGGATTGACACAGTCCACCTACATCGACAAAATACTGAAGCGTTATAAGATGGACGACTCAAAGAGAGGCTTTCTCCCAGCTAGGCATGGGATTGTCTTATCAATTAAGGATGGTCCTAAAACTGATGAAGAAAGAAATGCAATGAGTCGTGTGCCCTATGCTTCGGCAGTAGGGTCTATAATGTATGCAATGAATTGCACAAGGCCTGATGTGGCATATGCGCTTAGTGTCACTTGTTGACACCAACAGAATTCAGGAGTACCTCACTGGACTGCTGTAAAGAACATTCTTAAGTACCTTGGACGGACTAAAGATATGTTCCTGGTGTTTGGTGGAGAACCAGAATTAAAGATGTCTGGGTATGTCAACGCTGGATTTGAATCAGATCCTGATGACTTTAAGTCACAGACAGGATACGTATTCAAATTGAACGGAGGAGCTATCTGTTGGAAGAGTTCTAAGCAAGCCACGGTTGCTGACTCATCCACAGAAGCCGAGTACATTGCTGCATCAGAAGTATCGAAAGAAGCTGTCTGGATTTCAGAGTTCTTGAAGGAATTGAGGGTTGTTCCTGCTCCTAGTCCAATAACGATTTACTGTGACAATACGGGCGCCGTCGCTCAAGCTAGGGAGCCTAGATCTACAAACAAGAACAAACATGTACTTAGAAAATATCACGTTATACGTGAGATTATTGATAGAGGAGAAGTTAGTATAGAACGTGTCTCTACCACGGACAACGTGGCAGATCCTTTCACCAAGGTCTTATCAGTGGAATTCCACTTAAGACATTATGCTAATCTGGGTATTAGGCATAAAGGTGACTGGCTCTAGTCCAAGTGGGAGATTGATAGTGTATATGTCCTAGAGACAGTCCTTATTAAGGGCATGGAGCCCTTATAGAGGGCATATATGTGCTATTACACAGGTCAACGTAATATAATATATGTTTGTTGTTTTACTATTGAGTATCGCTTTCATATTTATATTACACCAGGCATGCAGCATGTCATATCTCTATTTCTGTCTGTATTGATATTAAACATGTCCCCTCGGATAGATGACCGATCATACAGATAGTGGGAGCTATGTGAGTTATCATCTATCCCAAACTCTCCCTAGTCGAGGTTCATCTCGGATGTAGGGGTCTGAATGAACCAGATGAGACTAGTATGCGTGGAGGTTATACTTGTTGGAGCAAGTGTGAGCCGATCCCACGGCCATGGAACGGATTGTTGGACAATCGAGAAACGTTCCCATAACTTCGCATAGTTGTTCGAAGAATGATTATCGAACAATGGAAGTACCCACCGGACACTCCCATCGATGTATACTCTACACCGAATTGTCTATGGGAACCGGTAAGTTGTCGAAGTGATGTCAGTCGTCCTTTGGACTTACAGGACTTTATCATCACATTTGTTGCCCCATATCCTTGGTGGACCCGTCGATGTCAGCTCTGAATAAGCAGTTGACCTAAGACACGATCCATGATTATGGCTACATACAAATGGGGATGATAAGTGTTTCTGTGAAGGATTCATCTCTCATGTGTAGCACAGGAGAGTACTGCTCATAGTCTTCATAGTTGTGTTGGTAAAGTCACTGGCCAGTGCATAGATATATTATGATGGTCATAAGTATATCTTAGTAACCAAGCAACTCCCTGAGACGCCCGTGGATGTATTATTGGGATAGACACATCATCGATCCTAGATGCATTCGAGTCAGTCAGATGAAGGGACGTTACCATCGCCGCGTTGAGCGCAACATGCTTCACAACAAAAGGGTTTGCTTTGAGAAACCTTTCAAACGTCCTCATGTATTAATATTGCAAATGGAACCGTCTAGGAATTCCATTTTGCCTAATCTAACACTTGCTTAATAAAATGAGGCCCTATGGGTCAGACTATGTGGTGATTCAGCTTATCAGAATATCCTTGAAGATGGAATCGCAATTAATTTGGAATTAATTGTGATTGATGAATTATAATTGATTTGGAATTAATTATAATATTTAGTGGCTCAATTAATGATTTGGAATTATTAATTGAATTGGCTAATTAATTGTATTTTATGTAAATACAATTAAAGATTATATTTTAGAAATATAATAGAGGTTTGATTTGAAAGGATATGTTAATTTAGAATTAACATATGCACATGGGCAAAATCTACTTGGAGTTTGAATTGCCTTAGAACTATAAATGGGTCCCAAAATTGGGACCCACCTATCTCCCTTAGAATAGGCGCGCGCGCTAGCTGGGATAGGGGAAGGAGTTCGACTCCTTCCTCTATTAGAAGTCCAAGGGATAAGTTAGATTTTACTGATTGGGTTTTAATTTGATTGGGAATGAATCTAGAGTTGATAATGGTTTCCTAGTGCGATAAGAATTAGATTCTTATTCCTTTACGAAGTCTAATTGCTTATGCTTTAGGATTCTATTGACTACTATATATAGTAGACTATTAGAGAGTTTTTGACACACAGTTCAATATACATTCACACAGTTGAATACCCAATTTTCTTAGAGAAAATAAAAACTCTCCCCTCCTCTATAAGCCCCACGCGCGCGCCACCCTCACCGGAGGAAAACCGCCGCCCCGTCTTCTTGGTCACACAAAGAATATCCTAGCATTCTTCTGATAGGTTGTTCATCCGTGGATACCAAGGTTGAGGTTCTAGGAGCTGGAAACTAACTCTTATTGTCTTGTAGATAATCAGAGTATTGCAGATATCTTCGACTTCGACGAAGGAGAAGATACACATGATTATTACGAAGACTTGGAAGCTGCTTTGGAAGTAAGGTTAGTCTTCTAATTGACATGTTTACATATATACGGCATATACATAATCAATTAACCTGTATGTTAAGAAAATTTTTGAAATTCCGCTGCGTACTCTAGGGGTAACTCTGACCGTATTTTCTTACAAATGGAGCACTCACTATTTATTAATAAGGACTCTCAACTTTTGAACATAAACTACATTGATCCAAGTACATATATTCCATGAACATAAAAGGTCATGAAAACTGTATCAAAACTGATTAAAATTCAATGTCTAGCCATTTGGTGTTTATGTTTCAACATTCAGCCAACTCTTTACATTTTGCTATGGCTTATAGGCAAATTTGGACAAAAACTACTAGTAAAAGAAAAATAAATAAATATGTCCTGATAAAAGTCTATCACCTTGGAGATTAGGAGTGCTTGATCTTAGTTCAAGTCTCTTGTTTACCTAACTTCCATAACAAAGCCAATGAGCTTACACGCAAGATATATCACTGAAAATACATAGCAACGCAATAACTTACGTTAATAACATCTGATAAGCTGCAGCTCTTTGCGCCAGGTACTTCTACAGAATTCTTTTGCATGTTGCAGGAATTTCAGTCTAAAGAGTAGTCATCCAGACAGTGACCATATTTCTACATTCACGAACAATAGTGACTTGAGTGCCTTTGTGACCGTTTGATCAGGAAGTTTGACCTCCTATTTGAGATCTCTGAGCCAGATTCCCTGGCCCGTTCTACTTTTAATGACATCGAGAATTGCACGTTCAGCATCTGCCAAACCGGCTTGATCTGCACCTGGTCTTCTGCGTTTACTCATATCTGTCAAGGTTGATCATTATAGGGTGTTAAGAATATGATTTGTTAGAAAACTAGGTATCACAGCACCTCTGCTAACTAATGCTTAAACAAATCAATAAACATCGTGCCATCAGCCATCAGAATTTGTGAAATGCATACTTCCCGATTCTAATTCACCAAAACAAACACAAAAAACATTCAAGGGAACTGGTGTATTGGACCAGATTGGATTGAAGTACATGATCCAGCAATTGACTAATCTATCCAAACCAGCAATAACATCAACCATGCTTATTACAGCCAGACAGGGCACCGCCTACAGATACAAACCAACTATAAGCTCAACAATAAAAAATAAGATAAAAATGTGCAAATAGACCCACACCCGTTTGACCAGACCATCAACACCCCCCCCCCCCCCCCCCACACTCACTTTTGGGATATGACCAAATGTACCACAGGTGTTTCAAGAATCACAAGATTTACGCAATTCACCAACATTGAAATACAACTTGATAATTTTAGCTACATGTGTGAAATTAACCCTTCGAATTATTGGCAAAAATGGACTATTGTCAAGCAGTACGTAGATGTCAAACCCGAAACTGTAACGTGCTAATTATCGAGCCCATGGAGGAACAAAAGATCCAGTAGACTCTTACAGACATGAACTGAGTAGTAGCTAAGAATACCTCATAAACAAATCAAGCTTCCTAATGAACTACAAAAACTGCATAACCTACATGTACACGATGCTACTACAGCCATTCCGAATTTAGAATTTACATACAACAGAGTAAACAAAATCACGAGAAAAAAAAAATTCTAGAATGCAATTCAACAGTAATCATGAAAAAAAAAATTCTAATATTCCATAGCCACGAAGAGCATCATAACAACAAACAAGCGAAATTTCCAGCCATAATCAACTAACAACAACTAAAGATCGATTAATTAGCATGTGAAGGATAAAACCCCAGCGCAAATAATTGGCAGAAACAATTAGGATTATCACCATTAAGTAACAGGCACACAAGGTTCAAAACGAGAAAGTAGACAATTTAATTCAGAAAATAAAGATATAGTAACAGTTGGCATCTTTTCAATTTTGAAATTACTCTTAAACTATAATAGTAAAATATTTATCAAATTATATTATAAATATTTGCATCCTAAATTTAAATATCTAATTTTGTTAAATATTTTAACATTATGGTTTAAGAGTAATTATGGTTTAAGATTAATTGGAGTCAAACTTCAATTCAATTCTGTTAACTTAACTGTAAAAATCCAAGTCAAAACGGTGCAATCTGTTGAGTATCATTGAGATGCGGAATTGAAAAATGAAAGAAGCTCACCAATCTGGAATAGTAGTTTCGGCTCTAGTCGAAGGGGAGGATCGGCGGAGTGTAGAACAGGAATGAAGAAGAGTGAAGAATCAGGGAATTTTCAAGTTGTAATTTAGATGGAGGAAGAAGAAGATTGGGGATCAACTCTAATTTTTGTTCATCAGACTGAGTAATTTGATGGTTTCTCGAGGTTATTGTGGTAAAAAAATTGATGAAATGGGGGCAAAATCGGAAGCCGAAATTTTGAAAACATTTTCATTTTAGATTTCCTGGGTAAATCTCCCAACCTGTTGAATAATAACGGGAAGAGAATATATTATTCTTGTCATCAGTATAAGAGTACATGTAGAGTATATATACAAGTAGGAAAATATCTCTAAACTCTATCTGCAGAGTAACAACCTAGAGAGATACACGTAACAAACTAGAGAGCTCAGTCAACTCTTGTTACATTCCTATAATTATCCATAACACTCCCCTTGAATGAAACATGAGTTGAAGATCGCGGGTACGCTGTGAGAGTACTGCCTCATTAAAAACCTTGCTAAGAAAAACCCAGTGGGATAAAAACTTAGTCAAGGGAAAAAGAGTGCAGTGCGTATCCGTCTCCCTTGATTGTAACATCACTTCAAATCTTTGAATCTTCATAGTACAATCTTCTCGATGAATCGCCGAACTAATGATGTTGAACAAGTATGCAAAATCTTCAATAGAGTGAATATGGTGTACTTGGATGGAACCTTCATCTTGTAGCCCATAGCTGAAAACTTCAATGGTATGTGCTTTGACTCCATGTGAAAACTTCTTGAATACTAGAAGCATTGATTTCTTCAATGTGTATTTTATGTTGATCCAACAAAATATGTCATTTGGACAATTCAACATAACAATCTCGTAATATTGAAATGAGTTCAATATTCATATATCTCCGTCATATTTGTAAAATAGCAAACAAGGGTATATAATACTTCCCTTTTGCAAATATATTATCACCATGGAGATTTGGAGATAGTTATACACATATATGCGCTAATAATGCTACCTCGTTAAAAACCTTGCTAGGAAAAACCCATTGGGATAAAAAAAATCTAGTCGAAGGGAAAAAGAGCGTAGCAACTTGTATGATGCGAAATATTCTCACTGTTGCTTGATCATCATCTCCATTCATATACCTTCTTCAGGAGGTCAAAACATTTATCTCTTTCATAACATAACCAAACTTCATGTATGGTTTTTCATACTTTGCCATACTCAAACATTAGGTTGAGTTTACATTTCCTTAGGCAATAATATTTGTAGGAATCTCGAGAATATTATCCATAATTCTCTTGTTTCACTTGATAGTGAATACACTCAATATACTTATCAATTTTGTGATGCCATGTATGGATAGATAAGTATAGAGATTCAATAGTATCAAAATTGAGTTCTTCAAGAACTTTTCTCATCGATTGATTCATGTTTGTCAACATGATATCTCTATCCACTTGTCCTTCCGGGACTAATTTCCAGTAGAGAGTAAAATCATTATCTCTCATAATTGTTCTTGGAACATATAAATCTCATTGTCAGTTCAATGAATATTCATGTTTTATAACATGATAACTCTAGTCTCTTCTAGGACGAGTTCTCAAATGATCATCATAGATCATATATATAGAAATTTCAATGTGTCAATTAAATGACAATTCATGTGCACCACAAATAAACAAAGGTGGTCACTTTAGAGTAAGATCATATGATAAATAATATGTATGCATGCATTATGAAACTTAAAAACTAGCATAGATGATGTAACAATAATATGAATGATGCATGATTTAGTATCTAGATGCACATGAAATTTTACTCGATAATGCAACGGTACCGAAGGGAATTTCGAATTCATCAATAAAATGGACATCAAGTCCATGAGCTCATTTTCTATCATCATTGTGTCGACATCAAATGGATTTACATGTAAGATCCCCTCTACATGTACAATAGTATACATCCATTGAAAATCTGCATATGCTTATCTCGGTTCCATGTATACCGGTATAGCTTTTCAATAATAATCAAATCATTCTTGTTTGATTCAGTACTGATCATAGATATCTGAATATATTATATGGAGGTACCTTTTCCATTCATATAAGCCATCTATTTATAAATAAAATATCAATTCTATTGTGGCATCATTAAGATGTGCCTTCTTTACTCTTCTAGAGTACCAACTGCATATCTTGCCATTCTATTTGTAATACTGGAACCATTCACAACATACATATTGCACTTCAAGTGCATTAATTACAATAGGCAAGATATCGATTCTCAACTCATGTTATATCTATAATCAATCTGTAGCCCGGTATCCACAGTCAAATCATAGAATTTCATGATTGAAATCTTGAAATGATACATGAAGCTGAAGAATGCATTTTATAATTTAGTTCAAGTATGAACTTTCAAATATGTGGGGATCAATGCATACGATGAATTTGTTTTGATCAGCTTGTCATGTTCTCCCTCCCCTAAGCTGGAAAAAACTAATTCAAGGATTAGTATTATTGGGGCTCATAAGGATATTGATCATGCCAGCTTAGATAATAATATACTCATACTCGTATCTAATAGGCTTCATGTATGAGTTCTCTTCAGGAGATGCATATGGGAGTGTATAACTCTAGCAGTTGGGTTTTCGATGTGCTGAAACATAAATTTACCCCAAATAAGAGACCAAATTATTTGAGTAATATACTCAATTCTCAAATTATTTAGTGGACGTCTACCCACATATATTCATTCTCATAAATGCATGAGTGCAACATTGCTCATTTTGATCTCCATTAGCATGCTTAATCTCAATATTGTGTCTTGCCATTCAGATAATATTATTACAATACGAGAAAGCTTTCAGCACATTTCACACAAGGAAACTTCAAGTTTCTCATAAACGGGTAATTTTGTACCCGGATGGCCATATTTGTCACATCTATGTCATTTTTCATGTCTTTATATGCGATATAGTCGCTTGTGCATGCATGCCCAACTTATAGTTTGCTCCAATTTGCAAATGGTTAATTTCAATACAATGCTCGTACACAATAAATGTTTGAATTTGGCCATAATATGTGACATTATACGAGTCATTGTCTATGACATATTGGCAAGACAATATCCAACTTCTTCAGGAAGTGGGTCTAATTTGTGATCTTCTTGGCACAATTTTTCCAAGTAATTTATTGTGCTCTTCACAACGATTACTCCCCTGGAACCTTTAATTATTCTCACAAGAATATTGGAATGAGTGTATACTTTCAAACTTTAGGAATATTGAAATCAGTATACTCATGGATTTCTCTTTCACTTGAGGTGAAAATAGCATCAATCACACTGGTGAATTACTTGTTGCACCATGTATAAAATCTAAGAACTCACATTCACTTCAGGGAATGGGGATTGGATAAATTTGATATCAACCAATATGATAACTATGTGAATTCCTTTCTCAATATCGAGAGTATATGTGTGTCATCTTTCTTTCATTTTGAGAATATGATACTCAAGGATTTTCATTCATAAGAGATGCTCAATATTCAAGTAGCCTCATATCAATTGATTTCTTGTATCACCAAAATTATACTTTCTCCCAACTTCAAGTTGGCGAGATTGTTTATGATGTGCACACATCATGGCATCACATTTAATGCCTTCGCAATATTGTTTACGCATAGTGATGCAATCCAGGGGCTAATCACAAATATTTTCTCCATCACATGAAGTGCATATTAACACTATGATATTTTCAAATCAATTATGGTACATGGAATGTCCATAGTATGTAGCAACCATTTTCTTTCGAGATATAATATAGTGATCATGGCTTTTGGCATAAACTCTAATAGCAATTCAGATGCCTCAATTTGAAAAAATCGTTGATGTACATGAGGTACATTTAAAATCATCGTTGTACATAAAGTACATATTTGCCAAATGATCAATGATGGTTGGTGTCAAATCTTTTCGATGATCACAAGTCACAACCATTCATAATGTATGTACAATCATTTCAGGAGTCTAATTTGTCAAATCAACTTGACATAAGCTGGGCTAAAGCTCCAGAGATACACATCTTTGTGACATATATATGTCTAGCAACTTCAGGTGCTATATGTATTTGATGTGTCATTTTAATAAATGGACAAAATTTATAAAGTATCAACAATTTATCTTACAAACCCCTTTATGGTTTATGTAACCAATCGCTTCCGGGATTGGAGAAACATGATTTATATCCATATGACATCTTTTTCACATTCATATGCCATAGCAACTTCAGGTGCTATATAACTTTGATGTCTCATCTCAATAAATGAATCAAATTTATAAAATGCCAATAGTGTACCTCCGTATCTCGCAAAGAGTTAGATATTATGGAATTCAGATCAAATATTCAAACTAATAGAAAATATAATGAAATGTAACTTATCTCTTATATAACGTATCCATGATCTTGCTCTTCCGTAAGAATCTGGTTTGGAATTCATCAAGAACCTCGCATACTCCAAAAACTCGTACAAATGCTTTTATGGACATTACAAGGAAGAAAGTAGGAGAACTCATGGTACTCGGTACAGACCTCGCTGGCCGATTCGCCATTCATCAGAAGCTTTGATTTAGATTCCCTGGTTGACGGGGAAGGTCGACTGACTTGGGGGCATGCTTATCAGCTTATCTTGATCATGATGAGTACTTTATCAACATATCTTGATTGGCATCAATAGTACAGGAGATATCGTCGGAACAATAGTACATGCATCAAAACAAAGAAAAATCGGCAGTCAACTAGTAATTAACAACCATCTGATATGTACCTCCTGCAACTTAATTTGAATCAAAGGACATTAGATTTAGATGGATAATACAGTAACAAAATTTGACCAATTAACAACAGATTAGTACTATGGCCATAGAGGATGTGAGGAATTAAAATAACGAGGACAGATCCATTGTTGATATATGTCATGACTTTGGATAATAGACCGATCTATTAATGATGATAAAATTAATGATTTGGGTACATATTCGTGCTACTCATTCACCAAAACAAATGTTAATCAAAAAGATATTCAAGTGAATAAAATTAAATATGAATCGATGTTAAAAAGGAATTTTGAATTGGTTAGATAATGAGTACTATACATATGAAGAATAATTAGAAATTTAAATTAATTGTTTCATTGTAAAGATGAATCTTATCTGGATTACGCTGAGATTCATATTGATCAGCTGCTTCTCACATGATCCGATCGTATATATAGCCTTGAATTGGTAAACTTGGAAAAATAATCATCATCAGCCGTCTACATCTTTGTCGATCGGCTAAGCTAATGGTTTGCTACAATATGTAATTTTAGACTTGTACTAATAGTAGTACGTAGATAATAATTGAAGGTCTCTTGGTGTGAATGTGAAAATATTGATCGGTGATGGCTCTGATCGTGGTGGGTATTACAATCGGGCGGTGTAAAACTCCAATCGATGACCGGTGAATTGGAGAAGGTAGAAAGGCTCAGTAATAGTAATGTTAGAGTCGTGCTGATAACATGTTGAATAATAACGGGAAGAGAATATATTATTCTTGTCATCAGTATAAGAGTACATGTAGAGTATATATATACAAGTAGAAAAATATCTCTAAACTCTATCTGCAGAGTAACAACCTAGAGAGATAGACGTAACAAACTAGAGAGCTCAGTCAACTCTTGTTACATTCCTATAATTATCCATAACACAACCAAGATTTTCGATCTGCGAGATTACAAAACCGGTCTGACCATTTTCGGAGATTTATTTTCCACTTTTCTTTTCTGGTGAACCAAACATGGAAATGTGGACAAAATTGCATAATTTTTTTTCCTGGATCCAAACGAAACTACAATCGACCAAAGCTTTGTCTGAAACCCTAGCCGGCCGGCGGAAAGTGGAGAAGGGCAGAACACGGCTGAACGGACAAAAAATGTCTCGAAACGCTTTCGACGTTTTATTGTCTAGTTCTAAACGACTCAGCAGCAAGTGCAAATCCACGACTGATCCAGAGATACCTTTAGTTTCCACAAGCACAGATCTCAAAAGACACTTGGTTTCGTGCACTAGAAACACCTCTCTGTGCACGGATCTAAGCAACAAAAGCAGTGAAGAAGCCGCCGTCGTGTCCATTGGAGTAGAAAAATATGCTAGCTGTGTAATAAATGATAGCATAGAGGAGTTGAGAAAAGATGCGGCAAATTTCGAGGTGCAGAAGGCAGTTTATTGGCGTAAAGTAGACAGCAGCGGCAGGGTGCCATTTATGTTTCTGGCTAAGGCAATGGATGCGATATCCATGATATCAGGAGTCAGGATTAAGAGTTTGATTTTGTGTAATGTTCTCAGGGCTGTGATTTGTACCTCGCCAGATGATTTGTTGCCGGTCCTATACTTATTATCTAATAGGATTGCATCCCCACAAGAGGGGTTAGAGCTTGGCATAGGGGATGGGCTTATATTGTTAAGGCTATTTCAGAGGCGTGGGGTGCCAGAATCCAGTATCACTAAGATGAATAAGGATAAGGTGGTTAATAAATTATATACTGTTGTATATTATTATTTGATTATATGATTAGTATATTCACTCGTCTAAGGTGGTTAATAAATTATTATAGTATATTATTTCATTATCTGATTAGTATATTCACTTGTCTAAGGTGGTTAATAAATTATTATAGTATAGTATATTATTTGATCATCTGATTAGTATATTCACTTGTCTGTATTGTATTGTATTTGCAGGGGGATATAGGAGTTGTAGCCCAAGCCCTACGTTCATCCCAGCCTCTAATGCTTAAACCAAAACCATTAACAGTCGCTAGAGTTTTCAGTACTTTCGTGCATATTGCTAAGGTTAGTACTTGTTCAATCATGCCAGAGTTTGAGTTTTTAATGCTTTTTATTTATTTTTTGTTTTTAGTAGTGAAATCTAAATATCTCATACATTATCAGTTAATATCTCAATATCTCATGCATAACATTTCAATATCTCATACATTGTCAAGGTGTAACGCCCCAGATTTCAGAGGCTTAAAGGGGTTGAGAATGCTACTCATATCAACAAGGTGTACCTTTCTTTTCGGGAATCCACCTATAAGAACTTCAGAGTTAAACGTGCTTGCTCTGAAGCAATTCTAGGATGGGTGACCCACTGGGAAGTTCCTGGTGCGTGCACGAGTGAGGACAAAGTGCGCGGTTTAGAACCCGTGTTGGTCTGTGGGGCCAGCATATCACCCCGGAGAGCGCCCATGAGTAACCTTGTCGGCCCGTTGGGCTGGATCTTGGCCCGTTAGTGGGCCAGGTCGAAGGTATGGAGAACTGTGAATGCGAGATGGAGACAAGAGGGAGTTGCTCGTACCTGGGAGAATTTCACCAAGGACTTCATGGACAAGTACGTGCCTCGCCTGGTTCGCGAGAACCGGAGAGACGAATTTCAAGCTTTGGTGCAAGGAAACATGGATGTTGCCGACTATGACTCGGAGTTTACCCGATTACTGAAATACGTGCCGCATTTCCAGGATGATGAACGAGAGAAGGTTCGTCACTTTGTGAAGGGACTCAACTCTGAGATCCGGTACAGTCTATTTGGGACCAATATGCCTACCTATCTCAAGGCTGTCGAACTCGCCTCCGAGGTAGAGAGTGGTCTCAAGGAAATTAAGATGGCTGATAAGCCATACTCGAGTAAGAGGAGCTACTCTAGTTCTTCTGGGAGCCATGGAGGAGGAAGCCAATCTGGTTATAAGAGGGAGAATCGAGGAGGATATCAATCTGGATATCAGGCACCACCGGCGAAGTATTCCCGTACTCAGCATGACAACCGTTCTCGCAACACTACTGGAGGGTCTGGGCAGTCATCCCAGGCAAGGAAGAACTGCAACTACTGTGGAGGAGTCAACCACGATGAGCACAACTGCTGGAAAAGACAGGGATTATGCTTGGCTTGTGGGAGTAAGGATCACAAGATTAGCCACTGTCCGAACCGACATGCCATTGTCAAGGGAGGAAGGCCAGGAGACTATGCTCCGAGAAATGATGGAAATGGTCCTATGGCGAAGCCCCGAGTTTTCAGCATAGGCGGTCATGAAGTTCCTGACACCGCAAATGTGGTTGAAGGTACGCTACTGATCGCTCAAACTTCTTCTAAAGCTTTATTTGATCCTGGTGCTACGCATTCATTTATTGCTGAAGTATTTGCTGAATCACTCGCTTTACCATACAAAGTATTACCCTACGCTTTAGAAGTATGTACACCTTTGGGAGCTAGTCTAATCACTAAGAAGTTCGTCGAGCGATGTGAGATTTCCATCCTAGGAAGAACTTTCCCTGCTGACCTAATATTTCTACCTCTATCAACCTACGATGTTATTCTGGGTATGGATTGGCTGTCCGAGCACTACGCGCAACTGGATTGTCGAACCAAGGCTATATCCCTGGGAAAACCTGGAGAGGAGAAAGTCGTATGGAAAGGAGATAAGAGAAAGGATGAGAAGTTTCTATTGTCTGCCATGGAAGCTAGGAGGCTGTACGTGAAGGGTGCTACCTGCTTTTTGGCATATCTGATCAATAAACCCAAAGATCAGCCAAAAATCGAGGAAGTCAGGGTGGTTAAGGAGTTCAAGGGTGTTTTCCCTGAGAAGCTGGATTCCGTACCCCCTGAACGAGAGGTGGAGTTTAGCATTGATCTGGTACCTGGCACTGCACCAATTTCGAAGTCACCGTATAGGATGGCGCCTGCTGAGCTCAAGGAGCTGAAGACTCAACTGCAAGATCTGGTGGATAACGGTTTTGTGAGACCTAGTTCGTCACCTTGGGGATCACCGGTTCTGTTCGTGAAGAAGAAGGATGGTACTATGAGGATGTGCATCGACTACCGAGGCTTGAATCAAGTTACTGTCAAGAACAAGTACCCCCTGCCCCGTATTGAGGAACTTTTCGACCAGTTGGAAGGTTCGAAGGTTTACTCAAAGCTGGATCTGCGACAAGGCTATTATCAAGTTAGGGTAAGGGAAGAAGACATACCTAAGACTGCCCTGAATTCGAGGTATGGTCATTACGAGTTCGTAGTGATGCCTTTTGGCCTTACGAATGCCCCGGCTGTGTTCATGGATTTGATGCACCGAGTTTTTCAGCCGTATCTAGATCAGTTTGTTGTTGTTTTCATCGATGACATTCTCGTTTACTCAAAATCTGAAGAGGATCATGAGAAACATCTTCGAATTGTCTTGGAAACTCTTCAGAACAACAAATTGTATGCCAAATTCAGCAAGTGTGAATTTTGGCTAGATAAGGTAGCCTTCTTAGGGCACATCATCTCTGGAGAAGGTTTGGAGGTTGACCCGTCGAAGATTGAGTCGATAGTCAATTGGAAGAGACCCGAATCTGTCACTGAGGTGAGGAGTTTTCTTGGTTTGGCTGGCTACTATTGCCGTTTTGTGAAGGATTATTCGAAGATAGCTGGACACTTGTCCTCTTTAACAGGGAAAAATCCTAAGTTCGTATGGAGTGACAAGTGTCAGGAAAGCTTCGAGGAGCTGAAGAAGAGGCTGACCACCGCCCCGATTCTAGCTCTTCCCGAGGGAACCAACGACTTTATAGTCTACACTGATGCTTCAAAGGAAGGTTTGGGTTGTGTACTGATGCAACGAGAAAAGGTGATCGCATATGCTTCGAGAAAACTGAAGCCATATGAAAGAAATTACCCAACCCATGACCTTGAGCTAGCTGCTATAGTCTTTGCGTTGGGAAAGTGGAGACACTATCTTTATGGTCCTGAGTTCACTATCCTCACGGATCATAAGAGCTTGAAGTACGTGTTCACTCAAAAGGAGTTGAACATGAGACAACGACGATGGATGGAGTTTCTGGGCGATTACACCTGTACCATTCGATACCATCCTGGTAAGGCCAATGTGGTCGCCGATGCCTTAAGTCGTAGGGTACACGTGTCTAATCTCGAAGTATCCAGATTGTCGTGTATGTTCGCCAATATCACTTTGAGATATGAGTTGGCAGGAAAGATTCTTGAGGCTCAAGAACATGACGAGGAGCTTCAGGATATCAAGGCACATATTACTGAGCCTCGAAATGCGAAATTCTCTATTGATGAGAATGGAGCTCTAAGGTTTCAAGGTAGATTCTGTGTGCCTTCTGATGGAGAGCTTAGACGACTAATTTTGGAGGAAGCTCATAAGTCTAAGTATTCGATGCATCCTGGAGGAAACAAGATGTACGAAGATTTGAAGAAGGTTTACTGGTGGACCTATATGAAACGAGATGTTGCACAGTTTGTGCAAAGTTGCTTGGTCTGCCAGCAAGTGAAGGCGGAGCACCAGAAACCGGGAGGTTTACTACAGCCACTCGAGATTCCACAGTGGAAGTGGGAGATGATCACTATGGACTTTGTGACCGGTCTACCGGTAGCTAGGGGTGGTTTTGATAGTGTTTGGGTGATTGTCGATAGATTGACAAAATCGGCACATTTTCTACCCGTTAAAACCACCTACACATCCGAGAAGTTGGCCGAAGTCTACCGCGATGAAATAATCAGGCTTCATGGCACTCCGGTGAGCATTGTCTCTGATAGAGATCCAAAGTTTGTCTCGAGATTTTGGAAGCAAGTACATGAAGGCTTAGGTACTAAGTTGAATTTTAGTACCGCAGCACATCCGCAAACAGATGGTCAATCCGAGAGGACCATTCAAACTTTGGAAGATCTTCTGAGATTGTGTGTTTTGGATCACCAAGGAAGCTGGGCACAGCATTTGCCATTAGTGGAGTATGCATATAACAACAGTTATCAAGCATCAATTGGTAAGGCACCGTTCGAGGCTCTGTATGGTCGGAAGTGTAGATCACCACTGTATTGGGATTTGGAGGACCGAGTTTCTACACCAGTAGCTGGAGAGAGGACTCTCAACGAGATGATACAAGAAACCTTGGAAAAGGTTAGACTTATCCGTGACCTTTTGAGAACTGCTCAGAGTCGACAGAAGAGTTACGCCGATAACCGCAGACGAGATTTGGAATTTGAAGTGGGTGATTTTGTCTTTCTCAAGCTATCTCCGAGAAAGGGAATTGTTCGTATGGGTCGTAGAGCTAAGCTGAACCCGCGATATGTGGGTCCATACGAGATCATTGAGAGGATTGGCATTGTAGCTTATCGGTTGCAACTGCCCACTACTATTACTGGAATTCATAATGTATTCCATGTGTCTCAACTGAAGAAGTATTATCCGGATCCGTCGCACGTAATCCAACCCGAGGAAGTGACCATTGAGGAGGATTTGTCGTATGTGGAGCAACCGGTTCGTATTCCTTACCAGAAGGTACAACAACTCCGTAATCGGCAAATCAAGCAAGTAAAGGTTCTGTGGAGAAATCATCAGTATGAGGAGGCAACCTGGGAAAGCGAGGATGACATGCGCCGGCAGTATCCCGAGCTCTTCAACTTTTCAGGTGCGAATTTGGGGACCAAATTCTTTTAAGGGGGAAGAGTGTAACACCCCGTTTTTTTTAATTATTTATTTAATTATTTAATTATTATATTATTATTTAATTATTTATTTTAGTTAATTAATTACCAGAGTAAATTATTTATTCGGTAATTAATTAATTATTTCCGCGTAAGTTAGTTCGTTTCGTTTGGATCAAGCTAGACTATCTGATCTGCTAGCTTTTGGCCCAATTCTTGAGTCAGTCAAAGGCCCATTTGACCGGCCCATTTCTCACCAAAACCCTAACCCTAGTCAATAGTCTTCTACCCCCCATTCCCAGCCGTTTTCACTAACCGAAAGAAAGAAAAGAAGAAAGAAAGGAAGAAAAGGAGAAGAAAGGAAGAAAAGAGAGAAGAGAGGAGAAAGAGATTTTCGATTGCTGCTGCGCCGTCTGTCTCTGTCCTCGCCCCGATCACCCCGCCGTCCGCCGTGTGTACCGGTCCGTTTCCGTCGCCGCGCCGCCGCCGCCGCGCTCCGTTTGTGTGCTCCGATTTCGCCGCCGCGCCGTTTGACCGCGTGCCGCGCCGCCGCCGTTTCGATCGTTTCGCCGCCGCTCTGTTCCACCCGCCGCCGATTCGATTGTCCGTCGGTTTGATTCTGGTTCGGTCGGTAAGTCGGTTCAACCTTTCTGTTCGGGTTCGATTTTATTTTCGGTTCGATTCGAATCTTGTTTTAATTCTCTTTTCTTTTCGATTGATTCAATTTGCAGATTGTTTAAACCTTTCTTTCGATCCGAAGGTAAATTTCGTTTCCTTGCTACTGCTCTCGATTTTAGACTCGTACTCGTATTCTGATTTGGACATTTTTACCCTTGGACAATTTTACCCCTGATCGATCTGACATTGTAATTTATTTCGAACCGAGAACCGGGACTTAGGTTGTTAGTATAGTTGCTGTTGCTGGACTTGTAAAATTGTTGACCTCGTATGTTGACTTTGATTTCCTGTTTGACCTCGAAAGGATTGTTGGACACTGTTGGTGTTGTTTGAAACTTTGTGGACTGATTTGGGAAACTTAAAAACCTAAAGGACCTTTTTGCAGTTTTACCGCTGACCGTAGTTGACTGACAGTAGGCTTGTGTCGTAAACCTTTTTGCTTTGAGAAGACTGTTTGATGTCTGGAAAATACTGGTTCGTTTGTACTGTCTGTTTTCGAAAAGGGTTTTTCTTGCAATTTACCACTGAGGGTATTTGGTAATTTCCAGAATCTGAAAATCGAAAGAGTTTCTGAAAATGTTTTAAACTTAGTTTCTGTTTTGTAAGTTAGTATTGACTTGACTTGCTAGCTTAGTTGGTTAGGTTCTTGCTGGACTAACTTAGAGGTCCCGAGTTCGAACCCTGACTTTACCATTCTTTTTTCAACCTTTTTCCTTCCGTCCGTTCGACTTCTAAATTGTGTTTAGTACTTTCTTGTTAGGTTCTCCGTTGTCCGTAAACCCGTAAGCTTATTTCTTGTTGAAGGTCGTTTGCTCGCAAGCTAAGGTGAGTGTTCACCCCTAAACCTATTATTTGCGAAAAACTGGAAGGCTATGTGACTGTTTGTACCTATTACTGTATACTATATATTGTATGCTTCCGCGTAAAAGTATAAGTCCTAAGTATGACTATTGGATTTCTGTATACTGCTTCTCTGTTCCGTACTGACCTTTCTGCAGGAACACCTCTCGGTGTTAATTAATTGTATCTGTTGTTCTGTAACTGTTCTGTTTCTGTGTGACCGGTCGATTAGGTTATGGTTAGGTAGGCTTGGGTAGTAGAGGACTATCGGGTTTGCTTGATCGTGGCCTAGTCTATTCCCTTTTAGGCGCGAGGCAGAAGTCGCTGAGGTCTATTAGGGTCGTAGGATCTGTTTCCCCAAAGTACACGGGGGTTTCTGTTTCTGTTTCTGTCCGGGGTTATGCATCCTCTGGGGGGAGTTATAAGGGCATTCTGGGAGTAGGAGCAATAAGGCGGGCTGCACCAACGGTCTACAACGTTTTTGTTCTGTTAATCTGTTATATGTGCTATGTTCTGTTTGCTCGTTTTCTGAAAAGGATTTTGCTTTAAAACTGTTTTACTTTCTGTTTAACTTAGAACCTCACTGAGATCCTTTATCTCACACTCTTTTGTTTTTCCAAAATTCCTTCCTTCCAGATGCTGCGGAGGACGGGCGTGACTAGGAAGCCAGCGACTGAGAGAAGGGTCTGGGGTGTCACGGGTTTCTTTTCAAAATAAGAAGAACACTTTATTTGTCTTTATGCGTTGTCTTTTCGAACTTGAGTTGTCATTGAGTATTGTTTGTTATTGTTAGCGTCAAAGTTTATTTTGGGCATTTATTGCCGACCGTTGTTATTAAATTATTTTCGAACTTCCCTTTAAGAAAATATTTTGTTTTCAAACCGGTACCGTTACACAAGGAATCTGGAAAGGATAGTCAATCTAAGAAAAAGAATCACATCAAGGGACTATTAGTTGCTGCCAGTGATTGTGAGCCACTCTATTTGATTCGCATGCTCCAGGTTATATACATTTTCTTATTAAATTATTATTATTATTATATTCATCAACATCAAGGTGTATTATATTAAACTTGGGTTTGTGTGATGTGTGTAATGCAGAGAAAACTGCGTATTGGTGCTGCGGGACAAATTTTGCTAGCAGCTCTAGGGCATGCCTGTGTGTACTCGGGGAAATACTCATCATCAAGTATCTTTGATGATAAGCACTCATCATCAAAGACTCTAGAAAAAGTGAGTTCTTACTTCTTGCTACTCTAGTACGCTAACTTCTTCTACTCTAGAATATTTGTTACATTTTGGTTTCTTCCCAAGCATTTGCTTTCAGTGCTTGTGTTCGTAGATGAGAACATGAAAATTGACTTGCATTTTGGTTTCTTCCCAAGCAGCATTTGCTTTTCAGTGTTTGTGCTAGTAGATGACAACATGAAAATTGACTTGGAATGTGTTATTGACTAGTTAACTAATGATTCTGGGAGTGGAACATATATGAGTCCATCTGCCTTGCACCCAATAATATATGTCATTTTGTGTGTGTGATTTTTTTTACTCGTAACATATATCAGTCCATCTGCCTTGCATGCTTTTAATAACATGTATCTATCAATGTCTGTAGGCGATTTTTGTGCTCGGAACATATGAGTGCATCTGCCTTGCATGTGCGCCTATATGTGTCGATGTGTATGCGTCACTCTTTTGCTGTTTGTTTTGTTCTTTCGTTGAGTTGGTCTTCTATGTTATTTGTGCATAATAATATTGGGATCAAGCACAATCTAGCTCTAGAATTTTTATGAAATGGATTTTCATGATCTGACAAAGATATAATACAAGCGGGGTTAAATTGTAATTACCAGCGGGGTAATTGTAATAAGAAAAATGATAAAAGTTCTAAAACATTTGGTTAGTTCTTATTTTTCATATTAGCGAATAAAGTATGATAATTTATAATTTTTTTAGATGTAAATATTTATTAAGGTAATAATAATTTATTTATTTGGGTCAAACATGTTGTGTGACTCATATGATAACGATACTACTAGTGAAGTAATCTTGACATTCTTATCGTATCTACAGGCTGCACAAATTGTCAAACAAGCCTATTCTGTAACTCCGGTGTATGACAAAATAGTCCCTGCGCTTTTATCTGGTGGTTTGTGGAATCTCCAGAAGACGTACATTTTCACCTGGGATTCCTATTGAACCCATGGCGGCGCGTTCAATCAAAGGAGTATCTGAAATTATTGATAAGTTCCGACATATGGAGTTCACTTGTGAATACAAGTATGATGGAGAACGTGCTCAGGTAATGTTTATCTAATCTAAAAGACTGATAAGTTTTCCATGTTCATAGTATGTTATATTATAGGTTGACCGAATGACATGGTTATATTGTGATGATACAATTTTCATGTAGATACATTATATGGAGAATGGAACAGTAGAGATATACAGTAGTAGAAGTGTGAAGAGTACGGAGAAGTTTCCTGATGTTGTTGCTGCTATTAAAAGGTAATCATAGTGTTTTAACCATACTCTTACATGGTCTTAACCGTTACTGTCTAACTGCAGGTTAAAACAGCCTTCTGTGACGTCATTCGTTATTGATTGTGAAATTGTTGCTTATGATCGAGAGAATCATAAGACCCTTACATTTCAGGTGCGTGCCTGTGATTCTTTTTTTTTTTTTTTTTTTTTGTGTGTGTGTGTATGTGTGCGCGCGCTTAACATAAGAATAGCCGCAGGGTGTATTAGTAGTTAGTACATATCAGGGTGTCTATTATCTTATTATGACTTCAACTCTTTGTTAGTCACTAGGGTAAAATCAGTATTAATAAATAAGATATGTGAACAAATGATCGTCTAGTCAGAACAAGAGAAGTTTTCTTCAATCTAACTAAGAGGTTCTTTTTGGTCATTGTATTCTATATTATATTATATATATCTGTAGGTGGTGGGTGTGGGTATTTTCTTTTATCTCGGTGTTGCTCCTTATCTTCCTTGTTGAAGGTGTGTGTATTTTCTTTTATCTCGGTGTTGCTCCTTATCTTTCCTTGGTTGAAGGTGCATGTATCGTCAACTTGTGTTGTATTATGCTTGTGCTTCTTGATATGCATATTTTATTTGTCATAGATTAGCTGATTATTCCAGTAATATTGTAAGAGAATATATTTTATCTTTCTTGTTTACAGATTCTCAGCACGCGTGCTAGGAAAGAGTCTTAATGAGCAAAATTGAAGTGAATGTGTGCATATATGCTTTTATATCCTCTACCTCAACGGTCAACAGCTCCTGCAGGAGCAACTCAATGTTCGTAGAGAGGTAAGTAGTAATTTCTGTTGGATGTCTTGGTCTTTTAGCGAACGCTGGAGCAAAGCTAAAGAAACACCCAAGAATAGTGTGATAGCTGGTTTTAACTCCATTTTTTAAGTGTTTCTTTACACTGTCATCATATGTATGTCTATATGTTTTGTGTTCGCGCGAAGATTATCTATTAATGGGCTCATATATGTGCAGCACCTTTACAATACACTCCAGCCAGAACGTGATTATCTCCAGTTTGTCACCTATACCAAGTACCAACTCACATGATGTGGAGGAAATCCAAAAGTTTTTTAATGATGCTGTTGATGCTAGGTAATTCTGTTACTTCATTTTTTTTGTAAGCCAAGCAAGCTATCCTTGTATGATGAGTATGCCCCTTTCTGTTTCTTTGTCGTACATTTGTATTATTTTTTTTTCCCAGCTGCGAGGGGTTGATGATCAAAACATTGAGTAAAGATGCTACGTATGAGCCTTCAAAACGGTCAAGTAACTGGCTAAAACTGAAAAAGGATTATATGGATAGGTAAATGCTTATGCTGATCACTTCTTTGCGCTGATAAATATTACTCTAGGTCTCTAGTGGACCTACAAAAGTATACACATGATACTTACGGTTTAATGTACTGTTCTCTCCAGTTTGGGCGATTCACTTGATTTGGTTCCTATTGCTGGTTTCTATGGCCAGGGACTTCGTGCTGGTGCGTTTGTCTACTCTCTGTGCAGCATCTTTTAAACCTCTCTTACTCCGGCAATTATCCTTTATCAACTTTCCATGTGATGTCCATTGTTTACTTGCGTCCTCAATTTTATTGTTTTGTTTACTTTTTCATTCAGGTGTTTATGGTACCTTTCTCCTTGCTTGTTATGACGCTGACAATGATGAATTCCAAAGCATTTGTAAAGTAGGTAAGCTCCTCCTGGAGTGAGGCACTGTATAATGTCAATTTAAGACTATTCCTGCTCGCCAAGCAAACTGAAATCCGATTGATTTTGTTTAAAAATAAGAACTATTGCATGTGTCAATTTTCGTAACATCAGGGCTATTTTATGATACAGGAAGTGGATTTACCAAAGCAGAAATAGAAGAATGTTCTGCCAGTCTTGCCCTATGGTTATTGATAAGCCAATGGTCAGATCAAATTTAACGTTGTCGCATTCCTAATGGGATTGGATTAATGGATCTTTCATGAAGTTTAACATCTATTTATTCCATCTCCAGCCATATTTCAGGTGCTGTGATACAATTCGCCCAGATGTGTGGTTTAAACCAATGGAGGTAGCATTCTGCATCTTATATTTCATGTATAATCATTTGTATGCTGCGATCTTCATCTGCTATCATTGTAGGTTTAAGGTATAGTTTAATAATTTGCATGTCCAATGTTTGCACTGCCTCTCTTAAGTTTACAAACAAGAGGCAGAGAAGCTTTTTTACCGATGTCTGAATTGTTGCAAATAGATAGGCATAAGAATTGTCTTCCTAAGTGTTGTAACAAAAGCCACACACCATAAGGCTTTACTCTCTCTCTCTCTCTCTCTCTCTTGATAGGCTATATAAAGCTTCACATTCATTTCAAACCTAATAACATACCCCCCTCCCCTTAATAACATATAGTAGTAGGAGATTATTTATAGATATTTGGAGAAGACCTTTCGAAATATATGTTGCCGAATATACCTCTGTGCATGTTCCTTCTGCAAAATTAGAGAAACAAGATTACTTATATAAGTATATTGTACCACATGATACATTCTGAAAACCAGTCTGCATATTAAGATATTAAGTAGATTTGTTAGGGCATGGCAATCCCATTTCTGCATATTATACCCTTGTTAGGTCTTGCCTCGGTAATTATATTAAAAAAATGGAGGTAGTATTAAGAAAGTAAATTTGCTGCGGGAGATAGTATGAAACCTGTATTTCAGATATAATTGACACCACAAAGCAAGAAGAGAATTGTTAGAAGAAAAATGATTAGTAAGGATTATTAAAATTAGAAGTGGAGAAGAATTTGAAACAAAAAAGCCTTTCTAATTGGAACTTTATTATTGTATTATCATTTAGCATAAATCTATGAAAGGTAGGAAAAATTATGAAAATGAGATAGTAAGATGTATGACTCAAAAAAAAACAGATAGTAAGATGTATGTTTATGAAAAAAATAATTACTCGTCAAATTAATTTCTATGGTGCAGAACAAAAGGTAAATGTAATTTTTTTTATTTATTTGAGTTTTTAAATTCAATAACATCTATTATTTATAGCCTAATTTACTTTTTTATGCTTATTTATAGCCTAATTATTTATTTGAGTTTTTAAAATTCAATAAGCATCCATTATGTTTATGCTTTTTTTTTTTTCCTCTTGCCAAATTCTTCAGATTGCTGATATGTATAATGCCCAGCAGATTAATCATCAAGGCAAGAGAAAAGATTGAGGGCGAGGTTGAAAAACCAAATATTGTATGTTCCAGTAAGTGATGCCCGTGTTCATGAGTTGAAAACCAAACGGTGGGGATCATTGTCATCATAAACCATAATGTTAGGATTGTTGAGATCTCGAACCAATTGTGTCACCGCCTCCCTGTCAGCACAAGCCGTATCATAGTCGTATGTATAGCGACCGTTCCTGCGGTTTCCTCTATATCTTCCGGACTCTTAGCTGGAGTTTTCATAAAGGTTAAACAATGACATATCATAGACTGCGTTGTTATTTGCCATTGTTACCATTAGGTTAGTAGTTGGCAATTTTTGGTGAAGAAAGATAGTAGTTGGCAATTTTTTGGTGAAGAAAGAAGGAAGTAGAGAAAGTACTTAGAAGGAAGGAAAAAGTTGATGAAATTATATATATATCTAATATAATATATGTATATATATCTATATGTATATACATTATATATATTGTAATATATATATCTGTATATCTATGGTGTGGAATTAAAAAATGGAAAGTTAGACAATGTTGTGAGTTGTGACAATATTCCGTAGATTACTATTTGTTGCAGTAGAATTGAGGGCGGGCGAATTTGTTGCAGTAGAATTGAGGGCGTTGTTGAAACTCTGTTAAAAACGTGAGGGGACAGAAAAAACGCATTGACTCCAATTGGTGCTTTGTCAGGCAAATAGGCAACTATCTAAGATGTTTTTTTGTTCCCCTCACGTTTTAGTATAGTTTCAACCTCGTCCTCAAATCTGCAAAAATAGTAATCATTGATATTGTCTAACTCACAAATCAGAGCACTTCTTATGGGGCTTTTTTGGGTTTAATTTCCCAATTAAGCCCAAAAATGGCCCCAAAATTCCTCGGTTGGGGCTTTTTTGAGGCTACTAACTAGTAGCTGTTGGTCCCTTTAAACAACAAGAAAAGACTAGAGGGGGGGGGGGGGTGAATAGTCTTTTCAAACTTTTGTCGTTTAAAAACTTTCTCAGCAAGTACTTATTACTTTTCAGTAATGAGGTTGCTGATACTTAACTTT
>CM051455.1:83184232-83224872 GCA_028274465.1 Plantago ovata | reverse complement strand
CCAAGTGAAGGACAAGAGGCTTTCTCTTAACGTGCTTTGTCCCAAGTCACGGGAGCTATCTCGCCTTCTTCATTTTTGGATTTCTGACGTCACTGTAGAAAGCTTCAATTCTTCGTCAGTGGCAGTGACGTCGTCTTCAGTTCCATTGGTTGGAATCTGAAAAATCTCCGCTAAATCAGTCCATTTCAGGACGATTTGCGTGTTCTGAACATAAGTAAGGATCACTTTTTCAGTGACTCCATTACTGTCTGTAAGGGACTGGATTCTGCATTGTTGTAGAACTCCATAGTATCAATCATGCTCACTTGCTTAGTGCGAGCAGAGATAAAGTTCATGAGGCCTTGCTGCTTGATGAACTCAAGCGCCTCTTCATTTTGGTCATCAAGTTCTTGTTCATAAAAGTACCTAATGTACTTTTCTTTTGCAATCCTCCCCATTGCATCAACATCTCACACTTTGCAGTGTCAAGATATGACGGAGGCATAGGTTTTCAGTGATTCGGTCGTTTTTCAACACAACTTTCGCTGTGTTTGGGTCAGAGAGTCACCGAGCAGTCACCGGAGCAATGCGTGTTTCAGCACTGTCAACCTTTGACGATTTTGAGGACTTAGATGACTGTCTCTTGGGAGCCATTTCTTTATATAGAGCAAGAAGTTGTACGAAAAGATAGTTTGCTTTTTGACGGAGGTACAGTAGTTTCAGGCTAGAAATTGCAGAGAAAGGAAATGTGAGTTAAAGAATTTTGTCATTTCTCTAACTCCTTCTTTATATAGTGTCTCTGGTGTGTGAGAAACTCAATCGATTTGAGTTCTCAGCAAGGGTAAAACAGAGAAACACTGGAGATAGTGGAGCCTTTGCATTGAATGCGTAGTGGCCCACTAACTAAAACCGTCAGAGCACTCTCTCTCTTTGTTTTGTTAGCCGTTAGATTAATAACTCCTTTTAATCAATGGCCACGATTGAATTTCATGTCATGATTTATTGCGAGTTTATCTGTGCCAGCTTAACGTCACAAATTGATTTTACCGAGTAATAAGGATAGATTGCTTGCTGAAATAGACAAGAATCTTTTCAGCGAGTTTGAATTAACAATCTAGCTACTTGCTGAAAGTTCCCCCTTACTTAGATATCTCATATTTCTAAGTTTAAAAGATATTTCTGATTTCCCGTATCAGTAAATTCTTTTTGCAATTTGAGACATCCTTGGTAAAATCTGAGAGATGAGTTTTGCTCTTTTCTGAATTCCCGTTTCAGAAAATTCCTTTGATACTTGAATACCTGTTTCAGTATCTTTTGATTGTCTGAGTACCCGTCTCAGCAATCCTTAGTTCTTTCACTTACTGAGTTCCTGTCTCAGCAAGTGATCAAGTTTCCTAACAAATACCTGTTTTGAAGGAATTACTTGTTGAATGCCTGTTTCAGCAATCATGTTGTGACTTATCATTTCTTAGAAGAAATCAGTGACTTGGTCTTTTGGACAGGAATACTTGGCTTGCTGAATACCTGTTTCAGCATTCTGCCAAGTGTATCCTTTATTGAGGTAGTTCAATCAATCCAAGGTTATACCTTAGCATTGCGAACCTATTATCCGGTAGGGGCTTGGTAAAGATGTCAGCAAGCTGATCTTCAGTACCTACTTTCACAACCTCAATATCACCTTTTTCCACATGATCTCTAATGAAATGATGTCTAATATCAATGTGCTTGGTCCTAGAGTGAAACTTAGGATTTTGCGTAATTGCAATAGCACTTGTATTATCACAAAAGATTGGTGTTTTCTTTGCAGAAATACCATAATCTCTTAATTGTTGCTGAATCCATAGGATTTGAGCTGTGCAACAACCAGCTGCAATGTATTCAGATTCTGTAGATGAATTGGCGACACACGTTTGCTTCTTGCTGAACCATGATATTAATCTAGTACCCAAAAACTGACAAGTTCCAGAGGTACTTTTCTATCAAGAGTTGATCCACCATGATCAGCATCAGAATAGCCAACCAATTCAAGTCCAGAATCTTTTGGATACCATAATCCAACATTGACTGTACCTTTAACATATTTCAGTATTTTAATTGCCTTTTTGTAGTGTGATTCTCTTGGATCCGATTGGAATCTTGCACACACACAAACAGCATACTGAATGTCAGGTCTACTTGCTGTTAAATACAACAAGGAACCAATGAGTTTCCTATACTTGTGTTCTTCAACACTTTTGTCCTCTTTAGTATAGCCCAATTTGGTACCAACACTCATAGGGATCTTTTCAGGTTTTTCATCCTCTTTGATCCTAAACTTTATGAGCATTTCTTTCGCATACTTTGCTTGATTTATGAATATTCCATCTTTGAGTTGCTTGACTTGCAACCCTAGGAAATAATTCAATTTTCCCATCATACTCATTTCAAACTTATTTGTCATGAGTTTGGCAAAATCCTCACAAAGTTGCTTGTCCTTAGATCCAAAATTATGTCATCCACATAAATTTGGACTAAGATTAATTTACCATCATGGTTCATGGTAAAAAGAGTTTTGTCAACTTCACCTTTCTTGAAACCATTTTCCAGCAAGAACTTAGCTAAGGTATCATACCATGCTCTTGGTGCTTGCTTTAGACCATATACAGCTTTCTGAAGCTTATATACCATCTTGGTTTCTGAGGGAAGTTCAAAGCCGGGGGGTTGTTCTAGGTAGACTTCTTCAGCAAGTTCACCATTTAAGAATGCACTCTTAACATCCATTTGGTAAACAATGAAGTCATTGTGAGCAGCAAAGGCCAAGAAAAGCCTAATAGCATCCAATCTTGCAACTGGAGCGTAAGACTCATCATAGTCCAATCCTACAGTCTGACAGTAACCTTGAGAAACTAAGCGTGCTTTGTTTCTTGTTACTTCACCAGACTCGCTCAGCTTGTTTCTGAACACCCACTTTGTACCAATAGCTTTCTTATTTTCAGCAAGTGGCACAAGTTTCCAGACTTTGTTTCTTTCAAATTGATCCAATTCTTCTTGCATTGCCTTTATCCATTCAGAATGCTTCAAAGCTTCTTCTATGGTTTTAGGTTCAATTTCTGAAACAAAACAAGAGAATAAGGATTCTACTTCCACGACAGTTGCTTCTTCAGCAAGTCCTTGAGTAGCTTTGGATCTAGTCACTTGGCGTTTATTAATATCGCCAATCATATCCGTAGAGAGATGATCTCTAATCCATTTATTAACAGGTTTCCTGGTTGTTGGATCAGGATATGTTTGCTCATCAGCATGTGACTCTTCAGTATGTACTTGTTCAGTACTACTGGGAATTTGTGTCTCTGCTGAGATTTGATCGTCAGCAACTGCTTGTTCAGCATTGCTGGGTTGAGATATTCATCAGCAGGCACTGGAGATTGCGTAATTTCAGCAACTTCCGGAGCAACCGCATCTTTTGCTGGAAATTCCTTGTCGTGAACTATATTCATCTTGTCATGACTCGGGGGAGGAGAATCATTGTCAGAATCATCATTTAGTTCATTTGACTTGAATTGCCTAGCGTCAGATTCAGTTCTTTGCTCATGTATGATTAGCTTTTTCATACATTCTGATATTTCTTCTTCAGCAGGCACACCTTGCGTCTTTTCGTAGAATACAACATGCACAGATTCTTCAATATTTTGTGCCTTTTTGTTGTAAACTCTGTAAGCTTTACTATGCAAAGAGTAGCCAAGAAATATCGCTTCGTCTGCCTTTGGTTGAAATGTTCTTAGGTACTCTCTACCATTGTTAAGAACGAAACACTTGCAACCAAATACTCTTAGATGAGTGATGTTAGGAGGTCTTCCAACAAACAATTCATAAGGAGTTTTGTTGTATTCCTTAGTAATCAAACATCTATTCTGAGTATAGCAGGCGGTATTAATCGCTTCAACCCAGTAAGCCTCACTTATTTCAGTGTCAGCAAGCATTGTTCTTGCGGCTTCCTTCAGGGTACGATTCTTCCGTTCAGCAACACCATTTTGCTGTGGTGTCCTTACTGAGGATAACTGATGTTGAATACCTTTGGAGGTACAATATTCAGTTATGTACTGGTTTACAAACTCAGTACCATGGTCTGTCCTTATGACTCTTACCTTGTCATTTTTCATGACTTCAAGCTTATTCAGCAAGTTAGGTATTTCAGTCTTGGTTTCAGATTTGTGCTTGATGAATACTACCCAAGTGAATCTTGAATAGTCATCTACCATGACTAGACCATACTTCTTACCAGCATAGCTTGTTGAAGAAGATTCAAACAAGTCCATGTGCAAGAGTTGTAAAGGTTTTGTAGTTGACGGTACTGCCTTGTTCTTGAAAGTGGATTTGGTTTGCTTTCCTTGCTGACATGCATTGCAAACACCATCCTTCTTAAAAGTAACCCTAGGTAATCCAACTACAAGTGCCTTTTTAGACAGCTTATTCAGCGTCTTGAAGTTTAGATGACTTGTTCGTTTATGCCATAACCATGCTTTTTCAGCAAGGCAATCATGATCTGAGACCAGGCATTTTTCAACGTTTGCTGAAGACCAATCAACGGTGTACAATCCTCCTGATCTCCTTGCAATCATTATAACCTTTTTAGTCTCAAAATCTACAAGTTTACATTCATCACTTTTAATTTCGATGAAGTATCCTTTGTCAGCAAATTGACTCATGCTGAAAAGGTTAAACTTAAGATTTTTGACATAAAGAACTCCAGAAATGGTTATACATCCCAACTTCACATCACCATAGCCTTTTGTAGATCCGGAGCCTCCACCAGCAAACCTTATTGTTGGACCTTTAGACCACCGTCTATAGTTTATAAGGTTATTCTTGTTGCCCGTCATGTGCTTTCCACAGCCACTATCAAAGTGCCAGATTGCATCGTTTGTCTCCGTGGCTGCAGTCTGCACAATCAAGAGCACACAAGTTAATTATCCAATGATGGATGTCCATTAACATGTTCAAGAATGCGTCCAGTGGAAACCCAAGTCTGAAGTTTTTCAACTTTGACTTGTTTTCTACTTGCTGAGGAACTAGGAGGTTTTGAGCTAAAAGACTTTTGACTCGTGCTGGTCAAATCCACTTTCTGATGTGGTGTCTTGCTCTGTTGACCTTTTTGCTGAACATACTTTTCAGTAAGTTCTTTTCTAGCAAGGTTCCTTCTAGTCCTAGCATTGGGAGTCTTTTCAGAACTCTTAGGCTTGGTTTTCTTCATCTCTTTGAAGTATCTTTGCTGACTTTGCTTATACTCATGAAAGAGTTGACTTTGCTTGGTTTTGAAACCGAGTCCACTCTTCGGAGAATGCTGAGCTTTAGCATCAGCAACCTTACTTGATTCAGGTTTGTCAGCAAAGGACTTCTGATTACTTTTGGTAATCTTGCCTTTAGACTTAACAACTTGCTTTTCAGCAACTTGTTTGGCGGAATGCTTCACGGCATTCTTTTTCTTTCCAGTTTGCTTCATAGCAACCTGTTTTCCTTTTAAAGTCTTGTTACTTTGAGCAGCAACAGCGGGCTTTATGGTCATAGGTACTTGATTGCATGTTTCAGCAACTTTAGTTTGACCAAACTGATAGATCACTGGTGGACTACTATCAGTAGCACGTACAAAGGAGATAGGTGATTTATCTTTTCTCAAGATTTCTACGTTATCACCTTCACACGTTGCTCCTAAACCTTCTTTCTGAGATGGATCTCTCAAATAAGAGTTTAGTTCAATCAGCGTATTACTTGCTTCCACATAAGATTTGAAATTGATTTTCATCTTTTTCATTTCTTGGATTTCAGCAAGTAACTTTAGAATTGAGGACTGATACTCTTCTAATTCTAACGCCATTTGAGAATTTTTCTCTGCAGCCTCAGCAATCAACTTCTTAAGACGCCTTATTTCAGCATCCTTTTCTTCTGTCTCTTCCTTCAGCAAAACGTACTTTTCAGTAGTTTGCTTGGTCAGAGTTTCAGCAAGTTGAAGTTTTTCTTGCTGTTTGCTGAGAGTTTTCTCAAATCTTTCGATTTCTCCTTGAATCTTGTCAAGGTCAATCTCGTCTTCACTTTCTGAATCAGAGTCAGAGGTAGAATCATTTACCTGACCGGCCATGAGGCAGAATTCGTAGTTCGACACGTCTGGATAAGCTTCCATAGCTATTCCACACACTTCTTTGCCAATCTCCACGTCTAGAGTGGCTTCCTCATCGTCGGTGTCTGAACTTTCATCCTCACTGTCCTCGGAGCTTGTCTCAATGCATAATGCATCGATTTTTGCTTGAAGCTTCTTCTTTTCTTCAGCAATGAAAGCTCTTTTGAACTTCTTCTTCTTTTCAGCAGATTTGCCTTTCAGCAAGGGGCAATTTGCTTTGAAGTGTCCAGGCTTTTTGCAGTAAAAACATAGATTATTTCCAACTGCTGGCTCTTCTGATGATGTAGCTTGCTGAGCTTGCTTGTTCAGCGAGCTGGTGTCATTCTTGTACTTATGGTAGTTATTACCAAGATGCTTTTTCAGCTTCTCTTTTGCTTTTCGCCTTTCAAGTTCCTTACTGATGAATTTCTTCATGTTTTTAACAACTAAAGCATTTTCATCAGCAGGCTCTTTATCATTCTTCTTTTCAGAAGATGACGGCTTTGCAGCAAGAGCAATGTTTTGCGATTTTTCAGCAAACACATTTTCTCTTTGCTTTGTCTCATAGTTGACAGTAGCAAGATGAGAGAACAACTCAGTTGGTGTAATGTCAGGCATTCCTTGATTGTAATAGAAATTCTGAGTATGGATCCATTCTTGATTCAAACTCCTGATGATAGTTTTCACTTTCTCAGAATCTGAATAAAAATTTCCAACACCCAGCGCTGCCATTTCACTAACAAGAGTTGTGAATCTGAAGTCCAAGTCTTCCAGTGACTCGTTAGCACCTTGCTTAAAGTTTTGAAACTTCAGCTTAAGTACTTCAAGTTTGTTTTCCTTGGTCTTGTCAGATCCAGCACAAAGATCTTGAACCATTTTCCAAGCCTCCTTAGCAGTCTTAGCACCCCACAGTTTGCACTGTATTGTATCCGGAGTTGATATGATGATGATATTTATTGCTTGGCCATCAAGACGGAATCTCTTAGCTTCGTCAGAAGTCCATTCTTCTCTTGGTTTTGGCACAACAGTATCTGAAGGTTCGCCTTGGATGGTTTCCTTTCCAGCTTCAGTGGTTCTGTGAGGGAAACTCCTTACAACCTTGGTGATTTTGATAGGTCCATCATTAATGACGGTGACCATCTCATCACTAATGGCCTCAAGATGTAACATCATGTTGTTTCGCCATTTCTCGTAATTTTCCAGCTTCAGCAAGGGAGCATCTCCTAAAGACATCCTGTCAGCAAAGCACTACCAAACTTGATCAAATGAAAGTGATTTAAGAAAGCACTTAAGGGGATCTAGGTTCAGTGCAGAAGGCTAAAGAACCTCCTGCTCTGATACCACTTGTTGGTCCCTTTAAACAACAAGAAAAGACTAGAGGGGGGGGGGTGAATAGTCTTTTCAAACTTTTGTCGTTTAAAACTTTCTCAGCAAGTACTTATTACTTTTCAGTAATGAGGTTGCTGATACTTAACTTTCTCAGCAAGTGTAAGTTACTTTACAATAGCTTGGTTTGCTGATACTTAAAATCAGAGAGCGGAAGTCTTTGAAACAATAAGTGCTTTTTCAGCAAGTAAAGTGTTTCAGCAAGTGATGTGAGTGACTGTGTACAAACAGATAGAATTTGCTGAAAGCTAAATGCAGTAAGTAAATCACACAAACGCTTTTAGAGTGGTATCTGAGAGTGGCGTAATCTCCCAACTAATCCACTTTGTCCTTTCTAGGAATGAATCCACTAAGATATGATTGAGGTTCCTTACAAATTCCTATCTAAAGCGATTCAACAGAAACCAAAGCACACTTGCTTCGTCTCCAACCTAAACTAGAGAACTCAACCTTGTTCTCAACCAAACTTGGTACTTTTAATCAACAAAACTGTGCTCGATTAAGTTCCCCCTGAATATCACGCCTGAAAGGGTGTATTTTCAGTTAGAGAGTTTTGGGGTGAGATAACTTAATTATAACTTATTCAGTTACAACAAGTAATCTAAGAAACACAACTTGGAATACTTTGCAGTAAACAAGTTTGATTGTTTCTGGTGTCAAGACTTGTTCTTGTTCGAAAGAAAGAACACTTAACTAATTTCTTAGCCGAGTTTGTTCTACTTCTTCACAAGTAGCTTTTTCAAGCTTTAAGTCTTGGAACGGATCAATGGCAGTAAGAGAGTTTGAAGGTTTGTGAGTTTTAAGCACAAGTGAGAGTTTGATCACGTTGTTGACACAGTTCAACTCTTTGCCGGGTGACCTCTATTTATAGTGCAAGTAAGGAGCCGTTTGAATTTCAAATCCTAAGGCTTTTGTTCCTTAACATGTCACTATCTTGCTTTTGTACTTTCAGCAGCAACCTTTGTTTGTCTTCTAGTCTTCATGTCCTTTGTGTAAGCTTTGCATTAAATGCACCTTTGAATAGAATTCAAACAGTAACATTGGAGCGCAAAATCACGTACATTCAGCAAGAGGTCACATGTGTTCATCAGCAAGTGTTCATTCTCAGTTTCAGCAAGCACAACCTACTCTGTCTTTCAGATTTTCACTTATGCAATGCTGTTGCTGAAAATTTCACTTTCTGAGTAACACGTGCCTTACCAGTCTTCAGCAATCTTCAAGTCTTCAAGTCTTCAAATCTTCAGATCTTCAAAAGTCTTCAAGATTCTGACCGGTTTCTTATTTGCTTCAATAATTTGTTTGTAAACAACAAAATACATCTTCAGCAAATGCTTCAATAGGTCATTTTCTTTTCAGAAAATCAAAGCTAAGCATCAATAAGATATTTTCTTTTCAGAAAATAAAATATATCATACGCTAAGGTGTCAATAGATTAATTTCTTTTCAGAAATTAAGGTACGTCATCCACTTAAGTGTCAACAAATTATTTTCTTCTCAGAAAACAAAATGCGTCATACACAGAAGAAATAACTTATCTAACACCTATCTAAGTCATCAGCAAACGTTCCTCTTTTACAATGTCCTTTAAAATTCTAAAATCCTATGGACCTTAAGAGTACTAGTTACTGGACTGTTCTTAATTTAGCATGGTTAATTGCTCATCAAAATTACAAGTTTCCTAACAGTAGCCCATGAAAAAGGGCTACTAATTTGTATCCCCTACTTAAGTCCTAAAAATTAATTTTTTATTGTTACTTGTTTGTTTAGTTGATGAAGTATTATTGTTGCACATGTGGTCTACATAGAATTCCTAATTAAGCTCCAATTGGAGTCTTCAATTTAGAAGAGACTTATTTTGAGGCTTTCATATTTAAACTAAAGGTAAAATTACATAAACCCACCTTGTTGCTGCCTCACTTTTCAAAATCTTCCTCCTTAGATAATCAATTACGTTTTGCCCCAAAATGATAAGTTTGTGTTGACCAACTTATTTGGTTTTGCTCAAATGTTGATCACCAAACATGCCCTTATCAATTTTCAGAATTTAATTTTTCTTTTTTATTTTCTTCTTTTCTTTTTCTTTTCTCCTTTTTCATTTTTCCTCTTTTTATTTTTTTACCTTCTTCTTCAAAATCCGGTACCGGACTTTTTCCGGTACCGGAATTTTTCCGGCAGCAGCTCCGGTTGGAGCTGCCAAACAGCTCCAGTCGAGCTGTTTTACAGCTCCGACCGGAGCTTTAAAGTGCTCCAGTCGAAGCTATAAACAGCTCCAATCGGAGTTGTTACAGCTCCGATTGGAGCTGTTTAATGCTCCAATAGGAGCAGCCGGGATGGGTTGCTCCGATTGGAGCATTTACAGCTCCGATTGGAGCTATTCTACAACTCAACAGCTCCAATCGGAGCTACATCTTGGCCGGAGCTGTTTTTGTCCATTTTTTTTTTTGTTATTTTTTAAATTTTTTTTTACTTTTATAATTTGTTTAAATTTTTTATTTAAATTAGTGGGATGGATTTTGAAATGTGAGTTTTCTAGGGACTTGTTATCGATTAATTTTTAGAACATTTTAAAATTTATCTAAGTATTGGGTGTTTATTTTAAATAGTTTATGGTCAATTTTGTAAGTTAATAAAATTTAGAGTCAAATGTGTAATAAAAAAAAATTAAGTTGTTTGGCTACTGAAAATTGAACTGGGACAAAATATACATTTCCAGACTTTAGTTCGCTGAATCCGTGGGGCAAAATGTAATTAGATTTCACGAACAAGGGGAGTAAATGTAATTGAATATCTAAGAGGGAAGATTTTGTAATAAAAAAATCTAAGGAGGGGGCTAGAGATGAAATTTACCCTAAACTAAATGTCTATTTAATACCAAACATTGTCTAACTTTTCCATTTATTTAATTTCACACCCCTCCCCTATATATATGTAACATATTGTTGATAAGGAAAATATGTCTAGTTCGTATCGCGCGTTTCACAACGAACTAAGAGGCTTCGCAAGTACAAGCGTCGGTGAAAGGCCGCGAACCTAGAGGATCCGAACCTTGAATTATGTGAACCTCTAGGGCATTTTTACAAATGTGCCTAATTCATTAAAATAACCCCTTATAGAGAGGGAGAGATTTGGAGGTCCGGAACGATGGTCAGAGAGACAAGGAGCATTACGCAGACACTTAACAGGTTAGAGTATACGAAGCTCATTTATTACGAAGCTTAAATACTTGTTTGTATTGTCTTACAATTGGATCAGGACAAGGTTCGCATCACAACGACATAGAGAGAAAGGACAAGAGAAGTGTGGAATCTTCTAGATAGCACAAGAAGACGTACGCAAATGGGCCTGGACCAAGCCCATAAAGGTCAACGTTGGGCCTACCCAACATAGGTGGACGAATATGAAGCTGACAGATGGAAGCGGGAGATTGGGCGGACCTAGGGTTTGCCATCAACTATATAAGGGCACCATTTCCAAAGAAAAAGGTAACTGGTCTTAATTAAGTACATTTATTACTCTCGGACAAGGAGAACCTTCAAGCTCCTTCAAGTAAAGTCTCACACCGGCTTGACTTAGGCAAGCCGGAGATAAACACACATCCACACGCGCCTTTCTAATCTCAGGTGCTCAACTGGACATAGAGAGAACTAGAAGACTTGGGTGCTCGCATTGAACAAGGACTCGTGTGTTGTGTCAAATTATGGTGACTTAGAGAGTTTGGTAGTTCTTTATAGTTCGAGAAGTTTGTAATTTAAGAGCGTTTGTAATCTTACTAGAATTTCACCTCTACACATATCTATTCATCAACATCATCAACTTTCTTCCTTTCTTTTACGTTCTTTATCTACTTTCTTTTTTCTTCATCAAAATGGCCAACTACCCTTATGGTAACAATGTATGACTTGTCATTGTTTAACCTCTATGACTTGTCATTGTTTAACCTTTATGAAAAACTCCAGTTAAAAGTCCGGAAGATAGAGCAGAACCGCAGGAACGGTCACTATACATACGACTATAATACGGCTTGTGCTGACAGGGAGGCGGTGGTACAATTGGTTCGAGATCTCAACAATCCTAACGTTATGGTTTATGATGACACTGTTGTCCACCTTTTGAATCGTACACCCGGATGGCCCGGAATGATAATTATACCAATGATGATGTAACAACACGATGTCGTTAGTGTGACTGAAGCGGCTGTTGCAAATGATATTGGGTGGCGAATGGAAGTAGAGAACGACAATGTCGTTTGTTCTGATTCGGGCTATGAGCATGAGGGCTATGTGACTGATGATGATACTGTCCTCGCGGCATAAAGATGGTGAGGTGTGGATCAGATTGGCGGATGGTGAGATGAATGTTTAATGGTGTTATGTTGTTTTCTTTTTTAATGTGTGTTTGTTTGCTGTTTCTCCTGGGAATAACTTTTGGCTTATGAAATGTTGTTTCTCCTTGGTTCATTAGGACGGATGTGGACATGGCCTTGGTTTAGCTCCTGGTTAAATGGCTGATGTTGTTGCGTTCAACTAAGTGTCCACTGTAATTAGGACCTCTAGATGTATTTTAAGTTTTTTTTTAGGATTTGGTTTGTTGTAATCGGTTATTGGGTGTTGAAAGAAGTTAGTTGAGTATCGCTCCTAATTATGCTCTCTTTTTCTTTTTTTTGGGTTTAATAATTTCTTTTTCGAATCTATTGTCAAATTATAATCTTACAAAAAAATTATTGTCAAATTATCACCCTCTAAAAATTACTATCTCCGTTTAATTAATAACTTCCTAAGGTGACATTTGACAGACCTTTGACAACGTATAACTCCTAAATTACATTAGAGAAAAATATAATAAAATTATATTATGAAATTAAATGAAATATATTTTCATAATCAATTTTTAATTTATATTGATACAGTTTAATTTAAAAATTATATATGATTAAAGGTCGCGATGAACAGTCTCCTTAGAAAGTAACTAAAAAATGGAGGAAGTAATTGCCAATATTGTTTTGCCACATGGATTGCCATATTGATAACAAAATAAAATCATATGAACCATTCTACGTAGGTTACTCAGATTTTGAGCTTTAGTTTCTTAACTTCATATGAGTTTGATGTAATCATATAATTAAGCTTGAATTGAATATGCTACTTCAGTTATGAATATATGGTAGTCCTTTGTTCTTTGTGATAAAAAATTATGGTGTTGTTGGTTCTGCATGTCGATGCCTTGGCTAGCTTTGGACAGTAGTAGGTAAAGAGTTTTGTTATGTTTCTAATTTTCTTTTCCTATTTATTCCTATTAATGTACGTTTTATCAAGCCAAGTAAATGGATTTGGAGTTTGTAACATCATTAAGTGGTGGTTGAGGTCTTTTAGATGACACGGCTGGTATTTCCCTTTACGTGTTTTTATTAGAGTCGTTTTGCTTTACCTTTAACTTTTAATTTGCTAACTTTGTTGGGATTAACTTCATTAGCCGGACTGTACTAATTTTAAAAGTCGACACTTGTCAAAAATTTTAATAAAATAATAATGTATAAATACAACAAATTGTATGTCAAAATAGGAGAAAAATAATTTTAATAATTATTAATTTTTAAATGTCAAATATTAAATATTAATATTTTAATATTCCACCACCACCACGCCGCAGTCCAAGCCACCACTACCACCCTCCCAATCGAAATTATATAAAGATAAATTCGATGATGAAAAGATGGGCTATGGAAAGACAGGCGATAAGTTGAAAAAAAATTCACGAAATAAGCAATGATGCAGCATTATATTAACATTGATGCAGCATCGATTGCGGCAATGTAAGTCAACAGTAAACATCAATGTTGCATTGTTGTAAATACATTGCAATAGCATTACAGTAAGCATCAATGTTGTATTATTAAAAAAAAAAGCATCAATGGTGTATCGGTGTAAACACATTGCAATGGCATTAGAAGCTGTGACGTAGAAGAACTTTCCCAATTTATGCTGCAGCATTATAACAAAGTTGATGTTGCATTGATTGTAATATTACAAATACCCTAAACCCTAAACCCTGTACCCGAAATCCTAAAACCCTATAATAATAATAATAATAATAATGAGATTCGTCTATTGCGCCTCTGGCGATTTTGATCGCGATGGCCGCCGCATTGTCCCTTGCCGCCGGTAGCGGCTCCGCCACTCAATTCCAGGTAAGTGTGGTACGGTTTGGCTACTCTCTTCCCCGTCGCCACTCTGTTCTGGGTCCGTTTGGGATTGTCGTGATTTCGTTTTCTTGCCGTCAATTGGGTTTGTTTTTCTTTTCGCCGGTTGGTTGTGTTTTCGTTTTCTCTCGTGTTTGTGTGTGCTGTGCCGATTGGTGCCGGCGGTTTTGGTGTTGGTTATGGTCGGCCGATTGTTCTCGTGCTCGGCCGCTGCTCTCTGTTCTGTCTCTGTTCCGTGATTGTGCTCTGTTTATTTGCTGTTACTTGTCGTTTCGGTCGGCCGATTGTTCTCTTGCTCGGCCGCTTCTCTGTTCTGTCTTGGTTCCGTGATTGTGGTTGCTCTGTTTGTGGTTGCGATTGCTGGCGGTTATTGGGTTATGCGTTCGTTGGCTACTCTGGTTGCGATTGTTTTGGTGTTCTGGTTTTGTCTGTGTATTCTGGTTTGTGTGTGTTCAGTATGTCTCGGTTGGATGGGGGAAAGGTTCGTTGTCCTTTGCGCGGGAGTGAGAGTTGTGGTGGACGAGTTGGTGGAGCGTTCGCTAAGACCTATTTCATCACTCACCTGCGCACTCAGCATTTTAAGTCGGACGACTTGAAAGCCTCCTACAAGGCTCGTATCGCCAGCGACCTTTCTCTGTTTTCTGCTTTGGATCTTGCACTCCATCAGGCAGGCATTTGGTTGTGTGGCGAATGTCTTAGCACTCACACTTTCACTAAAAACTGCAAGCATGTTGATGGGAGTGTGGTCCTTGCGCCAGACCGTGCAGACTCTGCTATCCTTGGTATCCCGGCTCCTGTTGGTGATTTAGGGCCGGTGGGGCCTGTTGCCGGCTCTGTTGGGGAGTTGGGGGGGTCTCATGTTCGTGCTGGAGGTTCGGATCCACTGTGTTTTGATATTGATCTCCTGGCCCGTGTATTTTCGCTGCCTTTGCGGACGGTTAAGTGCATTCCTCCTAGGTTGAGGCTTGGGTTTGCCAGGGTGTTCCTTAGTGCTCTTGATCTGGTCCTTGCGTGCCCAGGGGACTTGTCGGCATGGGTGCAACTTCTTGTTCTGCCTCGTTGCACAATTGCTGTTTTTGTGCCGTCCAGTAGGGCGCAGCGGCGTTCTGGGGAGCGGGCGCGGCGTCAATTTGAGGGCATTTCTAGTGCCATTGCACGCTGGAGAGACCCTGGGGACCGGTTGGGATTGGTGAGGGACTGTTTGTCTGCTGTTTATTCACCCCCTCGGGGTTTTTCAGAGCCTTTTGATTCTGAGGAGGCTAATTTATCCCAGTGTATGCGCAAGCTGAGTGACGGGCACTTTACGGCTGCTATTAAGGTCCTCACCTCTTCTGGGGTTGCCCCTGATACCGCTGACACCTTGGCTGAGTTGGAATCTAAGCACCCATTTGCCCCACCTCCGGTTGTACCTCATTCTTTGCCTGAGGAGGATGCTCTGTCAGTGCAGACAGACCTTGTGTTGAATAGGATTCGGAGTTTCCCCAAAGGTACTTCCTGCGGTCGCGATGGTCTCAGAGCCCAACATTTGTTGGATATTTTAGGGGGGGCTGCTACTGCTGTTTCTGATGGCCTGTTGGCGTCTATAACTGGGGTCGTTAACCTTTTTCTGTCGGGAAAGTGTCATTGCTTGCTTGGGGAATTTATTGCCAGTGCCCCTTTGACTCCTCTTGTTAAGCCAGGAGGGGGTGTTCGACCTATTGCCGTGGGTACTGTTTGGCGGAGGCTGGTTTCTAAGGTGGCCTCTTCCTCTGTTGGGCACTTGGTGACTTCGTACTTGCAGGATTTTTAGTTTGGTGTTGGGGTCTCGGGTGGGTGTGAGGCTGTTCTTCATTCTGTCAACAGGTTTGTGGAGGCTAGAGGAGCCGATGTCGGGCTCTCTATGCTTTTGGTGGATTTTCAGAATGCATTTAACTTGGTTGACAGGAGTGCTCTACTTCGGGAGACTCGGTTGAGGTGTCCGGCAATCTCGCCTTGGGTTGAGTTTTGTTATTCTCGGCCCGCTCGGCTTTATTATGGGGACTCGGTTCTTCGGTCGTGTCAGGGGGTTCAGCAAGGGGATCCTTTGGGTCCTTTATTGTTCTCGTTGGTTTTACATCCGTTGGTCCGTGCTATTCATCAATCCTGTGAGCTTTCTCTGCAGGCTTGGTATCTTGACGACGGCACTATCATTGGTGATACTCTTATGGTTGCCAAGGCGCTCGATATTATCCGTGTTGAGGGACCAGCTCGTGGGTTGCATCTGAATGTCGATAAGACTGAGCTTTTTTGGCCAGTGGAGGACCCTCGTGGAAAGGTGGCTGGCCTTTTCCCTTCTTCTATCTCTCGTCCGCTTCGGGGGGTCAAGCTCCTTGGGGGCTCTGTTAGTGCGGATTCTGGGTTTTGCCTTGATCTAGTTGCACGACGGGTTTCCAAGACTATCTCTTTGTTGGAGGCTATCCGCAAGCTTGATGACCCCCAGTGTGAGCTTCTGCTTCTTCGCAATTGTGCGGGGGTGGCAAAGTTATCTTATGCTTTGAGGACCTGCCCTCCGATGGCTTGTGGTGATGCTCTGGTTCAGTTTGATCATGCCCTGCGTACTTCTTTGGAGATGATCGTTACAGGTTCAGGGCCTGGTTTCGGGGATTGGCAGTGGCGGCTTGCCACCCTTCCCATCAGACTTGGCGGTCTGGGGGTTTTATGTGCGGTGGATGTCAGTCAGTATGCTTTTCTCGCTTCTCGCTTGCAGTCCAGCTCCTTGCAGGATAGGATTCTGTTGAGATCCGGGGTTATTTCTTCTGGTCCTACCTTTCAGTCTGCTCTTGACAGTTTCACGTCCTTTTGTGGTGGTGCTGTGCTCTCTGTTTCATCTAGCTCTCCTGCCCCCCAGTTTATGAAGTCTTTGGCAAAGAGTTATTTTGGAGTCATTGATGCACAGTTGCCCTCTCGGTTTGGGTTGAGTCAGCGGCAGAAGGCTCTTCTTAGTTGCATTCGTGCACCTCATGCGCATGATTACTTACTCACCATTCCTATTGATGGGTTGGGACAGAGGATGAACCCGCGGCAGTTTCGGGCTGTGTTGTGTTATCGTCTTGCAGTCCCTTTGTTCCCCGATGGTTCCTCTTGCTCGAGTTGTCGTGTGCGACGGATGGACCAATGGGGTGACCATGCTGTCCATTGCTCTAGTGAGGTTGGGGTGAAGTTTCGGCACAACCTTGTGCGCGATACCTTGGCTGACATCTGTTTCAGGGTTGGAGTGGTTGTGCGTAAAGAGGCCCCTATGGGGTTCCTCTCAGATGATGGACGGGACCTTCGCCCGGCAGACTTGTTATTATACAATTGGTCCCAGGGTCGTGACGCCTGCTTGGATGTTACGGGTGTCTCTCCCTTTGCTGGGTGGGGTTTGGATTCTTGGGTTCCTGGTGCTGCGTTGCAGTCTGCTGTTCAGAAGAAGAAGAGCAAGTATTCTTCTAAGTGTGCAGAGCACGGGTATTCTTTCATCCCGTTTGCCTTCTCCACCTTTGGGGAGCTCGATGCGGAGGCCCTGGATACTTTTTCGCGCCTTAAGCGCTTGTGTGTTAGTCATTCCAATGATGTTAGGAGTGGTGTTTTCCTTTTTTCTAGACTTAGCTTTTGTATACAGAAAGGGGTGGGTGCGCAGCTTGTCTCCCGACTCCCTTCCAATTTTGTGTGAATAATAAACGTCTAGTTTATAATAAAAAAAAAAATAATAATAATAATAATAATAATAATAATAATAATAAAAGTCTAGTTTTATAAAACCTTATCGGGTGGGAGCACAGCTTGTCTCCCGACTCCCTTCCAATTTTACGTGAATAATAAAAGTCTAGTTTTATAAAAAATAAATAAATAAATAAATAAATAAAAATAATAATAATAATAATAATAATAATAATAAGAGTGAATTACATAGAGTACCCGTCTTAGATGTCCGAATTACCAATTCATCAATTACATTCTGCCTCCAACTAGATGCATTTTAATTACATCTAAAGGACAAAATTGTGAAAAAGACAATATTATCCCTGCCGGTATTTCTGATTATTCTTTCACCCAAACAACTTTATTTTCATTTTATTGCACAATAGACCCAAATGTTTTCTATTTCATAAATTTGACACTAAGTAATTATAAATTAAGTCACATAATTTATACAAATTTCAAATTCACCTTAACCCAAATAAATTTTTTAGTTTTTACTCCCTTTCTTCTTCACAGCTCCGGTCACCGAGATAAATTCCGGTGATCGGAGTTGTGCTTCCACCGGAAAGCTCCCTAATCGGGAGTTGACTGCAACTCCAGACTCACGATCGGGAGTTGACTGTCCCGATCGAGAATTGCAGAAACTCCCAATCGGGAGTTGACTACAACTCCTACTGGAGTTGCAGAAACTCCTGATCGGGAGGAGTTGCAGTCAGTCAACTCCCAATCTCCCGATTGGGAGTTGACTGTCCCGATCAGGAGTTGCAGAAACTCCCGATCTGAGTTGCAGTTAGTCAACTCCCGATCGGGAGTAACTGCAACTCCGATCGGGAGTTGCAGAAACTCCCGATTGGGAGTTGACTGCAACTCCGATCGGGAGTTGCACGAACTCCCAATTTGGAGTTGACTCCCGATCGGGAGTTTGCTTGCAGCTCAGGGCTGCAAGCAACGTCATCGGATTCGCCGATGACTTAATTTGAAGAAGATGAAAAAAAAATGAAAAATGATCAGTAAAATATAAGGCCATGTTTGGTGTATGGAGATAAAATCTGAAAATCGTAGAAAAGACAGTATTACCCCCTGCCAGAACGGTCAAATGGTCTTGGATGTAATTTTTCGCAAGATTGTCATTTGGATGAAATGATGCCATCTAGTAGGGGGCGTAGAAGTAATAATCCAATATAATAATAATAATAATAATAATAATAATAATAATAATAATAATAATAATAATAATAATAATAATTTATAATAATAATAATAATAATAATAATAATAATAATAATTTTATTAATTCTATTATTATTATGATGATAATAATAATAATAAAACGTTGTTGATCGAAAAAAGTCAAACTACGAAGCTCCTAAGAGAACGGAGGGATAATAAAAATAATAATAATAATAGTAATAATCACACTCAAACATGTTGAAAATCATGAACATGTATCCTTGAAAGATATGCACTATCTAGAATATGCAGTGGAAGAACAATTGGTTAATGGCTTCAACGCTAACGTATAAGTAGCAGTGGCCGTATATAAACACACGACATCGTGCCAGTATATATAGTTGGTTATTACCTTTGGTTTAATACTTCTAAGTTCTAACAGTATTAGTCATGACCTAACCTAACAGCCTTAATTGAACCGGACATAACTTAATTAAACTGAACTTAATGAGCCCGAACTGAATTGGAGTTGATGAATCTGATTAGTTTAACTTATATTAACTAGCCTCAATTTAGTTTAGTTAAGTTAATATGTCCGGTCAATGTTCGCGTTTTGATTAGTTCATATGCCCGGTCAATGTTCGCGTTTTGTTTTGAATCACAATTTGAAAATAAGAAAACTGTAGATGTTCGTTATTCGCACGAAAAAAGAAGAAGTAAATAATTTGGATGAAATAATATGAAAACATACCTTGATGTTATTCTCGAAATAGAATTAATAATAAGAAGAGAAACATGAAATAGAATTCACAAATATATATGAAAACATACCTTGATGTTATTCTCAACCTCTAATTTTGATACTAGATGGAAAAGGATGAGGAGGGTTTCAGACTAGATGGAAAAGGATGAGGAGGGTTTTGAGTTTTGGTGAATTTTGGAATACAAACCTATTTAGCAAGACATTAATATTTTAATTTGTGTACTAAATATAATATTTAATAGAATACAAGGATCAATTTGCAAATAATTATTCTAAAGTATAAGCCGATGCGGCTGCAACAATATACATCGCTACATCAATATATCTTAATATCAGTGTATTAGTACGTATGCAATGCTGCATAATTATAATGTTGTTGTAGCATTGCATACGGAAGTATTTTTAGATTTGCAGTTTGATTTTTCGTAGTCGTATACTTCTGGTAGTGGTCGCCGGATTAAGGTGGTCGTCGAATTTCGGTGATGGTTGCCGGATTCCGGTGGCGGTTGCCGGATTCCGGCGATGGTTGTAGGATTTTGGTGGTCGCCGGATTCCGGCGGTGGTGGTGGTGGAGTTTTAAATACATTTTATGTATTTAATTTAAATGATTATATTAATATTAATTATAATTTTTTTAATTTAATTTATATTAAAAATTATTTTTTGCTATTATGCGACCACTGCGAAGTCATGTCACATTAATAAATAATCAACGGTTGAGATTGAATCTTGAATTGATCTAATGGTTGAGATGGTGTACTAAAATTAGTACAGTGCAACGGTACTGAAGTTAGACGCTCCCAACTTTGTTAGATATATTAGATGATGGGGTGATCAAAATTAAATCCGACCATAAACGCTTTGAACGTTGTTTAAACACTTAAACATGATACGAGGGACGGTATTGAGTCAAGCTTTATTAGTCTTGATTTTGGTACATGGAGTCTATTTCCATTTCCATGGCTTCTTGCCACCTCTCTGAGTCAAGATCTTGTATTGCCTCAGCATAAGTCGTAGGGTCTTCCCTACCTGACAAGCCTACATCAATTTCACTGATGTCTTCCACTATGAAGCTTGTCAGTGGAGGTAAGTTTTGCTTCCTCCTCGACCTACGGAGCTCTTCTCTCGGGGTTTCTGGTGCTCTTCTTTTCTGACCTTGTGTAACTCGAACATTTTCAGTGGGTGGTTGCACTACTATTGACGTTGAACACCTTTATTCCCTTGTGGAAGGTTGTGCATGTGCCTCTCGTTGCACAGGTTGATCGACAGTTGGTTCTGTTTGAGTGGTTTGTACTATAGAATGATTTACAAGACTCCCACTGGCTATGACGTGCCTAGCAAATGTCATCTCATTGCCATCACTAACTTTAAAAGCTCCCACTGAACTTGAGTCCATAATAATAGGCTCTTGTTCTTCAGTGCTATTCTCTTGAATTTCTTCAAGTTCTCATATCTCCAAGTCCTTCTTCTTGGAGATATTCTTCTTCAAAAAGTTTCACATTTCTGGATATGATCACTTTATGATCTTCAGCATGATAGAATTGATAGGCTTTCGTCTCACGAGGATATCCTATAAAATAGCACTTCACACTCTTCTCATCTAATTTACCACTGAGCATTATTTTGACAAGTGCAGGGCAACCCCACGCACGTATGTGGTAAAAATTTGGTTTCCCACCCGTCCACAGTTCATATGGAGTTTCTCAACTGATTTAGATGGAGCACGATTCAGAATATAGATTGCAGTTTGTAACGCATACCCCCACAGCTATTTTGGAAGAGTTGAGAATGCAATCGTGGATCTAATCATGTCTAACAAGGTTCGATTTCTCCTCTCAGATACGCCATTCAGCCGGGGCGTTCCAGGAGGAGTCTATTGCGATTGAATTCCATTTTCCTTTACGTAATCGAGATACTCATGACTTAAATATTCACCTACTCGACCAGAACGAAGTTTGACTATTCTTAAGTTCAATTGTTTCTCAACTTCATTCCTAAACTCCTTAAATTTCTCAAAGGTTTCGGATTTATGTTTCATCAAATAAATGTATCCGTATCTTGAGAAGTCGACTGTAAAGGTAATAAAGTAAGAATAACCCCCACGTGCTTGAACTGGGAATGGTCCACATACATCACTATGTATGAGCTCTAAGCAGCGAGTGGCACGAACTCCCTTTCCAGTGAAAGGTTTGTTCATCATTTTACCTTTCACACAAGATTCACATGATCCATAAGATTCAAAATTGAATGGTTCTAAGTACTCCATCTTCCTTAGTCTTTGAATCCGTGTTTCATTGATATGACCAAGTCTACAATGCCAAAGGTTACATAAATTATCCTTCTTACTTAAAGTAGACTGTTTGTTATCGATACAAAATATTGATTGACTACAATGCAATAAATATAAACCATTCAGAAGAGGAGCCTTTCCATAGAAAATACCATTATGTGAAAAATAACAGGTATTATCAGCAAAATGAAAGGAAAAACCTAATTTTTCTAACAATGAAATGGAAACAATATTTCGGACAATAGAGGGAACAAAATAAACATTATCAAGTTCTAATCTTTATCCTGAGGGCAAATCTATCTTGTATCTTCCAACACGCTTGGCAGCAACACTTGCTCCATTCCCAACGCGTAGATCGATTTCCCCTTGCTTGACTAGCCTTGAATCAATGAGCCCCTGTACGTTATTACAAATGTGTGAGCCACAAGCTGTATCTTATACCCAATAATTGGAGTCAATAGTAGCCATGTTTATTTCAACAACAAACATACCTAAGCTAGATGCAGGTTGCATCATAGCTCCATCTGCCTTCATCTTTGGGCAGTCTTTCTTTCAATGTCCTTTGTGCTTACAGTAAAGGCACTCATTTGTGCGTACTCCTATGCTTCTCTTGAAGGTACCTCCTTTCTGGTTCAAACTCTTAGGCTTAGTACCAGATGTACTAGCCTTGGCTTTCTTCTTTCCCTTACCCTTAGCTCCCTTGCTTCTCGGGTTTGGGTTGTAAGTATGCCCAACCACCATGACCGACACTTTATCCTTTTGAGGAAGTGATTGGTCATAAGTCTTTAACAGATTATGGAGTTCGGGTAGTGTTGCTTCTTTCGCATTCATGGTGTAATTTCACAATCAATTGTGAATATGAACAGGACAATGATTGAAGGACGAAGATAACTGCAACTTTATCTTCTAGCTTGATTCTCGCAACGACAAGCTTCTCAAAAAGACCAAACATTTTGAGCACATGTTTCCACCTTCACTAAGCTTGCATTTGAATATCGCTTTGATCAAATCAAATTCGACACTCCTAGCAGTTGTCTTAAAGAGCGACTCCAGATGTTTCAACATCTCATACGACAACATATTTTCATGTTGCCTTTGCAGCTCATTGCTCATTGTCACCAGCATGATACACTGTGCGGACTTAGCATCTTCTTTATGCTTAGCAGCTTGATCAACAGTCTGATTCTCAGGACGCACGGGTATGGCTTTGTCCAAGACATACTCAATCTTCTCGTATCTCAGCACCAGACGAATATTCCTGATCCAGTCAAGGAAGTTCGGTCCAGTCAACACTTGCTTCTCTAAGATAGCACGGAGCGACTAGCCATTTCTATTTTCCTAAGGAGAAATAATATGGACGAAAATATAAATCAACAGTTGAAGTAAAATTTCTAAATCACAATCAACAAACTAAATAATAAGGACCTTTAGCTATTTAGCTCCCACAATTTTCACATATGAATTGCCCCCAATACAAATACATACGAGTAATGTCAAATAGTTATTATAGTGGCCAAGATCCACATCACTACTATGCTATGCCCCAACTATGGCTGGTTGCATAACATAGCATGACTGGTAGGACTATCCAATTGCACATACAACTCTTGGTTGGTTAAATCAAATTTAACCTTAATGCCCTTCACATTATAAGTCTTTTTGCGATCATGTAATGCAAGAAAGTCACAATCACAAGCAAATCATAGAGTGACGATATCGATCACTTAATAAATGCTTTAGCAATATATTTAGAAGGGGCTATTACATTTGATACCCCTGCTATTTTCCGTTATTACAGATTAGCCCATCTATATTTTTTATTACGTAAACCTCCTCTGCTATAAAAACCTAGTTACATATTAACCCACGACTTTGACTTTCGGCGCTCTAAGCCCAGGAAATGACATTTTCGCCCCTGCCGGAATTTCTAATTTTGAAATCATCCAAACAACATGAAGTTTTATTTATTACACATTTACCCCAAATGTTTTAATTTTTACAATCTTGACACAAAATATTTATAAATTAGTCCACATAATTGAACTATAATTCAAAATAGTCTACAAAATTATTTTAAAACAAACCCCTACAAAATGTGAATTTCAAAATCAGTTCTAAAGTATTCTTTACTTTTTAATCTAGATCCCAAATTTTCTGAAAAACCTCAAACAAGTCCCTATAACAATGGAGGATTTCCAAAACTCGAAGAATCAATTCCAAATCTAAACTAGGGTTCTAAACTATGTTCTAAACATCATTCTTCAATCATCCACGAATTAAAACATCAATGAATCCGTTCAAAATATTTTTTTTTTGGATTCGGTTATCATCGACCTTGAGCATTTGTTGCTCAATTCGATCCATTCAACATCCTATGTTGTTCTCCATGTTTCCATGAATCTATTGCACCCAATTTTGGTTTAGTTTGAATGAAGAACACAAAGCTTGGAAGAAACCCATCAATGGAGTTTCAAGCTCCATGAACCCTAAATCAAACTTCTTCAACGAATCTCTAAACTCGAATTTGATGGGTCCAATAGAAAGTGGGAGAAAAATGGAGAATATTGATATATAGAACCCCTTGGAAGATGAAGAAACGTGAAAGAGCTCAAAAGCTATTTCATCCTCATCAGTGACGGATGAATAGTACCCGCGGGTACTATTCATCATCTTCCTAAAAAAAATTGACAAAAAGAAAAAAAAAAGGGTGGGGGGGATGAAGATGATGGTGATGGTTTCGTGATGTGGATTCATGGAGGATGATGGCAGTTGATGATAACTGATGATAATGATGATGGAGGCCGTGAAGATGATAATGATGGTGATGGTTTCGTATGTATGTTGTTGTGAAGATGATGAAGAACAATGGTGAAGATGATGATAAAAATTAGAAAAATAAAAGGGTTAAGGTAAAAAGAAAAAAGGAGAAACAAAATGGTTAAGGACTTGTTTGGAAGAGAGGGAGAGGACGCCAGAGTCAATGCCGGACGGTGAATTGGATTTATTTGTAATTTTCCGCGATAGTTGGGTTTGGATGTAAAGTAGCTGTTTAGTGGGGGTACCAAATGTAATTATGTCTAACTAATATATACATTAACTAATGCAGAAATTAATAACCTGGAATTTTTCGTCTTCAATGAAGTCACATGCCAATTGCCACCTCTCTAAAGTAATATCGTCCCTTGGCTTGACACTTCTTGCAGGAATGTTTTTTAGTTTGAAGGCTTGGTAACATTTGTGCAATGTATTCCTCCAGCGGGTATATGTTGTCCTGAACTTCTAGTCAATGATGCGCTGGACCCTTTCAGTTTCTCTGTCTTCAACTTCGAAGATGTGCTGAAATTAATTAAATACACTCTTGTAATTAATCAACAATACACTACCCATAACTCGAAACTCGAGGAAATAAGTTTACTTACACCAAGTCTAGCATAACAGACGTCTTTGCTATTGTCTGGCACTATATCCCAACCAACTATGTCCTTTTCTATTTCAGCTTGGCCCTTGACGATCATTCCAATTGCAGAGCTGAATTTTTCATCATTACTCACGGCGACATTTTCTCCGGGCAAAAAAGAGATCTTAATCTTCCCATTCTACATCCATAGAAACCATTATATTAACTAAAAATGGACGCAACTATATTAACTAAACAATCAGGAAAAAATGTAAACAAAAAAATATGGAAGAAAGGTCACTGCTATATGGATCCTAAGTTTTGTTGTGCAAAGTATGTTTGTTACATGTAAACATGTTCTAGAACTTAAATGTGACTTGTACAAGGTTGAAAGTAGGCCAAAGACTTGACATTTATCATATCATCCAAAATAATCATAAATCAGGGAAAAACATGAAAAATAAAAAATAAAATAAAAAGGACTTCACCAATTTATTGAATAATTAAGAAGAAGAATAAAAAGGACAACGACACTAGGAGATACCCTGCCAACAAATTTTTCCAGCCATTCGTCACGGGTAACACCACGAGGTTCCCTCTTAGGCCCTGAAATTATAAATATAAAATGAAATTTATGAAGTAAGTCCAATATATGATAAGTCTTGTTGGTTTTTCAATATATAGATTAAAGTTGAATGAATTTACTCACTTGGTTTTGCAAGGGCCGTATCTTTTCCAGCAGCCGTATCATCTCCAGCAGCTGTATCTTCTTCATGGGCTGTATTTGAGTCGTTATCTGAAAATTCCAACTGATTTCTCTCTTTAGGTTCCGGAGGAGTGATCGTTGGCTCTGGCTGTTTGGTGATAGCTGGACTTTTCTCTTTATTGAGCTCTAGAGATGATTCCTGACTCTTTGTGATGATTTCAGGTTGTGTGGATTCAATGTCATTCTGAGCAGGAGTTTGTGATGCCTTTGGAGCTTGATTACCCTTTGGAACTGCGGGCATAGTTGGCGGATTAACCTTTAGTGCTGGGTTAACCTTTAGAGGATTTACCTTCGAAGCTGGAAATTTGGAGGCAATGATGAAAGTGTATTTTACACCTTCATTCGAGTCTTTTTTCACCTATTTTTGCTATCCTCTATGTTAATTTAGCTATATTATAATGCATTTTATTAGAATAGTGTCACGTTTCCCTTTAGTTTGCATTTACAGGTTTTAGGTGAAAAACGTGGTTTTCCGGGCAATTATATTGAAGAGAATGAAGAATCGGTGTCCCGATGACATTTTTGGAGTATCTAGAAGATTTCGGATGGGATTTGAAGTCTAGGGGTCGAGTTTGAAGGCTTAAAGGTCACTAGAAGGTAAAAACTGAGTTCGAAAAGGAAAATAAATCCAAAAACGCGTCTCTCGCCGACTGGAGCTCCCGAGCGATTCGCCCGGGATGCGGGGCGGTTCGCCCACACCAGGCGGTTCGCCCGGTGTGTGGCGCGACTCGCCCCACGCTTGCCGAACTCCTATATATAGTTGTTGTTTCTCTACGTTTTTTCATACTTTCTCAGACCTTTTTTCATACCTTTCTCATTAGTTTTAGGTAGGAATTCTCCAGAGCCTGTTCTGGGAATTCTTAGCATAGGAGACACTTTTTCTTATCGATTTGGAGCTTGTGAGATCGCGATTCTTCGGAGATTGACAACCTTCGGTAACATTGTATCTCAGATTTTTCTATTTATATTTATATCTTTCAACATGTTTTCATTCAATCTTGCTATGATTTATGTTGATTGCATGACATCCATGAGTAGCTAAATCTATCGTTGGTGATAGTATGTGATTTTTAGCGAAGGGTTATTAATTATGCTGATGGCGGTAAAGCGAATCAGACTTTGAGTTATTGCTTATTTCTTTGATCTATCTAAGCCCTCTATCTTCGTAGTGTTGAATAAAACGGAACACATTGGACAATTCATGATCAAAGATCTCTATGCAAAACGATCGGGTACTTCATGCTTGATTATTAACCCACTATGCTTTGAATGATCATACTATCACTAACTTCCATTATCTTGATAAGAAAAACCTGTGCTAAGTCGTTTGTTGATTTTATAGTTTAAGTTAGATTAGATAAAGCTAGTTATAGTCCTTACAGATCGACACTCGAGGTTATTTTACTGTTGCACTACGGTTTTCGTTGTAGTTTAAAATGCTTCAAAGTGATCTTGTTGAAGTTTCTCGATCTCCATGGATATGTTCGTGAGTGACCGTAGTTCGATTTAAGCCAAGAAGTTCATTTGGGAAAAACTTAGATTTACCTTAGAAGCACATATTCAGAAGTTCGAATAAAGGTTTTGAAGTCGTTCAAGTGTGCAAGATTAGTGCAGTCTAGCCATTTCATCCATAACTCCTTCATACGATATGAATCAATCTCAAATCAACGTCCACGCGTAGATAACTCAACGAGGTATCCAACGGTAGGTTATGCGCACCAATCCGATAACAGATGAGCCCTATAGATCCAGTTGAATGTGAGGAGACCCACCTGAAAATTATGCAGTTTTTGCGACCCATAGCCCATGCGTCGTTAATTTTAGCGACCCATAGCCCATGCGTCGCTAATTTTTGCGACGCATAGCTCATGCGTCGCTAATTAGCGACGCATGAGTTTTGGTCGCTAAATTAGCGACGCATAACCATGCGTCGCTAATTTTAGCGACGCATGGGCTATGGGTCTTGCCTACAACAACTTCTATGGGCGACGCATGGTTACTTAAACCATGCAAGGCCTTATTGTTTCTAATTTCTATGGTTTTGCCTACAACAACTTCTAGTTATTTGTTGAATTGACTTCGATTTGACACCAAGATTGGAAGAAATGATGGAGTATAAGGGAAGATTGGAATGGGAGAGAAGAAGTGAGAAAAATGGAGAAGAAGAGAGCAGAGAGCAGAAATGAGTTTCTGCTGCTCGTTCGCCGGTCAAGAACAATATTCAGCGACGGATAACCTAGCGACCATCCGTCGCTAACCTAGCGACCGATCGGTCGCTAAATAGCGACGGATGACGTCATCGGTCGCTATATTTCAAAATCCTTTTTCCTTGTTTTTCCTGGGTCAACGTTTAGCGACCGATGACTCATCGGTTGCTATTTAGCGACCGATGAGTCATCGGTCGCAAATACTCCACACCCTATTACGAATTGAGTTGGTCCGTCGCTAGGGGCAATTGATCCGTCGCTAATTGACCGATCGGTCGCTAATATTAGCGACGGATCGATCGGTCGCTAATAGTGGTTGCTGATTTCTGTTTTTCTTGTAGTGGAAGAATCCATATCCAAATAGTCCATTTCCCCTTTTTTGTTCTTATTAATTTATGGTCTCAGTTTATCTACTTTCTTGTTTTGCACTCATATAACATTTAAAGGTATATGAGAACTCAACAAAAATGTTCATATACACTTTCATCAAATTTCTACCAAACATCATTCATATAACTTTAACTATTGTACATGAACCTAGCAAAACATTAATATACACTAGCATCACACTTCTTGTAAGAATCCATGTGATACTAGTTCATTTATCTTTTTATTGCAGATAGTTAAGTATAAATCAGTCATATTGTGGTAAAGAAATAAAGAATACAAATATAAAAGTTTACAAGTAAAATTATACCTTGCATCGAGTTCCAATTTACATTTACTAACTCTGGATCGTATTGGTAAGGTCCCGTTGAGTGTTTAGGGTGAGAAGCAGGTTCAGAATCCTTAGAAGTGTCTGAAAGAAAAGATGCATTACCTTAACATGTTTATAACTTATCTCAATCAACAGGTATGTGTAGAATCAAACCTGAAGCCTTGGCCTTTTTAACTGGGGCATTACCCTCTTCCGAGTTATTTTTTAAATATCGTTTGTTCCCAGATTCACCTGAAACATTTAAACCTGATCATGTATGAGGCACCATCGTATTGGAAACTGATTAAATAATAGAAAACCGGAAGATTTGAAATGTAGTAATATTGACCTGTACTTTGCTGGTCACCAGTCATTCCCATTGAACGAGGTGAAGATCTTTTACTAGGTGTAGCACCTCCTCCATAACACCGCTTAGTCGTACCGGATTTCTCTACGAGTAAAACATTTACAAGTAATCAAAAGTTTGAGAAGAAACCACTACTATATATGGTGGCCATAAAATCAAAAGTTATGCACTAACAGTATTCAGTTCATATAATTACCCTTTGTTATTAAGCTTTAGTAAGCGAGATGCTCTTCCTCGGGGTCTGATCCTGGCAAAGTATAAGTGTTGACTTTCTCCCCAACTTCTGTGGCTATTGTTATCTTTGCCATATCAGCTTTCAATTTTCTAACCCTGGGGATTGTTGATAAACCTGGCGACATCTGTGATTGAAGTTGTACAAGAAAGATTTATAAATGTTGATGACTAACATACAAGACTAAACAAGGTAATGATTTTAACTAATCGAATAACTAGGGTAATCTTAATCCTCATCAAATGTACTTGATTATTTCGGGCTGCATATGAGAGTGCATTAAAAGAAAAAAGTAACATATTTGGTTTCATCCAAGCATACAGCAGCACATGTGCTAATCAATATCATATACTTATAACCATAACCATTCACTCAAAACACTGATCCATTGGTGATCTGCAAAGCAAACTCACGCCAAATCTACAATTTCAAAACACAAACCAAAGAACACAATGCAAAAGGATATCAAACATAAGGTCATAGATCACAACCTATATCATCATTGGACAGGGAATTCATAATCTATTTATGTAATCGTAAATTTTATGATGCTCAGAGTTCGGAACGGCCATTACAGTCATATTACACCTAACCTTGATCTCATGCATGACAATATCAGATCATAATTACTAATTGCTGGAAGAATGTATTTCAATTTTCATGAAAGAACGAAAGAAATAACAAGCCAGAGATCGATTAAGCCCCTTCGAAGTGCATGTCGATATTACCACAGAAACTCGTAAAACATTGAGATGGATGTCACCTGAAATTGACTAGCTAAGAAGAAGATCGATCCACCTCGATGATCGCCGTTACCAGAAGTCGGATAATGAGAGTAAGTGTTTTGCTGTATTGTGGAGAGATAGTGAAGAGATAGTTCCTTTTTTGTGTTTTGGTTTGTGTTTGAAAGTCCAAAATTAGTCCAAAATTTTAGAACGGAGGAAAAAAAGAATTTTCGTTTCCCTCTTACTTTGCCTTTATTTTTGTTAAAATTAACTGAAATTACATTCCTTATTAATTTTATTATTACTGTTATTATGAGCAAATTATTATCATTATTTTTAAAATTATTTTCACTACAAGAAATCTGCCATTTAGCTATGCATGGCTAAATACGGATGCGATCCGTCGCTAGTTAGCGAAGGATCGCTGATGTTAGCGACGGATGAGGACGAACTGCACTCTAAGCTCAGTTCGTCCTTGAAAAGAGCCAATCCGCCTCTCAGATAGCGACGAACAAAGCTTATCCGTCGCTAAGGGAGCGACGGATAAGTTTATCCATAACTTATCCATCGCTACCTCTGTTGACTATTAGAAAGGAAAAAGAGAAAAATAAACTAAATAAATACCTAGCGACGGATAAACCTATCCGTCGCTACGTATTCATATACAGACGAGGGAGTTCTTCTTCTACCCCATTTTCCCCTTTCTATTTTCAAACCAAATCCCTAACTCCCACTCGCCAATCGGCACCACCACTACCACCGCCGTCGCGAATCGCCACCGCCACTACCACCGCCGCCGCGAATCAGCCGCGCATCTATTCCCTCTCCACCGGTATTTAGTGACTTCTCCTCTCCCACCATTGACCGGCTCATCCACCGTCGTCCATCCACCTCCGGCTCATCCACCACCGTCCATCCTACTTGCAGCCTCCGGTACTCTAACAACCGAAGAGCCCTTAACTTCACTCTATTCATCTCAATCCTACTCAATCAATCAAGAAGAGATAATTTAATTAAACCTAACTTTTGAGAATTTTTAATATTTTGTAATTTGTTTTCACTTCTTTGCTTATTGGGTATGTGATGTGTATCTGAACTCGAGTTGTTGCAGGATATCATGTTTAATCTCCGGTAGGCTGTAGTATTTGATAATAATTAGGTAAATTAAGATAGCCCCATGTAGTTATGCATTGCAAGTGTTTGATAATATGCCTAGGTGCTATAACTTGCTAATTTTTTAGTTACTTCTAAGGAAATGACATTTGAATGTTGATAATGGAGTTCGATTATTGTATGTAATATGGAAAAGAGTTGGTAATGTTGATAATGCACTATCAGCAAGTTTCCAATTCAATGACTCAGGTAAATTTACTACACTACTATGCTCATTTTCAAGATTTACTTCGCTAAGACTTACAAGTTCCTTCCTTGTGGGGAAAAAAATTCAGATTGCTATTTCTGGATTTCTCTGTATGCCTCTATATGCCTCTGCTTGTATTATCAACTTCTTCAACGGGTGACAAGATACGTGTATCACAAGCGTCATGGCTATGCTACCAAATCCAACCAGCATAGGATTGTGAAAACTCCAAGTAATCATCCCTATAGTCAATTGCTTAGTCTTTGTTAGGAAACTTGTAATTTTGATGAGCAATTAACCATGCTAAATTAAGGAAAGTCGAGTAACTAGTACTCTTAAGGTCCATAGGAAATTAGAATTTTAAGGACATTGTAAAAGAGGAACGTTTGCTGATGACTTAGTTAGGTGCTAGATAAGTTATTTCTTTTGCGTATGATGTATTTTATTTTCTGAAAAGAAAATAACTTATTGATGCTTAGCTTATGATGTATCTTATTTTCTGAAAAGAAAATAACCTATTGAAGCATTTGCTGAGATATACTTTGTTTATTACAAACAAATTATTGAAGCAAATAGAAACCGCTCTTGAAGACTTTTGAAGATCTGAAGACTTGAAGAATTTGAAGATCTGAAGACTAGAAGATTGCTGAAGACTGGTATCTACAAAGGCACGTGTTGTTCAGAAAGTGGAATGTTCAGCAACAGCATTGCATAAGTGAAAATCTGAAAGACAGAGTAGGTTGTGCTTGCTGAAACTGAGACTGACCACTTGCTGATAAACATATGTGACCTCTTGCTGAATGTACATGAATTGGCGCTCCAATGTTACTGTTTGAATTCTATTCAAATGTGCATTTAATGCAAAGCATGCACGCGAAGGACATGAAGACTAGAAGACAAACAAAGTCGCTGCTGAAAGTACAAAAGCAAGATAGTGACATGTTAAGGAACAAAAGCCTTAGGATTTGAAATTCAAACGGCTCCTTACTTGCACTATAAATAGAGGTCATCCGGCAAAGAGTTGAAGTGTGTCAACAACGTGATCAAACTCTCACTTGTGTTTAAAACTCACAAACCTTCAAACACTCTTACTGCCATTGATCCGTTCCAAGACTTAAAGCTTGAAAAAGCTACATGTAAAGAAATAGAACAAACTCGGCTAAGAAATTAGTTAAGTGTTCTTTCTTTCGAACAAGAACAAGTCTTGACACCAGAAACAATTAAACTTGTTTACTGAAAAGTATTCCAAGTTGTGTTTCTTAGATTACTTGTTGTAACTGAATAAGTTATAATTAAGTCATCTCACCCCAAAACTCTCTAACTGAAAATACACCCTTTCAGGCGTGATATTCAGGGGGAACTTAATCGAGCATAGTTTTGCTGATTAAAAGTACCAAGTTTGGTGGAGAACAAGGTTGAGTTCTCTAGTTTAGGTTGGAGACGAAGCAAGTGTGCTTTGGTTTCTGTTGAATCGCTTTAGATAGGAGATTGTAAGGAACCTCAATCATATCTTAGTGGATTCAGTCCTAGAAAGGACGAAGTGGATTAGTTGAGAGATTACGCCACTCTCAGATACCACTATAAAAGTGTTTGTGTGATTTACTTATTGTATTTAGTTTTCAGCAAATCATATTTGTCTGTACACAGTCACTCACATCACTTGCTGAAACCTTTACTTACTGAAGTACTTATTGTATCAAAGACTTCCGCTCTCTGATTTTAAGTATCAGCAAACCTAGCTACTGAAAAGTAACTTACGCTTGTTGAGAAAGTTAAGTATCAACAAACTCATTACTGAAAAGTAATAAGCACTTGCTGAGAATGTTTTAAACGACGAAAGTTTGAAAAGACTATTCACCCCCCCTAGTCTTTTCTTGTTGTTTAAAGGGACCAACAAGTGGTATCAGAGCCGGAGGTTCTTTATCCTTCTGCACTGAATCTAGATCCCCTTAAGTGCTTTCCGTAAATCACTCTCACTTGATCAGTTTGGTAGTGCTTTGCTGACAGGATGTCTTTAGGAGATGCTCCTTTGCTGAAGCTGGAAAATTACGAGAAATGGCGAAACAACATGATGCTACATCTTGAGGCCAATAGTGATGAGATGGTCACCATCATTAATGATGGACTTATCAAGATCACCAAGGTTGAAAGGAGTTTCCCTCATAGGACCACTGAAGTTGGAAAGGAAACCATCCAAGGCGAACCATCAGATACGGTTGTGCCAAAACCAAGAGAGGAATGGACTTCTGACGAAGCTAAGAGATTCCGTCTTGATGGCCAAGCTAGAAATATCATCATTCGATTAAGTCTGGATACCATACAGTGCAAACTGTGGGGTGCTAAGACTGCAAAGGAAGCTTGGAAAATGGTTCAAGATCTTTGTGCTGGATCTGACAAGACCAAGGAAAACAAACTTGAAGTACTTAAATTAAAGTTTCAAAACTTTAATCAAGGTACAAACGAGTCACTGGAAGACTTGGACTTCAGATTCACAACTATTGTTAGTGAAATGGCAGCATTGGGTGTTGAAAACCTCTACTCAGATTCTGAGAAAGTGAAAACTATCATCAGAAGTCTGAATCAATAATGGATCCACACTCAGAATTTCTATTATAATCAAGGAATGCCAGACATTACACCAACAGAGTTGTTCTCTCATCTTGCTACTGTCAATTATGAGACAAAGCAAAGAGAAAATGTGTTTGCTGAAAAATCGCAAAACATTGCTCTTGCTGCAAAGCCGTCATCTTCTGAAAAGAAGAATGATAAAGAGCCTGCTGATGAAAATGCTTTAGTTGTTAAAAACATGAAGAAATTCAATTCATCAGTAAGGAACTTGAAAGGCGAAAAGCAAAAGAGAAGCTGAAAAAGCATCTTGGTAACAACTACCATAAGTACAAGAATGATACTAGCTCGCTGAACAAGCAAGCTCAGCAAGCTACTTCATCAGAAGAGACAGCAGTTGGAAATGATCTATGTTTTTACTGCAAAAAGCCTGGACACTTCAAAGCTAATTGTCCTTTGCTGAAAGGCAAATCTGCTGAAAAGAAGAAGCTTCAAGCAAAAATCGCATTGTGTATTGATACTAGTTCCGAAGACAGTGAGGATGAAAGTTCAGACACCGACGATGAAGAAGCCACTCTAGACGTGGTGATTGGCAAGGAAGTTTGTGGAATAGCTATGGAAGCTTATCCAGATGTGTCGAACTACGAATTCTGCCTCATGGCCGGTCAGGTAAACAACTCTACCTCTGACTCTGACTCAGAAAGTGATGACGAGATTGACCTTGACAAGATTCAAGGTAAAATCGAAAGATTTGAGAAAACTCTCAGCAAACAGCAAGAGAGACTACAACTTGCTGAAACTCTGACCAAGCAAACTACTGAAAAGTACGTTTTGCTGAAGGAAGAGACAGAAGAAAAGGATGCTGAAATAAGGCGTCTTAAGAAGTTGATTGCTGAGGCTGCAGAGAAAATTCTCAAATGGTATTAGAATTGGAAGAGTATCAGTCCTCAATTCTAAAGTTACTTGCTGAAATCCAAGAAATGAAAAAGATGAAAATCAATTTCAAATCCTATGTGGAAGCAAGTAATACGCTGACTGAACTAAACTCTTATTTGAGTGATCCATCTCAGAAAGAAGGTTTAGGAGCAACGTGCGAAGGTGATAACGTAGAAATCTTGAGAAAAGATAAATCACCTATCTCCTTTGTACGTGCTACTGATAGTAGTCCACCAGTAATCTATCAGTTTGGTCAAACTAAGGTTGCTGAAACATGCAATCAAGTACCTATGACCATAAAGCCCGCTGTTGCTACTCAAAGTAACAAGACTTTAAAAGGAAAACAGGTTGCTGAGAAGCAAACTGGAAAGAAGAAGAATGCCGGGAAGCATTCCGCCAAACAAGTTGCTGAAAAGCAAGTTGTTAAGACTAAAGGCAGGATTACTAAAAGTAATCAGAAGTCCTTTGCTGACAAACCTGAATCAAGTAAGGTTGCTGAAGCTAAAGCTCAGCATTCTCCAAAGAGTGGACTCGGTTTCAAAACCAAGCAAAGTCAACTCTTTCATGAGTATAAGCAAAGTCAGCAAAGATACTTCAAAGAGATGAAGAAAAATCAAGCCTAAGAGTTCTGAAAAGACTCCCAATGCTAGGACTAGAAGGAACCTTGCTAGAAAAGAACTTACTGAAAAGTATGTTCAGCAAAAAGGTCAACAGAGCAAGACACCACATCAGAAAGTGGATTTGACCAGCACGAGTCAAAAGTCTTTCAGCTCAAAACCTCCTAGTTCCTCAGCAAGTAGAAAACAAGTCAAAGTTGAAAAACTTCAGACTTGGGTTTCCACTGGACGCATTCTTGAACATGTTAATGGACATCCATCATTGGATAATTAACTTGTTTGCTCTTGATTGTGCAGACTGCAGCCACGGAGACAAACGATGCAATCTGGCACATTGATAGTGGTTGTGGGAAGCACATGACGGGCAACAAGAATAACCTTATAAACTATAGACGATGGTCTAAAGGTCCAACAATAAGGTTTGCTGGTGGAGACTCTGGTTCTACAAAAGGCTATGGTGATGTGAAGTTAGGATGCATAACCATTACTGGAGTTCTTTATGTCAAAAATCTTAAGTTTAATCTTTTCAGCATGAGTCAATTTGCTGACAAAGGATACTTCATCGAAATTAAAAGTGATGAATGTAAACTTGTAGATTTTGAGACTAAAAAGGTTATAATGATTGCAATAAGATCAGGAGGCTTGTACACCGTTGATTGGTTTTCAGCAAACGTTGAAAAATGCCTTGTCTCAGATCATGATTGCCTTGCTGAAAAAGCATGGTTATGGCATAAACGAACAAGTCATCTAAACTTCAAGACGCTGAATAAGCTGTCTAAAAAGGCACTTGTAGTTGGATTACCTAAGGTTACTTTTAAGAAGGATGGTGTTTGCAATGCATGTCAGCAAGGAAAGCAAACCAAATCTTCTTTCAAGAACAAGGCAGTACCGTCAACTACAAAACCTTTACAACTCTTGCACATGGACTTGTTTGAATCTTCTTCAACAAGCTATGCTGGTAAGAAGTATGGTCTAGTCGTGGTAGATGACTATTCAAGATTCACTTGGGTAGTTTTCATCAAGCACAAATCTGAAACCAAGACGGAAATACCTAACTTGCTGAATAAGCTTGAAGTCATGAAAAATGACAAGGTTAAAGTCATAAGGACAGACCATGGTACTGAGTTTGTAAACCAGTACATAACTGAATATTGTACCTTAAAAGGTATTCAACATCAGTTATCCTCAGTAAGAACACCACATCAAAATGGTGTTGTTGAACGGAAGAATCGTACCCTGAAAGAAGCCGCAAGAACCATGCTTGCTGACACTGAAATAAGTGAGGCTTATTGGGTTGAAGCGATTAATACCGCCTTCTATACTCAAAACAGATGTCTGATTACTAAGGAATACAAGAAAACTCCTTATGAATTGTTTGTTGGAAGACCTCCTAACATCACTCATCTAAGAGTATTTGGTTGCAAGTGTTTCGTTCTTAATAATGGTAGAGAATACCTTAGAACATTTCAACCAAAGGCAGACGAAGCGATATTTCTTGGCTACTCCTTGCATAGTAAAGCTTATAGAGTTTACAACAAAAAGGTACAAAAGATTGAAGAATCTGTGCATGTTGTATTCTACGAAAAGTCACAAGGTGTGCCTGCTGAAGAAGAAATATCAGAATGTATGAAAAAGCTAATCATACACGAGCAAAGAACTGAATCTGATGCTAGGCAAATCAAGTCAATTGAACTAAATGATGATTCTGACAATGACTCTCCTCCCCCAAGTCATGACAAGATAAAAATAGTTCACGACAAAGAATTTCCAGCAAAAGACGCGGTTGCTCCGGAAGTTGCTGAAATTACGCAATCTCCAGTGCCTGCTGATGAAATACCTCAATCCAACAATGCTGAACAAGCAGTTGCTGACGAACAAATCTCAGCAGAGACACAAATTCCCAGTAGTACTGAACAAGTACATACTGAAGAGTCACATGCTGATGAGCAAACATATCCTGATCCAACAAACAGGAAACCTGTTAATAAATGGATTAGAGATCATCCCTCTACGGATATGATTGGTGATATTAATAAACGCCAAGTGACTAGATCCAAAGCTACTCACGGACTTGCTGAAGAAGCAACTGTCGCAGAAGTAGAATCTTTATTTTCTTGCTTTGTGTCAGAAATTGAACCTAAAACCATAGAAGAAGCTTTGAAGCATTCTGAATGGATAAAGGCAATGCAAGAAGAATTGGATCAATTTGAAAGGAACAAAGTCTGGAAACTTGTGCCACTTGCTGAAGATAAGAAAGCTATTGGTACAAAGTGGGTGTTCAGAAACAAGCTGAGCAAGTCTGGTGAAGTAACAAGAAATAAAGCACGCTTAGTTGCTCAAGGTTACTGTCAAACTGAAGGATTGGACTATGATGAGTCTTACGCTCCAGTTGCAAGATTGGATGCAATTAGGCTTTTCTTGGCCTTTGCTGCTCACAATGACTTCATTGTTTACCAAATGAATGTTAAAAGTGCATTCTTAAATGGTGAACTTGCTGAAGAAGTCTACCTAGAACAACCCCCTGGCTTTGAACTTCCCTCAGAAACCAAGATGGTATATAAGCTTCAGAAAGCTGTATATGGTCTAAAACAAGCACCAAGAGCATGGTATGATCCCTTGGCTAAGTTCTTGCTGGAAAATGGTTTCAAGAAAGGTGAAGTTGACAAACATTATTTACCATGAACCATGATGGTAAAATAATCTTAGTTCAAATTTATGTGGATGACATAATTTTTGGATCTAAGGACAAGCAACTTTGTGATGATTTTGCCAAACTCATGACTAATAAGTTTGAAATGAGTATGATGGGAAAATTGAATTATTTCCTAGGATTGCAAGTCAAGCAACTCAAAGATGGAATATTCATAAATCAAGCAAAGTATGCGAAAGAAATGCTCATAAAGTTTAGGATCAAAGAGGATGAGAAACCTGAAAAGATCCCTATGAGTGTTGGTACCAAATTGGGCTATACTAAAGAGGATAAAAGTGTTGAAGAACACAAGTATATGTAGCTCATTGGTTCCTTGTTGTATCTAACATCAAGTAGACCTGACATTCAGTATGCTGTTGTGTGTGTGCAAGATTCCAATCTGATCCAAGAGAATCACACTACAAAAAGGCAATCAAGATACTGAAATATGTTAAAGGTACAATCAATGTTGGATTATGGTATCCTAAAGATTCTGGACTTGAATTGGTTGGCTATTCTGATGCTGATCATGGTGGATCAACTCTTGATAGAAAAAGTACCTCTGGAACTTGTCAGTTTTTGGGTACTAGATTAATATCATGGTTCAGCAAGAAGCAAACGTGTGTCGCCAATTCATCTACTGAATCTGAATACATTGCAGCTGGTTGTTGCACAGCTCAAATCCTATGGATTCAGCAACAATTAAGAGATTATGGTATTTCTGCAAAGAAAACACCAATCTTTTGTGATAATACAAGTGCTATTGCAATTACGCAAAATCCTAAGTTTCACTCTAGGACCAAGCACATTGATATTAGACATCATTTCATTAGAGATCATGTGGAAAAAGGTGATATTGAGGTTGTGAAAGTAGGTACTGAAGATCAGCTTGCTGACATCTTTACCAGCCCCTACCGGATAATAGGTTCGCAATGCTAAGGTATAACCTTGGATTGATTGAACTACCTCAATAAAGGATACACTTGGCAGAATGCTGAAACAGGTATTCAGCAAGCCAAAGTATTTGTCCAAGTCACTGATTTCTTCTAAGAAATGATAAGTCACAACATGATTGCTGAAACAGGCATTCAGCAAGTAATTCCTTCAAAACGGGTATTTGTTAGGAAACTTGATCACTTGCTGAGACAGGCACTCAGTAAGAGAAAGAACTTAAGGATTGCTGAGACGGGTACTCAGACAATCAAAAGATACTGAAACAGGTATTCAAGTATCAAAGGAATTTTCTGAGACGGGAACTCAGAAAAAGAGCAAAAGCTCATCTCTCAGATTTTACCAAAGGATGTCTCAAGTACAAAAGAATTTACTGATACGGGAAATCAGAAATATCTTTAAACTTAGAAAAATATGAGATATCTAAGTAAGGGGGAACTTTCAGCAAGTATCTAGATTGTTAATTCAAACTCGCTGAAAAGATTCTTGTCTATTTCAGCAAGCAATCTATCCCTTAATACTCGGTAAAATCAATTTGTGACGTTAAACTGGCACAGATAAACTCGCAATAATCATGACATGAAATTCAATCGTGGCCATTGATTAAAAGGAGTTATTAATCTAACGGCTAACAAAACAAAGAGAGAGAGTGCTCTGACGGTTTTAGTTAGTGGGCCACTACGCATTCAATGCAAAGGCTCCACTAACTCCAGTGTTTCTCTGTTTTACCCTTGCTGAGAGCTCAAATCGATTGAGTTTTCACACACCAGAGACACTATATAAAGAAGGAGTTAGAGAAATGACAAAATTCTTTAACTCACATTTCCTTTCTCTGCAATTTCTAGCCTGAATTACTGTACCTCCGGTCAAAAAGCAAACTATCTTTTTCGTACAATTTCTTGCTCTATATAAGAAATGGCTCCCAAGAGACAGTTCTAAGTCCTCAAAATCGTCAAAGGTTGATAGTGCTGAAACACGCACTGCTCCGGTGACTACTCTGGCCCCAGACACAACGAAAGTTGTGTTGAAAAACGACCGAATCACTGTAAAACCTATGCCTCCGTCATATCTTGACACTGCAAAGTGTGAGATGTTGATGCAATGGGGAGGGTTTGCAAAAGAAAAGTACATTAGGTACTTTTATGAACAAGAACTTGATGACCAAAATGAAGAGGCGCTTGAGTTCATCAAGCAGCAAGGCTCATGAACTTTTATCTCTGCTCGCACTAAGCAATGAGCATGATTGATACCATGGAATTCTACAACAATTGCAGAAATCCAGTCCCTTACAGACAGTAATGGAGTCACTGAAAAAGTGATCCTTACTTATGTCAGAACACGCAAATCGTCCTGAAATGGACTGATTTAGCGGAGATTTTCAGATTCCAACCACTGGAACTGAAGATGACGTCACTGCATGATCGAGAAATTGAAGCTTTTACAGTGACGTCAGAAATGAGAATGAAGAAAGGCGAGATAGCTCCCGTGACTTGGACAAAGCCACGTTTAGAGAAAGCA